>BSWB01000007.1:57905110-59114851 GCA_033239125.1 Fagopyrum homotropicum | reverse complement strand
TCGTTTTATATACTCGGCTATGTTGTTGTTTACTTTGGGTCGTACATTTTATACTGTTTATGTATTTGCTTTATATCTGTCAATGCCATGTTGTAAGGTCCAGTGAGCTTGTTGTCAGACTAGGATCAGGATCCATTGTGAGATCCTAGCCCAATGTGGCACTCCCGAGTCCCGTAGATTCGGGGTGTTACAGAGTTGGTATGAGTGCCCAGGTTGGCAACAATGACACTTGCTACCTGCAATAAGGTCTGATAGGTAAAATAAACAGAACCCACATGGGGTCTGACGTTTTAAAATGTTTTTGGTTTTAATTGTGGTTTTGGGTTAGAATGTACGAGAAGTCGTCACCTCTGCTATGGATCTCTGCAACGTAGATATGTATATACATACATATATATATATATATATATATGTATAATTTTTTATGTGGATGTATTATATATATATATATATATCAATACATATGGCATATATATAGCCTTGTAGGTTTTAGGTGCGTATATCCTACAGATGGCTCAGACTAGAGCAGTATTTGTAGTGGGACGAGGTAGGGGTACACCCCCTCTTCCTCCAGTAACGTCAAGTCAGGGACCAGTTTCCGCTGTTTATGTATTTGCTTTATATCTGTCAATGCCATGTTGTAAGGTCCAGTGAACTTGTTGTCAGACTAGGATCAGGATCCATTGTGAGATCCTAGCCCAATGTGGCACTCCGAGTCCCGTGGATTCGGGGTGTTACAGAGTTGGTATGAGTGCCCAGTTTGGCAACAATGACACTTGCTACCTGCAATAAGGTCTGATAGGTAAAATAAACAGAACCCACATGGGGTCTGACGTTTTAAAATGTTTTTGGTTTTAATTGTGGTTTTGGGTTAGAATGTACGAGAAGTCGTCACCTCTGCTATGGATCTCTGCAACGTAGATATGTATATACATACATATATATATATATATGTATAATTTTTTATGTGGATGTATTATATATATATATATATATCAATACATATGGCATATATATAGCCTTGTAGGTTTAGGTGCGTATATCCTACAGATGGCTCAGACTAGAGCAGTATTTGTAGTGGGACGAGGTAGGGGTACACCCCCTCTTCCTCCAGTAACGTCAAGTTAGGGACCAGTTTCCGCTGTTATTTCACCTTTGGCAGAGAACGAGTTTGAAGAGGCTGATCATGTCTCCATGAGTAGATTTGAGTTTCAAGAATATATGCGCCAAGTTTACGAGGCTGTAGTAGTGGGTATACCCACACCGGTTTTACCAACATCTATGGGATTAACTTAAGCTTCCAGATCAAAGAAGAACCAACGGGTTGAATAAGTGAAAGATGAGGCAGGATCTTCAGGTGGTGAACTGAGTCCGGCTTGTTGACGTTTGAGTAATTCTCGTTCTACACGGACTTCTAGTGAGACGAGAACCTGTTACAATTGTGGGAAGTTTGAACATATACGACCAAGTGTCCAAGATTTCCAGTGACTTGCTTCACCTGTGGTAGACAAAGTATTAAACATGCTAGCATTTTAAACAAAGCATTTAGCAACTTAAACATATCATAAAACCTTTCGAGCATATAAAGATTTCAAAGCCAATCTACAAACAAATATCTTCATCGAGGTCATATCAAGAATAGAAGCACAAAACGTTTCGAAAAATCTTTCAGTTTAAAACCCATCTCGGTCCAGATGATATGACAACACCCGAGGTGTTTAACCTCATTTGGCCAATAATGTCTCGGTCGAGCTAAAAAAAATTTTCAAACTGGTTTTTAACATTTTTCTTAAACAAAAACCTGTATGTATGCATGTAATGACAGATAAGCACATAGAGCAAAATAAACGATAATATCATCGAGAGTCATACAAGCCATAGTCAAGTAAGTCAAATAATACATCAATACCCCATACTTGGGACACATTGTCCCAATGGGTCAAATATAAGTCAAAAGAACAAAGTACTCACCGGACATAGCTGAACTGCATAAGAAATAGAAAATAAATCTATGAAGCGCTCAATCCTCGTCAGCTGGCGGCGGCGGTGGTGGTGTAATGTAGGGGAATTGGGACGGATCGAACGGATATCCCACAACCTGCTGAAACTACACCTCCATCATCCGTCTTATGAAGTGATGGCTCTCCTCCATCCCGTGCGTCCATCCATCTATAGATCTGTGCTGGGCATCGAAACGTTGGATCACATCGAGTCTCAGGGCGGCGTAAGACTCAGTCATATATCTCGTCAAGTCATCGATCCGCTGATGTGCCTCAGGATCTCAACGGCGGCAGGCTCGCTGTTAAGGTGGTGGTAGCATGTCGGCTGGAGGTGGAGGTGCCTCTCTCTCATCCTCCGTGGCCTCATCGTCAAGGTCAACGGTGGGAATACTGTGCCTGCCGGTATGAGTGCCGGTGTCCATAGCAGCATCTCCTCCATAGCCATCATCATCATCATCATCATCATCAGTTGCCTCTCTAGCAGCAGCATCCTGCATGTACAGGAACCATGCAACCGACCAGTTCTGACGATCATAGACAGAAAACTAGGAAGATCAGAGAATACCGTGAGGAAACTTCGTTTCCCATGGCATGGCAACATAAGGTATGCCTACCCACGGGGAACGAGGATGTGCCGTGTAATCATCTCCTGCAATCCCAACGGCTTTGGATCCACAACTAGTGTACATCCAGATAAGTCAAGACCCATAGAAGTGGCGATGTGGGTCACCAGCCCACCACAACAGATATCGCCCGTCGACTTCCCCTTTCTCTTGTGAAGATCATTTGCCAACATGGAAGCAAAATCCAGAACCCCCCTATGACCATGCAAAACAAACTCAACAGCTCACCCTGTCTGACCTTCGAGGGCGTCTCAGTACACGCCAGAAGCATCTGACTAAAAGTCTCGTGAGCTAGGCGAAAGGCAAGGTGAAAGATGATCCGCTCCCGGGAATCTCCGTGCTGCCACTTGTCACGATGATCAGTAACATGGGCTATCTCGCCCCAAAAACTCTGAGCCAATGCTCTAGAAGGAAAATCCGTCACTGTGGGGGTCGGGAACCTGAAGATCTCCGCAAACTTATCCAAAGGAACTACGTAGTACTTGTTCATCAACCTGTACTTGATTTCTTTGCGCTTTGGCATGTAGGTAACTGAACTCAGAAACTCCAAAGTCGGTTCCAGATAAGTCGGTGCTCTAATGGCCAT
Source organism: Fagopyrum homotropicum (assembly GCA_033239125.1). Taxonomy (NCBI): domain Eukaryota; kingdom Viridiplantae; phylum Streptophyta; class Magnoliopsida; order Caryophyllales; family Polygonaceae; genus Fagopyrum; species Fagopyrum homotropicum. The sequence goes on along the minus strand of BSWB01000007.1, from coordinate 59,111,642 downwards.
AAAGTCCTCGAGGCCAACCATCGATATCATTTTCTTCAAGTCGTCCACCACGTGAAGGCACTCGAAGTACTCAACATGAACGAACCGTGGGGCAATGATGAGGCACCCATAAATCCGATAAAAATCCCGCTGGTGTCTCTCGTGGATCACTGGTATGGTGGACTGTGATGCAGAAGAAGGGGAGGAGTGGTATAAACTATCGGGCCTATCCCTCAAGGCCAACTGACGATCTGATCTTCGTGAATTGCTCATGGCTGAAAGTCACCTGGGTCGGGTCAAGAACACCTCGGCCGAGACACAGTTGAGTCGACCAAGGCGAAATACTGCGTGAGGTGAGATCTGAAAACTGCAAGGTTTTTCCCCCAAAAACACTACTAATAGCCTCCTATGGGGTACTTATATCCTTTTCAACAGCAACCTATGACAACCAAAGCCAGATCTACGCAGAATCGACGAAAATAGAACGAATTAGGGTTTTTATCGAAATACCCTTAAATCTGCAGATTTGAAGCATTCTTTATGCTGTTTGTTGCTTTGGAACTGAATCTCTTGCTTCCATTGACGATTTGGAGCCGAAAATCGTTGAAAATGATCGAGAATAGAGAACCTGAGAAGGGAGTAAGCGTTGCGGTCCTACTGTGTAAAGAGAGGGGAAAGGGAGAGAGAAAGCGTCGAACCCGTTTAATACCCCTCACTGAATTTAATTACACCTTGGTTGAGATGTTCCTGAGCGAATCGAGGTGTTAGAGTGGATGCCAGACCTAAGCATCTCGGTTGAGGGAGAACAGTTCGGTCGAGGTACTATGACAACAACCGAGATGTGTCTTAGTCAATCTCCGTCTTCTCAATTTCTCGAACTTCTGTCCTTCCATGTAGCTCCTGAGTTGTAAGCTCTCCTTAGAGGGTACCTGATTTCTGTCTAGGAGGACGCAAAAACACGAAGCAAACTATCTATGCTAAGCTAGAAAAGGGAAAAGAAAGCAATACCTTGGGTTGCCTCCCAAGAAGCGCTTGATTTAAGATCGCTAGCTGGACCGTACGCCATCCTCAAACAAAGTGTAGGGGTGCAATCTCCTCAGCCGGGACTTCCGGTCGATTCTTCTTCAGCCTATGACCGTTGACTTTAAAGCTTCCGCTAGCTTCACCCCATATTTCAATTGCACCATGAGGAAAATTTTTTTTCACAACGTAAGGTCCTGGCCATCTAGATTCCAACTTACTTGGAAAGAGGCGGAGGCGGGAATTCAACCACTTGATTGCCCAACATGCCTTGTGTTCCAGCTCAACGGGTAGATGACAAGACTTCCCATATACCAAATTGTAGGGGGTGGTACCAATGGGAGTCTTGAATACGGTCCTATAAGCCCAAAGAGCATCGACAAGCTTCATGGACCAATCCTTCCTTGTCCTCAAAATGGTCTTTTCCAAAATTGCTTTGATTTCTCTATTGGAGATCTCCACCTGCCCACTAGTTTAAGGGTGATAAGAGGTTGATACCTTGTTGGTTACCCCATACTTCGATAAAAGTGCCTTGAACTTCCGGTTGATGAAATGTGTCCCTCCATCGCTGATTATGACACGTGCCGTCCCGAAACGTGGAAAGATAGTTCTATTGAAGAACTTCACAACCACCATGGCATCATTAGTGGGTGAAGCAATGACTTCAACCCACCTAGAAACGTAATCAACAACTAAGAGGATATAGAGGTTCCCCACGGATGATGGGAAAGGTCCCATAAAATCAACTCCCCACACATCAAAGATCTCAACTTCCTGAATATTGTTGAGCGACATCTCATTTCTGCTAGACAAGTTCCCCGTTCTTGGACATGCATCACAAGAGACAACAAAAGCTTGCACATCCTTAAATAATGTAGGCCAAAAGAAACCGGAACGTAATACCTTGGTGCATGTTTTATGAGTGCTAGCATGTCCTCCACAAGGAAGCGAGTGGCAATGCCGTATGACACTAGCAACTTCATCCTTTGGAATGCATCGTCGAAGCATCCCATCTGGACCTCTTTTGAAGGGTAGAGGTTCATTCCAATAGTAGTGACATACATCTTTGAAGAACTTCATCCTTTGAGCGTATGTCAATCCGGAAGGTACTTCAGGACAAACAAGATAGTTAACCATATCAGCATACCAAGGCTCTTTTCCATAAAAAATTTGGTGAAGCCAATGCTCCACCAATTGTGAATGATCATCAGAGAATGAGTCGTCTATGGCAGATCGTGCTTCTCAGTTGACTTCCTCTCGCTTGCTGTCTCGGTCGTGGTCCGAGATGGGTGACCGAGGTGTTCTTCAGATAAGATCACCTTGCTTGCTCCACGTACTGTCTCGGTCGAGATACTGGAACTGGGACCGAAACCTAACGTGCTTGTCTTTTCCTGAATCAGTTTATCAAATCTAGCTCTTGAATCTGCTTCCAATGTTTCCAAGCTTCACAAATCTGCCTCACACAAAACATCTACACCTTTGTCCATCATACTAAAACTCAAAACTTTCTTAAGAGGATCTTTAATAAGGATATAGCTCACCAATTCTCTAGAATCTTCTTCATCATAGATGTTGAAGATGTCATCTTCCAAAGGCTCTCCCTTCATTGCAGCCAATAATGCAAACTCCACATGATCGCCACCAATGTTGAACTTCAACTTGGCGTTCTTATGATCAACGTTGCAACCTGAAGTTGCTAGAAATTACCTAGTTGATGGGAACGTCCTCCAAGATACCAACGGGGCGGGTAATGGAGCGATCCACCATGTATAACGTCATCTTCACGGGCTTGGGATCTCCAAGTCCGATCTTCTTACAAAGTTCTAGAGGACTGATGCTCACACTAGCTCTTAGATCGCAAAGCGCATCGTACGTCACATCCCCCAACTTGGATGGGAATGCATAACGAACCTGGATCTCTCAACTTAGGTGGCATCTTCTCCTTCATGGTTTGAATGAGCTCCGAAGATCTAGAGGTCATCCGTACTTCTCCAAAGTCTTCAAGCTTTCTCTTCCTTGACAAGATCTCTTTCAAAAACTTCCCATAGGCGGGCATTCCAAAGTGCTTGTCTAGATGTGCCCGCGTCCTAGACTGAGGGAACAGGAGTGGAGGTTTATAAGCAGGTGGTGGAACATAAATTTCAGCTTTTTCTTTCGCTTTCTGGGGTTCCATCTCGGTTGGCACCTCGACCGAGGTGTTCCTCTTCTGATCGTGGTTCGACCGAGGTACTGGATCTACAATCTTCAATCCACTGCGTGTTATGATGGCCATGACTTGCCCTTTTTAGTTGTTCTTTGTCCTTCCTGGAAGTTTTCTAGGATCTCTTGCTGCTTCATTAGCCTTGTTGAAAATTTGTTATTCAAAGGCTTTTTGTGCCTTCGAAAACGAGTTCATAGAAGTCTCCACAACGTTGAGCTTGATCAATATAGCTTCCAGCACATCGTCCGGTTTTTTAGGTTGCTGGGATGAGCTTGATGAAGGCTCTTGACTTTTCAATGGAGTAGAAGAAGAAGAAGGAGAAGGAGAAGGGTTAAGAGCATCTTCAGCATGAGAATAAGGGTTACCGGAATTTTGTTGATTTGATCCCAATTGTTGTTGAAATTCCTATTGTTGTTGTTGTAATTTTTGTTCCTCGGCCCTTGATAGTTTCCTCTTCCCACATATCCAACTTCTTGCTCATTTTTACTTTGAGCTATCAAAAGCTCCTTTAATGCCTTGACTTCATTGTTGAGCGTAGTGAGGTGAGCAACACTTGAATTTGTAAGATTCAAATCCGGAAAGCTAACTCGCTTCGCTCCATCTTCAGCCTTTGATGAGAGTATTTCTCCATGTGTAAGGCTTGCTTTTCTATGAATTCCCAAGCTTCGTCCACCGGCATATCCATGAAAGTGCCGGGAGAAAGTAATTGGAGTTTGAATTGAGTGTCTCCATCCAAACCCTTAAAGTAGATCTCCAACAACTCAATCTTTGGAATCCCATGATGAAGGTAATCCAACAAAAGGTCCTTGAAACTTTCCCATGACTTGGACAAACTTTATTTTTCTATAATGATAAAAGTATTGATCTTACCCCTCAATTCAGCGGTTTTTGATAGGGGAAAGAACTTAGTAAGAAACTTCGTAGTCATCTCTTCCAATGTGTTGATTTTTCTAGCTGGAAGAGATTGATACCAAGCAAGGGCCTTATCTTTCAATGAGAAGTAGAAAGGCCTTAACTTGTAATTGTTGTTCTCCACTCTTGAAGGTCTCAAAGTCTCCATAAGAATCTCATAATTTTATAAATGTTGATGTGGAGATTCTCTATCCAAACCTCCAAACTGACATTGTCGAATCATTGTTAGAACTTGAGGTCGAAGTTCATAATCATGCTCAGCTGGATCTCCTAGATTAACTCTTGGACGCCGGACTTGCTGATTCGGATCCATCATTTGACCAAGGGTTTGCGGAATTCCAGCAATAAGATTACCTCGGTCTACCATGGCAGGTATCCGAGGTGGTGGGTGTATCTCGGCCAGTGCAACTTGGGTCATGATCTTGGGTATACAAATGTTAGCATGAAATATGACTATATTTTAGGCACTTATTTTAGTTGTTTTTCCCTCTTTTATGTGTACATAGATATGAGTTTGGAGCAATTGTGAGCTCATTCACCCACTTTGTCGATATAGAGATCTAGACTAGCTTTGTTTTGTTTTTAGGTGAATAAAGGCTTGGATTGGAGCAAAATGTGGAAGGAAAGGGGTATTTGATTATGCTTGATGGCAAGGAGATGCTTTGGAGAAGCTAAGGAAGGAGCTTGAGTGAAGAATATCACGAAATAAAGGCTTTCACAAGGATTTGAAGAACCACGCCCTAAAGTACGGCCGTGGACTTGGCAATTGGATCGTGGAAGTGACTTTGAAGCACAACAGAAAGTTACATGGCCTAAACCACGGCCGTGAAAATTTGTTCGTGACCGTGATATCCATGATTTTGTGACGTGTCATATTTGCCACGTCAACAACGTCATTGGGCTTTCTCGTAACCCTATTTTCGCCCTATAAGAAGGCTTGAGAAGAGAGTTTAGAGGACCGGGGCTTACACCTTTACTTACACCTTGGCTTAGAGCTTTGAAGACGGCTGCTTAGGGTTCATTTTGACCTTAAGGATTGGAGATTTCGGAAGATTGGAGAATTGTAAAAGATGTGATTTGGAGATTTTCTTACGGTTTTCACTTTCGGAGACGGATTGAGACTCCGTTCTTCTTTGTTCCCTAAGATCGCTGTGAGGATTCTTATTCCATTTTTTGAATTCATAAACGTACTACTTTTATTATTCGGATTCGAGATTTACTTTGATTTGTTATTGAGTTTTCGAGGGTTTTTATCTTTCTTTCTTCTTAAATTGATTTTTGTTATCATGATGATGGTTATTGGCTAAAACCCTTTAGCAATTGTAAGGTAAATGGTTGAAAGTTGTGGCTTAGATGATGATATATCGATCGTAACTTGATTGGACCTTGAGAGTGTGAGAAACATCGTCGACACCCTAAACCACGGTCTGTTCTTGAGTTCCACGGCCGTGGAATCTCAAGATCCAGCTGTGATTTTCTCTGTTTTACGACCCTTTCTTTTGCTTTACTCCAAAGTTAAAGTTTTGCTTTAACCTAGCCTTGGCTTGCCTTTCCTAGGTAGTAGTGAGACTCAACATCCTCTATTTCGGTTTCGAGTGTCACAACCTTAACCGTTTTAGCCTATCTTTGATTTCTTGGGTTTAGGCATGAGTATTTGAGATTAATTCTTGTCCTTACATCCTTTCTATACTGCAACCTCAAAAACCTTTATAGAGAGTCTTTGGGTTAGACATATAGGGTTTTAGAACTTCACCGTACATTACCTTACTTTAGTTATACCTTTGCAAGTCTCAACTCTGTCCTTATATCTATAGTATATCTTGAATCTATTGCCACAATTAATACCTGGATCTTTAGGGTTGCTGTTTTCCCCAATATTTGCAAAGCTTTTATACTTTTACTTGCTCGATTATTCGAAACTAAATTTGACTCACCAAATCCCTGAGTTCGATACTCTGGAATACTTGCTTAACTACGCCGATCCGTACACTGCGGGTTCACTTGATTTTGTTTCAGTTTTATAATTAAAACTTATTTGCACTCACGCTTTGAGACGAACAAGTTTTTGACGCCGTCGCCGGGGATTTGGTCTAGACCAAATTTCGGTTATCGGTTGTCGAGCTTGGGAGCTTTGCTCTTGTTATTTGATATCTCTCTTTGAGTGATTTTTGCAGATTCTTTAGGTATATGCGAAAGACTAGATCTACCCAAGACCTAGTTCCTTTCGATCCAGAACTTGAGAAAACTTTGAGAAGAAAGTTGAAAGAGAAAAAGAAGGCTGAAAACAACGAGAGAAACATCCAAGCGGAGTTGGATGAAGTTCAACTTCAACTTAAGTTGAGTGAGAAGGCTCGTATGGAAGAATTAGAGCGTCATCAATTCCAAATGGATGAGCTCAAAGCTATGATGATGGACATGAAGTTGGAGATGAACGATGCTAAGAAGAAGAAGGTCAAGAAACCAACTAAGTCCACTAGAGCTGAATCATCCGACGATGAGGATGATGATATGCCACCACTTGAGGACATTGATCCGGTGATCCATTCCGTTCGTAACAACCCTAGACCACCGGTTGTTCCTCGTATTCCCGCTGGAGATGTGAGAGTTTCTCATGAAGGGGATGAACCACGGACTCTTGGGCAAAGATTGGATCCAATTCAGCAACCACGCCATCTAGGTGTGAATTTCGGAGCTGAGGAAATCCAGGAATTCAGTTTTAGCCCGCAAGTTATCACCATGGTTCGCCAAAGTCAATTTGGTGGAACTAGTACTGAATCTCCACACCAACATTTGCAGAATTTTGAGATCCTCATGGAGACATTGTAGCCGAAAAGGGCTACCAACAATAACTACAAGATCAAACCGTTCTTCTTCTCTTTGGAGGACAAAGCTTTGGCTTGGTATCAAGCTCTTCCAGCTGGAAGGCTTAACACATGGGAGGATCTATCTTCGGAGTTCCTCACCAAGTTCTTTCCGCCATCCAAGACGGCGGAGTTGAGAGGTAAGATCAATGCATTTTCTATGAAAGCTAACGAAAGTTTGTTTCAATCATTGAAAAGATTTCAGGATCTCTTATCGGATTGTCCACACCATGGCATTTCAATGTTGGAGTTATTGGAGATCTACTACAAGGGGTTGGATGTGGAAACACAATTCAATCTCCAATCTCTCTCTTGTGGTACATTCATGGACGTGAGAGAAGATGACGCTTGGGACTTTATTGAGAAGCAAGCCCAAGTGATTGAGAAGTATTCCCACCAGAAGGTGGATCCAAATAGCCGGAATCAAGGAGATCCGGGAGCTAAGCTAACACAAGCTGCACAAACTCAAATATTCTCCCTCAACACCGAAATCAAGGAGTTGAAGGAAATCATTAGAGCTGGCCTTCAAAAGCCAAAGGAGCAAGATGTTGGCTACTTAGAAAACAACAACAACAACCACCAAGGAAATATGAACAACAAGCAGAATAACAATTGGAACAACAATTGAAATAAGAACAACAGAAATTCCAACAACAATTGGCGGTCCAACCAACAACAAAATTCCGGTAATTCCTATCCAAATTCTAGAAATTCACTAGCACCTCCATCTTCTTCTACTCCTTTGAAAAGCCAAGGGCAAACATAAAATGGTTCAAACAATAAGGAGAAGGAGAAGCCCAATCCTATGTTGGAGACGATCCTAGGAAAGCTCCAAGGTTTGGAGAGTTACATAACTTCAGTTGATAAAGCTCACAAAGCTTTAGAAAACCAAGTATTCAGCAAGGCCGGAGAAGTTCCTAGAGATCAAGGGAAGCTTCCCAGAAAGATGGAGGATAACCCAAAGGGAAGGGTGATGGTTATCACAACTAGGAGCGGTGTGACAACTACCGACCCGCAACCTAAGTTTGTAGAAGTCCCAGCCGAAAAGGAGAAAGAAAAAGGAAAGGAGCAGGAAGATGTCTATGTTCCTCCTCCAGCTTATAAACCTCCTCTACCATTCCCGCAATCTAGAGCAAGAGCGCGTCTAGACAAGCAATTTGGTAAGTTCATTGAACTAATGAGCAAACTGCACATTAATATACCTTTCATTGATGCTATTGTAGGTATGCCCGCTTACGGGAAGTTCTTGAAAGAGCTCCTCTCTAACAAGAGGAAGCTAGAGGACTTTGGAGAAATCAAGATTAGTTCAGAATCTTCGGAGCTCATCAAAACAATGACGGAAAAGATGCCCCCAAAGCTGAGAGATCCGGGGTCATTTTGCATTTCAATTAGAGTGGGAGAAGTCACATATGACGCTCTTTGTGACTTGGGAGCAAGAGTTAGCATCATCCCGCTTGCTTTGTGTAGGAAGGTCGGTTTAGTTGAACCTAAATCGGTGAAGATGACGTTATACATGGCGGATCGATCCATAACTCGTCCCGTTGGTATCATTGAAGGCGTCCCAGTCAAGCTTGGTAAGTTTTACATTCCAATAGACTTTGTTGTGCTTGACATTCTTGCAGATTGTCCGGTCCCGATCATACTCGGAAGACCATTTCTTGCAACATCCGGTTGTATGGTGGATTACAAGAATGTTAGACTAGCCTTCGACATAGGAGAAGAGAAGGTTGAGTTTGTTCTCTCAACTTTGGTGAAAGCGTCAGCTCTTGGAGAGGATATGTTCAACATCTATGAAGAAGATGCGTCTAGAGAAGAAGTGAGCTCGATTCTATTTAAGGATCCATTGCAAAAGGTCATAACCATGAGCATCATGGAAAAAGGAGAAGAAGAGGATTGCAATGTTAAGATTGAAGCCTTAGAAGAGCTAAAGGAAGTGCAAGAGGAAGAGTTTGAAAAACTTTACGACGGCTCAGAAAACGTGAGGAACCACGGTCAGTCGTGCTATTCCACGGCCGTGGTTTCACCCAAGCTGCCCGTAAACTGCTATTTTGAGAGCAAGAGTAAGTTACACGGTCTAAACCACGACCGTGGAAGTAACAGTGGTGCCGTAATTGAGTTTCACGCCCAATACCACGGCCGTGGAAGTAATAGTGGTGCCGTAATTTTGGGAATTTCTGAGAACAATTCCGTTCTTCCACAAATGGTCTTGAGTCTTCTTCCATCACTCCTACACCATTAGAGACTTCTCAGGAAGCATCGGACACACCTCAAGACTCATCAAAGGCATCAAAAGCAATGGAATTGAAGCCACTTCCCACACATCTTCGGTATGCATTTCTTGGAACTAATTATACTTTTCCCGTAATTGTTAGTTCCGATTTAAGTGAAGATGAACATGAGAACTAATGGCTGTTCTAAGGAAACATAAGAAAGCCTTAGGTTATTCCATAGAGGATCGTGTAGGAATTAAACCATCATTATGCATGTACAAGATTCTAATGGAGGAAGATTTTAAGCCTTCGCGACAACCTCAAAGACGGTTAAATCCGATCATGAAGGAGGTTGTCAAGAAGGAAAATTTTTAGTTACTTGATGCAGGTATCATCTATCCTATCTCCGATAGCAAGTGGGTGAGCCCCGTTCAAGTTGTCCCGAAAAAAGGAGGAATGACGGTTATCACCAACAAGAACAATGAGCTCATTCCTACAAGAACCGTGATGGGATGGAGGATGTGCATTGTCTACCGCAAGCTGAACAATGCAACTAGGAAGGACCACTTCCCGCTACCATTCATAGACCAAATGCTTGAGACATTAGCACAACACTCTTATTTTTGTTATCTCGACGTTATAGTGGTTTTTTCCAGATTCCGATCCACCCGGACGATCAATAGAAGGCCACATTCACGTGCCCGTGGGGTACGTTTGCATACAGGAGGATGCCATTCGGGCTTTGCAACGCCCTAACCACCTTTCAAAGGTGCATGATGGCTATCTTCTCATAGTATATTGAGGAAATCATGGAGATTTTTATGGACGATTTTTCTGTTTATGGTTCCTCATTCGATAATTGCCTTTCTAACCTTTCTCTTGTGTTGCAAAGGTGTGAAGACACTAACCTAGTTCTTAATTGGGAGAAGTGTCAATTCATGGTTAGAGAAGGCATTGTACTAGGACTCTTGATCTCTAGTAGAGGGATCGAAGTTGATAAGGCGAAAGAGACTATAGAGAAACTTCCTCCTCCATCTTCGGTGAAGAGGATAAGAATTTTTCTAGGACATGCTGGATTTTATAGGAGATTTATCAAAGACTTTTCTAAGATTTCAAAACCGCTAACTAATCTATTGATGAAGGATGCAGTTTTTGACTTTTCGCAAGATTGTTTAGATGCTTTCTATAAGATCCGGGAAGCTCTCATCTCAGCCCCGATTATCCAACCTCCGGACTGGAATCTCCCGTTCGAGGTTATGTGTGATGCAAGTGACGTAACTGTTGGAGTTGTGCTGGGGCAAAAGAAGAAGGCCAAACCCATGCTATCTATTACGCTAGCAAGACGCTAGATGAAGCGTAGCTCAACTACACCACAACTGAGAAAGAATTTTTAGCCATTGTATATGCATTTGAAAAGTTTCGTTCTTATCTTGTAGGTGCGAAGGTGATTGTATACACGTACCATTCAGCGATCCGGTATCTACTCGCCAAGAAGGATGCGAAACCAAGGCTGATTAGATGGATTCTTCTCCTACAAGAATTCGATCTAGAGATCCGCGATAAGAAAGGCTCGGAAAATTCTGTTGTGGATTATTTGAGTCATCTACCACACATTGAAGACGACGATCTACCCACTGATGACTCCTTCCCGGATGAGCACTTACACATCATAGAGGAGTGCATCGACAAGAAATCTAGAGGTAACGAACCTTGGTTTGCGATTTTGTAAATTACTTGGTTTGTCAGGAAATACCTCTCGGATTATCCTATGCACAAAAGAAGAAGTTCTGTAAGGATGTCCGACAATACTTTTGGAATAAACCTCTACTCTTCAAGAGAGGTCCCGACGGCATCATTAGGAGATGTGTGCCGGAAGACAAAATGCAAAGCGTCATTCGTCATTGTCATTCACTACCTTGTGGAGGGCACGCTAGTTCCAATAAAGCTAGCGCTAAGGTATTGCAATCCGGATTCTTTTGGCCTACTTTATTTAAGGATGTGCAAACCATTGTTTCTTGTTGCGATGCTTGTCAAAGAACAGAAAACATATCTAGGAGAAACGAGATGCCTCTCAATAACATTCAGGAGGTGGAAATCTTCGATGTTTGGGAGTAGTCTTCATGGGACCTTTCCCATCATCTTGTGGAAACCAATACATACTTCTAGCTGTAGATTATGTTTTGAGATGGGTTGAAGCTCTTGCCTCTCCAACTAATGATGCCATGGTTGTTGTCAAGTTCTTTAATAGAACTATTTTCCCAAGGTTTGGGATACAACAGACCATCATTAGTGATGGAGGTTCACAATTCATTGCCCGACGATTCGAAGCTCTACTAGCTAAGTATGGGGTGACTCACAAGATCGCCACTCCCTACCACCCACAAACAAGTGGGCAAGTGGAAATTTCGAATAGAGAAATGAAGGGCATCCTTGAGAAGACGGTGTCAAAGACAAGGGAGGATTGGTCTTTGAAACTAGATGATGCGCTATGGGCGTATAGGACTGCATACAAGACTCCCATAGGCACAATACCATACAACCTTATGTATGGGAAGTCTTGTCTTCTCCCGGTAGAGCTAGAACACAAAATGTATTGGGTTGTGAAGTGGTTGAACTTTGGCATGAAGGAAGCGGGCGAGAAGCGCCTCTTGGACCTTAATGAGCTTGAAGAACTCCGCTTGAACGCCTATGAGAATGCCAAGATTTACAAAGAAAGGGCGAAGTGTTGGCATGATAAGCATATCATTCCAAAGGACCTCAAAGAAGAAGATCAAGTTCTACTCTTCAATTCGAGACTTCGGCTCTTTCCAGGTAAGCTTAAATCTCGTTGGACTGGACCTTATCTAAGTAAACGTGTTTTTCCCCATGGCACAGTTGAAGTATGGGGTGAAAAGAGCGGAAGTTTCAAGGTGAATGGCCAACGTCTTAAGAAGTATTCACCGGAGCTCCCAGTTGAAGAAATCTCTCCGATTGTCCTCGAATAAAACTCAGGAACGGTCTAGCTACGGACACAAAACAAGCGCTTCTTGGGAGGCAACCCAAGGTATTGCACTTACGTTTTTGTTTTTCTTTCTTACATTTGTTGTTTTTGTTTTGTTTTCCCCTCGATACCTCCCGGTATGTTATGTCTTTGGATGTAGGAATAAGGTATGGGCAAATAAAGGAAGAAAAAGTTGGAAGGAATTGACGAAACTTGGATTTTGGCAAACAACAGAGAGTTCCACGCCCTAAACCACGGTCGTGGAAGTAACAGGTGGCCGTAATTTTCCAAAAATCTGGCACAAATCAGCAAAACCACGGTGATGCGTCCTTGGAGGTAACCAAGGATAACTCCGGATCTAGATCAAGCAAAACTCCAACTACTCCTTGATTCTTTGTGCGACGTTGTATCGTTTCGGATCCAAAGGGGCGGAAGCGATGAAGAAACAAGGGTTACTTCGATCTAGAGGGATCGAATAAACCTTTTTGTGTGGATCAAAGGTTGATTCTTAAGAAGAATCCTCGAATATGGATTTCTGGGATCAAAGACGAGATCCAAGGAAGAAATTTTGAGGGTTAGAAGAGAGGTTTTGATGCCCAAGCTAAGTAGGAGGAAATGCTTCTCAAAACTTAGTAATATTGAACATGAAAAATAAGTGAGGCAAGATATCTCTTATATAGAGAGACTTGCCTACCTATGGGCCAACGGGCCAAACAAAGATACATGGAGAAAAGCCCAAAAGGGGAAAACCTAAAAGGATAATAGCAAACCCTAAACGGATAAGGTCAAAAAGGGAATATTCCTATACGGAATATCCCTTTATTACATAAAAAGGAAAACATGAAAATATAGTCCGAAAATAAGCTAGCTTCATGCCATGGGTTCGGAAAGACGGGACATGCCGCTAACGGAACCGGTAGCCTATGCCATGGTGGTGTAGAGACAAGGCATGCCGGTAATGGGACCAAGTGACGAAGTAATGCGGGTGATGATGGAGCCGGTGGCTTGAGCAATGGCCTTAGCTCGGGATCGGGTGATCGGTCCATCTGAGCGAACTCTAAGAGCCTCGTCCTCTTCGTCTATGGTCAACGTAAAAGGGGCATCCAAGGGCGCATCAGTCCCCCCATCTTGGCTGTGAAACGTCCCCGTTTCACCATCGTCAAAGAGGGGCTCAACATAAGGGGCAAGGTCCTTGACGTTGAACGTTGGGTGTACTCCGTAGGAATCCGGAAGCTCTAACTTGTATGCATTTGGACCATGACGGGCTAAGATGCGGAATGGGCCATCACCACGGTCTGAGAGCTTGCTCATGCAGCGAGTAGGAAAACGCTCCTTCCGTAGGTGGAGCCAAACAAGATCACCGGGCTCAAAAGAGACGTCGCGGCGGCCCTTGTTGCGTTGTCCGGCAAGTTGGGCGGCACGACGTTCGAGTTGTGTCCTAGTCCGCTCATGAAGCTCAATGATTTGGGCGGCTCGGTTTCCGGCGATGATGTGTTCTCCATCCTTGAGCGGGCGGGGGGTGAAATCCAATGGTGTGTGTGGATTGAGGCCGTAGACAACTTCAAATGGGGACAATTTAGTTGCCGTGTGCCTAGACCTGTTATACGAAAACTCTACAACAGAAAGTAAGTCCTCCCACCTACGTGGGTTGGTCCTAGTGGTGGCTCTAAGTAGAGCACCAAGAGTCCGATTGGTCACATCCGTTTGACCATCGGTTTGGGGGTGATAACTACTTGAAAACAACAAGTTGGTTCCAAGTTTTCCCCACAACGTTCTCCAAAAATGACTTACGAATTTCACGTCCCGATCACTAACGATGGAACGTGGTATCCCATGTAAACGCACCACATTGTCAAAGAACAAGGTGGCAACTTCACTAGCATTTAGGGTGCTTTTACATGCGATGAAATGAGCCATTTTGGAGAAACGATCGACTACCACGAAAATGGAGTCTTTGCCTCGTTTTGACATAGGCAACCCGACCACAAAGTCCATGGATAGATCCTCCCAAGGTCCCATTGGTATAGGCAAAGGAGAATACATCCCATCCGGACCTTGGCGCGACTTGGCATGATGACATGTGATGCAACCCTTGCAAAACCGTGTCACATGCATACGCATCCGGGGCCAAAAGAAATGCTCGTGGAGAGCGGAAAGGGTCTTGGTAGCACCGAAATGACCACGACCCTCATGAGCTTCCTTGACCAACAAATGGCGTATAGATGAGCGCGGAATACAAAGTTTTCCCGCTCGAAAAAGATAGCCATCGTTAATAAAGAAAGACTCGTGCTCTCGGAGGTCGAGGCATTGTGCCCATATGTCCTTGAAGTCAAGATCCGTGGTATATAACTCTTTGATAAGAGCAAAACCATGTATCTTGGCATCCATATACACAAGGAGGGCATAGCGGCGAGAAAGGGCATCGGCTACCACATTCTCTTTGCCTTTCTTATGCCGAATGACATAAGGAAAGGTCTCTAAAAACTCTACCCAACTAGCATGGCGCCGACTGAGATTTGTTTGACTCTTGAGATACGAAAGAGCCGCATGATCCGAATGAATCACGAACTCCTTCGGCCACAAGTAATGTTGCCATGTCTTAAGACAACGAACTAGAGCATATAGTTCCTTGTCATATGTAGGGTAGTTGAGCGAAGGACCGGACAGTTTTTCACTGAAGTAGGCAATTGGACGATTCTCTTGTAAGAGAACTCCTCCAATGCCCACATTTGATGCATCACACTCCACCTCGAAGGTTTTCGAAAAGTTTGGGAGTTGGAGTAATGGTGCATTACAAAGACGGTCTTTGAGCGCATCAAACGCTCGAGCATGGATATCATGCCACTCAAACGTGACACCCTTGGTAGTGAGCTCATGGAGCGGTGCTGCTACCGTGCTAAAGTCCTTGACAAAGCGTCGGTAGAAACCCGCTAAGCCGAGAAAGGCTCGGACCATGGTGACCGTAGTAGGAGTAGGCCACTCCCGAATAGCACGAACTTTAGATTCGTCTACTCGGAGTCCGTCCTTAGACACGACATAGCCAAGAAAGATAGTGGTGTCCGAGCAAAAGACGCATTTGTCAAAGTTGACATACAATTGCTCTTGTCTAAGGCACTCGAGCACTTGGCGAAGGTGCCCGATGTGATCCTCCAAAGACGTACTAAATACCAAAATATCATCAAAATAAACAACAACGAATGTACCCAAGAATCGGCGCAAGACGTGGTTCATGAGGCGCATGAAGGTGGACGGGGCGTTGGAGAGGCCAAAAGGCATGACAAGCCATTCATAGAGTCCATACTTCGTTTTGAACGCCGTCTTCCATTCGTCTCCTTCGGCCATCCGGATTTGGTGGTAACCGCTCTGGAGATCAATTTTGGAGAAGATAGTGGCGCCATGAAGCTCATCCAACATGTCATCAAGGCGCGGGATCGGGTGGCGATATTTGACGGTGATTTGGTTGATGGCACGACAATCAACACACATCCGCCATGATCCATCTTTCTTTGGTACTACGATTACCGGGACGGCACATGGTGATAAGGATTCACGCACATGTTCCCGGTCTAGGAGCTCTTGCACTTGACGTTGTAGCTCCTTTGTCTCTTCCGGATTGGCTCGGTAAGCGGCACGGTTTGGCAAAGAGGCACCGGGCACAAAGTCAATTTGATGTTCAATCCCTCGGATAGGTGGCAAGCCGGGTGGGAGGTCTTTGGGCATAATATCCTGAAATTCGGACAACAACAAGGACACCTCGTGTGGCACATTACTTGGGTCATGAGAAGTAGATAAACAAAACGGAACAAGTAAAAAGCATGGGAACTTGCCTTCCATGACCGGTTGCAAATCATGCCGGCGAGCTAAGAGTATCCGTGGCTCACACCGTCCTTGAATTACGGGATCCAAAGATGATAAAGGTGCGCCCGAAGAAACGATGCGACCTTTACTACCTTTGGATTCGGTAGTATGGACAAGAGGGGCGGTGTTGCAGAATTTGGAAGTACTAGCACCTACAACATCGGGACTCCGGGGGTCCTATTTTGCCGGTGCTTTAGCGGACTCATCAATAGTTTGTTGCCTCTTCCGTTCCGCATAGTCAACCAAAATTTCGTGCGGAGTCATAGGCAAAAGTGTGATCCGTTTTCCATTATATTGGAACATGTACCGATTAAGATAACCATCATGATATGTGCGGCGATCGAATTGCCATGGTCGTCCTAATAGGACATGTGTGGCGTCCATCTTGATAACATCACAAAGGACCTTATCAACATAGGCGCCAATAGAAAATGACACCCAAGCTTGTTGTGTGACGGTGTCACATGCCGTATCGGAAATCCATTGGAGTCCGTAAGGCGTTGGGTGGGGGGTCGTAGGCAACTTGAAGTGTTTTACCACCCGTTCGTTGACAATATTGCAACAAGAACCCCCATCAACGATGAGAGAAAGACTCGTATTATTAACCAAGCAACGAGAGTGGAAGAGATTCTCGCGTTGATCAATAGGAATATGCTCTTTAACAGCCAAAATACGACGAGAAACAAGAGCGAATTTACCGGGTTGTGCTGGGCTGCAAGCAAGCTCGTCATCACAGGGTTCCATGCCAAAAAGTGGGTCGGTGTCATGATCATCCTCAATAATGATATCACCTTCATATTGACCATCGTCGTCCTCGAAATATGTTGGGTCGGCAAACAAGACCCGTTTGGTGTTTGGGCCATCACGTTGTACATGGCCAAAACCGCTACACTTGTAACACACGGGCTCCCTTGGGCGAGCCGCCGGTGAGGGTCCTTGTTGACCTCGAGAGGGAGGCGCCGGTGCTGGGCCACGGTTTGGTGCCTTCTCGGTACCCGTTTGCCTATTGGAAGGACCCGTCCGTTGGGTCCCTTTGGAGGCGTCGGTATCTGTAGGACTAGGCGCATCTCGAGAACGTGTGTTAGACGGATAAAGATATGGACTCGAGGAAGGGGAGTACCTAGAATACCGCGGTGTTTCGAGTTGTTGCTTATATAACTTCATGGCGGCATGACATAATGCTCCCAAATCCTTAAATGGGACAATCTCGAGCGGCCGCCGGATGGAAGCATTAAGCCCACTCATGAACTTGGTGCGGAGGGCGGAGGGGGAGGCCGAGACGCCGGCCTTAATGTGCATGTCCTCAAGTTTAGCCAAGTAAGCCACCAAAGTGAGGTTTCCTTGCTTGAACTCGGCAATTTGCAACCGCATATCATTCTTAAAGTCCTCGGGCACGTACTTCTTGGTCATGCAATAGAGCAATTGTTCAAATGTCTCAATCGGTGCCCATCCTCGCCTCTATCGGGTGAACTCATACCGGTTCCACCAAGACTTCGCATCTCCTTCAAAGTATAGAGTTGCCGCCTCGATTTTCTCGGATTCCTCCTCATAATGACAATGTTTTAATGCTCGTTTCATATCCTGCGCCCAATCAAGAAAAAAACACGGATCATATTCACCATGAAAAGTAGGGAACTTAACCTTACCTTCCCTACGAGCTCGGTAGGGGTCCGGGCGGGGCGGTGGAATGTAGGCATCATCAGCACGGGCTCGCCGATGGCCGCCATGAGGACGTTGGCGCCCATGAACGGGTGGGGCCTGCCTAGGTGGATTTGGGGGAGGCAACCATTCTTCACCCCGGTCTTGGTTCTCATAAGAGTCTATGACGGGTGGGTGCCACGGACGGTTATGTGCTACCCGTTCTAAATCGGATTCATCACCGGAGAACTCATTGAAGTTGTGTTGCTCATCGTATTCATCAAAGTCAAGGGTCCTCGGTTGCCGGGTTGACCGTTGGTGACGGTGTTCGGAACGATCATGCTCACGACCATGATTGGTGGTTGAGTTGGGACGGTACCGGGGCTCTTCCCGGGTTTGTCGGTCGGTGCGGGGCACACTAGGTGGAGGTGGAGAAGGAACATACCATTGATGTTTATGCTCATAATATTGGTGCCGATGTTCCGTATCGACTATGGGCAAGTTATCTTGACGCGGGTCGGGGAATTCCTCCTCTTCTTCATGGGACTCATTTCCGTCAAGAGGTAAAGGATGGGTGCGTTCAATGACAGACGCAAGCCGGGTAACGTTTGATGGGCCGGCTCCCAAAAGTCCCTTGCCTTTCCGTTGTGCATCGGAAGTGGAAGCATTGACCACGTTCTCATTCGGATAAGTTGGGGTGGGACGGCGAGCAGTCTGAAGGGACTTAAGAGCTTCTAGCTCTTTTTTCAAGGCAATGTTTTCTCGGGTCAAGCCATCAAACTTTTGTTGTGCCTTCAAGGCTTCCAATTCTCGCCTTATGGAGTCATTTTCGAGAGACAACGAAGCAATTTCTTGAGCCAAGGGTTCACTGAACTCTTGCGGACCCGAATCGTGAGAAGTTTCCATTTCAACGTTAGTCATTGCTCCAAATCAGCACACAATTGCAAGCAATCAAGTGAGCAAGGTGACAAGTTAGGTCAACTTTACCCAAGTTCAAGTGCGTTATCGGGTTCTACTTTGGGGAAGGCCGTTTGGCGGTTAGGCAAGGAAGGCAAATCCAACAAAATTGAACCAATTACACACAAAAAAAACAAGTGATATTTTGCAAACGTATGTAAGAAAATGGAGAGATAGAAGATGGACGGATTGTTCACTCGGCAAGCTTTGCTTGCTTTCGGTCTTTGACCGTTTTGTAAAATCCGATTTTTCGGATGGACCGGTTTGCCGGACGTCTTTTCACTGTGTGTGTTTCGTTTCTTTGAAACGTTTTGAGCAACACTTTCTTTTGTTTTTTTTTTTGAACACATATCCGTATTGATGAAGAGTTTTTTTTTTTTTTTGCTTTTCTTGGAATATCAAATGCGAGATATCCGAACTTTTCGTTAACAAAAATATCCCAAGAGATTTGGTGAAATTAATTAACAAAATTGTCGGATTAGGTCGGTTTAAGAAAAAGACGGGTTTGATAAATGGTTTGAAGGCAAACCAAATATCTCCTATTTTTGTGCTTTTTGTTTTAAGTGAAACACGGAAAAGAAAAAAAATTCAGGAAAAATGGATGAACATGATGAAGAACATGATGATCATGAAGAACAAATGAAGAACATCATGAGCAAACGAAGAACATCATGAACAAAAAAAGGCTAAGTAGGTTTAAGATAATAACGCACAAAAACAAGAGTAAAGAGAACTTAGCTTTGATCCCTTGCTCTGATACCAATTTGATGCGTCCTTGGAGGTAACCAAGGATAAATCCGGATCTAGATCAAGCAAAACTCCAACTACTCCTTGATTCTTTGTGCGACGTTGTATCGTTTCGGATCCAAAGGGGCGGAAGCGATGAAGAAACAAGGGTTACTTTGATCTAGAGAGATCGAATAAACCTTTTTGTGTGGATCGAAGGTTGATTCTTAAGAAGAATCCTCGAATATGGATTTCTGGGATCAAAGACGAGATCCAAGGAAGAAATTTTGAGGGTTAGAAAAGAGGTTTTGATGCCCAAGCTAAGTAGGAGGAAATGCTTCTCAAAACTTAGTAATATTGAACATGAAAAATAAGTGAGGCAAGATATCTCTTATATAGAGAGACTTGCCTACCTATGGGCCAACGGGCCAAACAAAGATACATGGAGAAAAGCCCAAAAGGGGAAAACCTAAAAGGATAATAGCAAACCCTAAACGGATAAGGTCAAAAAGGGAATATTCCTATACGGAATATCCCTTAATTACATAAAAAGGAAAACATGAAAATATAGTCCGAAAATAAGCTAGCGTATGCCATGGTGGTGTAGAGACAAGGCATGCCGGTAATGGGACCAAGTGACGAAGTAATGCGGGTGATGATGGAGCCGGTGGCTCGAGCAATGGCCTTAGCTCGGGATCGGGTGATCGGTCCATCTGAGCAAACTCTAAGAGCCTCGTCCTCTTCGTCTATGGTCAACGTAAAAGGGGCATCCAAGGGCGCATCACACGGGTTCCGTACATTTCCACGGCCGTGGAATTCCTCGAGTGACCGTGATTTTCAAAAATTTTACGGCCACTATATAAACCACCTTCCTTCACAAAAACACAACCAAAATCCCTTTCCACGCCCAGAACCACGCCCAGAAATCGCCGGCACACTTCCTCATCCCGTAATTCTTCGTTCGAAGTCCGATTCAATCGATTCTTTAGCCTAAAGTGGAGCATTTTCGATCATCTACAAGATCCAAGCAACAAACTGAGCGAACAATCCACATTGGAGAAGGAATTTGGATTTTTCAAATCCAAAACCTAGGTTTTACTCCCTTTTCTCTTCTTTGCCAATTTGGTTCAATTTCTTCGCAAGATTTTAGGAGAACTGAATGAAATTGAATTGGAATTAGTCTAGGACAGTGATTGTTGATTTTGGTGTGGATTTGCTGAGATTTTAGATAGACAGACCAATTCCACGGGTTTCGTACATTTCCACGGCCGTGGAAAATCAAGAACAGACCGTGGTTTTATCTGTTGTTGAGAAAAATGTTTAGAAGGAAGTCTAGTAGGAACAAGAAGCGAAAGGAGGATAGTTCCTCCTCTTCCCCACCCCCACCTAGTGAACCACCATCATCACCACCTCCTAGAATCCCTAGAATTCATGAGGATTACCTAGGAGCCTTGGAAAAGATTGAAAAGAGAGCAATCATAGGACCTCGATACCTTGTCCTAGAGGAGCTTGAGGAGCTCAATGTTGTGAACGATTTGACTTGGCTCTTGGATAGAGCCGGATTGATCATCTTCTCCGCTATTAGAGAAGATGCCTATGAGGAGATAACAAAGGGAGTTTGTGACTTCCTTTGAGCATAGCCATGTAAACCGAATGGTCTCCTTTAGGCTAATGGAGCAAAACTATGGGTTCTCCATCATTCAGTTTGGAGCCTTCTTTGGGTTCCATGAGAGTTTCAATGGTAGATTTCCCGGGGTAGTGTATGCTAAGGATTTTTGGGAGGATACATCCATTATTTATGCTAGTGAGGACCGTTGGCAACCGGCCGACACCAAGGCTAATAAAGTCCTTTCGGAGTGTCTTTTCCCTAGGACCGAGACCCCACAAAAGGCAAAACCGATGAGCTATTCCTCTTCTATTGCATGCTTACCGGTAGATCCGCCGATTGTGCCACCCTCCTTGCCTCCACCATTAGCAAATTGAAGTAAAAATGGGCCGGGACATAGGTTATGGGGGTATGGTGACTCACATAACCACTCAGTTGGGGATAGACTACTCCGCTTGTACTAGGATAGCGGCGAGACCTTTAGGTCTCCATGGGCTTATGACTAGAGGTATTATCTTTCCCCGCCACCAAGCTCCACCTACCGTAGCCATGCCATAGGAGGAGAGAGGTGGTAGAGGTATCCCATGGCTTCTTGAGTACTCCATCATGGTAGGCCACCAAAATTGGAAGGAGACCTTCGCATCCATGCATGCGAATAGACTTGTAGCCCCTCCATATGTGCTGGATGAGGTCCCAGCTGAGGACGATAATGAGGAGATGGGAGGAGGATATGACCATGATGTAGGAGGTGCTGATTTTGGTACATTCCCGGACCAGCCGGCCGACTTCCCGGAGCCACCTAGGCGATCTCCCTGACCCTCTAGACCTTCCGGTTCCTCTTCTTCACGCAGGGCTAGCGTGAGTGAGAGACCGACGTGGATGGAGACTCCACCCGCTTGGTATGGAGAGCATCCATCATGGATGGGAGCTCCTCCTCCATGGTATGATCATCCACCGGTAGCACTGACTCCAACTTAGGACACACCTTCATGGTATAGCTAGCTGCCACCTTGGTATTCATAGCTTCCAGGTTGGGTGGATGATCTTTCGAGGAGAGTAGGAGACTTGGAGGTCCGACAGGAGTCCCATGACGTAGAGCGCCAGGAGAATACCCGTATCTTGAGGAATATCTACTCCCAACAGTTTGGGCGGAACTTCAGCTCGGACTTCTATCCATTCCTACCGCCGCCTTCCCAGTGATGATGATGAGATGACTACCGGTTAGAGCCGCTCCACCACCATTTAGTGAGTTTCCTTTGTTTCTTTTCTTTTCTTTATTTCTTTTGAACATTGAGGACAATGTATGTTTCAAGTATGGGGTGGGGTGTGACTATCGTTTGTAATAACTCTACTCACTTTGCTTTGCTTATGACTATGAACACTTGCATGTTTCCTTTCATTGTCACACGTTTCATTATTGCATTGCATGAAAAAGGCTTTGAAAAACCCATAAAAATTTGAAATATTTGAAAAGATTTTGTGCTTCTAAGATTAGAGATGACTTCTATGATGAAAACTACTTGTGGAATGAGTTTTCGATGACAATTGTGTGCTTGAATTGAATCATGAATTGTGAAGAGATTGAGTATGTTGTTAACCTTTCTTGCAAGTTTCATAATGTGTAGGTTTTTATCTAAATCATATTGAGAAACGAAGGTTGAAATCACAATATAGTTCTTATACTTCTTTATGAAATGATTAAGGCACCTCGATTTTCTTACTTCTTTCTTTGATCATTTAGCCCCTCAATGAAAATAATTGCCTCCTTTACCTATCCGAGATTTAGGAAGAGTTAATTTTGGCATATTTGATGTGGGAGGGCCATGTAAGAAATTGTTTGAATTCAAAGTGTAGGAAAATATAGGTTTGGGGAAGTCAATCATGATGATGAGTAACTCGGCACCATTCACATAGCCGAGTGTTTGTGTCTTGCCAAAGTCGGATTGAGCGATATTCCTAACGGATTTTGGTTGTGCATTAAGGGTTTGAGGCATCTCGAAATTGAGAAACGCCAATCTTCTAGGCTTCGGTTTTTATGCACCGCTGTCCATAACTCCAAAAATAAAGTCGAAAAATTATGTGCAAAAAGTCTAGAGAAAAGCTCTAAGTTGGTGGCTAGTTCAAATGGGAAAAAGATAAAGTTTGTGTTGTTCCTTCTTCCCGGATTCATACACCACATTCCTTTACAAGTTTCCCACCTTTTTCCGTATTCTTGGCCTTACATGAAAGTCCTTGAGATCATAAGAGTGTTATTTGACTTGGTGGTCTAAATTGAAGTTTCACATGCTTCATTTTGACAATGCTTGAAGGTTATGATGTTTGACTTGAATGTTTAGGCAATTTCTGAAGTTCCTTTGCTTTGCATATTTTGGTTTATGTGTATGAACGTTTTCAAGGATGAATGAAGCAAGGTTTGAGGATGATCTATTGATTAGAAGCACATTACGAAAAAGATTGTTTTGTTTTGTTTTGCATTCATATTTCATTCTACCATATGTTCTAAGCTTTTGAAAACCTTGCTTGGGGACAAGCAAGTGACAAGTATGGGTATTTTGTTAGCATGAAATATGACTATATTTTAGGCACTTATTTTAGTTGTTTTTCCCTCTTTTATGTGTACATAGATATGAGTTTGGAGCAATTGTGAGCTCATTCACCCACTTTATCGATATAGAGATCTACACTAGCTTTGTTTTGTTTTTAGGTGAATAAAGGCTTGGATTGGAACAAAATGTGGAAGGAAAGGGGTATTTGATCATGCTTGATGGCAAGGAGATGCTTTGGAGAAGCTAAGGAAGGAGCTTGAGTGAAAAATATCACGAAATAAAGGCTTTCACAAGGTTTTGAAGAACCACGCCCTAAATTACGGCCGTGGACTTGGCAATTGGATCGTGGAAGTGAGTTTGAAGCACAACAGAATGTTACATGGCCTAAACCACGGCCGTGAAAATTTGTTCATGACTGTGATTTCCATGATTTTGTGACGTGTTATATTTGCCACGTCAACAACGTAATTGGGCTTTCTCGTAACCCTATTTTCGCCCTATAAGAAGGCTTGAGAAGAGAGTTTCGAGGACCGAGGCTTACACCTTCGCTTACACCTTGGCTTAGAGCTTTGAACACGGCTGCTTAGGGTTCATTTTGACCTTAAGGATTGGAGATTTCGGGAGATTGGAGAATTGTGAAAGATGTGATTTGGAGATTTTCTTAGGGTTTTCACTTTTGGAGACGGATTGAGACTCCGTTCTTATTTGTTCCCTTAGATCGTTGTGAGGATTCTTATTACATTTTCTAATTCATAAACGTACTACTTTTGTTATTCGGATTCGAGATTTACTTTGATTTGTTATTGAGTTTTCGAGGGTTTTCATCTTTCTTTCTTCTTAAATTGATTTTTGATATCATGATGATGGTTATTGGCTAAAACCCTTTAGCAATTCTAAGGTGAAGGGTTGATAGTTGTGGCTTAGATGATGATAGATCGATCGTAATTTGATTGGACATTGAGAGTGTGAGAAACATCGTCGACACCCTAAACCACAGTCTATTCTTGAGTTCCACGGCCGTGGAATCTCAAGATCCAGCCGTGATTTTCTTTGTTTTACGACCCTTGATTTTGCTTTACTCCAAAGTTAAAAATTTTCTTTAACCTAGCCTTGGCTTGCCTTTCCTAGGTAGTAGTGAGACTCAATATCCTCTATTTCGGTTTCGAGTGTCACAACCTTAACCGTTTTAGCCTATCTTTGATTTCTTGGGTTTGGGCATGGGTATTTGAGATTAATTCTTGTCCTTAGACCCTTTCTATACTGCAGCCTCAACAACCTTTATAGAGAGAGTCTTTGGGTTAGACATATAGGGTTTTGGAACTTCACCGTACATTACCTTACTTTAGTTATACCTTTGCAAGTCTCAACTTTGTCCTTATAACTATAGTATATCTTGAATCGATTGCCACAATTAGATACCTGAATCTTTAGGGTTCCTGTTTTCCCTAATATTTGCAAAGCTTTTATACTTTTACTTGCTCAATATTCGAAACTGAATTTGACTCACCAAATCCCTGAGTTCGAGACTTTGGAATACTTGCTTAACTACGCCGATCCATACACTGCGGGTTTGCTTGCTTTTTTTCAGTTTTATAATTAAAACTTATTTGCATGCACGCTTTGAGGCGATCAACAAACAAAGGAATCACCGGGTAAGTCTCATCCTACGCTTGCATTGAACCGGAAAGGTATAACAAGGATAGGATTTGGCAAACTAGAGCCTCAACTCAGATAAGGATCAGGAAAGGTCTCACCTTGCTCAGTTCATATTCCATCTCGGTCGAGATGTTCAACGACTGACCGAGGTGTTCGTCGGTTAAGGTAAAGGCTAGAGCTTTCAGGGTCCACTGGGGTAAAGGCTCATTCTTTCATCTTCTTTTCTACAACCATCAGCCAATCAACCTGGAATTGCATAAAGAACTTAGCCAACAATCATCATGATACAAATAATCAAATATATGAAAAAGATATCAATATTCAAACAAGAAAACCTTAACACAAAGGTCTCAATACTCAATCAAACAATCAATCAAATAAACAAACAAACTGCGTTCTTCAATCACAACCAGAAAGACAACAAATCTAACAAACTAAGAAAATCTTACAACTTCCTTCGAACCCTTCCTTCAAAGCCAACTTCCTTCAACTTTTGGATCTTCTACTTCTTGATCGATGATCTCTAAAATCCAGAAAATCCATCCTATTATATAGGAGAATCACTTGCCAAAAATAAAATATCTCAGCCAATAATAAAAGATCTCATGGGTTGTGGGCCGCCTCCGTCCCGATCTTCATGAAGATCACCTCGGCCGAGCCAAATCACAAAGATCACCTCGCTCGAGTCAAATCATAAAGATCACCTCGGTCGAGGTGACACTGCAGCCATCCGAGGTGTATCTCAGTTGCATGTAAATCTTTGTAATCCGGTCCAAAGTCAATCTTCTATCCAATTTCCATGGTTTCTAAGCCTTTCCTGTAGCTCCTCAATTCTCCATAATGTAGCTCCAATGACTCCTTAGCTTTCTTAGCTCCATATTGTTCCAAAACATGCTATTTGCACTACAATTACAATAAAAACTAGGTGTAGACCTCGATTCTTACAAAGGTAAACAAAACAACATAAATTTCAAAGAATATACATCCATACATGCAGATTTATGAAGATAGAACGTCTAAACCAATCCCAAAACATAGACTATAATACATGCTATCATCATGTGTAATGGAAGAAAAATCATCAAAAGTGACATGATCATTATTAGTATGTAAAATTTTATCAAGCAAAACTTCATTATCACTCAACTCATCACAAGAATCATCAACAATTTTCATAATATATAAGCATTCTCCATCTTCATGTGAGCATTCTCCATTCTTACCATCATCACTATCATGTGTAGAATCATCTAATATAGGTGTAAATCAACTTCAACTTTATCCGAATCGGATTTAAATTGTCCCATATCATTTATCATCAAGGTTCTCTTATAAGAAAATCTCTACTTATATGACCACGAAATTGACACTTCAAACACACAATATCTTTATCACTAGAAGAAGGGTTAGAAGTAATTTCTTTGGTCTATCCAGTACAAGCCATCATTAGAGCCATCTAATGGGATGTTGGCGCCCTTAGGTTGGACGGGAATCAGGTTTGATTTTTCACCTTTCTTGTATAAAAGAGCTCCATTGGCACAAAAAAACCAATTTACACTTGAAGGGTGGTACTCTTCATTGGGGTGGAGGTAGATGTAAGGAGAATAGACTTGAACCATGTCCCGATTTGAGCTAAATCAGGCATGTAAGATAGGTTAGATGTAGCATTTTTTAGACAAGTTGTGATAGTGTTTGTACCATTATGAGACGTGGTTGTGAATGTGCTTGTGCAACTCTCATACCTTGGACTCCTATATTAGTAGGTTTTGTGGCATAAATATTAAGCCAGCTCGAACCCTATATTGAACCACCCCCTTCATAACTGTTCGTAAAGTCAGAGCGAACGCATCGGATTTTGTCAAGACAAGGCTTATCAAAAGACATGGTAACAACATGGCCCACTACCTTATACCCATCTGGTGTAGTAGGACACCATATATAGACAAGGCCATCTTGTTTTATGGTTGATGACTAACTGATCCTTATAAGTGTATGGTCTATTGGATTCCACAAGAAGGGTTAGACTGATTATTAATTTCCACATTATTGTGAGATACTCGTTACTTCATTTACGAAGTGTACGTTTTCTTCATTGATATTCAATCAAAAAGAGAGTCTTCGATTGAATCGTTGTGAGTCCTTGCTAGGTTATTCTTGTGTGTATTAATATTCTTAAAGATTGGTGCTACTAGTCAAACTAGTTCCTCCTTGTGCTTGTCTTAATTAAAGAGGTTGTGCAAGTTTTAAGAAGGAAGGGTTAAAGGTGACTCTTTATTGAGGGTTTTGATCCAAATGGTCAAGGTTCTTTGCAAGTTTCTATCGTGGTTCTATCTTCCTATATTTTCCATAATTCATTCCATTATCATCTTTTTTATCTTACCATTATCATCCATATTAATCACGTTCTTGTTCTCCGAGTTTTTGAGAATCTCAGTCGTACCATTACCAAATCTCTCCCGAAATATGCGTCGAGATTCCTTCTATCGTCGATTTGTTGGACTTCAATCTAGATTGGGAAACTGCAGCATTAATCCTACATCATTTTGTGAATAAGTATCGTTTCTCTGTCATTGGTGTCAATATCCTCCCAAAGCATGCACCTTAGCTGTGTAATTTTCCTGAATTTAAGGACATGTATCCGTTGGATGGAATGGATCGGCACAAACATCGCATGCCTTCAAGTGTTTTGGAGTTCCCAACAATGTTAATCTTTTCACCATCTTCTTAAGTTCGGCAATCTCGCTCGATACTTCACGGCGACTAGGGTTAACAACATGGACCCTCTTTTTGGTAGGAGCCCTACCAAAATTCCGCGTACCTTCTGCCATTTCCTAGATTTTCTCCATGGAAAGTTCAGGAGTGGTGTTTAGAATATTACCTCCGCATGCGGCATTAATGATTCTTCTTTTGTTTTCCAAAAATCCGTTGTATAAGTACAACACCAAGTCTTGGGTAGAGTACCCATGGAATGGACAACTTAAATTCAGCCTTGCAAACCTCTCATTATTGTAATAACCGGAATATTTTATCCCGATTATTTCGGAATTTGACCGGACATTGACCGGTTCGGACTTTTCTTCGTGGCCTTAACGTTTTATGGGACTTTGATCTCATGACTTCTTCTACATTCTATTTTGTGTGGGTAATTAAATCCCATGAGAACCATACCATCCGGGCCCGTCAGGACATGCCAACTGGGCTCATCAGGAACATACCATCCGGGCCCATTAGGGTTAGAGACATGCTTGCACTTTTGCAGCCTCCCTACCTCCCTCCTAGTTGCCTTACGTGAAACCAAAATCACGTCCTCTCTTCTCCCTTCATCTTACCCTAACCGCCTCCAACTCCATCCCATCCTCTACACGCCACATTGACGCCGGCCGCTATGACCCTCTTCTTACCTTCGTCCATGAGCCACAGACAAAGACATGCAATCTCTCCCTCCATCTTCAACCTCCGACAACAACGCTTGAAGGGACCTTGGCTGGAGGCGCGGCTTCAGTGCTGGACACACATGGGCAACGAACATGGCCTCTCTTCAACTCTTCGGCGCACACAACAGCAGCAGGCCACACAGAATCAGCCGGTGAGGAGCCTGCTTCGTCCAGTCTAGACTTCACTGCTGTGCAGTAGTTCAGCCGCAGTTTACCTCTCCCGAATACAGACGACGAAACCGGTGGCAGACCTCCAGCGTCCAACGAGCCCTTCCCTTCGTCTACCGTCACATCGAGATCGGTTTCTTTCATACACACATACCATCACATTAGTGTACACCAGCAAGCAGATGGCCTTCACTTCCCTACTGCACGAGACACCAACAACAGTAGCAAGAGCCTCCCTTTTCGGTCTTGCACGAAAGCACTTTGAGCCTTGTAAGCCGAGTAAGATCCACACCACTCCCCTTGCTTCACTCCATATATATATATATATATGTGCTAATAGTTGTCTCTGAACCATTGTTGAAACCCATATACTACAGCTAAGAAGCAACTCAAGGAACTGTTGCATTTTCTCAGCTTTTTCCAACTTTGTCGAGCATCCAACTTCGGGTCAAGATTTGGGTAAGTTAGACTCCTCCTTTTTTGCTGAATTTCGGACATGTTGTAGTCAGTGTGGCATAGTATATCATACTAAAATTTGGGAACAATCGGAGTTACGGTGTGAGAGTTATAGTATCCCAAAGTTGGCTATTCATGCAGTTTTTTTTAGTGTGCTGAGTTTGAGGAAATTTGCTTGAGATGCAGTTTTGTGGAATAAATTTGGAGGGGTTATTGACTTCTGTTAGACTTGAATTTCTGACAAGTTATATTTGATATAGTATAGTAGATCATACTAAAATTTTAGAGGAATTCATGCTACGGTTTAAGAGTTATGGTGTCTCAAAGTTGACTCCTCACACAGTTTTTATAATTGTGCTGAGTGTTGGGAAAAACAGCATGTGATGCTGTTTTGAGAGATAGTTTTGAATAAGAGTTTGATCTCTGTTTGACTTGAATTTTGGATATGATATAGTTGGCATATTGTGGTGGAACATATTAAAATTTGAGATGCATCCAGCAAGTGATTTAGGAGTTATGAATTTTTGAAGTTGAGACCTTAAATAGTTTTCTGGATGTTGCTGAAATTGTTGAGTGCTGGAATTATTTGGGTTGTACAGTCATGTTTGAGCTTAAGTTTGGATACCTTAGAAACATAATCCACCGTTCAGTTTTTAATATGTTATATAGTGTCTTGCATAGTGTGGTTTATCAAAAGTTGGGGTTGATCCAACGGTTGGATTTAGATCTATGAAGGTCCAAAGTGGACTGGCTGAGCAGTTAAGAAATACTCAGTTTTTGGCTAAGTGTGAATTTCTGGTTTAGGAACTGACTTTGAGAATTTGTGTAGAAGTGATTATTATGTATTTTTGGGAAATTCTGACTACTATGGATATAGTGTATAGCATAAAAGACTTAGAGATTTTTGTTAGACTTTTTATATTTTTATTCGGTTCTCGTATCTTAAGCCAAAGTAGGACCTTGACGACTTTTTATGAAAGTCAAGAATGTAGTTTAACTCTTCTAAATCTTTAGCAAACTTTCCTTTGAGAGTTTGAGTGTGGTTTTGAGTTCCAAAGAATATTTTGGAACTTTGTTATGGAATTTTATAAAGTTTCGGGACCAGGGGTAAAACAGTCATTTATCCGTATAAGGGTATTTTGGTAATTTAACTGATGATAGAGTTAAATATCTTAGAAGTCAGAGACTTCTAATTAAGTGGGATATATTATTGATCCACTTGCCTTTTATAACAGGCGGTTGAGTTCCTACGGTTACAGACCGAGTCGAGATAACGAGATTATGTTTGAATTCAGGTAAGTCCTTTGGGCTTACTTAGCTGACTTCTAGATATGAGTATGAATAATGGTAGTGTTGTGTGAATGAGATGCTTATAGTGATATTTTAGTAATATTTATATACCGACCTATACCTTGGCCTAAGAGTAACGGGCGGTGGCATTCTGCTCAGTTAGCTTGAGGACGTTGGTGGTTTCTTTAGGGACTAGTCCACACTCGGTTTGTAGTGATGCTACCGGCGGAGGTAAGCTAGACCTACACCCAGTTGGATAAGGAACGGAGGCGAGAACTCTTAAGATTCTCGTGCCACAACTGTAAAATGGAATAAGGTGAATCACTTAACTACTAGATAATGACCGGTTTGTGTGCCAACATGATGATTGTTTATGTTACCTTGTTTGTGTTTGTGCTATCCTTATTCTACTTATATTTGGATTGTTAGCTAACGGTTTATCCGTGTTGTAGATTTGTAGAGATAGACAGTTGCAGAGTGATCCGGAACGGATGGTCAGCCGGGTCGACGTACTCATTAGATGGGGACAGGTGAGTCTCCCTTACAGCATGCATGCTATGTATATGTATATGTTTTGTAAGGCTGTCACATGTGTACATTCATACAGTAAAAATATTATGTTTTGAAATTGTTTTAAGTACATTTGTGCCTCGTTGTAAGATCCAAGTAATGTTTTTGTTAAACCAAGGTCGGGACCCATTGTGAGCTCCTAACCAGTAGCTCCCCGAGTGTTGAAACTTGGGGTGTTACAACTTGGTATCAGAGCCAGGTTGGCAACAATGGCTGTTCGCTCCAAACGGTGTGTGCAAGCTTAAAATTTATAACCCTAGACGTAAGCTTAAAACAAGGATGCGAACCCGCAGTGTACGGATCAATCGTAGTAAAAAGCAAGGAATTCCAGGGGTCGATCACAAGGACTTAGTGAAACAAAGTCCAATTACGGTATGCTTATGTGTAAATACTAACCACAAAAGGTAATTAAAACAATCAAAGATGATATAGAAGTCAATAAAGGAAACATGCAATTCTAGGGATTAAAGCATCTAGTTGTGGTTCCAACTCAAGATCTAAAGATAAGCGGACAAAGCTGAGGTTTTTGCAAAGGGAAAGTGTTACTAAAGTGGAATAGATCACCGGGTAAGTCTCACTATTCACTAATTCAAAACCGTAACTCCTATTACCGGGTAAGTCTCAAGGAATTAAGATAAAGAACTATAACCTCAAACTAACACACCATCTAAGGGAATAGAATCAACCTTTACCGGGTAAGTCTCAGGCTAACTCACAAAGATGGGATGAAAGCACACTCAAACCCCAATAAAGGACAAACATTTATTACCTACACTTATGATCTTAGGTAAACAAACTAAGGAATTACCGGGTAAGTCTCATCCTAAGCTTGCATTGAACCAGGAAAGGTGTAATAAGAATAGGATTTGGCAAACTCTAACACTTAACTCTCAGTTTCGGATCAGATAAGTCACCTCGTTCAACCAAATTCCACCCCGGCCGAGATGTTCATCGACTAAGCGAGATGCTTAGGGTTAAGGTAAAGACTCGAACTTTCAGGGTCCTACTGGAATCTAAGATTATTCTATCATTGTTTTTCCCACAACATTCAGCCAATCACCCTAGAATCACACAAGGAAATTAGCCACTCATCATCATGAAAGTATTAATCAAATATATGGGAAGAAGGTGAATATTTGAACAAGAAGAATTTAATGAAAAGATTTCAATAACTGAATTAAATATCACAATAAAAGCGTTCCTTGGATATAAATCCAACAAGGCAAGACAACAAGGAAGGGAATCTAAGATAACCTTACAAAACCCTTCAAAAGCTATAAAAGCTATAGACTTCAATCTTCCTTCAACCTTCAAAAAGGTTCTTCAAATCTCCCAACTGGAGTATGGCTGCTGCGGTGTATAAACCCTGATCGGTGGTATAGCATGCTCTAGATTTGTGGAAAATCCAACCCTTTTTATAGAAAAATAACCCTCGAAAGATAATATATCTTAGAAAGATCTTTTCCCATAAATATAGGTAAAATATAGGATCTAGTATATCTTCTTCCTTCCAGGAGCCAAGCCCAAAAATATAAGATCTCTTTCCAAAGATAAAAGATCTCAGCCAAGAATAAAATATTCTCGCCGCGTCCCAGGTGTTCGCCTCGGTCGAGTCGACTTCTCTGGATCACCTCGGTCGAGGTGAATCTGTGGTCAACCGAGGTGAGTCACAACTGAATGTGAAATCTCTCAAATCTGGTCCAAAGTGAATCTTTAATCCATGGCTATGCTTCCTGGATGGTTCCTTATGTTCCTGAATGTAGCTCCAATGACTCCATAGCTCCTTTTGCTCTTTTTCGATGCAAAACGTGCCATTTTACCTACGATTACAACAAAACTAGGTGTAGACCTCGATTCCCGCAAAGGTAGATGAAATGGTAATATAATCACATATTATACATACAAACATGCAGATTATTGAAGATAAAACGTCCAAACAAACCTCAAAATATAGACTATAATTCATGTTATCAAAATACCCCATACTTAGCCCTTGCTTGTTCCCAAGCAAGTTCCGCATATAAAAGACAAGATAGAATGGATTAATAGTCAAGAAGATCAATGAAAAGTCTTTCAAAACTTTTTTATAGTGTGCAACAATCATAGATCACTCTAAGAGAATACTTCATGGAATTTAAAATCAATGTATGATCAAAACATTTTATAAGTATAAGAAAGTTGTTCATCTTTGCATAAAATCATAGAATGTATAATAAGTCATAATTATCGAAATTAATCATGCATAATCCAGTTTAAACCACTAAGTCAATCAACAAGCTCGAGGTCTCAAGGGCTTCCCAAAAGAAAGGTCAAGAAACGTGTAGGGTAGGGATGTATGTAAGGTAATGTGGTGCTAGAATCCGGGAAAAGGATATACTTCACTTTCACTTCGACTTGCAACATCTTCCACCAATAAGCTTTGCTTATTTCACACTTTTTCTTTTACTTTACTTTTTGGGATGCATGGACAGAGGTGCACAATAACCGAAGCCTAGAAAATCAGCAATCATCAATTTCTTGAGATGCATCAAACCCTTGATGCACATACCATGACCCGTTAGGAATATCGCTCAATCCGACTTTGGCAAGACACAAACACCCGGCTATGTGAATGGTGCCGAGTTACTCATCATCATGATTGACTTCCCCAAACCTATTATTACTTTCTAACACTTTCACTTCCAGCCAACTTCTCAACTTTAACTTCACTTGCTTTCACCATTTCGCTTGCTTCCAAATTCCCGGATAGGTAAAGGGAGGCAAAATGTATATGAGGGGCTAACCATGATAAAGAAGAAGAAGAGAGAAGAATGAATTGCCTTGGTCTTTCCAGGAAGAAAGTGAGAGAACTTATCTTGTGGCGTCAACCTTCAAATTCAACATAATTTGGATAAAAATAAAGTATTAAACATGCCAATAATTTCAAACAAAGCATTTAGCAACTTAAACATATTATAAAACCTTTCAAACACATAAAGATTTCAAAACCAGTCAGTAAACAAGATCTTCACTGAGATCATATCCAGATAAGAAGCACAAAAAATCGTTTTCGAAAACTCTCAGTTAACCCACCTCGGTAGAGGTGTTCTTAGGTCAACCGAGGTGAAACACCTCGTTCGGCCAGAACTCCACCGGTCGAGGTCAAAATTTTTTTTTAAAACCAGTTTTTTTCAGTTTCGACGTTTTTCTCAATCAAATAACCTGTATGTATGCATGCAGTCTCAGATAAACACATAGATGCAAAAGTGAAGCATAAATATGAATAAATATCCGGTCAAATAAAGTCATACATCACATAACTGTCAAGTAATACACAAATAAACACCCCATACTTATGACACACTGTCCCAGTGGGTCAAAATAAGTCTAAGGAATAAAATACTCACCGGATAATAAGCTGAACTGCATAAAAATAAGAAAAAAAATCCTGCAGCTCTCAGTAGTCACGATCCGGTGGTGGTGGTGGCACATATGGATACTGGGACGGGTCGAATGGATAGCCCATGACGTGCTCAAACTGAATCTGGGCCATCATGTGCTGGTAATGCTACCTCTCCTGCATCTCGCGGATATCCAGTGACAAAGCGGCATATGAATCAATAACCAGATCCGTCAGATCATCGATCCGACGGTGAGCCTCTGGATCTCTGTGTCGGCGTGTCCTACGCCTAGCAGGTCTCACTGGAGAGGTAGCAGGTGCAGGCTCAGTATCCTCATCATCCAGATCTATAACTGGTACGCTCGTCCCTGCAGTATTTGTCCCTGTATCCATCGGGACTCCACCCTCTTTGTCATCAGCTGTCTCCTCATCATCTGCCTCTTCCTCAACTGGGGCAGCTGCTGCCTCTCTATAATCCTCCATCAGTGGAGCCCAAGCGGTCTGCCAATAATGAGGGTCATAAACAGTAAACTGGGCAGACCACCAAATCCCCTGTGGTGCAGTCAGCTCCCATGGCATAGCCACGTACGGTGTAGTCAAACCTCGGGGAACCAGAATCCGCCGAGTGATCATCTCCTGCAGTCCAAGCGGCTTGGCAGCCGCCACCATCGTGCAAGCGCTGAGATCCATGTCCTGATAGCTGGCGATGTGGGTGACAATCCCTCCGCAACAGATGTCTCCCTTCGCTTTGGCCTTGATCTTGTGTAGGTCCTCTGCCAACATCAAGCCAAAGTCCAGGATACCTCCTGTCACCATGCAGTATAGGCTGAACAGCTCCCCCTGACGGACCTTCTGGGGCGTCTCAGTACGCGCCAGAAGTGTCTCACTGAAGATGCGGTGGGCTAACCTAAAGGCTAAGTGGAAGATGACCTTCTCCCTAGAATCTCCAGGGCGCCATCTGTCTCCGTGGTCAACCACGTGAGCAATCTGTCCCCAAAACTCCCTAGCTACAGATCGGGAAGGGAAGTCAATAGATGTCGGCTCAGGAAAACCAAAAATATCTCTCCAGTACTCTAGTGGCACTATGAAGTTCCGGTTCATCAACCGGTACTTCACAGAACGCTCTGTGGGAAGGTAGGTGAAGGAGCTAATGAACTCTAGGGTGGGCTCCAAATAGGCTGGGGCTCGGATCTCAGTAAACTAATCCAGCCCTACTGTAGATATCATTCTCCTAAGGTCTCCATCTACATGGAGACAATCAAAAGCAAACACGTCCAGGAAGCGAGGTGCAATCACTGGACGGCCGGAAATACGGTCGTAATCGACCAGGTGTCGCTCGTGGATCACTGGTGGATAGGGTCGGGAAGAAGAGGAAGAAGGGGAAGGAGAGGATCTATCCTTGAGGGCAAGGCGTCGGTCAGAACTCATTTTTCAGAAATCTGTCACTGTCAGGTCACCTGGGTCGACTGACAACACTCAAGAATCACCTCGGCCGAGGCACAGCTCGTCTGGACCGAGGCGGAAAACTGGATTCTAATTTCTTATGAAAATTCAGTTCTTTTCCCCCAAAATCACTACAACTACTTCCTATGGGGTACTTAATCCTTTCCTCAGCAAATGCAAGGACAACCAAAGCCCAAATCGAAGCGAAATTAGCGAGTTAGGGTTTCGGTTTTGTTTTACCTCGTTCGGCCGAATCGGTTCGATTTTCTTGCAGATCGATGATGCACTGGGATCCTCTATGCCTTAATCGCAGTTTGGAAGCAAAAATCTTCGAAAATGAGCGAGAATCAAAGGAGCGAGGTGCAAACTGTCGCCGCGGTCGAGGGAGAGGGTAAAGTAAGGAGAGAGAAATCTTCAGCCCTTTTATACCCTTTTCTGGAAATGCTGTCACCTCGGTCGAGATGGTCTCTACTGGACCGAGGTGGTTCTTCAAAAACCCTAGTCGCCTCGGTTGCTCAAGAATCATCTCGGTCGAGGTGCTTTGACATCAACCGAGATGCCTCAGTCAAACTTCGTCTTTTCAAATTCTCGATCTTCTGTCCTTCCAGTTATGCTCCTTCCTTAGATGTCTCCTGTTATCTGTCTAGAACGCTAAAAACAAAACAAAGCAAAGCAAAAGCCAAACTATCTAAGCTAGACTAGAAAAAGGGAATAGAAA
Organism: Fagopyrum homotropicum; assembly: GCA_033239125.1. NCBI lineage: Eukaryota > Viridiplantae > Streptophyta > Magnoliopsida > Caryophyllales > Polygonaceae > Fagopyrum > Fagopyrum homotropicum. The sequence continues at coordinate 59,075,035 of BSWB01000007.1, read as the reverse complement.
GCAATACCTTGGGTTGCCTCCCAAGAAGCGCTTGGTTTAAGGTCGCTAGCTGGACCATGATGCGTCTCAAACGAGGTATATTGGTGAAACCTCCTCAACCGGAGTTTCCGGTTTGTACTTCTTAAGTCTATGACCGTTGACCTTGAAGCTTCCGCTCGTTTTGCCCCATAACTCAACTGCACCATGAGGAAAAACATGTTTCACAACATAAGGTCCGGTCCATCTAGATTTTAATTTACCTGGAAAGAGGCGGAGGCGGGAGTTGAAGAGTAGAACTAAATCTCCTTCGTTAAGCTCCTTTAGGACGATACGCTTGTCATGCCATCTCTTCGTCCTCTCCTTATAGATTTTGGCATTCTCATAAGCGTTCAAACGCAGCTCCTCCAGCTCGTTGATTTCCAATAGCCGCTTCTCGCCGGCCTCCTTAATGTCGAAGTTTAACCATTTGATCGCCCAATATGCTTTGTGTTCTAATTCAACGGGCAAATGGCAAGACTTCCCATATACCAAATTATAAGGGGTGGTACCTATGGCAGTCTTAAATACAGTCCTGTACGCCCAAAGAGCATCGTCCAATTTCATGGACCAATCTTTCCTCGTCCTAGAGACGGTCTTCTCCAAAATTGCTTTGATTTCTCTATTCGAGATCTCGACCTGTCCACTAGGTTGAGGGTGATAAGGGGTTGATACCTTGTGGGTTACCCCATATTCGATAGAAGTGCCTTGAACTTCCGGTTGATGAAATGAGTTCCTTCATCGCTGATGATGATGCGCGGAGTTCCAAAACGTGGAAAGATAGTTCTGTTTAAGAACTTCACAACCACCTTGGCGTCGTTAGTGGGAGAAGCAATGGCTTCAACCCATCTAGAGACGTAATCAACTGCAAGAAGAATATAGAGGTTTCCTCCGGAGGATGGGAAAGGTCCCATGAAGTCTATCCCACATACATCAAAGATTTCCACCTCTTGAATGTTATTAAGTGGCATCTCGTTCCTCCTTGATAAATTTCCTGTTCTTTGGCATGCATCACAAAAGACAACAAATGATTACACATCCTTAAATAATGTAGGCCAAAAGAAACCAGAACGTAATACCTTAGCGCATGTTTTATCGGTGCTGACATGTCCTCCACAAGGAAGTGAATGACAATGCCGTATGACGCTATTAACTTCATCTTCCGGAATGCATCTTTGAAGCATCCCATCCGGCCCGCGCTTGAATAGCAGCGGTTCATCCCAGTAGTAATGGCGTACTTCCTTGAAGAATCTCTTCTTTTGAGAGTACGTCAATCCGGGCGGTACTTCCTGGCAAACAAGATAATTCACAATATCAACATACCAAGGTCCTTTATTTTCAGAAAGTTGGTGGATGGAGTGTTCCACCAACTGAGGATGAATGTCAGAGAAGGGAGTAAGAAGTTTGTTATTTTCTACAGTCTCAGTTGGCATCATCTCGCCATCGACCTCGGTCGAGGCGCAGAGGCGTTGACCGAGATGTTCTTCAGTCGCCTCGCTCAGTCCAGAAAGTGCCTCGGTCGATGTACTGCAACTGGAACCGATACTGGAGATCTTCGTCTCCTGGATTAGCTTCTCAGTTTTAGCTACTGGGTCTTCTTCCAGTGCTTTTAAGCTCCGTATATCTGCATCACAAGAGGCATCTATACTTTCCTCCATTAAACTGAAACTAATAACTCTTTTGAGTGGATCGTTAATAAGGATAGAGCTCACCAATTCTCTTGATTCTTCTTCATCGTAGATGTTGAAGATATCGTCGCTTAGTTTCTCCCCTTTCATGGCTGCAAGTAATGCGAACTCCACCTCATTGCCGCCAATGTTGAATTTTTACTTGGCGTTCTTGCAATCCACGTTGCAACCCGAAGTTGCTAGGAATGGCCTCCCGAGAATAATAGGAACAGGATAATCTGCGGGAATGTCAAGTTCAACAAAATCTATTGGTAAATAGAAGTTACCTAACTTGACCGGAACGTCTTCCAAGATTCCCACGGGATGGGTGATGGAGCGATCCGCCATATATAGTCGAATCTTGACCGGCTTGGGCTCTCCAAGTCCGATCTTCGCACATAGCTCCAGTGGGATGATGCTCACACTGGCTCCTAGATCACAAAGGGCTTCACAAGTGACATCCCCAACTTGAATGGGAATGCAAAATGAGCCGGGATCTCTCAATTTAGGTGGCATCTTCTCCTTCATGATTTGAATGAGCTCCGAGGATTTAGATGTCATCCTAACTTCACCAAAATCTTCCAGTTTCCTCTTCCTTGATAGGATCTCCTTCAAGAACTTCCCATAGGCGGGCATTCTTAGAATAGCATCAAGGAAAGGAATGTTAATATGCAGTTTATTCATCAAGTCAAGGAACTTACCAAAGTGCTTGTCTAGATGTGCTTTGGCCCTTGACTGGGGGAATGGAAGTGGTGGTTTGTATGCAGGAGGTGGAACATAAACTTTAGTTTTCCCCTCCGCTTTTTGTGGCTCCACCTCGGTTGTCATCTCGGTCGAAGTGTTCTTCGACTGCATCTGGACCGAGGTGGTCTTCGTCGGTACTGGCACCAACCGAGGCACTGGATCTGCAGTCTTCAGTCCACTCCTTGTAGTTATGGCCATGATTTGGCCCTTAGGGTTGCTCTCCGTCCTTGCTGGAAGCTTCCCTGGATCTCTTGGCGCTTCATTCGCCCTACTTGCAAGTTGTTGTTCAAAGGCTTTTTGGGCCTTTGAAAATGAAGTCATAGAAGTCCTCATAGCATTGAGATTGATCAAGATAGCCTCCAGAACTGTGTCTTTCTTTTCTGGTTGAGACGAACTTGATCTTTGCCCCTGGCTCTTTAATGAAGTAGAAGAAGAAGAAAGGGAAGAGAGGAAAGGGTTAGAGGAATCGTTAGAGTTGGAGTTTGAATGATTGTTACCAGAATTTTGGTTGTTCGCCCTCCAATTGTTGCTATTGAATCCTCTATTGTTGTTGTTGTAGCTGTTGTTCCTGGAACCGTTGTTGTTGTTACGGTATCCATTGTTGTTGTTCCTTTGTACTTGCTCTTCCTTCTTGGTTTGAGCAACCAAGAGTTCCTTCAATTGCTTCACGTCATTCTTCAAAGACGTGAGTTGATTATTGTTGGGCTGAGTTTCTTGGAAGTTAACTCTTTTAACTCCACCTTCAGCTCCTTGATGAGTGTACTTCTCCATATGCAAAGCTTGCTTCTCGATGAAGTCCCAAGCTTTGTCAATCGCCATGTCCATAAAGGTACCGGCGGAGAGTAGTTGGAGGTTGAACTGGTACTTCCGTCCAGTCCTTTGAAGTATATCTCCAATAACTCTTAACTTTGGAATCCCATGATGTGGGAAATCCAAAAGTATGTCCTTGAACCGCTCCCATGACTTGGACAAGCTCTCCTTGTCCTTCATAATGAAAGTGTTGATCTTCCCTCTCATTTCAGCTGTCTTTGAGGGGGGAAAGAATTTGGTCAAGAATTCCGTCGTCATCTCTTCCCATGTGCTGATTTTTCCTGGAGGAAGAAATTGATACAAAGTAAGAGCTCTATCTTTTAAAGAAAAGTAAAAAGGTCTTAGCTTGTAGTTGTTATTTTCAATCCTCGTGGGTCTCAAGGTATCCATCAAGATCTCATAGTTTTGAAGATGTTGATGCGGTGATTCCTTCTTTAGCCCTCCGAATTGGCATTGGCAAATCATGGATAGAACTTGCGGTCGAAGTTCATAGTCATGGTCCGCTAGATCTCCTATGTTAACTCTTGGACGCCTCAGTTGTTGATTGGGGTCCATCCGTTGACCTAGAGTTTGTGGGATTCCTGCAAGAAGAACACCTCCGACTGCCATCCGAGGTGGAAGTATCTCGGCTGGGGCGTCAGGTACTGGAACCTGCCTCGGTCGAGGGTCAACAACTGGATCCTGCATCGGTCGAGGATCTGGGACTAGATCTTCCCTCGGTCAAAGTATAATTTGGTCTCGTATAGCTGCCTTATCTGCTTCGATTGCTTCAGTCCTGGTGCGAGTTTCTTCCTTCTCTCGCCTTAGTTCTTCCCTGCTGAGGCGTAGCAGCTCTAGCGCCTCTTTCAACTTGGCCTCAAGATCGCGATTGTCTTGGTGGGCCATCTTCGCTTCTCTTAAGCGTCGCTTGTATGTCTTTTCTGGTTCGGGATCGTAAGGAACAATTTCCTTCCCAGTGCGGGTTCTTCGCATAAACCTAAGAAAGAACCTATAAAAGTCACTCAAGTAGAGTGGTTAGAAGACACGGGGGCAAGTGCCCCAAGAGCAAACCGTAACCGGCTCGGTATAGACCAAGTCCCCGGCAACGGCGCCAAAAACTTGTTCGCTCCAAACGGTGTGTGCAAGCTTTAAATTTATAACCCTAGACGTAAGCTTAAAACAAGGATGCGAACCCGCAGTGTACGGGTCAATCGTAGTAAAAAGCAAGGAATTCCAAGGGTCGATCACAGGGACTTAGTGAAACAAAGTCCAATTACGGTATGCTTATGTGTAAATACTAACCACAAAAGGTAATTAAAACAATCAAAGATGATATAGAAGTCAATAAAGGAAACATGCAATTCTAGGGATTAAAGCATCTAGTTGTGATTCCAACTCAAGATCTAAAGATAAGCGGACAAAGCTGAGGTTTTTGCATAGGGAAGGTGTTACTAAAGTAGAATAGATCACCGGGTAAGTCTCACTATTCACTAATCCAAAACCGTAACTCCTATTACCGGGTAAGTCTCAAGGAATTAAGATAAAGAACTATAACCTCAAACTAACACACCATCTAAGGGAATAGAATCAACCTTTACCGGGTAAGTCTCAGGCTAACTCACAAAGATGGGATGAAAGCACACTCAAACCCCAATAAAGGACAAACCTTTATTACCTACACTTATGATCTTAGGTAAACAAACTAAGGAATTACCGGGTAAGTCTCATCCTAAGCTTGCATTGAACCAGGAAAGGTGTAATAAGAATAGGATTTGGCAAACTCTAACACTTAACTCTCAGTTCCGGATCAGATAAGTCACCTCGGTCAGCCAAATTCCACCCCGGCCGAGATGTTCATCGACTGAGCGAGATGCTTAGGGTTAAGGTAAAGACTCGAACTTTCAGGGTCCTACTGGAATCTAAGATTATTCTATCATTGTTTTTCCCACAACCTTCAGCCAATCACCCTAGAATCACACAAGGAAATTAGCCACTCATCATCATGAAAATATTAATCAAATATATGGGAAGAAGGTGAATATTTGAACAAGAAGAATTTAATGAAAAGACTTCAATAACTGAATCAAATATCACAACAAAAGCGTTCCTTGGATATAAATCCAACAAGGCAAGACAACAAGGAAGGGAATCTAAGATAACCTTACAAAACCCTTCAAAAGCTATAAAAGCTATAGACTTCAATCTTCCTTCAACCTTCAAAAAGGTTCTTCAAATCTCCTAACTGGAGTATGGCTGTTGCGGTGTATAAACCCTGATCGGTGGTATAGCATGCTCTGGATTTGTGGAAAATCCAACCCTTTTTATAGGAAAATAACCCTCCAAAGATAATATATCTTAGAAAGATCTTTTCCCATAAATATAGGTAAAATATAGGATCTAGTATATCTTCTTCCTTCCAGGAGCCAAGCCCAAAAATATAAGATCTCTATCCAAAGATAAAAGATCTCAGCCAAGAATAAAATATTCTCGCCGCGTCCCATGTGTTCGCCTCGGTCGAGTCGACTTCTCTGGATCACCTCGGTCGAGGTGAATCTGTGGTCAACCGAGGTGAGTCACAACTGTATGTGAAATCTCTCAAATCTGGTCCAAAGTGAATATTTAATCCATGGCTATGCTTCTTGGATGGTTCCTTATGTTCCTGAATGTAGCTCAAATGACTCCATAGCTCCTTTTGCTCCTTTTCGATGCAAAACGTGCCATTTTACCTACGATTACAACAAAACTAGGTGTAGACCTCGATTCCCGCAAAGGTAGATGAAATGGTAATATAATCACATAGTATACATACAAACATGCAGATTATTGAAGATAAAACGTCCAAACAAACCCCAAAATATAGACTATAATTCATGCTATCAATGGCACTTGAAATCTTCTGAAAGACCGAATGTATAAAATAACTAGAACCCGAAAGGGGTCTAAGATTTTCAAAACGGATTTCTGTCTTTACACACGTGCATAGTCGGGTTGTTGTGTTAGTAGTATGTCGGAACACCATCGTTCACCGTGAATCTCTGTAACTTGGAATATTAGGTGAGTTAGTATATACACTTATAGTTATAATTTTTAATGTATGATTATACATATGTATATGTGTAGCATGTTAGTATCCTAAAGGATATTTTAGATCTTTTAGTTGTGATATCATGAAGCGATTATCGCCTCATGATAAAACCGTAGCGGACTTGAAGAATTTTCAACACGAGACAATGGATTCAGACCTAGGATTGAGTATTATACTTTGGTGGGCGTCCTGGTGACCCTATAAATCATCCGGAGAACGGGTGGGCAAGGAAGTAAAGATGTTGAGATAATTTTCACCACAAGTACAATCCGATGAGAAAGAAAATCCTTAGTCAGCTCACATAGAAGGAATTGGAAGTCATGCAAGGGACTTTGTCGTATGAAGCCGAGAGATGAATTAGAAGAACTATGCAAGAGATGACAAGAGCGTAGAATGGAGATAATAACGGAAAAACAAGAATCATATAGAACGGAGTACAACCAAGAATTTCGGAGTAAAGGACGTTACAATCAAGGCGGACGCCGCCATATGCAAGCATGGGCATGTGAGTATAAAGAAGATACAGTGTTGACCTAATTGTGAGAGGTTAAAAGGTACAAAGATAGAGAGTGGGTTTAATGAAGAGAATTAAATTTTGTAACCCGGGAAGCATGTGGAGTCCTTCAAGGATACGAGAATTTTGAAAGAAACTTCGACATAAGTATCAAAGAAACTAGAAGTCTAAAACTGAGACAACGAATTTCTATAAAGGTAGCATGATCAGAATAACACCAATCAAGGGGAAGAATGTGGGAAAGTGATTTTGGTGGACTAGAGAGTCCATAATAACTCTCATTTACATAAAGATTTATGTTACCAACATTAACGGTCATATCAATGAACCGCAAACAGACGATGAACAAAGTAAGAAGAATCTTGAAGACATGCTTACAAGTTATCGTGGAAGCTTGATAAACTCATTGATGACAGATGAATGCTAGGACTAGACTCAGAAGAGTATAGTGATCTCATAAGAGAACAAGAGAAGTGCAGACTGTGGAAGGGGCTAAAGGAGTATTAACAAAGAAATTGGAGTTAGATTCTCACTAAGTGTATCAAACTTCAAAAGAGATAGAAGAACAATAAGTGTGTGATCTTATAGAAAGTCAACTACAGACTAGTTGGTAATAACTGAGACATAACACGTGCGGGTCAACTAGTGGGAACTGGTTGGAAGATAAGGAGGATAACCATAGACTTATGAAAGAATTTTATAGACATCTGGAGGACCCTTGAAGAGATCAACAGAGACAAACGTGAAGCTAAATCGGTACACGTGCTAGTACCCTTAATAGTAACATGGAGTAAGTTCGAGTCAATAACTATAATTAAGAACTTAAGAAGAAAGACTAGACGGCCAGGAATGTGACCCCCTTATGTCATTTGAGACCAAAGGAATTGTATAATTGATTTACTACCTACTGGCTAGGAAAAAGGTACATATCACAACTAGTACAGATGGATTGTAAAAGGAGAACTAGAGGAGTAAGAAGTATACACTTTTGATAAGGTTCTATGTCAGTCAAGACAGAGTATGCGTAGAATTTCGTACAAGGGAGAATGATGATCCTATTACGATAATTGCGGAAGAAACCCTTGGGACTAAGAGGTGCACGGAATGAAGACCTACAATTGAGTGTAAGAGCGAAGATAGACCCCACAAGTGTAGAGAAGTTTTGACCTCGTCACAGATATAAGAAGTTGCAAGGAATCACGAGACCAGTATCAAAAAGAGTAGGAAGCTAGTAACCGAGTCAATGGAGTTCAACAGAGCAATATTATAAACAATGCTAATGAAGGAACATGTGAGAATGACCTAGGGCCTAAGGAAACGGAAGTGGGGGAGATAGAACGAGCTAACGAAGAGCAAAAGGATTAACAGAGTAGTTGATGCTTACCAGGAATTTTATGCCAATAGAGCTATGAGAAGAGTGAGTACGAGATATTGAGGTAAGTCAACTATAGACTAACCAATGTCAACGGAGGACGTGCAAGTGTTACTGGTATTGATGCGTTATGTACCATTAAGAAGAGATATTTGTGAATGTCGATTTACGATGTAGCTTTACCGACGCCTTGGTGGATTTCCTCAAGGAGGCAACGACAACCTTCTTGGATGAACTAAAAATATAAAGAAAATCATGTTGGCTGGTTAAGATCAAACTCGAGTCGAGTCACGGAGTTTGGATCCGTCTTAGAAGATTTAAGAAAGTAAACGGAAGAGGTTGTTTTTCAATCGTTATTTTATTTCGGGATTGCGAGTACGGAAAATACTTGGTACTCCATCCGGAAAGGACTAATAGTGCAATTAGGATAAAGAGTTTGGGGTCAATCACTTCGGACTCACAGAAAATGTCCTTATATTTAATGGGTAAAAACAGAATTAGCAGAGTAGCGCAACAGAAGCGTGGTGAGTCCTAACCCACAGAGCAGGAAGCTCAATGGTAAAGAAAAAACGACGTGTCGAGTTTAAGATGATGGTAGTTGGTGAAATGCATTTTGATGAGAACAAACATGAGATGGGCTATGCGGAGTGACTATAAATTTTATGGAAGATTTGTACCACCATCAAGGTAGACGGGAAGGTACTTGCATGTAGAGGTTACGGAAAGAGACTGGTACCCTATTATGGATCCCAGTGAAACATGAAAACTTCGTCACATGTCAACATATAAGCAGTCTTGGGGAAATAATACCTAAAGGAGTATTCGAGAGTGTATTTCCATTGGAGGGAGAAAATAATTAACGATATTATTAAGGTAATGTGCGTGGTCTGCACTAGAAAGCTCAAAGTGCGTAACCACCATGCTGAATCGAAAGATACATAAGAGAGAGAAGCGACAAGGGTATAGTTGCAACCCAGTAACCGTACTTAAAGGAAGCATAATCTCGGAGTGGAGTAGGTGGAATTTGTATCGGAATGGAACCGAGTGACGTTTAGCATCAGAAGAATATTCTCAGTTTAATAAACGTGGGAATATATGACTGCAATGCTGATGGTGTGCTAGCAGTTATCGAGTAGTTATGATCAAACGATGGTGATGTGAGATCACCTTTTGTCTAGTGTTGTCATTGCGGACATATTCTATATCACCAAGATCTTGGATACTACATAAGAAGTTGAGTGGAGCTAGAGATATATAAAAAAAAATAATAATAAAATAAAACAATATGATGACGTCAATAGAACACAAAGATTGACCACCGGATTTTGAGTGTTAAGTTATATCAAGATTTATGCCAGTAGAGCTATGTGAAGAGTGAGTACGAGATATTGAGGTAAGTCAACTATAGACTAACCAATGTCAACGGAGGACGTGCAAGTGTTACTGATATTGATGCGTTATGTACCGTTAAGATGAGATATTTGTAAATGTCGATTTACGATGTAGCTTTACCGACGCCTTGGTGGATTTCCTCAAGGAGGCAACGACAACCATCTTGAATGAACTAAAAATATAAAGAAAATCATGTTGGCTGGTTAAGATCAAACTCGACTCGAGTCCCGGAGTTTGGATCCGTCTTAGAAGATTTAAGAAAGTAAACGGAAGAGGTTGTTTTTCAATCGTTATTTTATTTCTGGAATGCGAGTACGGAAAATACTTGGTACTCCATCCGGAAAGGACTAATAGTGCAATTAGGATAAAGAGTTTGGGGTCAATCACTTCGGACTCACAGAAAATGTCTTTATATTTAATGGGTAAAAACAGAATTAGCAGAGTAGCGCAGCAGAAGCGTGGTGAGTCCTAACCCACAGAGCATGAAGCTCAATGGTAAAGAAAAAACGATGTGTCAAGTTTAAGATGATGGTAGTTGGTGAAATGCGTTTTGATGAGAACAAACATGAGATGGGCTATGCGGAGTGACTATAAATTTTATGGAAGATTTGTACCACCATCAAGGTAGACGGGAAGGTACTTGCATGTAGAGGTTATGGAAAGAGACTAGTACCCTATTATGGATCCCAGTGAAACATGAAAACTTCGTCACATGTCAACATATAAGCAGTCTTGGGGAAATAATACCTAAAGGAGTATTCAAGAGTGTATTTCCATTGGAGGGAGAAAATAATTAACGATATTATTAAGGTAATGTGCGTGGTCTGCACTAGAAAGCTCAAAGTGCGTAACCACCATGCTGAATCGAAAGATACATAAGAGAGAGAAGCGACAAGGGTATAGTTGCAACCCAGTAACCGTACTTAAAGGAAGCATAATCTCGGAGTGGAGTACGTGGAATTTGTATCGGAATGGAACCGAGTGGCGTTTAGCATCAGAAGAATATTCTCAGTTTAATAAACGTGGGAATATACGACTGCAATGTTGATGATGTGTTAGCAGTTATCGAGTAGTTATGATCAAACGATGGTGATGTGATATCACCTTTTGTCTAGTGTTGTCATTGCGGACATATTCTATATCACCAAGATCTTGGATACTGCATAAGAAGTTGAGTGAATCTAGAGATATATAAAAAAAATATTAATAAAATAAAATAATATGATGACGTCAATAGAACACAAAGATTGACCACCGGATTTTGAGTGTTAAGCTATGTCAAGATTTATGCCAGTAGAGCTATGAGAAGAGTGAGTACGAGATATTGAGGTAAGTCAACTATAGACTAACCAATATCAACGGAGGACGTGCAAGTGCTACTGGTATTGATGCGTTATGTACCGTTAAGATGAGATATTTGTGAATGTCGATTTACGATGTAGCTTTACCGACGCCTTGGTGGATTTCCTCAAGGAGGCAACGACAACCTTCTTGAATGAAGTAAAAATATAAAGAAAATCATGTTGGCTGGTTAAGATCAAACTCGAGTCGAGTCCCGGAGTTTGGATCCGTCTTAGAAGATTTAAGAAAGTAAACGGAAGAGGTTGTTTTTCAATCGTTATTTTATTTCAGGAATGCAAGTACGGAAAATACTTGGTACTCCATCCGGAAAGGACTAATAGTGCAATTAGGATAAAGAGTTTGGGGTCAATCACTTCAGACTCACAGAAAATGTCCTTATATTTAATGGGTAAAAACAGAATTAGCAAAGTAGCGCAGTGTTAGCATGAAATATTGTGATATTTTAGGCACGTTTTCTAAGTGTATTTGATACATATTGATAGTCATTGATTGAGCATTGATGCATTTGTGAGCTAGTTTGTCTATAATGTCGATATAGAGATCTACACAAGCTTTATGTTGATTATAGGTAATTGAGAGCTATTTCCGAACGGAATTGAGCAATGATGGAGTTGATTGAACTTGTCCATGGATTGAGGACATTTCTAGGAGCTAAGGGAGTGCCAACTTGAGGAATGCACGAGGCTAGGGAAGAATCACGTTCTTGCCCTAAACCACGCTCTAAAATACGGCCGTACCACTTTCCACGTTCAAGTCCACGGCCGTGAAACCATGGCTAGAGAAGCGTGGTTCATTCTAGTGACTTCTACGGCCGTGGAGAAGATGGTTCAAACCGTGTTGATTTCCACGCTCTAAATTACGGCCGTGGGACCCTTCCACGACCGTGATCTTGGCGATCTTTTTCGCCATATTTTAAGCCACGATCTCCTACGCAATTGGGCCGGGCCGATATTTTATCTTACACTATAAAAGGACGGACGAAGAGAGATTCCGTCACCTCCGCTTACACCTCCGCTTAGACCTCGCTTTAGACCTAGTTTTACGCATACGCTTGCGTTGGGAATTGCCCTAATTTCGCATTTGGCGGAGATTTTGTTGAGAGATTTTGGCGCATTGCGATTGTGATTTCCGGATTGACGGAAGATCGAAGATTCGGAAGGTTGTTCGCAAGGAGACTCGCTTCTTGCTTAGGTTTGATTTAGAAGACGGATTGACATCCCGTTCTTCCTTCTTATCTAAGATTTGTGATTGTTTGTTTCATTCCGAATCTAGTGACGATTATTTATCTTGATTGTGAATTTGAGATTGATTTGAAGTTTATTGAAGGTTTTCGGAAGTTTTCATCTTTCAATCTTTTAATTCTTGAATTTGATATCAATATGACTATTGTTGGCTAAAAACCCTTAACAATTCTAAGGTGAAGGGTTGATAGTTGTGGCTTAGATGATGATAGATCGATCGTAAACAGATTGGACCCTGAGAGTTAGAGAGAATCGTTGACGAACCCTAATCCACGGTCTGTTCTTGAGCTTCCACGGCCGTGGAACTCAAGAACTAGCCGTAATTTTGTGTTAAGTTACGAACTTGCTTTTACTTTAATCCAAAGTTAAAGATTTGCTTTAACTTAGTTTAGGCTTGCCTTTTCTAGGTGGTAGTGAAGCCTCAACAACCTCTACCTCGATTGTGAGTGTCACAACCTTAATCGGTTTAGTTAGTCTTGATCCTTGGATTACAAGTTTGGGTATTTGAAAATAATTCTTATCTTTAGAACCTTTCTATACTGAAGCCTCAACAACCTTTATAGAGAGTGTCTTGTAGGTGAGTCATATAAGGTTTTTGGAACTTCACCGTACGATTACCTTACATTAGCATACCTTTGCATATCTTAACTCTGTCCTTATATCATTAGTATATCTTGAATCGATTGCCACAGCTGGATTCCTAGATCTTTAGGATTGTTGTTTTCCCAATATTCGAAAAGCTTCTTACATTTACTTGCTTGATAACCTACAATTGAATTTGTTCCCCCCAAATCCCTGTGTTCGATACTCTGGAATTCTTGCTTAACTACGTCGATCCGTACATTGCGGGTTCGCTTGCTTGATTTCTAGTTTTATAAATTTAAAGCGTATTTGCACGCACGCTAAGTGGCGAACACGCAGCAGAAGCGTGGTGAGTCCGAACCCACAGAGTAGGAAGCTCAATGGTACAGAAAAAACGATGTGTCGAGTTTAAGATGATGGTAGTTGGTGAAATGCGTTTTGATGAGAACAAACATCAGATGGGCTATGCGGAGTGACTATAAATTTTATGGAAGATTTGTACCACCATCAAGGTAGACGGGAAGGTACTTGCATGTAGAGGTTATGGAAAGAGACTGGTACCCTATTATGGATCCCAATGAAACATGAAAACTTCATCACATGTCAACATATAAGCAGTCTTGGGGAAATAATACCTAAAGGAGTATTCGAGAGTGTATTTCCATTGGAGGGAGAAAATAATTAATGATATTATTAAGGTAATGTGAGTGGTCTGCACTAGAAAGCTCAAAGTGCGTAACCACCATGCTGAATCGAAAGATACATAAGAGAGAGAAGCGACAAGGGTATAGTTGCAACCCAGTAACCGTACTTAAAGGAAGCATAATCTCGGAGTGGAGTAGGTGGAATTTGTATCGGAATGGAACCGAGTGACGTTTAGCATCATAAGAAAATTCTCAGTTTAATAAACGTGGGAATATACGACTGCAATGCTGATGGTGTGTTAGCAGTTATCGAGTAGTTATGATCAAACGATGGTGATGTGAGATCACCTTGTGTCTAGTGTTGTCATTGCGGACATATTCTATATCACCAAGATCTTGGATACTGCATAAGAAGTTGAGTGGAGCTAGAGATATATAAAAAAAAATAAAAAAAAAATAATATGATGACGTCAATAGAACACAAAGATTGACCACCGGATTTTGAGTGTTAAGTTATATCAAGATTTAGACCAAAAAAATGAGCAGATGATGATTCTTTAATGGAGGAACCATATGACTGAGTCATATTAGGAGACAAGACCAAGTGAGTTGTGTTACAACTAGCCTTAAGCACGTAGTAAAGTGCCGGGAGATGTATAAGGGGATATACTAGATCGGATACTTGGATTCTGTTTAAAAGACCAGAAAGAAAGGAATTGGAATAAATTACCTCAGGAAGGTCATCAAAAGATCTAGAGGTGAATTATGTAAGGCAACCTTGTGAGGACCTTGCAAGTGGAGTTGAAAGTGATTGATAGACTAGTATTTCTCACCCTATTGAGAAGAGAAACCCCATTGGTTCACGGATTTAGTTAGAGGGAATACCTACTAGACACGAGTTAGGTCCTGAAAATAGAGGATCGGACAGTTGGACCGAATAATACCGGTGAGTTATCCGATAACCACTCTAGAACGTGGTAGCACGAGCTTGTGATGTATGTACATGAAAAGATTTTCGGAGCCAGTGCTTTTATGAAAAGCCGACGAGGCTACTAGAGATATTGTGGATATTATGAGACGTAACCTTGCACAGACAGAGACAAAGATAGTTGTAACCTTGAAAACGACTAGTTAGGGCTTGACCTTGTATTTGTGTGATATTGATTTACTACATGTTTTTGTTTTCGTGTTTGAGTGCTTAGTCAGTGGTGTGTGTTTCATGTGTAACCTATGATGGGAGGGGAATTTAGACGTGGAAATGACGATACTTTTGGTATAGTGATTAGATACATTGGACTTGTACCTGTGTTGTGCCTTGAAGGCCAACCTTATGATTGGCGTAATCTAATTTTCGGGACGAAACCTATATTTAGTGGCGATTGATGTAATACCCGAAAACTTCTTCTTTCAGTTATTTCAGAAACAAATAAGAACTTGATAGTTTGGGTTTTTTCCGGCGCTTGATTCCTTTTGTATGGACTCCGACCTTATGCTGCCTTCTTTTAAGTTTCGGGACGAAACTTATTTTTTAGGGGGAAATGATGTAATAACCGGAATATTTTAATCTGATTATTTCGGAATTTAACCGGACTTTGACCGGTTCGGACTTTTCTTCGTGGCCTTAACGTTTTGTGGGACTTTGATCTCTTGACTTCTTCTACATTCTATTTTTGTGTGGGTAATTTAATCCCATGTGAACCATACCATCCGGGCCCGTCAGGACATGCCAACTGGGCTCATCAGGAACATACCATCCGGGCCCATTAGGGTTAGAGACATGCTTGCACTTTTCCAGCCTCCCTACCTCCCTCCTAGTTGCCTTACGTGAAACCAAAATCACGTCCTCTCTTCTCCCTTCATCTTACCCTAACCGCCTCCAACTCCATCCCATCCTCTACACGCCAGATTGACGCCGGCCGCTATGACCCTCTTCTTACCTTCATCCATGAGCCACAGACAGAGACCTACAATCTCTCCCTCCATCTTCAACCTCCGACAACAACGCTTGAAGGGACCTTGGCTGGAGGCGCGGCTTCAGTGCTGGACACACATGGGCAACGAACATGGCCTCTCTTAAACTCTTCGGCGCACACAACAACAGCAGGCCACACAGAATAAAATAAAATAATATGATGACGTCAATAGAACACAAAGATTGACCACCGGATTTTGAGTGTTAAGTTATATCAAGATTTATGCCAGTAGAGCTATGAGAAGAGTGAGTACGAGATATTGAGGTAAGTTAACTATAGACTAACCAATATCAACGGAGGACGTGCAAGTGTTACTGGTATTGATGCGTTATGTACCGTTAAGATGAGATATTTGTGAATGTCGATTTACGATGTAGCTTTACCGACGCCTTGGTGGATTTCCTCAAGGAGGCAACGACAACCTTCTTGAATGAAGTAAAAATATAAAGAAAATCATGTTGGCTGGTTAAGATCAAACTCGAGTCGAGTCCCGGAGTTTGGATCCGTCTTAGAAGATTTAAGAAAGTAAACGGAAGAGGTTGTTTTTCAATCGTTATTTTATTTCGGGAATGCAAGTACGGAAAATACTTGGTACTCCATCCGGAAAGGACTAATAGTGTAATTAGGATAAAGAGTTTGGGGTCAATCACTTCAGACTCACAGAAAATGTCCTTATATTTAATGGGTAAAAACAGAATTAGCAAAGTAGCGCAGTGTTAGCATGAAATATTGTGATATTTTAGGCACGTTTTCTAAGTGTATTTGATCCATATTGATAGTCATTGATTGAGCATTGATGCATTTGTGAGCTAGTTTGTCTATAATATCGATATAGAGATCTACACAAGCTTTATGTTGATTATAGGTAATTGAGAGCTATTTCTGAACGGAATTGAGCAATGATGGAGTTGATTGAACTTGTCCATGGATTGAGGACATTTCTAGGAGCTAAGGGAGTGCCAACTTGAGGAATGCACGAGGCTAGGGAAGAATCACGTTCTTGCCCTAAACCACGCTCTAAAATACGGCCGTACCACTTTCCACGTTCAAGTCCACGGCCGTGGAACCATGGCTAGGGAAGCGTGGTTCATTCTAGTGACTTCTACGGCCGTGGAGAAGATGGTTCAAACCGTGTTGATTTCCACGCTCTAAATTACGGCCGTGGGACCCTTCCACGACCGTGACCTTGGCGATCTTTTTCGCCATATTTTAAGCCACGATCTCCTACGCAATTGGGCCGGGCCGATATTTTATCTTACACTATAAAAGGACGGACGAAGAGAGATTCCGTCACCTCCGCTTACACCTCCGCTTAGACCTCGCTTTAGACCTAGTTTTACGCATACGCTTGCATTGGGAATTGCCCTAATTTCGCATTTGGCGGAGATTTTGTTGAGAGATTTTGGCGCATTCCGATTGTGATTTCCGGATTGACGGAAGATCGAAGATTCGGAAGGTTGTTCGCAAGGAGACTCGCTTCTTGCTTAGGTTTGATTTAGAAGACGGATTGACATCCCGTTCTTCCTTCTTATCTAAGATTTGTGATTGTTTGTTTCATTCCGAATCTAGTGACGATTATTTATCTTGATTGTGAATTTGAGATTGATTTGAAGTTTATTGAAGGTTTTCGGAAGTTTTCATCTTTCAATCTTTTAATTCTTGAATTTGATATCAATATGACTATTGTTGGCTAAAAACCCTTAACAATTCTAAGGTGAAGGGTTGATAGTTGTGGCTTAGATGATGATAGATCGATCGTAAACAGATTGGACCCTGAGAGTTAGAGAGAATCGTTGACGAACCCTAATCCACGGTCTGTTCTTGAGCTTCCACGGCCGTGGAACTCAAGAACTAGCCGTAATTTTGTGTTAAGTTACGAACTTGCTTTTACTTTAATCCAAAGTTAAAGATTTGCTTTAACTTAGTTTAGGCTTGCCTTTTCTAGGTGGTAGTGAAGCGTCAACAACCTCTACCTCGATTGTGAGTGTCACAACCTTAATCGGTTTAGTTAGTCTTGATCCTTGGATTACAAGTTTGGGTATTTTAAAATAATTCTTATCTTTAGAACCTTTCTATACTGAAGCCTCAACAACCTTTATAGAGAGTGTCTTGTAGGTGAGTCATATAAGGTTTTTGGAACTTCACCGTACGATTACCTTACATTAGCATACCTTTGCATATCTTAACTCTGTCCTTATATCATTAGTATATCTTGAATCGATTGCCACAGCTGGATTCCTAGATCTTTAGGATTGTTGTTTTCCCAATATTCGAAAAGCTTCTTACATTTACTTGCTTGATAACCTACAATTGAATTTGTTCCCCCCAAATCCCTGTGTTCAATACTCTGGAATTCTTGCTTAACTACGTCGATCCGTACACTGCGGGTTCGCTTGCTTGATTTCTAGTTTTATAAATTTAAAGCGTATTTGCACGCACGCTAAGTGGCGAACACGCAGCAGAAGCGTGGTGAGTCCTAACCCACAGAGCAGGAAGCTCAATGGTACAGAAAAAACGATGTGTCGAGTTTAAGATGATGGTAGTTGGTGAAATGCGTTTTGATGAGAACAAACATCAGATGGGCTATGCGGAGTGACTATAAATTTTATGGAAGATTTGTACCACCATCAAGGTAGACGGGAAGGTACTTGCATGTAGAGGTTATGGAAAGAGACTGGTACCCTATTATGGATCCCAATGAAACATGAAAACTTCATCACATGTCAACATATAATCAGTCTTGGGGAAATAATACCTAAAGGAGTATTCGAGAGTGTATTTCCATTGGAGGGAGAAAATAATTAATGATATTATTAAGGTAATGTGAGTGGTCTGCACTAGAAAGCTCAAAGTGCGTAACCACCATGCTGAATCGAAAGATACATAAGAGAGAGAAGCGACAAGGGTATAGTTGCAACCCAGTAACCGTACTTAAAGGAAGCATAATCTCGGAGTGGAGTAGGTGGAATTTGTATCGGAATGGAACCGAGTGACGTTTAGCATCAGAAGAAAATTCTCAGTTTAATAAACGTGGGAATATACGACTGCAATGCTGATGGTGTGTTAGCAGTAATCGAGTAGTTATGATCAAATGATGGTGATGTGAGATCACCTTGTGTCTAGTGTTGTCATTGCGGACATATTCTATATCACCAAGATCTTGGATACTGCATAAGAAGTTGAGTGGAGCTAGAGATATATAAAAAAAAAGAAAAAAAAAATAATATGATGACGTCAATAGAACACAAAGATTGACCACCGGATTTTGAGTGTTAAGTTATATCAAGATTTAGACAAAAAAATGAGCAGATGATGATTCTTTAATGGAGGAACCATATGACTGAGTCATATTAGGAGACAAGACCAAGTGAGTTGTGTTACAACTAGCCTTAAGCACGTAGTAAAGTGCCGGGAGATGTATAAGGGGATATACTAGATCGGATACTTGGATTCTGTTTAGAAGACCAGAAAGAAAGGAATTGGAATAAATTACCTCAGGAAGGTCATCAAAAGATCTAGAGGTGAATTATGTAAGGCAACCTTGTGAGGACCTTGCAAGTGGAGTTGAAAGTGATTGATAGACTAGTATTTCTCACCCTATTGAGAAGAGAAACCCCATTGGTTCACGGATTTAGTTAGAGGGAATACCTACTAGACACGAGTTAGGTCCTGAAAATAGAGGATCGGACAGTTGGACCGAATAATACCGGTGAGTTATCCGATAACCACTCTAGAACGTGGTAGCACGAGCTTGTGATGTATGTACATGAAAAGATTTTCGGAGCCAGTGCTTTTATGAAAAGCCGACGAGGCTACTTGAGATATTGTGGATATTATGAGACGTAACCTTGCAGAGACCGAGACAAAGATAGTTGTAACCTTGAAAACGACTAGTTAGGGCTTGACCCTGTATTTGTGTGATATTGATTTACTACATGTTTTTGTTTTCGTGTTTGAG
Organism: Fagopyrum homotropicum; assembly: GCA_033239125.1. Lineage (NCBI taxonomy): Eukaryota > Viridiplantae > Streptophyta > Magnoliopsida > Caryophyllales > Polygonaceae > Fagopyrum > Fagopyrum homotropicum. The sequence goes on along the minus strand of BSWB01000007.1, from coordinate 59,055,697 downwards.
TGCTTAGTCAGTGGTGTGTGTTTCATGTGTAACCTATGATGGGAGGGGAATTTAGACGTGGAAATGACGATACTTTTGGTATAGTGATTAGATACATTGGACTTGTACCTGTGTTGTGCCTTGAAGGCCAACCTTATGATTGGCGTAATCTAATTTTCGGGACGAAACCTATATTTAGTGGCGATTGATGTAATACCCGAAAACTTCTTCTTTCAGTTATTTCAGAAACAAATAAGAACTTGATAGTTTGGGTTTTTTCCGGCGCTTGATTCCTTTTATATGGACTCCGACCTTATGCTGCCTTCTTTTAAGTTTCGGAACGAAACTTATTTTTTAGGGGGAAATGATGTAATAACCGGAATATTTTATCCTGATTATTTCGGAATTTAACCGGACTTTGACCGGTTCGAACTTTTCTTCGTGGCCTTAACGTTTTGTGGGACTTTGATCTCTTGACTTCTTCTACATTCTATTTTTGTGTGGGTAATTTAATCCCATGTGAACCATACCATCCGGGCCCGTCAGGACATGCCAACTGGGCTCATCAGGAACATACCATCCGGGCCCATTAGGGTTAGAGACATGCTTGCACTTTTGCAGCCTCCCTACCTCCCTCCTAGTTGCCTTACGTGAAACCAAAATCACGTCCTCTCTTCTCCCTTCATCTTACCCTAACCGCCTCCAACTCCATCCCATCCTCTACACGCCAGATTGACGCCGGCCGCTATGACCCTCTTCTTACCTTCATCCATGAGCCACAGACAGAGACCTGCAATCTCTCCCTCCATCTTCAACCTCCGACAACAACGCTTGAAGGGACCTTGGCTGGAGGCGCGGCTTCAGTGCTGGACACACATGGGCAACGAACATGGCCTCTCTTCAACTCTTCGGCGCACACAACAACATCTGGCCACACAGAATCAGCCGGTGAGGAGCCTGCTTCGTCCAGTCTAGACTTCGCTGCTGTGCAGTAGTTCAGCCGCAATTTACCTCTCCCGCACACAGACGACGAAACCGGTGGCAGACCTCCAGCGTCCAGCGAGCCCTTCCCTTCGTCTACCGTCACATCGAGATCGGTTTCTTTCATACACACATACCATCACATTAGTGTACACCAACAAGCAGATGGCCTTCGCTTCCCTACTGCACGAGACACCAACAACAGTAGCACGAGCCTCCCTTTTCGGTCTTGCACGAAAGCACTTTGAGCCTTGTAAGCCGAGTAAGATCCACACCACTCCCCTTGCTTCACTCCATATATATATATATATATATATATATATATATATATATATATATATATATATATATATATATATATATATATATATATATATATTTATATATATGTGTGCTAATAGTTGTCTCTGAACCATTGTTGAAACCCATATACTACAGCTAAGAAGCAACTCAAGGGTAATCATAAGTGATGCCAAGGTTGTGGTGCGATTCTTCAACCGAGTGATCTTTCCTAGGTTTGGGACACCAAGGGTAATCATAAGTGATGGAGGAAAGCACTTAACCAATAGGAACTTTGGGACACTTTTGGCTAAGTATGGGGTGACTCATAAGATGGCAACACCTTACCATCCCCAAACTAGTGGCCAAGTGGAGATCTCCAACCGGGAGATAAAGGGAATTCTTGAGAAGACGATTTCTAAGATGAGAAAGGATTGGGCTATGAAGCTCGATGATGCTTTGTGGGCTTATAGAACCGCTTTCAAGACACCGATTGGCACCACTCCCTACAAGCTAGTCTATGGCAAGTCTTGCCACCTTCTGGTAGAGATGGAGCATAGGGCATATTGGGCCATTAGGTGGCTGAATTTTGACCTCAAAGAGGCCGGTGAGAAAAGATTGCTAGACATGAACGCTCTTGAGGAGATCCGGTTGGATACCTATGAAAACGCCCGGATCTACAAAGAAAGGACCAACCGTTGGCATGACAAGCGTCTCATCGCAAAGGAGTTGAGTGAAGGCGACCTTGTCCTTCTCTTTAACTCAAGGCTGCGGCTCTTCCCCGGAAAGCTTAAGTCAAGATGGACGGGTCCTTATGTGGTGAAGAAGATCTTTCCCCATGGAGTGGTTGAGATAGGAGAGGAGCATTGTGTAGACTTTAAGGTGAATGGGCACCGGTTGAAGAAGTATATCCCGGGAGCTCCGGTGGACATGATTGCCCCACTTCACCTAGAATGAGACGCCCCCGAGTTTGGTCAAGCTAATGACCTTAAAGAAGCGCTTGGTGGGAGGCAACCCATTGGTAGACATCTTTCCCTTTTTGTTTTCTATTTTTCTGTTTTTGTGTTTTTGTGTGTTTGGAGTTTGTGTGTTAGAGTTTTAGTAGCATGGGAGCCTTCCATGGCATGTGGATGATGATGATGATCTCCTCATCAATAATGGGTGGAGCGGACACGGAACTTGGACGGCTAGCGGTGCCTAGCGTGGGTCCCGACGCCATAACAAACACCTTGAGCTCTCTACCACCGTTGATAGGAAAATCCGCCATCAATCCACTTGAGTGAACCCAAATACCGAAACAAACCATTTTACATTGTGAGGACCCTCTTTCACTCTTCTTTACTTCATTTACACATTGGGGAAAATGTGTTTCTAAGTATGGGATGGGGTTTTCATGATCACTTGCGTGATTAGGATTTAGGATAGTTTAATATTGTCACATGTTTCATTATGTCTTGCATTGTACATACATATTTTGAAAAATCCAAAAAAATCAGAAAATTTAAAAAATTTTAGTGCTTCTAAGCTTGGGAATGACCCTTATGATGAAATTGTCTTGTGAATTGGCTATGGATGGCCTTGTGTGTTGAATTGATGAATGTATATGTAGACTTGAAGTACTTATCTTGAATCCCATGTGTGAATTGTGATCATGAATGTTTGCTTTGATTTGATTGAGGATTGAATGTCGAAATTACATGCTAGTTCTTGCACATCATTTAGGAGTGATTAAGGCAATTCATCTTTCTCTACTTCTCATCTTGATCGTGTTGTTTAAGCACCTCAATTGATACAAAATTTGACCTCTTTTGACCCATCCGGGAATAGGAACATGCTAGTGTGTTGATGTGTGTAAAAAGCAAGTGTGGGGTGAAGTTGTTGATGAATGAATATGGTGAATGAAGTGCTGAATTTGTTGTGAAAAGTGTAGAAAAAAAATATAGGTTTGGGGACTTTGGTTTTGATGACGAGTAACTCGGCACCATTCACATAATCGGGAGTTTGTGTCTTGCCAAAGTCGGATAAACCGAATGTCCTAATGAGCCTTGGTATGTGTGTCCGGTGTGAGGCACCTCGGAAAAATCTCGAGGTCCGCTAATCACCAAGGTTTCGGCTTTTGTACACCGATGCCATTGTCTCAAAAATAAGTAAAAGAAAAAGAAAGTGAAAAAGAAAGGAAAACAAAGAAAAGATGGAGAAAATATACACTTGTGGTGAAGTTGATCAAAAATAAAATTGTGGAGTTAGTTTCTTTCTCGGATTAGCATCACATAACCTAAAAAATCCCACCTAATCACGACGTTTCTTGGCCTTTTCCTTTCTAAGTCCTTGTGACCTATTTGTATGTGTGTAAGACTTAGTGATCTAGATTTGATATGCTCATGATCATCTTGACTTCTTCATTTTCACCTTGCATGCATGCTTTTACGTTGAGTATAATTGTCTTTCCAGGCCTTCATCTATTTGATGCATGATTGCTTGTCCATTTGTCATGAAACATGACTATGAAGGTGATCCAATATTAGAAGCACGATTCCAAAAAGATTTTGTTGTTTTTCTGCATGCATAAATCATGTCATCTCTTAGTCTATAGTTGGGACTTGCTCGGGGACGAGCAACCCTTAAGTATGGGGTATTTTTGATAACACGATTTATGACGTAGGTTTAGGCACTCATTTAGATAGTTTTTCCGCTCATTCATGCATGGTTTAGCACTAGTTCATGACGTTTGCACTCAATTCATGTATTTACTCGAGATAGACGTCTACACGGACTTTTGCATGCTTTGTAGGTAATTTGGGAGCTTTAGGAGCTTAATCGGTACATTTGAGCATCGTTCCTCGAGATGACACACCTTTGGACTCATTGGGAAGCAAACTAAGAGCTAAGGGGGACACATGGGACCTTGTTGGTGCATGCCTTGCACCAAATTGTGGCTTGATGATCCATAAAAGTATGAATCACCAAAACCACGGCCACTAGGACTTCCACGGGCGTGGAAATAGGCTGTGGTTTTCCCTGCACAGTTGTGACAGCTGTCCCACGATCTCCATAACCGACCCTTGCCCTTGATGATGTATAAAAGTTGGTCCTGCGGGCTGTTGAGAGGAGACCCCATCATTCTATTCTCTCCCACACTCTCAACAACACATAGTCTCTCATTGGAAGATTGAATTGGAGATATTCTTGGAAGAGAAGACAGGCTTCCATTGGAGAAGAAGAGAAGAACACACCATTCTTAGTCTTTCATAGTTTTTAGAGTGAAGATTGTTGAAGACATTTACAAGGATTGTAAGAAACGATTCGAACCTTCTTTTGAAGGGTTGTAAGTCCTTCTTGAACATTTATTCAGCTAGTTTTACTTGTTCTACTTGCTTCATCTCCCTTTCATTTCATTCTCTTGATATGGATTCCATGATTTTATGCTTGATGACCTTGATTGTGATGATGCATGTTGTTGGCTAGATAGATGTGATTCTAGGGTAAGGAAATGATGGTTATGGCTTGGACTATGATAGGATGGACTTAAATGCACCTTTGGATGACTTGTTCACTCGAACCAGCCTCTGTTCAAAATCACGGTCTGTTCTGAGGGGTTCCACGGCCGTAGACTTGATGAACTGCCCGTGATTTCGTGTGACTTGCTTGTATTGATAAATCTAAGTTTTAGGTTGTTAGATTGTTGAAATCCTAGTGTTTATTGAGCTAGATCTATCCTAGGGTGACCTAGTGTTAGCAACTAATTGTGAGAAGAGACCTACCCGGTGATTCTTGCCTTTAGATACCGAAGATGATGAACTCTAGGTAGTAGCGAGCCTCATAAGCCGCTATTGGACCGAGTGTGCTAGGATTGATGTTTAAGACTTGCCTTCCCGAGACTTACCCGGTAAGGAGAGGTTAGATCCCTAGATGACATTCCGGTTTGTGTAGAATTCCTATTCTTAGGCTCTTTGAGACTTACCCGGTGTTGAGACCTTAGGAACGGACTAGTGGACCATGAGACCTACCTGGTGATTGATCCCAATCTAGAAACACTCACTCCCAACATACTATAGTTGATCCAAGGAATGATTAGATAGCTTGAGTCCTATGCCATAACCGAAATTTCTAACCCCTAGAATCCGCTTTTCTCTCTTGATTACCTATCTCGTATTTGTGTTATTTATTTGCTTTGCTAGCTTAGTTGTTTGTTAATCTTGCATGATTTGTGATCTTTAATTGATCACCACAAAACCAATTCAAAAACATTGAGATTTTCATTTCTTTATTTCTTTCTCTTTTCTTAGTTTAGATCAACACTATTCTTAGTCACTATTTGACTCGATTTCACCTCGGTCTTTGTGTTCTACCTCGGAATACTATCCTTACTACAAAACGTCCCGTACACTGCGGGTTCGCTAGGAGTTAGGAAAAATATATCGAGTTATAAATTTAAGACTTTTGCGTGTCACGTTCTTAGCGTAACACATTCCTAACCTGCAAGGCAATCTACAACAAGCGGTATAAAATTGTTAGCTAATATTCGCAGCATTAGAAGCAAGGTGAAGACACATACACACATACATCAACATAACACATAACATGCTCAAAACACACAAGTCCGGTTATTATCTTTTTATTATTAGGTCATATCCCGTTCTAATTCAACTTCTTTTGTTACACGAGAATCTCCCGAAACTCGCCTCGGTCCCCACTTACCACATGGAACGGTACGGATGCATCCGACCGTCTAACCACACGGGCTAGTCGCCAAGAACCTCCTAACTCTATGCAAGAGCTAGACAGCTAGACAAGTTGTCACCGCCCGTTATCATACACTTGGCCAAATAATATATAAAGGTCGCTAACCTATTTCCGGTATTATAAGTTATAATGAAAGCAATAAAACACACACCACCAAACACACATCGAGTCTAATACGTAGAATACGAGCTAAGTAAGTCCGGAGACTTACCTCGTCACCACACTCAACTCACAACACTCTCGCTTCCTTAGGGAGGAAGCCCATAACCTACTCACAAGAAGATCATTTGGCTCTCAATTCTAGGACCGCATCCTAGAATCCCTCATGCTCACATCACACTCAACACAAGCTAGAAGTCCGAAGACTTCTAAACCTTCGGATCTCGCAAGATCATAACTCACAACACCACTAGGATACTCTCGTTCTAGTCCACAACCTCAACAATCATACAACCTCAACCCCTAAATTCTCACAGCTCAACACACACTTAAAGCCGTAAACAACCTCACAAGATAATATCAACTCCTCAAGCTTTACAAAAATTCACAAACCTCAACAACTCACATAAGGTTCCGAACCACTACTTGGCATTCACTCTAAGTTATATTAGATCCAGCCTAGCATGATACTAATACTAAACATAACTAAAACGAGGAAGAAGGTACTCACACGAGGCCGAAGGTTGAAGATGATCTACGGATGCCGAGATGGGATTTGATGACCTTTATCGGGGCGCTTCCGACCCTAGCACCCCCAAATTTAGCTTATAAGCTAAATTTGAACGGAATTAATAACGTATATAAATCTAAGGAAAACCCCATTTTTAAACCCGAGTTAAAAACCGTAAATATATATTCCGGGCAAATTGTATAACATCATAAACTCAAGGTAAAACTCGTTTTCAAAGTCAACGTTAAAACACCGTAATTAAACCTTTGAGTCATAACCCGCAATTAATCCATCAAGGGCATAATATATATGGTATATAATTATAAGAATATCCCGGCAAATAAAATCCAATCTTAAAACCCGCTAACATATTTTTAGGGGCAATTTATACCCTTGAATAAACATGGGCATTTTCAGAATATAAAACTTTCGGCCAAAACTGTAATTAAGTCTAGTAGGGGTATAATTGAGACATTCTAAAAATCTGGGTAAAACCGGTAAATACAAAGCAGTGGGTAACATTTGCAATTATACCTAAAGTTAGGGGGCCCGATTTAAATTCTCAAAAAGGTCATCTGCAACCCTAAACAACACACAGAAGGGGAAAAGTTAGGAAGGAGAAGGCGGCAGTGAGCAGGAGGCAGGGCTGGCGGCTCCTTTGACGGCGACAATCCAGGCGGTGGTGGCGGCATCTCGTGCAAGGGATCCCTCCATTAAATCAGGTGGAGGCGAGTCTAGACTGGGGAAGCGTCTCCACGACGACAGTGGTATGAGGGCGGAGAGATCTCAAGCGTAGCGGAAGGGCAAGGGAGTCAGGCTCCTCCGGTTTTGACAGAGAGGTGGCGAGGCACTTCCCCGGCGGCTCGACAGAGGCTCGAGAAGAAGGGATGTAGGGGAGGAAGAGTTGGGCCCACGCAAAGGTCGGCATAGGGATCGTCTGTCGACATCGGTGGAGGCGGTGGAATGATCTCCGGCTCCACTGGTTTCGGCTGTTGTGGAACGCAAGGACTGGCGTCGAGTGTAGGGCAAACACACGACTCCGATAGGCTCCCTCCTTCGGCGGTGTTATAGATGAGAGGAGAGCTGATCCGAGTGAACGAGAGAGGATCCAACGCTGCAGGGGTCGTTGGCCATGGTTGGGCTAGGGCTTGAGCAGAGCTTGTCCTGAGAGGCCACTGATCTCGCGCATCTGACTATCTCGATCGATGGATGAGAGTTTGAGTGTGAGAGGGTGTGTTGCTGAGAGAAGTCACTGTGTGAGAGGGTTGTGCTGAAAATACTTCAGAGTGAAACAGAAGGTGAAAGATGAGGGTATGGGAGGTACGTGAGGGGTCAGCTATGGGTTGCAAACGAGGGTGGAAGCCTTCAGTTGCAGGAGCTAGGGTAGGTTGGCACATCAGGCTGGGCGGAAAGGTGAAGCCAAAAAAAGATCCTGGGCGGGCAATGCTATAGGTGTCAGGAAAAAGAACACAGGAAAAGAAAAGAAAACAAGGGAAAAAGAATGAGAAGTAAAATTAATTAATAAATAAATAAATAACATGGGGAAGAATATACTCGATCAAAATCAATCGAAATGAAATTTCCGAATCCGAAAACTTCCCCGACTTTCCGAAAATAATAACACGGATATACGTGAACGTATCCAATATATAAATACTCAGAATAAATATCTTACGCCATAAAAATACTTTTTAATAAAATATTTAAGTTAATAAAAATATCGAAACGCACTCAATAAACGGGGCGTTACATCATTGATTGAACATAACTTGTTTGAGCATGCTACTAGCTATGGTTCGGGAGTAATAGCCCCAAAACTAGTATTTTTCTCCATACTTGATATTAGATTGTGTTACTGGCCTACTTGTTACCCCATACCTAAAGATTTCGATCACCCTTTTATCTTTGTTTTACACGCCTGAACCTTTCTAGTTTAACTTGAAACACTTAAAACTAAATTTAACTCTCTTGGAATTCGACCTTGATGCATAAATCATATACTCAGATTGACAATGGTCGTGCACTTGCGGTACTATGTGATATTTGAGTGTGTCTCATACTCACATCAGGACTTTTCATAGGTCCAATCCTGGACCAAACCGGACGGAAAAAGCAAAATTTGGAGCAAGACCGGATAAATCGGTCTAGGTCCGGTCCAAAACCGGTGTAGGTCTGGACATGGACCAAATGGACCGGTTTTGATAAACGTTTACAAAAGCAACAACTCGGTAGTTGAACTTCAGAGTCTGAATTTAGAGGGGGAATAAGGCTTCAAAGTCCAATAACCAATTCATCTTTCCTTGTTTGTCGATGCACCATTCTTGCTCCCAACTTTCTCATTGGAAGCCCAACTTCTCAATATAGTGGCACTATTGGGTGTTCTTTTTGTAATGGCCTTAGTATTTTAGGAACTCCGCACATGCGGTCCCAGAACTAGGATTTTCGAATCCTAATTAATGATAATTAATATTGATTAAATTAATCATCGATAGTAATTGACACATAACTCACGAAGAGTGCGTAAGTGATGAGTATGAGTCCCACCGTTATGTTCCTGACGTAATTTTGGACTTATGGAGAATTTTTCAATTTTTCTCCGGGTAATTATTTTTACCCTCCGGTGTTATTTGGATAATTTGGGAGCTTCAATTAATAAAAATGAAGTTGAGAGAAATGATTAGGATATTGGATAGACATGAAATAACATAGAAAGTCAAAACGGCCAAAAGACGGGGTTCAATTATCCCTACAATATTCTAGATTTATTATTCTAATTTCGAGAAGTTTGGTAGAAGGGGGTCAACTCGCCTTTGAATAGGTGAAAGGATATCGACTTCTCTAAAGGATAATTATCGACTTCGCCATAAATAGCGGAAAATCGTTTATTAATCCATTTCCTTTCATGTTTCCTCGTATAAGCTCTGATTTCTCTCAACCTTCAAACTCAGATCTACTCTCTGTTTATAATAAGATTTCAAATCCGTTTGAGTTTTTGGATTCCTCTCTTCATTATCTTCATTTTGGTACCGAGTTTATGCGTTTCCGAGCAAGAGAAGATCTGGTCGAGCTTATATTCTATTGGACCGGCCGTCACTCAGATTCCGGTGAAATTGATAGTGTCCGAGTGTACCCTGCTTCGTTGTGATTCCGAATCTTCATTCGGATCGTCAATCGGGTTAGTAACGAATAAGTTATGAATTTATTGGTTTTCCGTATTGCGATTTGCTCTAAATTGACCTTAGGCTTGCCAAAATGGATAATTGGAAATTCCATTGTGCTCGTTATATTATTCTAGTGATTATGGGTTGTTTGTTTGATGAAATCTGATGACAGGTGGGTTCACAAATTGCTTGCAAGCAAAATTTTATTCTAGTGAAAGTAAATTAAATAGTTAAAGGTTAGCTAATTAAATTAGGATTAGAATTGATATTGAGGAATGTTGATTAGATGATACCTTGAGAAGTTTGAGGAATTGTGAGATGCTGAGTTTGTGGATTGAAAGTTATGACCTTTGAGGATCTATGAGGCTAGGAGTAGAGTCTTCTCGCATGTGTTCCAATGATTGATGTTTGTGCATTGTTTATCAGGCGTGGTGGTTATTCCTACGGGAATTCGAGGTTGATCGATTGTTGTGGATATTTGGATTCAGGTAAGTCCATAGAACTTACTTGGCTGCATTCTGATGACATGAATTATATACCAACATATTCATGCATTATACTAGTTTATCACCTCAGTTTAACATGCATTTGATGAAGATTCTATGACTTTTAATTCATATCCACATATATTTTGAGAATTGAGGTCTACACACGTTTATTTGTGACATTGTAGGTAAAAGGTGGAGATCTGGTGTGGAAATGGAGCATTGTGGAGCATGACATCATTATGGATCAGGAAGGGAGATAGAAGATAGAAGCAAAACTCGGGTCAATATATATTAAGATCGGTTGATCTCCTTTATAGATCATCCGATTTTTATCTTATATAATCCAATTGGTTGTAGGATTGTAACCATAAGATCATTTCTCATACCCTATAAAAGGAGGACATCTTACCACCTTCAGAAGGATCCAATACCATTGAGTATACAATCAAGAGCATTGAGAAGAGCATTCGCATTTGAAGATTGAAGGAAGTTTTGAAGTTGAAATCGAAGAATCGAGTTCTTGGAGCTTTGTGAGCTTGATTCTATATTTTGTCATTGTGACTACGTTTTGGAGTTTGTTTTTGAGATTTTCTTTGAGTTTTTAAGGATCAGAACATTGTTCATACGTTCTTGGTTTGGTTGTATTCAAGATTTAATGTTTTCTCAAAGTTCTTTACTTTCTTGATTTAATATCTCTTTTTATTTTCATAATGTGTATTCTTGGCTAAAACCCTTGTGATTCTAGGATGATGGGTTGATGATTGTGGTTGATATGATGATAGAATGAACATCACGTTGAGATTGGACCCTGAGAGTTGAGATTAACCATCGCAGAAGGCAAAAATCGGACTGTTCTTGGCTAGGATCGACAAATCTCCTTTGATGAACAACCCGATTTTCCTTCTATCGTACCTACCTTGCTTTATCCTTAATCTTTGGTTAAACATTGCTTAATCCTAGCCTTGTTGAACCTTTCTAACCTATATCTAGGTGTGGGAAGAGACTTACCCGGTGATTCTCATCCTTGGTTACCAACGATTACAAGATCTAGGTAATAGAGGATTCAAAACCCTCTATGAAAGTTGAGTGTGCCAAAACCCTAGATTTGTGAGTTAACCTAATTCCTTTCGGTTTGGTGTTTGGTTTGAGAGTATTATCCTTCCCTTAGATCCTCTATCTTATCGAGACTCAACATCCTTTATTTAGAGCCTTTGGGTTTGGACATGGGTGGTGGAGACGTCACTGTACATCATACCGTTTTAGAACATATACCTTAGCAACCCCAACTCTGTCCATAGAATCTTTAGAAGTCTTAAATCAAAAACCACAATCACATGCCTTGATCCTTAGAATCCGTTTTCCCAAATTATCATACAATGTCTTTTGTCTTTTCATCAATAGTTGCATCTTTCCTTGCTAGATACCTTATTCTGATGTTGATTTCACCAAATCCTTGTGTTCGACCCTGGAACATTTGCTATTATTGTGATTGATCCGTACACTGTGGTTTTGCTTTGCTTTTATTCCTGCTTATAAATTTAAGACTTTTACGCACACCCTTTGGAGCGAATAAGTTTTTGGCACCGTTGCCGGGGATTTGGCTTAGACCAAATTCGGATACGGTTATCTAACTTGGAAACTCTTTTTTGCTATTTATCACTTTACTTGAGTGTTCTTGTAGGATCTTTTCGTAGGTTTATGCGAAAGACTCGAGCGAGTAAAGAAATCGTACCCTACGATCCCAAACCTGAAAAGACCTACAAAAGGAGATTGAAAGAAGCTAAAAAGATGGTTGTTGCTAATAATAATGAAGGAGAAGTAGATCTTCAAGTTTATTTAAATGAGGCGCTTGATCGAGTGAGAAAATTAGATGATGCTCTGATTAGACTAAGGAATGAAGGAATAGCTAAGGAAGAACAGCAGCAAGCTGACATGGCCGAGATGAGAGAGGCCATTCGACTACTAAAGGAACAAACGGAAACGAATGCTAGAGCTGTAGCAAATCCACCGGCACCTCTTAATGTGCCACAACTTGCACCCAACCCCTTATCAAGGGTTGAGAGAGTTGATCCACCAATTGGGATACCAAAACATTGGGTTAAAGAATGGACCCCGTTCAAAAGACACGCCGTCCGGGTGTAATGATCGATCCAACCGAACAAAACATTGGATTTTCACCCCAAGCTATTACTATGATCCGCCAAAGTCAATTTGGAGAATCGGAGAGGGAATCTCCACATCAACACTTGCAGAACTATGAAATTCTCATGGAAAATATGAAGCCTACATGAGCAACTAACAATAATTATAAATTGTGACCATTTTATTTTTCTTTGAAGGATAGGGCGCTTGCTTGGTATCAATCACTTTCAACCGGAAGAGGGAATACTTGGGTCGTGTTCGCCACCTAGCGTGCGTGCAAATAAGTCTTAAATTTATAAAACTAGAAATCAAGCAAGCGAACCTGCAGTGTACGGGTCGGCGTAGTAAAGCAAGAACTCCAGAGTATCGAACACAGGGATTTGGGGGGAACAAATTCAGTTTGTAAATAATCAAGCAAGTAAATGTATGAGCTTTACAAATATTGGGAAAACAACAATCCTAAAGATCCAGGTGTCAAATTATAGCAATCGATTCAAGATATACTAAATAACTAAGGACAGAGTTAAGAGTTGCAAAGGTATGCTAAGGTAAAGCAATGTACGGTGAAGTTCCAAGGCTTTATATGACTTATCTAAAGACACTCTCTATAAAGGTTGTTGAGGCTTCAGTATAGAAAGGATCTAAGGACAAGAAATAATCTCAAATACCCAAACTTGTAACCCAAGGATCAAAACTAACTAAACCGATTAAGGTTGTGACACTCGAAATCGAAGTAGAGGTTGTTGAGGCTTCACTACTACCTAGAAAAGGGTAAACCTAGACTAGATTAAAGCTAATCTTTAACCTTAGATCAAAGTAAAAGCAAGGTTCGTAAACTAGAGTAAATTACAAGCAGATCTTGAGTTCCACGGCCGTGGAACCTCAAGAACAGGCCGTGTTTTATGTTCGTTGGCGAATCTCTCTAACTCTCAGGATCCAATCTGTTTACGATCGATCTATCATCATCTAAGCCACAATTATTAACCCTTTACCTTAGAATTGCTAAAGGATTTTAGCCAATAACTGTCATTATAATATCAAAATCAAGATTTAGAAGAATGAAAGATGAAAACCTTCGAAAACCTTCAATAAATCTCAAATCCACAAACAAAGATAATAATGTATATCAGATTTGGAATGAACACAAACCAATAACTATCCTTGATAAGAACGAAGAACGGGATGTCAATCCGTCTTCTAATCAAACCTAAGGACAAAAGGCGCAAATTCCGCCATACACAACTTCCAAATCTTCAAGCCTTCGTAAATCTCCGTTGCAAAAATGCAATTCTCCGCACGTCCAATGAAACCCTAGGCACATGTAAGTGAGCTTGAGCGAAGGTGCCGAATTCTCCCTCCTTCAGCCCTTTTATAAGGAAGGATAAAATAACCGTCCGGCCCATATGCGTAAACAATGTGTCAATATTTTATTCGTCTAAAGATTGCCTAAATCACGGTTTAATGGAGTTCCACGGCCGTGGTTTAGAGCGTGGAAGTGGATTACGGTTCTTCACAACTTCCACGACCGTACTTTATACCGTGTAACTCTCTGGAATGCTCCACGTTCATGTTGCCAAGATCCACGACCGTGGTTTTGGGTGTGGACTTCTCTACGGCCGTATTTTAGAGCGTGGAAGTGGAAATTGCTTGTAGTTTCCTTTGTGTCGTGCCATTCCTCCTCCTAGCATCTCCCTTGACTTCTTTGATATATCCTCAATCCTTAGATGTGCTCAATTCATCTCCTTCCTCTCTCAATTGATTTGGTTTTAGCTCTTATTCACCTATAATCAACACAAAGCTTATGTAGACCTCTATATCGACAATGTAGATAAACTAGCTAACAATTGCTTCAATGCCTTATCAATGAACACTATAATGAGTGAAAAACTACTAGAAAGAGTGCCTAGAATATCGCAATATTTCATGCTAACAAAATACCCCATACTTGCCACTTGCTTGTCCCCAAGCAAGGTCTTTCAAAAAGCTTTAGAACTCAAGTTAGGATGAAATATGCATGCAATCTCAAAAACAAAACATCTTTTAGGTAAATGTGCTTCTAGTCAATAGATCATTCTCAAACATTGCTTCATTCATTCATGAGACGCTCATATGCATAACCAAAGAATAAAGAGGAAAGAAAATATCGTGAATTGATCAAACTTCAATGTAAGCATCATAACCTTCAAAACATTATCAAAATCAATCATAAGAAACTTCAATTTAGATCACCAAGTCATATAACACTCTCTTGATCTTAAGGACTTTCAAATAAGGTCTAGAAAGCGGAAAGGAAGGGAAAACTATAAGGAATGTGGTGCATGAATCCGGGAAAATGGACAACTACCTCTTTTCTTTTTCTCTTGCGGTTTTGCAACACTTTCAACTTGGAGCTTTGCTCTCTTCTTTTCACATTATTTTTCGACTTTACTTTTGGAGTTATGGACAGAGGTGCACATAAACCGAAGCCTAGGAGATTGGCGGTTCTCAATTTTGTGAGATGCCTCAAACCCTTGATGCACATACCATAATCCGTTAGGAATATTGTTCAATTTGACTTTGGCAAGACACAAACACCCGGCTATGTGAATGGTGCCGAGTTACTCATCGTCATGATTGACTTCCCCAAACCTACAAGTTCTTTCTAGTCTTTGAATGCAAAATTTTTCTTTCACGGCCCTCCCACATCAAACATGCCAAATATCAACTCCTCTAAATTCCCGAATAGGTAAGGGAGGCCATTATTTCATTGAGGGGCTAAATGATCAAAGAAAGAAGAAAGAAAATCGAATTGCCTTAATCATTTCAACAAGAAGTATAAGAACTTATCATGTGATTTCAATCTTGATTTCTCAATATGATTTAAATAAAACTTTTCACATTATGAAACTTGCAAGAGAGGAATAATCAACACATTCAATTTCTTTTCAATTCATTATTTGTTTAGACATACAATTGTCATAAAAAACTCAATTCACAAGTAGTGATTATCATAGAAATCATCTCCATTCTTAGAAGCACAAAATTTTCAAAATTTTTCGATTTTTATGGGTTTTTTCAAAAGCTTTTTCATGCAATGCGATAATGACACGTGTAACAATGGAATGAAAAATGCAAAGTGTTCTCAATCAAAGCAAGCAAAAGTGAGTAGAGTTATTACAAACGATAGTCACGCCCCACCCCATACTTGAGACAAACATTGTCCCTAAGGTTTAGAAAGAAATAAAGAAAAGAAAGAAAGAAAATGAACTCACAAGACGGTGGTGGAGCGGCTAATGCTACGATCATCCATGGTCATCACTGAGGAGCTGGTGGTGGTGGAAACGGGAAGAAGCCGGGTTCGTAGTTCCGCCCAAACTGCTGGCGGTAGATGTCTCTCATCATCCTATCATGTGCATCGGCTCGTGCATCCCTAGTGTCCTGCCGGATCTCCAAAGCAACGACTCTCCTGGAAAGGTCAGTGGCCCACTCCGGTAGCTGCTCGTACCACTCCGGCGCCTGACTATACCAAGCTGGTGCATCTAATGGTGCTGGTGCAGGTGGTGGCTGTGCATGCCAAGTCGGTTGAGCTCCCATCCACTCCGGTTGCATGCTATACCAATCGGGAGGGGTCGCCATCCATGTCGGCCTCTCACTCACGCTAGCACGGCGAGAGGAAGAACCGGAAGCTCTAGCAGGGCGGGGGGACTGCTTAGGGAGGTCGGGAAATGTGTCCGGCTGATCCAGAAAACTGCCAAAGTCGTGCTCCTCACCTCCTCCCTCAAAACCGTCATCCCCTCTCATCTCCTCCTCATCTACAGCTGGCATCTCTGGGGGAACATACGGAGGTGCTACCAATCTATTCGCATGCATAGCAGAGAATGTCTCCTTCCAGTTATGGCGTCCAGCCATAATGGAATACTCGGGAAGCCATGTAACACCTCTACCTCCTCTACCCTCCCAAGGCATGGCAGCGGTAGGTGGACCTCTATGCCTAGGAAAGATAATACCTCTAGTCATGAGGCTCTGAAGTCCTAGAGGTCTAGCCGCTATCCTAGTGCACGCGGAGAAGTGAATGCCCAGCTGTCTAGCAAGGTGGGTGACCATCCCACCATATCCAATATTGCCGGCCCTCTTGTTCTTTACCTTATTCATGGTAGAAGCTAAGAAGGTGGCACAGTCAGGCGGCCTACCATGCAACATACAGTACAGCAGAAACAACTCATCAGTCTTGATTTTCTGAGGAGTCTTAGTCCTAGGGAAGTGACACTCAGAAAGTACTCGGTGGGCTATCTTCAAGGCTAAGTGATAAATCAACTTAGCCTTGGTATCAGCAGGTTGCCAGCGGTCCTCGCTAGCATATACCATGGCAATGTCCTCCCAAAAGTCCTTGGCGTACACGCCACTAGGAAATCGACCATTGAAGGTCTCATGGAACCCAAAGAAGGCTCCAAAGAAGGCTCCCAGGCAACGGCGCAAAAAACTTGTTTGCCACCTAGCGTGCGTGCAAATAAGTCTTAAATTTATAAAAGTAGAAATCAAGCAAGCGAACCCGCAGTGTACGGATTGGCGTAGTAAAGCAAGAATTCCAGAGTATCGAACACATGGATTTGCGGGGAACAAATTCAATTTGTAAATTATCAAGCAAGTAAATGTATGAGCTTTGCAAATATTGGGAAAACAGCAACCCTAAAGATCCAGGTGTCTAATTGTGGCAATCGATTCAAGATATACTATAGAACTAAGGACAGAGCTAAGAGTTGCAAAGGTATGCTAAGGTAAAGCAATGTACGGTGAAGTTCCAAGACTTTATATGACTTATCTAAAGACACTCTCTATAAAGGTTGTTGAGGCTTCAGTATAGAAAGGATCTAAGGACAAGAATTAATCTCAAATACCCAAACTTGTAACCCAAGGATCAAAACTAACTAAACCGATTAAGGTTGTGACATTCAAAATCGAAGTAGAGGTTGTTGAGGCTTCACTACTACCTAGAAAAGGGTAAATCTAGACTAGATTAAAGCTAATCTTTAACCTTATATCAAAGTAAAAGCAAGGTTCGTAAACTAGAGTAAATTACGGGCAGATCTTGAGTTCCACGGCCGTAGAACCTCAAGAGCAGGCCGTGGTTTATGTTTGTCGGCAAATCTCTCTAACTCTCAGGATCCAATCTGTTTACTATCGATCTATCATCATCTAAGCCACAATTATTAACCCTTCACCTTAGAATTGCTAAAGGGTTTTAGCCAATAACTGTCATTATAATATCAAAATCAAGATTTAGAAGAATGAAAGATGAAAACCTTCGAAAACCTTCAATAAATCTCAAATCAATCTCAAATCCACAAACAAAGATAATAATGTATATCAGATTTGGAATGAACACAAACCAATAACTATCCTTGATAAGAACGAAGAACGGGATGTCTATCCGTCTTCTAATCAAACCTAAGGACAAAAGGCGCAAATTCCGCCACACACAACTTCCGAATCTTCAAGCCTTCGTAAATCTCCGTTGCAAAAATGCAATTCTCCGCACGTCCAATGAAGCCCTAGGCACGTGTAAGTGAGCGTAAGCGAAGGTGCCGAATTCTCCCTCCTTCAGCCCTTTTATAAGGAAGGATAAAATAACCGTCCGGCCCATATGCGTAAACAATGTGTCAATATTTTATTCGTCTAAAGATTGCCTAAATCACGGTTTCATGGAGTTCCACGGCCGTGGTTTAGAGCGTTGAAGTGGATTACGGTTCTTCACAACTTCCACGACCGTACTTTATACCGTGTAACTCTCTGGAATGCTCCACGTTCATGTTGCCAAGATCCACGGCCGTGGTTTTGGGCGTGGACTTCTCTACGGCCGTATTTTAGAGCGTGGAAGTGGAAATTGCTTGTAGTTTCCTTTGTGTCGTGCCATTCCTCCTTCTAGCATCTCCCTTGGATTCTTTGATGTGTTCTCAATCCTTGGATGTGCTCAATTCATCTCCTTCCTCTCTCAATTGGTTCGGTTTTAGCTCTTATTCACCTATAATCAACACAAAGCTTATGTAGACCTCTATATCGACAATGTAGATAAACTAGCTAACAATTGCTTCAATGCCTTATCAATGAACACTATAATGAGTGAAAAACTACTAGAAAGAGTGCCTAGAATATCGCAATATTTCGTGCTAACAAGTGGAAATGACTTCGGAATTCCTCACCAAATTATTTCCGCCATCAAAAACAATGGAGTTGAGAGGCAAGATAAATGCCTTTGTCATGAAGGACAATGAGAGCTTGTATAAATCATAGGAAAGGTTCAATGACCTTCTATTGGACTGCCCTCATCATGGCATTCAAAAATTCGAGTTGCTGGAAATTTATTTCATGGGATTGGTTGGGAAACCAAATTCAAACTCTAATCCCTTTATGCTGGGAAATTTATGGATATGAGAGTTGATGACGCTTGAGAGTTTGTTGAAAAACAAGCTCAAATTGTTGAGAAATATTCCCAACGAGGATCAGATACTAGAAGTCAAGGCTCAAGAACTCAATGGCTGAATCTTACTACCGATAGTGTAAATCAAATAAACACTCTCAACAATGAGATAAAGGCTTTGAAGGAGATTTAAAAGACCAAAACGCAAGCATCAAAACAGAATGCTAGCTACGATGGAAGAGGAAATAATCAAGAGAACTATCAAGGGAATAGGAACAACAACAATTACAACAACAACAACCGGAATTACAACAACAATTGGAGATCCAACCAAAATAATGTTGGTAACACATATTCTCATGCTGAAAAAGCTCTTAACCCCCCTTCTTTTTCTACTTCTACTCCTTTGAAAAGCCAGGAACCATCTTCAAGTTCACCTCCCAAGGACAAGCTTGAAGGGATGATAGAAGCTTTGGCCAAAAAGATGAGCGGGATGGAGAGTTTGTTTATATCTCTAAGGCACAAAAAGCCTTGGAAAATAAAATTTTTACTAAATCCGGAGAAGTTCCAAGAGATCAAGGGAAGCTTCCCGGAAAAACGGAAAATAATCCCAAAGGCCATATCAATGCCATCACCACAAGAAGCGGAATCACAACCGACGATCCACTACCCAAAAAATGGATAAAGGAAAGCAACCAATAATTGAAGAACCGAAAACAAGTAACAAAGAGAAAGCACTACTCTACATCCCTACTCAAGCATACAAACCACCACTACCTTTTCCAAAATCTCGTGCTAGAGAAAGGATCAACAAAGAGTTCGGTAAGTTCGTTGATCTCATGAGAAAATTACAAATTAATATCCCTTTTATGGATGCCATTGTAGGAATTCCGACATATGGGAAGTTCTTGAAAGAGATTATTTCCAATAAAAGGAAGCTAGAAGATATTGGAGAAGTGAGGATGACTAGAAGGTCTTCCGAAGTTATCCAAACAATGAAAGAAGAAATGCCGAAGAAGTTAAGAGATCCCGGATCTTTTTGCGCTCCTATTGGCATTAGAAAAGAGACGTATGAAGCTCTATGTGATCTTTGAGCAAGCGTTAGCATTATTCCATTAGCTTTGTGTGAAAAGATGGACTTGGAATGCCATAACATGTCAAGATGACTCTTTATATGGCTTATAGGTCCATCACACACCCTGTGGGAATTCTAGAAGACAACCTTGTCTTGCTAGGTAAATTTTACATTCTCATAGATTTTGTTGTTCTTGACATTCTTGCAGATCATCCCATTCTAATCATACTTGGACGAGCTTTCCTTGCAACTCCGGGTTGCGTTGTGGATTGCAAAAATGGAATACTCTCCTCGAATCTTGGAGAAGAGCATGTACAATACCACCTCCCCTCGATGCTCAATGGGCCAGCTACAAGAGATGACATATATAACACTTATGATGATGAGGCATCAAGAGAGGAGGTAAGTTCGATTCTAATCAAATATCTTCTTGATAAAGTTATTAGTTTGTGTATTATAGATGAAGGGGAAGAGGAGGAATGCAACGTTGAGGTTTAAGCACTAAGAACCTTGGAGGAAGATCCCACAATGGAATTTGAAGTACTAGAAGAAAGCACAGAAAAAGCAAAGGAAATTGAGTCCCTACAGGAAATCGACCGATCTCTGAAGATAAGTTAATTAATTCAGTCGATTTTGAAAAAGTCGTAGCTGGAGATCGAGCCAGAAATCGGAACACCGGAGCCAGATCGACCGATTTTCCTGTAGCTTCTGTGACTTCTTCAAAATCGATTGAAGACGCTTCTACTTGCAATGACACACCTTCTTCGACTCCAGATTCTTATCCAAGCTCCCCACAGGTCAAAACACACCTTCTAAGGATCCTCCCATCTTGGAATTAAAACCCCTCCCATCTCATCTAAGGTATGCTTTCTTATGACCAAATTCCACTTATCCGGTTATCGTAAGCTCTAAATTGACTGAAGATGAACTTGATAAATTCATTACTGAAGTAAAAACACACAAGAACTCTATTGTTTATAATATTGATGATCTTGTTGGCATTATACCTTCTTTATGTATGCATAAGATATTGATTGAAGATAACCACAAGCCTTCACGAGAACCTCAAAGACGGTTAAACCCAATAAAGAAAGAGGTTGTGAAGAAGAAAATTCTTAAGCTTCTTGATGCAGGAATTATCTTCCCTATCTCCGATAGCAAGTGGGTTAGCCAAGTTCATGTGGTTACAATGAAAGGAGGAATGACCGTTGTAACCAATGAAAACAACGAACTCATTCCAACAAGAACGGTAACAGGATGGAGAATGCGCATTGACTATCGAAAGCTGAATGTTGCAACGAGGAAGGATCATTTCCTTCTTCCCTTCATCGATCAAATGCTTGAAAGGTTAGCACAACACTCCCACTTTTTCTATATAGATAGTTATAGTGGTTTCTTTCAGATTGCCATTCATCCCAATGATCAAGAGAAGACCACATTTACATGCCCATGGGGAACGTTTGCCTATAGATGAATGCCATTCGGACTTTGCAACGCTCAAGCAACCTTTAAAGGTGTATGATGGCCATCTTTTCCGAATACATCGAGAATATAATGGAGATTTTTATGGATGATTTTTCTGTTTACGGTTCTTCCTTTGATGATTGTCTTGTAAACCTTTCTCTAGTTCTTTAAAGATGTGAAGACACTAATCTTGTCTTGAATTGGGAGAAGTGTCACTTTATGGTTAGTGAAGGCATTTTTCTAGGACATATGGTATCTATCCGTGGCATTGAGGTGGAACCAGAAAACATCGAGACCATCAAAAGGCTACCCCCACCAACATCGGTGAAAGGTGTAAGAAGTTTCCTTGGTCACGCAGGTTTTTATAGACGCTTTATTAAAGATTTTTCTAAGATTTCTAAACAATTGACTAACCTACTAATGAAAGATGTGGTTTTTGAGTTTTCGAAGGATTGTCTAGATGCTTTCTACAGGATTAAAGAAGTGTTGATCTCAACTCTTATAATTCAGCCACCGGATTAGAATCTACCTTTTGAGATCATGTGTGATGCTAGTGACGTAGCCGTAGGAGCTGTTCTTTGGCAAAAGAAGGATGGAGGGACATATTTCATTTATTGTGCTAGCAAAATGCTAGATGAAGCCCAAATAAACTACGCTACAATGGAAAATGAACTATTGGTTGTGGTTTATGCTTTCAAGAAGTTTTGTTCTTACCTTGTGGGAGCGAAAATGATCGTATACACCGACCACCCAGCAATCCGCTACTTGCTTACCAAGAAAGATGCGAAACCAAAGCTTATTAGATGGATTCTCCTTCTACAAGAGTTCGATTTAGAGATCCGTGACAAGATAGGATCCGAGAACTCGGTGGCGGATCATCTAAGTCGACTTCCGCATCTTACAAGCAAGGAAGACGGTTTACCCATAGATGAATCCTTTCCAAACGAGCAACTCCATGAAATCGAGGAATGTCTTCAATAAATCGCAGGAGGTAACGAACCTTGGTTTGTTGATTTTGTTAATTACTTGGTTTGCAATGAAATACCTCTAGGATTATCATATGCTCAACGAAAGAAGTTCTTCAAAGAAGTCAAACAATACTATTGGAATGAACCTCTCCATTTCAAGAGAGTTCCGGACGGAATGTTTAGAAGATGCATTCCGGAAGATGAAGTTGAAACTATTATCCGTCATTGCCATTCACTCCCTTGCGGAGGACACACTACTTCACACAAAACTAGCTCTAAGGTATTACAATCCTGATTCTTTTGGCCAACTCTATTCAAAGATGTGCAACATTTTGTTGTTGCTTGTGATGCTTGTCAAAGAACAAGAAATATATCAAGAAGGAATGAAATGCCTCTCAACAACATTCAAGAGGTCGAGATCTTTTGACGTATGGAGAGTAGACTTCATGGGACCTTTCCCATCATCTTATGGAAACCAGTACATACTTCTAGTTGTGGATTATGTTTCTAGATTGGTTGAATCGATTGCTTCCCCCACTAATGATGCTATGTTGGTAGTGAAGTTCTTTAATAGAACGATCTTCCCACGATTTGGGACGCCCTGAACCATCATTAGTGACGGAGGGACACACTTCACAACCCGTAAGTTTGAAACTCTGTTGTCTAAGTATGGGGTTACCCACAAGATTCCCACTCCTTATCATCCTCAAACAAGAGGACAAGTGGAGATCTTGAATAGAGAAATCAAGAGTATTCTAGAGAAAAACTGTCTCTAGAACAAGGACTGGTCACTCAAGCTGGATGATGCGCTTTGGGCGTATAGAACAGCTTTCAAGACTCCCATAGGAACGACACCACACAATCTCGTCTATGGAACGTCTTGCCATCTTCCTATGGAATTAGAACACAAAGCACATTCGGCAATCAAATGGCTCAATTTTGATTTGAAAGAAGATGGAGAGAAATGCCTCCTGGACATCAACGAGCTTGAAGAACTCCGTCTCAACACATACGAGAACGCGAGGATCTATAATCAAAGGACGAAGAGATGGCACGATTAGCATATCATTCCGAAGGAGCTGAAAGACGAAGATCTCGTCCTTCTTTTTAACTCAAGACTTCGTCTATTTTCAAGTAAACTCAAATCCCATTGGTCTAGACATTTTCTATTCAAACATATCTATCCTCATGGTGTAGTTGACATATGGAGTGAGAAAACGGGAAGTTTCAAAGTCAACGACCATCGTTTGAAGAAGTATACGCCGGAACTTCTGGTTGAGGACATTGCTCTTATCCTTCCTGAGTGATCATAGAGAGAGATTGGTCCAGCTAGTGACCTTAAATCAAGCGCTTCTTGGGAGGCAACCCAAGGTAATTTTATGTCCCTTTTTCTTATTCTTAGATAGAGTAGATTAGTTTTGTATTCTTTTCATTGGTGCGCTCCGGGTTTTCTCGTGTTGTGATGACAAAAAATAGGTACCAACCATAAGGAAAGAAGTTATGATCGAGATTGTAATATCCGGAATTTTTATTCCGTTTATTTCTGTAACAAACCCGATCTCGATCAGTTGATCCATATCCGTCTACTTAGTTAGACACATTATTATGAAAGTTATCATTTTATGTAGATTTCCTTCACATAAAATGATAGAATCCTTTAAAAGTTTATCATTTTGTGTAGCTTCCCCTTCACATAAAACGATAGGATCTTTATAAAATTTATCATTTTAGGTAGCTTACCTTCACATAAAATAATAAGTTTAGCCCTAATTTAGAATATGACAAGGCCCGGATAAGTCTGTGACGAAGCTGTGACAAGGTTCAGACAAGTTTGTGACGAAGCTGTGACAAGGCCAGACAAGGCTATGACGAAGCTGTGACAAGGCCAGACAAGGCTGTGACAAGGCCAGACAAGGCTGTGACAAGTCTGTGACAAGCCCAGACAGGCTGTTGACAGCCCAGCGCCAGCGTTGCCCAGCCCAGCCCGTATGCCAGCGCCCAGCTTTAGCAGCTTGTCCGCAGCAGCAGCTTTAGCCCAGCAGCAGCTTGCCAATCAGCCAGAGCCAGTATCCAGGCCAACGTCTAGCCTTCCAGCTTGCCCGTCTTCAGCCCAGCGCTTCTCCAGCCCAAAGCTTCTTCTGTCCAGCGCCATCTGCAGCCACCTTCTGCCTTGCTTCGGCCCAACGAATGGAGGAGCCCAGGAGGTCAGCTGTTACAGATTCATTCCAACGTCTACTCTCCTCCTTCTCTCTCTCCTACTGCATTAACACCTTATTTATCGCTTGGATAACGCTCTCCTCCTCTGCGTATCTTTACCCTTCGCATCTTCCGTTACATCGACTCATTGTTGTACAGGTACATACATTCACGGATCCACTCTACTCTCCTCCTCTCGTCGCAGCAACTGGAACAACATCAACTAGAGAACTTGTAAAACGCAGCAGGTAGGCCTCTCCTCTCCTTTCCCTTCTACCTTCTGCTAGTGTCACTGCTGAACGCACACAACCATCAATTGCAGTCTCGACCAGCCACCCACACGGCAAACTCCAGCCCTGCAGAAGAGTTGTTAATTTCGACCCTCAGCCTAGGCGACAACAGGAGCTTCGAAGTTCAGTCCTGGAACTCGTCATCTCAATCTCCATTTCGTATACAGCAATCCCGGAACGCCAGCCTGATCTCTAGCCATTTAGGTCGATTACCACCAGCCAATTGGAGTAGAGCCAGCAGTAAGTTCTATCCAAACTCACTCTTCTACCTAGTGTATACTTTTGGAACTTGTTGTAGGGCTTGTAGGGTGAGATTAGAACCTAGAATGTGTTTGTGTACCGATTCTTTAGGATTGGAATTTTGTGTTGTGGTAGTTCGGCCTTGAACATGGGTTAGGTTGGCATTGTGTAGCTGCTGAGTGTATAGACATAAGGGTAGGAACAAAAGACTGCTGTAATTATGAACAATAGAAATAAGGGGCTGCTGTAAATTCATTTATTTTTCCTTCAGCTTTTAAGTTAAAAACTGTCCACCTTGTCGACCAATGTTTGACCGTTTGGATAAAGATCCACCGTTGAATTTTGGATATGTTGTAGACGGTTATACGTAGTATATGATATAAAAATTTGAGAGGAAATGAACGGTCGGATTAGAAGTTATAAGCTTCCGAAGTTAGGTAGTTGAGCAGTTTTTGGTAAACTTAGATTTTTGGCTAAGTATAGGAATAATAAGTGTAGTAGCCAACTTTGTGATTTTTATAAAAATAATGGCTCAACAGTTTTGAGGAATTCTTGCTCCTAAGGGTAGATGGAACATCATAGATGATCTAGAGAATTAATTCGGAATTGTTATAAGCTTTTACGAATTTTATATTTGAAACCGAAGTTAGACCTTTACGATCTTTTGAAAAATATGAAAATAGGAAAGATACAGGTTTGTACCCAAACTAAACCTTAGGAGTTAGAATATGATTTTAGAATCCCACATAGGAGTTTAGACATGAATTTTGGAAATTTTGGGAGTTTCGGAACCAAGGGTACAATGGTCATTTTACCCTAAATTAGTACTGTAACTAGTTATGTCTTACTACGTTCTTCTATCTTAGAAGTCTTAGACTTCTAATTACGTGAGAGTGTGCTAATGCACTTATCGCCTTTGGCAGGCAACTGAGTTGCTACAGTTTACAAAGCGAGTGGTTTACAGAGAGTCGAGCTTTATACCAGGTAAGTCCTTTGGGCTTACTTAGCTGACTTCTAAATATGAGCATGAATGATGATAGTGGTGTGTGATTGAAATGTTTAGAGAGATAGGTTGTGATATATATTTACCGACCTATACTTGGCCTAAGAGTAACGGGCGGTGGCATTCTGCTCAGTTAGCTTGCGAGCGCTGGGGGTTTCTTAAGGGACTAGTCCATACTCGGTTTGTAGTGA
The DNA here is from genome assembly GCA_033239125.1 of Fagopyrum homotropicum. Classification (NCBI taxonomy): domain Eukaryota; kingdom Viridiplantae; phylum Streptophyta; class Magnoliopsida; order Caryophyllales; family Polygonaceae; genus Fagopyrum; species Fagopyrum homotropicum. Next base: position 59,029,433 of record BSWB01000007.1, on the reverse strand, counting down.
TGCTACCGGCGGAGGTCAGCTAGACCTACACCCAGTTGGATAAGGAACGGAGGCGAGAACTGTTAATAACTCTCGTGCCACAACTGTAAAATTGAATAAGATGAATCACTTAAATAATAGATAATAAACGGTTGAGTGCCAGCATGATGTTTGTTTATTTTTGTTTCTGCTTGTGTTTGTGTTGTTGTCATTCTACTTATATTTGGATAGTTAGCTAACGGTTGATATGTTGTGTAGATTTGCCACAGGTTAGAGCAGATGCCGAGTGATCCGGACGGTAGTGGTCATCCGGGGTGTCGTACTTTTAGGACGTTTTACGGTTCCTTTATTTGTGGGTTTTTCAGTTGGACCTTGTTTCTTTTCGTTCATTCCGTACGTTGTTATATTACGTTTTCCGGCTGTTAGTTGTTCTGGTCACATGCATACACTGTTAAGAATTATTTTTATGATTTCTGGTTTTCCTTATATGTGCCTTGTTGTAAGATCTTGTTAAGTTGTTGTCAAACTAAGGTCGGGACCCACTGTGCGGTCCTAACCAGTAACTCCCTAAGTTGTAAAATTTGGGGTGTTACAGAGATCTTGGAGGAAACAATCAAAGAAATAACAACATGGGTTCATTAAAGAAGAAAAAGAGGAAAAAATCGAGTGATTTACAAAGAGATCGATCGATGTGGCAAAGATAATGTTAATAATTGAGTCGATTTGGCAAAAGTCGTAGCCAGGAATCGGATGAAAATTCGGATGGCCAAGAAAATCGGTCCATTTTTGCCTTCTCATGACGAAAACAACTGAGATCGGACCGATAAAAAAATGACACCCTAAAATCGGTCGATTTTCTTCAAAAAATTCAGAAGGTATAAAAGCTCTTCTTTCGTCTTCTTCCTCACAAACCCTCACTCTCATTTCTCTCCTTTATGAACAAGAACGTCCGACTAGCCTCCCACACCCTCAAATCTTCATTTTGTAAGCGTTTTCACTCGTTCTTGAGCCAAAGCCGTAGTTTGAGAAGATAAAGAAGATTGAAGCCACAACCATCTTGGAAAAACAACGAAACACTCGGATTTCAGGTTTAAAGTTCGAAAACCCTAAGTTTTTCATATTCTCATATTCGTCCTTTTGAAGCGCTTGTTTGCTGAATTTGTTGAGTTAGAAGGTTTAGAAACTTCTTGTTGGAAGTGTTTGTGCTATTTGTTTGAACAGATTGTTGCAGAATAGATCGATTGATCGAATTAATGGGGAAATCGACTAAGCCCAGGAAAATCGGTCGATCTGACCTCACGAACAACCGATTTTTCTCAGTTTTGATGGAAAGACTGCGTAGATCAAGCCGAAATTTGTTCACTCGTAGGGGATCTTCATCCCAACATTCTCATGCACCTCCATCACCTACTCCAAGCCTTCCCGTCATCCAAGAGAAGCATAAACGAAAGAATGAACGTCTTCTCTCTCGCTCTTGTATTGCCCCCGTTATATTGAGTTAGATGAGCTGAATGCACTGCATATTAGGGAAGATAATGATTGGATTATTGAGAAAACTGGATTGACGGAGTTTGTTCAGATTAGAGAGAATGCCTATCATGAAATCACTTTATAGTTCCTTAGTTCGTTTTCACGTCATCCGAACATAAGGAATGTGACCTTTAGGTTAATGAACAAGAACTACAACTTCAGTATTGGAATGTTTGGGAATTTCTTTGGCTTTCAAACTTCTTCTGCAGGAACTTTCCCTCACGGAGTTAAAGCCGACACATTTTGGGAAAGCATTGCAATCGGACATGTTGAAGGTGACAAATGGCGACCCGAAAACTCTAAGGAAAAGAGTATCAACAACCTCACCTTTAAGATAACTCATCGGATCTTGAGTGAATCAATGTTTGCAAGAACTGAGACTCCACAAAAGGTACAAGCAAACGAACTCTTCATCCTATATTGTATGTCTAAGGGTACAATTTTGGGTTACGCCACCATGTTGTCGGATTATTTGGCAAAGATTGCCAACAAATCCGGCGGCCACATCTGTGCTTGAGGTCTTGTGACCTACGTGGCCAAGGCCTTAGGAGTCGACATTTCGGCATGCACTCTTGTTGCAGAGGTGCAACCATTGGTTATTCAGAGATTAGTTTTTAGAGGCGTTATAATTCCAAGAGGGAGAGGAGAGCCACATGTTGTTATGTCTTTGCATAGAATTCCCAAGGAAATTATGTGGAAGCCGTGCTACACTTTTAAGGATGTTTACTACTAGAAGGAAGGATTTGAGCACTTCAGTGATAAGGAGTTCACTGAATATGAGGTTGCAGATGCTGAGACTGATCGAGCTGAGGATATAGGTGGCGACATAGAGGGCTATCCCACCGATACACATGCTCCAGATGGGGGCATGCTCGAGTTAGGAAGTGGAGGAGATACCGAGGTCCTAGATATTGACCAGGAGGCAGGACCGAGTAGGCCGGTTTATGACGAGGCCACGGAGGATGAGCACATGGCTTAGGCCGATCACTTTTTCCCTCCACAGCAAGATTTGCCAGCCAGACCACCTCGATAGTCATTCTCGTATCGATGTAGGACTTAATGTCGAGATGATGATGATCTCAGTTCATAGATTTCCACATTGGCGAGGGAGTTTTGAGACTTCTAGACTGAGGTACGAGGTCGACACTCCTCCTACGATGGTCGATCGAATGACCTTTATTATGACACCTTTGGTATATTCTACGATCCTGTAGCTCCGATGCATCCTTATCCATACCCACCACCACCGCAAGACTGAGAGACTCGTCTTTTACATTGTAAGTATGTTTCTCCATTTTATACTTGAATTTTCACATTGGGGACAATGTGAGATTAAAGAATGGGGTGGGGGTACTTACAATCTTTTATCATCTTGTCACACGTCTATTTTTCTGCATTTGCATTTTCGGATTTCGGGTTTGTAATAACTCTTGTTACACATTTCTTTCGGAAATTTGCATTTCATTTCATCCATTATCAAAAAAATCAAAAAATTTAAAAATTATGTGCTTCTAAAAATCAGTTATGAAAATTGTGTATGTAAAATGGCAAAAAGAAGACTTGTATGTTGAGATTTAATTATGACATGTATGAACATATATCCTTTATTCAAAAATTATATATGGATTGTATGCTATTTGATATTTTGATAAAATTAAGGAATAATAATCGAAACCAAATAATAAGTTCTTATACATCATATTGGAATGATTAAGGCGCTTCGATCTTCCTTTTCCTCTTCTTATCCATGTTGAAACACATCATATGTATTATTGCCTTCCGTTTACCTTTTCTGGGAATTAGGATGCATGCTAGTGTGAAGTGTGATGCGTTGTGAAGTGGTTGTGGAAGTGAAATGTGTTAAAGTGTAGAAAATAGGTTTGGGGACATCAATCTTGATGATAAGTAACTCGGCACCATTCACATAGCCTGCCGTTTTTGTCTTGCCAAAGTCGAATTGAGCGATAGTCCTAACGAGTCATGGTATGTGCATCACGGTTTGAGGCATCTCGAGAAATTGAGATTTTGTTGATTTCCTAGGCTTAAGTTATTGTGCACCTCTGTCCATATTCTCAAAAAGTGAAAAAGTTAAAATTACGAAATGCAAAGTGAAGTACTATTTTCGGTGGTTGCAAAAGAGTTCAAAAATTGTGAAGTTTTATTCCTTATTCCCGGAATTTATCACCACATATCCTTTATATCTTTCCACCCCTTTGACACGTTTCCTTGGCCTTTGTTTTTGAAAGTCCTTAAGACCTTTGTGCACATGTTTAAGGCTTATATGTTATAGATTTGTTTTCTTATGATTATCTCTACATTTTATACCACACCTTTCATGTATACTATTTGGATAAAGTATATTTACCCTTTCATGCTATGATTATATTGATTCATACATTGTCTTTTCTATGCCTTATTACAACATGATGGGAGTGACCCATTATTAAGACGCACATTACAAAAAAAGAGTTTTTGCATTATATAATCCATGTCTTCTTATATTCTAAATTTGAACTTGTTTGGGAACAAGCAAGAGGCAAGTATGTGGTATTTTGATGACATGAATTATATACCATCATATTCATGCATTATACGAGTTTATCACCTCAGTGTTACATGCATTTGATGAAGATTGTATGACTTTTAGTCCATATCCATATATATTTCGAGAATAGAGGTCTACACACGTGTAGTTGTGAAATTGTAGGTAAAAGGTGGAGATTTGGTGTGGAATGGAGCATTATGGAGCATGACATCATTATGGATCAAGAAGGGAGCTAAAAGATAGAAGATATGAGAAAAGATCACAAGAGATGATTGAAATCGGAACTAAAAGATATATATTTGACTTTAAATTTTAAATAAAAGAATATTAAAAAAATATTGTGTTATAAGTGTGTACTTATTTGTGTAAGAATTAAGGTTTAATGTGTTAAGAGTAAAAACGGGTTATTCTTTTTTTTTTATATGAAAAAATAAGAATACATAAATATACATGTTGATTAATAGCCGTTGGATTCATGAGCAATACTAGAATAAAGAAGGACACAAAATATTATGAGAATGAAGAATGAGAGGCAAATCACAATCTAGTATCTCCTTTAGAAAGTAATTAATCACAGTAGAAAGATATTCCTTCCGTAAAGGTTTGAAAAGAGGTTGGATAAAATATATATATATATATATATATATATATATATATATATATATATATATATATATATAAATAAAAAAAGGGAAAAAGAGTAAACTGTCAATTACAGTTAAAACTACATGGGGAATTTGAGTAGTTGTAGTTCCAAACTAGATTTAACCGGCCAAGTAGTAAAAAGTATAAATTGGTGTTTGGCTAACAATCGGGGAGAAAAACAAAAACAAAAAAATCAGTAGAAGTATCGAACAGTACAGACAAAGACAGAAGAAAGAAACGAAGGTAAGCAAATGGGTGAAGATACCGCAGAACAGAACGACGGTGACATTTGCAGTTGTTTTTCTTTCTTTCCGAAACTTGATCAAAGTACCGAGTAAGAGTAATTTTGTTAGATTGTTTCCTTACAAGCCTCTAATATGATTTGGTTTTGAAAACTCAATACGTCAAATTTGATTTGCCATCAAACTCAAACAATTTTATAGTATACGTTCATGGATAGTCTATTCTCTTGATTTGGTTTCTCTGTATATAGAGAATCAGACACAAGTTAATATTCACAAAATAATTTGAAAATGGGGATATTGAATATTTCTAAAGAAAAGAGAGATTGACATGAAACAGACATGTATTACAAGGTATATTATCATATACATATTTTCATCTTACATTTGTATTGTGATTGTTACTCACAGTTACACCATCCCAGTCTAGAACTTAAGAAGTACAAGGAGCAAGTCATTTAACCTTTTCTGTTATTAATCAAACATTCACCATTATGTGCAGAGGCTACTGGATTTGGGGACTAGTACACAATTAAAGACAACCACCCATAAACAAACAGAGAAGAAAATCTGCAATAAATCATCGGGCACAAGCGACTAGTAGTTGGTCGGAATCGTTGGATTCCGCCGCTGCAAAATCCGTAGTCGGTCGGAATGCCGCTGCAAAACCATAGTTGGTCGGAATCGCTGGATTCCGCCCCTACAAAACCCGTAGTTGGATGGAATCGCTAGATTCCGCCACTACGAAACCCTTAGTCGGATGGAATCGCTAGATTCTGCCACTACAAACCCGTAGTCGGATGGAATCGATGGATTCCGCCACTACAAACTCGTAGACGGATGTAATCACGGATGTAATCACGGTTGAATGTGCTTCCATTTCTTTGTGAATCCATGCTAAGTTGGAAAACCCTTTTGTCTCATGTAAAATCGAATTACTTCAAATTCGCCAGTGTTGAAAATGAGTCTTCACGATCTTCATCGTTGAAAGAGAAGAAATAAGACGGACTGAAGGATAGCTTATATGAAGTAAAGAAATAAGGAGGAAGACATATACAATAAAAAAGAAGAAGAAGAAGAGTTGTTGCATGTATAATGTGGATAGGAGAAATAGTGATGGAAAGGTTTTAAAGGATAATAAATCTCTATAGTTTGTTTAAGAGAATCCTACAAAAAAGGAAATAAATTATTCCTAAAAGATTTAAAAATAAACATATATAATTTTTGTTTCCTTGAATAAATCGGTTTTACCTTTGAGCTTAATTATTGAAAAATTATCAAGCCTCCTATTTTATTGGGGAGTAAATTAATTTTGATCACCAATTTGTTTTACTTAAAAAAAAAAATGTGAGCAACTTATGAAGGAAGGTTACTCATAAGTCAAAACAAAAGAAGCATATTTGCATGCATGCATGCAAAGTTTTCATCTTTATTACATAGGCCTAATTTAAATTTAAGGTCAAGAGCAAATAAATATCTTGTTTAAATAAAAGGTAGAACTACGCTATGACTTGATACTCGTTTTGAGTTACGTAGGAAATCTGATCTCAAATTAAATTGGTTTCAGTCGACCTGTCCAAGTAAAGTATAATTAAATCTAAACCTTGGACTTAAATTCAAAATTTATCGAATTTTCGGATACGTACGAAATTTGATACGAAATAAAAATTTATCGAATTCAATCGTCAAAATAAAATAAAATAAAATATATTTCAAAAAGAACTACGCGTAATTTGATGTCCTTAACACGGACTACGTAGGAAGCTTGAGTCGAAATTGGTTAAGCTCAATCGCATAAATAAACTTTCTAATCATGCATATGATATTAGGCGAGTTAAGCAACCCTTCATAGAAGGTGGGTTTAATCTCATCTCTTTGATGCATGAATGGAAATATAAAACATGCAAATGATAGTTTGTTATATTTAGGCAACCCTTCATCGAAGGTGGTCTAGATTACATCCTCTAATGCATGAAACCAACTGAACTACATGAGGCTTGATTCTCTTTAAAGAGATACGTAGGCAACCATTAAAAATTCGGGTGCAGCCTAAATAATAAAAACCCTTAATATTCTGTATTAATATTATTTTCTAATCAAGAGGATAAGAAATAGGGTCAAACTAAAATATCATGAAAAATAAATGAAATAATGTTTTGGGAAATATACACATTTTTCCTTCAACAATATAACAAGATCAGAAGCAAAAATCGGGTCAATATATATTAAGATCGGTCGATCTCCTTTATAGATCATCCGATTTTTGTCTTATATAATCCGATTGGTTGTAGGATTGTAACCATAAGATCACGTCTCATACCCTATAAAAGGAGGACATCTTACCGCCATAAGAAGGATCCAATACCACCGAGTATACAATCAAGAGCATTGAGAAGAGCATTCGCAGTTGAAGATTGAAGGAAGTTTTGAAGTTGAAGTCCAGGAATAGAGTTCGTGGAGCTTTGTGAGTTTGATTCTATATTCTGTCATTGTGGATACGTTTTGGAGTTTGTTTTTGAGTTTTGAAGGATCGGAACATTGTTCATACGTTCTTGGTTTCGTTTTATTCAAGATTTGAAGTTTTCTCAAAGTTCTTTACTTTCTTGATTTTATATCTCTTTTGATTTTGATAATATGTATTATTGGCTATAACCCTTGTAATTGTATGGTGATGGGTTGATGATTGTGGTTGAGATGATGATAGAATGAACATCACATTGAGATTGGACCCTGAGAGTTGAGATTAACCATCAGAGAAGGCAAAAATCGGACGGTTCTTGGCTAGGAACGACCGATCTCCTTTGATGAAAAACCCGATTTTCCTTTTGTCGTACCTACCTTGACTTATCCTTAATCTTTGATTAAAGATTTCTTAAACCCTAGCCTTGTTTAACCTATCTAACCTATATCCAGGTGTGGGAAGAGACTTACCCGGTGATTCCCATCCTTTGTTACCAACGATTACAAGATCTAGGTAATAGAGGGTTTAAAACCCTCTATTAAGGTTGAGTGTGCCAAAACCCTACCTTTGTGAGTTATGCTAATTCCTTTTGGTTTGGTGTTTGGTTTGAGATTATTATCCTTCCCTTAGATCCTCTATCTTATCGAGACTTAACATCCTTTATTTAGAGTATTAGGGTTTGGACATGGGTGGTGGAGACTTCACCGTACATCATACCGTTTTATAACACATACCTTAGCAACCCCAACTCTGTCCAAAGAATCTTTAAAAGTCTTGAATAAAAAACCACAATCGGATGCCTTGATCCTTAGAATCTTTTTTCCCAAATTATCACACAAAGTCTTTTGTCTTTTCATCAATAGCTGCATCTTTCCTTGCTAGATACCTTATTCTGATTTTGATTTCACCAAATCACTGTGTTCGACCCTGGAATATTTGCTATCACTGCGATTGATCCTTACACTGCGGCTTCGCTTTACTTTTATTCTGAGTTATAAATTTAAGACTTTTATACACACCCTTTGGAGCGAACACATTCCTATATTGAATGTATGAGTGAGTGGTGATTGTTATGTGCTTATTACCATGCGGTACTAATTACTACCGACAGTTAGTTAGCCCCCTTATAGTGGGGAGTTATAACCTTTCTCTTTCATCCTGAGGGAATCTAAGAGGTTTTTGGAGGTCATGCCATACCTGGTATACGGACCGGATACGTCATCTCCCCATATCATATGGTCTACGGGGGTGTGTGCCGGAATTCACTCCAAGATAGCTATTGTACCCAGAGGCGAAAATGATATACTTCTTGTGTCACATCTATAAATATGGTTTGAGTGTACAACATTATAAAGATAACTAAACGGATAAATGTGTGATAGAATACTTGGTGTTTATCATTATTATGATGTGTGTATGTGCTTATGCATTATTATATATGAATTGTTAGGTAACGGTTTCATACCGTGTTGTAGATCCTTTGCAGGTTAGGAAGACTGCAGAGTGATCTAGAGAAGTGATCAGCTGAGGACTTCCGTACATTTAGGTGTTATGGGTTTTGGATTGTGTACATATACATTGATGTTTTTTTTACTCGGTTGTGGGGTTTTGTATGTATTATGTTATCAGACGTTTCAGGTCTATAAAGGATGTTTTTGTAATATCCGGAATTTTTATTTCATTTATTTCCGTAGCAAACCGGATTTGAGCCGTTGATCCCTATATGTCTATCTAGTCGGACGCAGAATCTGGAAATTTTATCATTTTATGTCACCTCACTCCACATAAAATGATAAGATTTTTATAGCAAACCCTAATCCATCAAACCCTAGTTTACATCATGACTTGTCTTTGACAAGGTCATGACATCCTAGTGACGAGATCAAGACGAGACCAAGACAAGGACAAGATGAGACCATGACAAGGTTTGACGAGATCAAGACGAGGTCGTGACAAGACCATGACGAGTTTTGACAAGGCCTTGACAAGCTCCTACCAATCTCAGCCCACTCTTCCTATATTTTTTTTTAGCCCAGTCCGTTGGCCTACTCCAGCAGCTTGGCCCTTGGTCCATCCCGTTGCTCAGGCCCGTCCGGAAGTGAAGAGCGCAGCCAGCCCGGTTGTAAGGCAACCGTTCAACGCATATACAGAATAAGATGGAGAGCAGATCTTCTTAACTTAAACGCTCCCTAGGATCACGCGGTGCAGCTCCTCACCTCCCTCCTCCTTCGCGTCCAGATACATCCATAGGGTAAGTTACGGATTCCTTCTCCTTGCCTCCTCTCCTCTCTCGCACGTCCCTGCCCTTCTTCTGGTGGAACCGGCGCTGCTTCTTCATCACTGGACTACGGCGGGCATGCCAGGAGTCCCATCGGCCGCTTCTCTCTTCTACCTTCAGCGGACTCCACACCAAGTCGCTGCCTCCGGATCCAAGCCATGGTTCACGTCTTTAGCCTTCAATAACGGTTACACGACTTCAACCCTAGATGCCTCCTCGACCTGTTTGTTGTCCGACTCGAGACCTTCTGCGCGAGAACAAACAGATGAAGCCGCTGGTGCGTCCAAGTGACAGTTTCCGACCCATCTTAGTCCTCTTCCAAACCGTCTTAGTGAGCTTGTCGAGTCTCTCTTGTCGGGTAAGCATGCCCCCTCCCTTCTTTACATTACACTCCCTACTTATGTGCTGATGAGAGCCTCAATTGTATCCTAGACTCTTCCATAACAGCCCTAGAAGATGGCTCGTGAGCTGCTGCGTTTTCTGCGTTGTCAAGTGATGAACATCTAACTTCGGGTCCAAGTTTAGGTACGAATACTGATCCATTTTGGCTGAAATTTTTATATGTCATATAGGGGATATTGTGATAGAACATATTAAAATTTGGGCTTATTCTGAGTTATAGTTTAGGAGATATGATTTTCTCAAGTTGGCTACTCATGTAGTTTTTTTTTTATGCTGATGCTTGGGATGCAGTTTTGTGGAATAGATTTGGATGGGTTATTGACTTCTGTTAGACTTGAATTTCTGAAAAGTTATAGTTGATATAGTATAGTAGATCATACTAAAATTTTAGAGGAATCCATGTTACGGTTTGAGAGATATGAGGTTTCAAAGTTCAGTTTTGTAAATGTGCTGAGTTGAGAAAAACATCATGGGATGCTGTTTTGTGAGATAGTTTAGAATAGGCTTTTGATCTCTGTTAGACTTGAATTTTTTATATGATATAGTTTACATCTTGTTGTAGATCATATTAAAATTTGGGAAGAATCGGAGTTACGGTTTGAGAGTTATTGTGGTTCAAAGTTGACGTTTTTATATGTGCTGAGTGTTGGGGAAAACAGCAAGTGATGCTGTTTTGTGAGATGATTTTGAATAAGTTATCGATATCCGTTGGGCTTGAATTTTGGATATATTATAGATAAGATTTTATAGTAGAACATATCAAAATTTAGGATAATTCCAGTGAGTGGTTTAGGAGTTATGAATTTTCAAAGTGTACTCAGATTTTTGCTAAGTATAGGAAACTTCAAGTGTTGTAACCAACTTTGGAAATTTTTATAAAAATGATGGATGAACAGTTTTGAGAAATTCTTGCTCCTAAGGGTAGAGGGAACATCATAGATGATCTAGAGAATTGTTTCGAAATTTTTATAAGCTTTTACAAATTTTATATTTGAAACCGAAGTTGGACCTTTACGATCTTTCGGAAAATAGGAAATAAGAAAAGTGACAGTTTGTAACCAAACTAAACTTTAGGACTTAGAATGACTTTATAGTCTCAAATAGAAGTTTATACTTGAGTTTTGGAATTTCTGGGAGTTTCGGGACCAAGGGTAAAATAGTCATTTTACCATAAATTAGTACTGTAATTGGTTATGTCCTATTACGATCTGTATCTTAGAAGTCTTAGACTTCTAATTACGTGGGAGTGTGCTAATGCACTTATCTCCTTTGGCAGGCAACTAAGTTGCTATAGTTTACAGAGCGAGTTGGTTTACAAAGAGTCGAGCTTTATATCAGGTAAGTCCTTTGGGCTTACTTAGCTGACTTCTAAATATGAGCATGAATGATGATAGTGGTGTGTGATTGAGATGTTAGAGTTATAGGTTGTGATAATTATTTACCGACCTATATTTGGCCTAAGAGTAACGGGCGGTGGCATTCTGCTCAGTTAGCTTGCGAGCGCTGGGGGTTTCTTTAGGGACTAGTCCATGCTCGGTTTGTAGTGATGCTACCGGCGGAGGTCAGCTAGACCTACACCCAGTTGGATAAGGAACGGAGGCGAGAGCTGTTAATAGCTCTCCTGCCACAACTTAAATTGAATAATGTGAATCACTTAAATAATAGATAATAAACGGTTGAGTGCCAGCATGATGTTTGTTTATAATTTTTCTGCGTGTGTTTGTGCTATTGTTATTCTACTTATATTTGGATTGTTAGCTAACGGTTTATCCGTGTTGTAGATCTGTAGAGATAGACAGTTGCAGAGAGATCAGGAACGGATGGTCAGCCGGGTCCACGTACTCATTAGATGGGGACTGGGGAGTCTTCCATACGTCATGCATGTTATGTATCTTTATATATGTTTGTAAGGCTGTCACATGTGTACGTTTATACCATTAAAAATATTATGTTTTAGAAATTGTTTTAAACACATTTGTGCCTTGTTGTAATATCCAAGTAATGTTGTTGTTAAACCAAGGTCGGGACCCATTGTGAGGTCCTAACCGGTAGCTCCCCGAGTTCCGAGAAATTGGGGTGTTACAACATGGTATCAGAGCTCTGGGTTGGCAACAATGGCACTTGAAATCTTCTAAAAGACCGAATGTATAAAATCACTAGAACCCGAAAGGGGTCTAAGATTTTCAAAACGGATTTCTGTTTTTACACACGTGCATAGTCGGGTTGTTGGGGTAATAGTACGTCGGACCACCATCGTTCTCCGTGGATCTCTGCAACTTGGAATGATAGATGTTAGTATATAGAGTTATATTGATATGTTTTAATGTATGATTATATAAATGTGTATGTTTAGCATGTTAGTATCCTAAAGGATACCCTATATCCTTTAGTTATGATATCATGAATCGCTTATCGCTTCATGATAAATCGGTAACGGACTTGAACAGCTTTCAACACAAGATAATGGATTTAGACCGAGGATTAAGTGTTATACTCTGGTGGGCGTCCTTGTGACCACATAAATCATCCGAAGAACGAGTGGGCAAAGAAGTACAAATGTGGAGACAATTTTCACCACAAGTACCGTCCGATGGGAAAGGAATCCCCAAGTCAAATCAGGCAGAAGGAACAGGAAGTCATACAAGGGACTTGGTCGTATGAGGCTGAGAGATGAATTAGAAGAATCATGTAAGAGACGACGAGAGGTCGGATTAGAGATAACGATAAGGGAACAAGAATCATACAGAACGGAGTACAACCAAGATTTGCAGAATAAAAGATGTTACAATCAAAGCAAACGCCGCCACATGTAAGCATGGGCATGAGAGTACAAAGAAGATAAGGTGCTGACCTGAGGCGAAGAATTAAAGGAGTACAAGACAACCATTGACAAATGAGTTTAAAGACGTGAAATAAATTTCATCATCATAGAGACGGTTTGACCTACTCAGAGATGCAAGAGTTTGCATGAAATCATGACGTAAGTATCAAATACAGTAGAAGTCTGAAATTAAGATAACGGAATTCTATAAATGTGGCATTACAACACAACACCAAACTAATGGAAGAATGTGGGAAAGTTATTTTGGTGGACTAGAGAGTCCATAATAACTTCTCATTCACATAAAGATCTAAGTTACCAACATTAACGGTCATATCAGGGAAACATGAACAAACGATGAACAAAGTAAGAAGAATTGTGAAGAGACGCTTACAAGTTATCGTGGAAGACTTAATAAACCCTTTGAAGACATATGAATGTTAGGACTAGACTTAGAAGAGTATAGTGATTCCATAAGAGAACAAGAGAAGTGCAGACTTGGAAGGAGTTGGAGGAGTGTTAACCAAGAAATTGGAGGAGATAGATTTCACCAAGTGTATCAAACTTCAAAGAGATCGAAGAACAGTAAGTTCGGAATCTTATAGAAGGTCAACTACAGACTGGTTGGTAAAATCGGAGACATAAAACGTGCGGGTCAACTAGTAGTAACTGGTTGACAGATAAGGAGGATAACCAAAGACTTATGAAAGAATTTTATAGACATCTGGAGGATCCTTCAAGAGATCAACGACGACAAATGTGAAGTTAAATTGGTACACGTACTAGTTACCTAATAAATAACACAGATCGAGTCGCGTCAGTCACTTTAATTAAGAACTTAAGAAGAAAGATTAGGCGAACAAGAATGAACCCCTTTTGTTATTTGAGACCAAGGGAATGGTGTAAGGGATTTACTACCTACTGGCTAAGAAAAAGGTACATATCACAACTAGTACAGACGGATTTTAAAAGGAGTAGGAGGCCGGTAGCCGAGTCAATGGAGCTCAACAGAGAAATATTATAAACAACACAAATGAGGGAACATGTGAGAATGACCTAGGGGACTCGAGAAAGAGAGTTGACTCTAAGGAAAATGGCAGTGAAGGAGACAGAACGAACTAACCAAAGGGAAAGGGATTAACCAAGTAGTTGGTGCTTACCAGGAATTTTATGCCAGTAGAAGTATAAGAAGAGTGAGTAAGAGATATTGAGGAAAGTCAACTGTAGGCCAATCAATGTCAACGGAGGACGTGCAAGTGTTGCTGGTATTGGTGAGTTATGTGCCGTTAAGAAGAGATATTTGTGACTGTGGATTTATGAATTAGCCTTACCAATGCCTTGGAGGATTTCCTCAAGTAGGTAATGACAACCTTCTTTGATTAATTAAAGGCATGAAGAGAATTGTGTTAGAGATTTCTTATTGGCTGGTTAAGATCAAACTCCGGATGAGTCAGAGAGTTTGGATCTGTGTTAGAAACATTCCAAAATTTAACGGGAGAGGTCGTCTTACAATCATTATCTTAGTTCCTTAAGGCAAGTAAGGAAGGTACTTGGTATTTCACCCGGATAGGACTTATGGTGTAATTGAGAGGGAGAGTTCTAGAGTCAATCATTGTGGACACACACAAAATGTTCTTATAATTAATGGGTGACAACATAATTATCAAAGTAGCGCAGCAAAAGCGTGATGAGTCCTAACCCACAGAACAAGAAACTCTAGAGTACTGAAAATGACGTGTCGAGTTTAAGACGATGATAATTTGTGAAATGTATTTCGTTTAGAAGGAACGTGAAATAGGCTACGTGGAGTGACAAGAAATTTTGTAGAGGAACTGTATCACGAACTAGATAGACGAGAAAGTATGTGCACGTAGAAGTATAGAAAGAAAGTGGTACCCCATTATAGATCCAAGTGAAGCATGCCGACCTAGTCACATGTTGGCAGATCAGTAAAATTGGAATTTAATACCTAGCATGGTACTTTAGAACGAGTTTCTTGATGAAATGAGAAAGGAAGTAACGAAGTAATAAAGGTGTTGTGTAGGGCCTGCACTAATAAGCTCAAGGTGAGTAAATATCAAGTTGAATCAAAAGAAAAATAAGAAAAAGAACCTATGGGAGTGTACGTACAGACCAGTACTCGTACATATAGAAAACAGAATCTCAAGAGTGGAGTATAAGAAAAAATTTTATCTCGGAACGGAGTCGAGTTGCGTTTTGAGTAAGAGGGATATTATAGGACACAATGCAATGTTAACAACTATTGAGTAGTGTGAGCAAATGACGGTGATGTGAGATCACCTTGTAACTAATACCGTCATTCCAGACATTTTGTATGTCACTCAAGACCTTTGGCCTGAGTGTGTAGTCAAGTAAACACAACGAAGGGAAGAAAGTTGACTAGGTTATTTTCTGTACGGTCATCAAAGGACCTGGAGGCGAGTTGCAAAATGTGACCACTTGAGGCTGTAAAGTAGTTTATAAGTGATTGAGCGACTAGTAACCCTCACCCTATTGGAGGGTGTGACCCTAGTTTTATACGGATTCAGTTTGAGGGATACTTACCAGACAAAGGTTAGGACATCGGCTTAGAGAATCGGGCAATGAAGCCGGATGATACCGGTGAGATATCTAGTTACCACACTAGAACGTGTAGTAGGCACTTGTGAGGTCTGTACTTGAAAAGATTTCAGAGTGAGTGGTTTATAAAAAGCCGACGAGGCTACCAAGAATACTATGGATAGTATGAGACATAACCTTTCAGAGACCTTTGTGGAGATAGTTGTAATCTAGGGAACGACGAGCTAGGGCTTGACCCTATATCTGTGTTATGTTGTCTGACTGCTTGTTTAATTCATGCTTGAGTGCTTAGTCAGGATGTGTGTTATTGATGACCTTGATATGCGGGATACTTATATGTAGAAACGATGACTCTTGTGCGATAACAAGTTGATACATTAGATTCGTACCTTGAGAGTTGACCTTCTGACTGGCGTACTTTAAGTTTCGGGGCGAAACTTATTCTAAGGGGGGATTGATGTAATACCCGGAAATATTTCTTTAGGCTATTTCGGAAAACAAATTAGAACTCGACAGTTGTGACCTCTTTCCGGCGCTTTAGTTCTTTTGTATGAACTCCGACATTACGAGTCTTCTTTTTAGTTTCGGGACGAAACTTATTTTAAGGGGGTACTGATGTAATATCCGGAATTTTTATTTCATTTATTTCCGTAGCAAACCGGATTCGAGCCGTTGATCCCTATATGTCTATCTAGTCGGACGCAGAATCTGGAAATTTTATCATCTTATGTCACCTCACTCCACATAAAATGATAAGATTTTTATAGCAAACCCTAATCCATCAAACCTAGTTTACATCATGACTTGTCTTTGACAAGGCCATGACATCCTAGTGACGAGATCAAGACGAGACCAAGACAAGGACAAGATGAGACCATGACAAGGTTTGACGAGATCAAGACGAGGTCGTGACAAGACCATGACGAGTTTTGACAAGGCCTTGACAAGCTCCTACCAATCTCAGCCCACTCTTCCTATATTTTTTTTTAGCCCAGTCCGTTGGCCTACTCCAGCAGCTTGGCCCTTGGTCCAGCCCGTTGCTCAGGCCCGTCCGGAAGTGAAGAGCACAGCCAGCCCAGTTGTAAGGCAACCGTTCAACGCATATACAGAATCAGATGGAGAGCAGATCTTCTTACCTTAAACGCTCCCTAGGATCACGCGGTGCAGCTCCTCACCTCCCTCCTCCTTCGCGTCCAGATACATCCATAGGGTAAGTTACGGATTCCTTCTCCTTGCCTCCTCTCCTCTCTCGCACGTCCCTGCCCTTCTTCTGGTTGAACCGGCGCTGCTTCTTCATCACTGGACTACGGCGGGCATGCCAGGAGTCCCATCGGCCGCTTCTCTCTTCTACCTTCAGCGGACTCCACACCAAGTTGCTGCCTCCGGATCCAAGCCATGGTTCACGTCTTCAGCCTTCAATGACGGTTACACGACTTCAACCCTAGATGCCTCCTCGACCTGTTTTTCGTCCGACTCGAGACCTTCTGCGCGAGAACAAACAGATGAAGCCGCTGGTGCGTCCAAGTGACAGTTTCCGACCCATCTTAGTCCTCTTCCAAACCGTCTTAGTGAGCTTGTCGAGTCTCTCTTGTCGGGTAAGCATGCCCCTCCCTTCTTTACATTACACTCCCTACTTATGTGCTGATGAGAGCCTCAATTGTATCCTAGACTCTTCCATAACAGCCCTAGAAGATGGCTCGTGAGCTGCTGCGTTTTCTGCGTTGTCGAGTGATGAACATCTAACTTCGGGGCCAAGTTTAGGTACGAAACACTGATCCATTTTGGCTGAAATTTTTATATGTCATATAGGGGATATTGTGATAGAACATATTAAAATTTGGACTTATTCTGAGTTATAGTTTAGGAGATATGATTTTCTCAAGTTGGCTACTCATGCAGTTTTTTTTTATGCTGATGCTTGGGATGCAGTTTTGTGGAATAGATTTGGATGGGTTATTGACTTCTGTTAGACTTGAATTTCTAACAAGTTATAGTTGATATAGTATAGTAGATCATACTAAAATTTTAGAGGAATCCATGTTACGGTTTGAGAGATATGAGGTTTCAAAGTTCAGTTTTGTAAATGTGCTGAGTTGAGAAAAACAGCATGGGATGCTGTTTTGTGAGATAGTTTACAATAGGCTTTTGATCTCTGTTAGGCTTGAATTTTTGATATGATATAGTTGACATCTTGTTGTAGATCATATTAAAATTTGGGAAGAATCGGAGTTACGGTTTGAGAGTTATTGTGGTTCAAAGTTGACGTTTTTATATGTGCTGAGTGTTGGGGAAAACAACAAGTGATGCTGTTTTGTGAGATGATTTTGAATAAGTTCTCGATATCCGTTGGGCTTGAATTTTGGATATATTATAGATAAGATTTTATAGTAGAACATATCAAAATTTAGGATAAATCCAGTGTGTGGTTTAGGAGTTATGAATTTTCAAAGTGTACTCAGATTTTTGCTAAGTATAGGAAACTTCAAGTGTTGTAACCAAATTTGGAAATTTTTATAAAAATGATGGATGAACAGTTTTGAGAAATTCTTGCTCCTAAGGGTAGAGGGAACATCATAGATGATCTAGAGAATTGTTTCGGAATTTTTATAAGCTTTTACGAATTTTATATTTGAAACCGAAGTTGGACCTTTACGATCTTTCGGAAAATAGGAAATAAGAAAAGTGACAGTTTGTAACCAAACTAAACTTTAGGACTTAGAATGACTTTATAGTCTCAAATAGAAGTTTAGACTTGAGTTTTGGAATTTTTGGGAGTTTCGGGACCAAGGGTAAAATAGTCATTTTACCATAAATTAGTACTGTAATTGGTTATGTCCTATTACGATCTCTATCTTAGAAGTCTTAGACTTCTAATTATGTGGGAGTGTGCTAATGCACTTATCTCCTTTGGCAGGCAACTGAGTTGCTACAGTTTACAGAGCGAGTTGGTTTACAAAGAGTCGAGCTTTATATAAGGTAAGTCCTTTGGGCTTACTTAGCTGACTTCTAAATATGAGCATGAATGATGATAGTGGTGTGTGATTGAGATGTTAGAGTTATAGGTTGTGATAAATATTTACCGACCTATACTTGGCCTAAGAGTAACGGGCGGTGGCATTCTGCTCAGTTAGCTTGCGAGCGCTGGGGGTTTCTTTAGGGACTAGTCCATGCTCGGTTTGTAGTGATGCTACCGGCGGAGGTCAGCTAGACCTACACCCAGTTGGAAAAGGAACGAAGGCGAGAGCTGTTAACAGCTCTCGTGCCACAACTTAAATTGAATAATGTGAATCACTTAAATAATAGATAATAAACGGTTGAGTGCCAGCATGATGTTTGTTTATAATTTTTCTGCCTGTGTTTGTGCTATTGTTATTCTACTTATATTTGGATTGCTAGCTAACGGTTTATCCGTGTTGTAGATCTGTAGAGATTGACAGTTGCAGAGAGATCCGGAACGGATGGTCAGCCGGGTCCACGTACTCATTAGATGGGGACGGGGGAGTCTTCCATACGTCATGCATGTTATGTATCTTTATATATGTTTGTAAGGCTGTCACATGTGTACGTTTATACCATTAAAAATATTATGTTTTAGAAATTGTTTTAAACACATTTGTGCCTTGTTGTAAGATCCAAGTAATGTTGTTGTTAAACCAAGGTCGGGACCCATTGTGAGGTCCTAACCAGTAGCTCCCCGAGTTCCGAGAAATTGGGGTGTTACAGTTTTATACTTATTTGTGCCTTGTTGTAAGATCCCGTGAACTTGTTATCAGGCTAGGGTCAGGACCCATTGTGAGACCCTAATGTAGTTTCACTCCGGGTTCTACGGACTTGGGGTGTTACAAATGGTATTAGAGCCTTAGGTTGACAACAATGGCACTTGCAATCTTCTTGAAAGGCCGAATAGGTAAAATAAACAAACCCCGAAAAAGGTCTGAGTTTTCGAAAGTAGTTTTGGTTTTAAACCTTGTTCACAATCGATTTGGTATAGAATGTACGGGAAGTCATCACTCCTTCCATGAATCTCAACAGTTTAGTCATATATATATGTGTGTGTGTACTAGATTGCATTAGTGTACTGGATTGGATTATTAACTATATATGATATTAGTTATCCTTATATACTAGATATGTGTATACAACAGATGACTCAGACTAGAGCGACGTCTGCAGTAGGACGGGGTAATGGTAGCTTGCCTCTTCCTCCGGTAGTAGGTGAGGAACAAATTCCCGTCGTTGATCTGCCTGTAGTGGAGGATAGACCCGAGGAGACCGATTACGTCTTGATTAGTAAATTCGAGTTTCGAGAATATATACACCTAGTGGAGGAAGCCGTAAGAGCAGGTAGACGTACTTCTGATTTACCGATACCTGCAGGGTCAATTGAGGCCTCCGGATCAAGGAAGAGACAACGGTTCGAACCAGTTAGTGTCAGAGAAGAGACTTTGGATGTTGGACAAAGTTAGACACAAGGACATTCAAGTGGTCCCTTGGCCACATGGACTTCTGGTTGAGAGACATTGTGTTTTAACTGCGAAAAGTTTGGACACAGACGATTGGAGTGTCAGAGGTCGTTAGTGACATGCTTTACGTGTGGTAAGGTAGGGCACAGATTGATATTTTGCTGACAAGGCAAGGAACTGCTTCAGCAAGACTCCTCCCCTGTTAGGGATGAAGGAAGTGAACGAAGAAGACCGAGTTACCCCTTGGCCGCACAAGTTGCGAAGACGGGACGATTGTGTTTCAATTGCGTTGATCCCGGACATTTACGACTTAAGTGTCCGTTGGCACCGATAGCTTGCTTTACGTGTGGCAGGCCAGGTCATTTGGCTCCCTTTTTCAGGCAAGGCAATGTTTTTGTTCGCTCCAAAAGGTGTGTGTGCAAAGAAGTCTTAAATTTATATCCTAAATATATACCTAACGATAAGCAAACCCGTAGTGTACAGATATAACGTAGTATGGGCTTATGTTCCGGAGTCGATCTCAGGGATTTGGTGAGAATAAATTCATCAAAGTAATCTAACCTTGGAAGCATGCAATAACAATGATCAAAAGAAAAGACAAGATTATGTAATATGATTGGAGAACGCAGATTCTAGAGATCAAAGTATCCAGTTGTGGTTTCAACTCAAGATTTCTCAAAGATATATGTGGAAAAAGTTGAGGTTGCGAAGGGAAAGTTTTTCTCAAATGGGATAGATCATCGGGTAAGTCTCACCACCCACTTTCCAAATCCAAAGGTCCTATCGCCAGGTAAGTCTCAAGGAACTAAGGAAAGGTACGAGTACTCAACCCAATGCACTCACCTACGGGTACAGAACTAACAATCACCGGGTAAGTCTCAGGTTAACTCTCAAAGGTAGGATGAAGGCACACATAAACCCTAACAAATGATAAACCTTTGTTACCTCACACTCATCATCATCGGTAAACAAGAAAGGAATCACCGGGTAAGTCACTTCCTAGGCTTGATTGTAAACCAGGAAATGTGCAACAAGGATAGGATTTGGAAAACTATAACCTAAACTCAAGATTCGGACAAGCCGTGGATTGTTTCGTGCAGTTCTTATCGATCTCGGTCGAGATGACTCCAAGAACAGCCCTAGGCGGGTTTCAGTTTAGGTTAACTCAATCTTCAGGGTCCACTCACGATAAAGGTCTATTCTTTCATTCTCTATACCACAACTTTCAAATCATCACCCTATAATCGCATGGGGTTTTAGCCAACAATCATCATTATCAAGCAATCAAATATGTAATCAAGAATATCAGGAAAAGCAAACCAAACACTCAACAAAGGTATCTCAATAATTAAAGGCAAACAAACCAACAATCATATCAGAATGTGTTCCAAAGAGTATGATAACAACTCACTAACAACATTCCAAGAAAATCTCACAATCTCTTCTTCCTTGAATCCTAAGCAATCCTTCCTTAGATCTTTTCCTTACAATAGCCGTCGTTCCATCTGTACGTGATCTTAGACTCCAACCTTGCGTAGTCCCCTTTCTTAACATTCACCTTCCATTCTTATAGAGGAATTTTAGGTCAAACAATATTTTATTTGCCTTGGGTTGTGGACCACTGACCTTGATCCAGACCTAGTGGGTCATCTCGGTCGAGGTGCATGATTGTGTTGGTCTGAGGTTAGTAGCAAACTACGTGTATGCCTTTGTTTCATCAACTGAATCATTCCTTCATCCTTCCAATATAGTTCCTACCTTTCTTCTTGTCCTTCCTAATTCTCCATAATGTAGCTTCATATCTTCTTTGGACATCAATGCTCCATTTTGATCCAAAATACGTCGTATTCCCTACAAATACAATCAAACGTGGTGTAGACCTCGATTCTTGCAAAGTAAATGAATAATGACATAATCACTAAGAATATACATCCATGCATGCAAAATTATGATGATAAAACGTCAAAACTATATCCGAAATATAGACAATAATTCATGCTATCAAAAATACCCCATACTTGCCTCTTGCTTGTCCTCAAGGAAGGTTCAAATCGTAGATACAAGATAGAATGAATTATAATCAATTAAGATCAATGAAAACCTCTTCAAAAAAAATTTGGGTTGCATGCTCCAACTCATAGATCACCCTTATTGAATGATTCATAGCTAGTAAGAATCAATATATGGGAAAAACAAGTTATAGACATAGGAAAGCTAATCATACTTCATATGAGACCAAAGAATATGTAGCAAATCATACTCATCAAAATCAATCATGAATAATCTAGTTTAAACCACAAAGTCAAGTAACATGCTCAAGGTCTCAAGGACTTTCAATCAATGGTCAAGAAACGTGTTGGGGATGAGATGTATAAAGGATGTTGTGGTGCTAAATCCGGTAAAAGGATAAGAACTTCACAACTTTGAACTTTACTTCATCAACAAGATTTTCTTACTTCTCAACATTTTTATTTACTTTTCACTTTTTGAGAACATGGTCAGAGGTGCACAATATCCGAAGTCTTGGAGATCTACTAATCTCAACTTCTCGAGATGCCTCAAACCTTGATGCACATACCATAAACTGTTAGGACTGCCAATCAATCGGACTTTGGCAAGACACAAATACCCGGCTATGTGAATGGTGCCGAGTTACTCATCCTCATGGCTAACTTCCTCAAACCTATTGTTTTCTAACACTTCTCCACACTTCAACATCAACTTTCACTTGCTTTTTCACTTTCTTGCTTCCAAATTCCCGGATAGGTAAAGGAAGGCTAACATAAATCAATGAGGAGCTAAAAGCATGATCAAGAAGAGAAAGAAAGATTACGAATTGCCTTAATCATTCCGATAAGGATGTGAGAGACTTTACAACGCAGTTTCAGCTTTCAAATTCAACATGATTTGGATAAAATAACTTACTAAGCATGCTCAAATCTCAAACAAAACATTCAAACATTAAATATATCATAAATTGTGTTAAACACATAAATATCATAAAAACTATTCAACAAACAATTTTCATCATTGGGATCATATCCAGTCCTCGAAGCACAAAAATCCTGAAATTTCAAGTTTTCGAAACCCATCTCGTTCGAGATACGTACGGAAAAACGAGGTTCTAGACCGAGGTAAGCTCCTGTTGTGGTCACCTCGCTTGGCCATAAGCATTTCGGTCGAGACAAAAAATGTTTTCAAACCAGCTTTTGCACGTTTTTTCGATCAAAAATCCTGATGCAATGCATGTAATTTGCAATAAAACTTCAAAGCACATAATGAAAGCAAAAGAAAGTCATAAGTGCAATAGTTGGTTATTAAAGACCCAAGTTATCATAAAGCACCGCATACTTAGGATACATCGTCCCGATGGGTATAAGAAGTAAAGAGAAAAGCACTTACAATGTCTAATGCAGATTCGTAAAATAAGAAGAAAATAAAGCAGCAACTCCGTGGAAGACTCGATCATGCATTTGAAGGTGGAGGAGGGTGGAACGGGTACAGGGAGGGATCGAAAGGGTGGCCCATCAGTTGCTGAAACTACAGCTCCATCATCTGGCGTTGATAGTGATGACTCTCCTTCATCTCTCGCCTCATAGCGCCAATTTATCTAGTATGAGCATCGAGGCGCCTATCTAGATTAGAGTGCAGATCGCCAAAATACTCCTCCTTCTGACAAGTAAGGTTTTCAATCCTCCTGTGGGCCTTGGGGTTGTGGTGGCAGCGGCGCCAATGGCGGGTCTGCTGTTGCGGTGACATCTGTCGCGACTGATCATCATCGGTCACCGCATCATCTATGAGCTCAATCACTGGAGCACTCGGACTAGCAGTGTCCGTCCCGGTGTCCAAAGGAGCTCCTCCCTCATCATCCTCATCATCTGTCACCATCTCAGCAAGTCGCGCTGCCTCCTTAACGAGCGGATCCCATATATCATTCCAGTTACGCGGGTCGGAGACCGTGAACTGGGCGGATCATATGATACCACTTGGAGCCTTAGTTTTCCAAGGCATGGCCACGTATGGTCGATCACGCCCTCGAGGAACCAAGATCTGGCGAGTGATGAACTCTTGTAACCCTAATGGTTTCGCCTCAGCAGCCATGGTACAAGTAGAGAGGTCAAGGCCGATGGCGTTGGCAATATGTGTCACCAATATATCTACACAAATATCTCCCTTTTTCTTGCTCCTGATCCGGGGTAGATCCTCAACCAACATGGCGGTAAAATCTGGGATCTCATGTACAATCATACACCAAAGTGTGAATAGCTCACCTTGCCAGATTTTCTATGGTGTCTCGGTGCGAGCTAGTAACATCTCGCTAAGGATCCGGTGTGATATCTTAAAGGCAACGTGAAAGATGCACTTCTCTTTTGAATCTCGTGGTTGCCAATTTTCAGCGCTAGTCGGAATGTGGGCAATACGGGTCCAAAATGCTCTAGCATGGTTGCGAGAAGGGAAATCAGTAGTTGTGGGATTGAAGAAACCAAATACAGCTCTAAAGGTCTCCGTAGTGTATTTGTAGGTCTTGTTCATCAGGCGGAATTATAAATAGTCCTCATCCGGCACATAAATGATGGAGCTTAGGAACTCATAAGTCGGCTCTTTATAAGCCGGTGTTTGGATCGAGAAAAATGTTTGAAACCCTACAGTGAAGATCATCCTCTTCAAGTCATCGACTATGTGAAAGCAATCAAAATCGTCGATGTCGATGTAACGAGGTGATATGATCGGGCGGGAGCAAATGCGGTGATATTTTTCTTTGAGGTTAGGGAGAATGATTGGTAGTTGTGGAGGTGGAGGGGGTGGAGGTGAAGGTTTTCTAGCCTCAGCACGATCACGGAGCACACTTTGTCAATTGGATCGACGTAAACCCTCCATTTCAGCTAGGTATCTCGGGTTGTTCTTATGTTCACCTCGATCGAGATGCTTGGGCTTTACTGAGACGGAACCTGTTTCAATCGAACTCCCAAAACTGTAAGTTTATACCCCCAAAATCATTACCAAATGCTTCCAATGGGGTTCTCCAGTTATTTCCAGCACAACAACCAAACAGCAATCTCCAAAATTGAATGAATTCAACCGAAATCAAGAAAAGGGGTTTTCGAAGAAGATTACCCGATTTCTTGCAGAATGTGGTAGATTGAAGTCTCAATTGATGCTGGAGAAGTCCATATCGTGCTTCCCCTTGGATTTGGAGCCAAAGATCGTTGAAAACGAGCAAGAAACAAAGATTCAATAGATTAGGGCTCGTTTCGGTCGAGACGGCATCGGGGGAGAGGGAAAGGTGAGGAGATATAATGTTCTTATCCTTTTATACGCATTAGAAAATTTAAATGCATCTCGGTCGATATGTTTGCCAGTGTCCGAGGTGGTCAACCGAGGTGACTCTCTGTTGCTCTCATCTCGGTTGACTCATATATGTGTAGGTCGAGATGATGTGACGGCTTCCAAGATAGCTTCCAGTTTTTGTTCTTTCTCAAGATTCTCGAATGGTAACTCCATCCATATGCTTCCCCTTTTTTGTTTCCCTTGAGTGGTACCTAGTTCCTGTTATCATGGACACACAAAACGCACAAACTACACTAAACTATACTAGAAAGCATGACAGAAAGCAATACCTTGGGTTGCCTCCCAAGAAGCGCTTGATTTAAGGTTACTAGCTAGACCTCATCTTTCCTTGATCATATGAGGTGCAGCGGTGCAATCTCCTCAACCGGGACTTCTGGTGTATACTTCTTTAGCCGATGACCGTTCACCTTAAAGTTTCCGCTATGTTCACCCCATACTTAAACTGCTTCATGAGGAAAAACATGCTTCACATTATAAGGTCCAGTCCATCTAGATTTTTAACTTACCAAGAAAGAGGCGGAGGCGGGAGTTGAAGAGAAGAACGAGATCTCCTTCTTTGAACGCCTTTGGAATATTATGCTTGTCATGCCACTTCTTTGTTCTCTCCTTGTAGATCTTGGCATTCTCGTAGGCCTTCAAGCGTAGTTCTTCCAATCCGTTGATGTCCAAGAGTCACTTCTCTCCAGTTTCTTTAATATCAAACTTTAGCCATTTTATTGCCTAATATGCCTTATGTTCCAGCTGCACGGGAAGGTGGCAAGATTTTCGATATACCAAGTTGTAAGGTGTGGTTCCAATGGGAGTCTTGAAGGCTTTCCTATATGCCCATAGAGCGTCATGCAGCTTCATGGACCAATCTTTCCTTGTCCTAGAGACGGTCTTTTCTAGAATTCCTTTCATTTCTCTATTTGAGATTTCAACTTCTCCACTAGTTTGAGGGTGATAGGGAGTTGCTACCTTATGGGTTACCCCATACTTCGGCAGAAGTGCCTCGAACTTACGGGCAGTGAAGTGCGTTCCTCCGTCACCTATGATGATTTGAGGTGTCTCAAAGCGTGGGAATATGGCCCGATTGAAGAACTTCACAACTACCGTTGCGTCATTGGTGGGACAATCAATGACTTCTACCCATCTTGACATATAGTCAACTGCCAATAAAATGTATAGATTCCCTCCAGAAGATGGGAATGGTCCCATAAAATCAACTCCCCAAACATCGAAGATCTCGACCTCCTGAATATTATTGAGTGGCATCTAGTTCCGCCTAGACAAGTATCTAATTCTTTGGCATGCATCACAAGAAGCAACAAACGTTTACACATCCTTAAATAATAAAAACCAAAAGAAACCAGAACGTAATACCTTAGTGTGCGTTTTGTGAGCGCTAGCGTGTCCCCCACATGGTATTGAATGACAATGCCTCATAACACTCTCCGTCTCATCTTCTGGGATGCACCTCTGTAGCATCCCATCTGGACCACTCTTGAAGAGTAGAGGTTCATTCCAAAAGTAGTGATGCACATCTTTAAAAAATTTATTCCTTTGTGCGTATAATAGTCCTGGAGGTATTTCTTGACAAACAAGATAATTGACAATATCAACATACCAAGGTTCATTACCTTTCGAAATCTGGTGAAGCCAATGCTCCATCCAATGCAGTTACTCATCGGGAAAGGAATTATCGATGGGTATGTCATCTTCCTCCAAAGAAACAAGAGGTAACCGGCTGAGGTGATCCGCCACAAAATTTTCGGATCCTTTCTTATCGCGAATCTCCAAGTCAAACTCTTGAAGTAGGAGAATCCAACGGATGAGACGCGGCTTTGCATCCTTTTTAGTGAGCAAGTACCGAATGGCTGCGTGGTCGGTGTAGAAAATGACTTTTGCTCCTACAAGGTAAGAACAAAATTTCTCAAAAGCATAAACGACTACCAAGAGCTCTTTTTCAGTGGTGGCATAATTCAGCTGAACCTCATCTAGAGTCTTGCTAGCATAATAAATGGCGTATGTCCGGCCATCCTTCTTCTATCTAAGAACTGCTCCTACCTTCACGTCACTTGCATCAAACATGATCTCAAAGGGTAAATCCTAGTTAGGAGGTTGAATGATGGGAGCGGATATCAACGCTTCCTTTAACCTGTTGAAAGCATCTAGACATTCCTACAAAAACTCAAAAACCGCATCTTTATTCAACAAATGGTTAGTGGTTTAGAGATCTTAGAAAAGTCTTTGATGAATCTCCTGTAAAAACCTGCATGTCCTAGGAAACTCCGCACACCTTTAGAACAAGGTGGAGAAAGTTTCTCTATAGTCTCGATCGACCTCAATACCTCGGTTAGAAACGAGGTGACCTAACACAATGCCCTCACTAACCATGAAATGACACTTCTCCCAATTTAGATCGAGATTAGAATCTTCACAATGTTGTAGCACTAGCGAAAGGTTAGCTAAGCAATTATCGAAGGAAGAACCATAAACAGAAAAATCATCCATGAATACCTCCATGATCTCCTCGATATACCCGGAGAAAATAGCCATCATACAACGCTGGAAAGTAGCTAGAGCGTTATATAATCCCAATGGCATCCTCCGGTAAGAAAACGTACCCATGGGCACGTGAAGGTGGTCTTCTCTTGATCATCCGGGTGATTAGGAATTTGAAAGAACCCACTCTAACCATCCTAATAGAAAAAATGGGAGTGTTGTGCTAATGTTTCAAGCATTTGATCAATGAATGAGAGAGGGAAGTGATCCTTCCTTGTGGCCACATTCAACTTTCAATAGTCAATACACATCCTCCAACTGGTCACGGTCCTTGTTGGAATCAACTTGTTGTTCTTGTTGGTCACAACGGTCATCTCTCCTTTCTTTGGCACCACATGTACCGGGCTAGCCCACTTGCTATCCGATATATGGAAAATAATTCCTGCATCAAGTAACTTAAGCACTTCCTTCTTCACAACGTCTTTCATCATCGGATTTAACCGTCTTTAAGGTTCTCGTGAAGGCTTATGATTATTTTCCATTAGTATTTTATGCATGCAAAAAGATGGTTTAATTCCAACTAGATCACTGATAGTATATCCAATAGCTTTCCTATGTTTCCTTAACTCATGCATCAAATGGACAACTTAATCTTAGTAAGGTTAGCACTAACTATGACCGGATAAGTGGAGTATGGTCCAAGAAATGCGTAACTTAAATGTTCTGGAAAAGGTTTAAGCTCCAAGGTAGGAGTTTCCTTAGGTGGTGGTTTCGTTCCTCTAGTAACATCTTGTGAAGCTTCATGGGCTTCGGAGGGGATAAGGTTAGTACCTACACCACTTGAAGTTGTGTAATGCAGAGGACTCAGAGAATCGATGATCTCATTTTCTTTAGAAGTATCTCGACCAAGGTCTGGTCCGAGGTGACTCCTTGTTGCTTTCACCTCAGTCACGCCAAAAGTCATCTCGGTCGAGGTGGCTTGTCCGATGTCGAGACAGTTTGTCGTCTCCTCTTCAAATTCCTCAAAAACAACTTTTGGATCTTCCTCCAAAGTTCCCAAGTTTTGTATATCTACATCACAAGAAACATCTACACCTTTCTCATTCATACTAAAACTTAAAACTCTTTCAACAGGATCTTTAATAAGGATAGAGCTAACCAATTTTCGTGAATCCTCTTCCTCATAGATGTTGTAGATGTCCTCCTCAAGGCCTTGGCCTTTCACTAAAGTTGACAACACCAATTCAACATGTTCTTCTCCAATGTTGAAAGCCAATTTGGCATTCTTGCAATTCACGTAACAACCAAATGGCCTCCTAAGGATGATAGGGACTGGATAATCTGTAGGAATATCCAATACCACAAAATATATAGGAATGTAAAACTTACCATGCTTTACTGGGATGTCTTCGAATACGCCAACTAGTCGAGTGATGGATCGATCTGCCATGTACAACGTCATCTTCACCGGTTTAGGCTCTCCAAAACCGACCTTCTCACACAATGCAAGTGGGATGATGCTCACAGTTGCTCCTAAATCACATAGTGCATCATATGTGACCTCTCATACTCCAATTAGAATGCAAAAGGATCCCGGATCTCATAATTTGGGTGGCATTTTCTCCCTCATGATCTGTATGGGTTCCGATGATCTAGAAGACATCTTTACCTAACCAAAATCTTCTAGCTTCCTCTTGTTAGAGAGGATCTCCTTTAAGAACTTCCCATAAGCGGGCAGACCTAGAATTGCATCAATGAAAGGTATGTTAATATGGAGTTTACTCATAAGGTCTAGAAACTTACCGAAATGCTTGTCTAGGCGTGCTCTCGCTCTAGACTACGGAAACGGTAGTGGAGGCTTGTAAGCCGGAGGGGGTAAATAAACTTCTTCTTTCTCCTTTATCTTGGTTGAAACCTTCATGTTTCGGGGGAGATCCAATCCGAGTTTCCCTCTTGTTACCTTCTCCTTGGTTGACCCAAAAGTCACCTCGGTCTAGACAGGTTGCTCTCCAGCGTCGTTTGAATGAGGTAGTGGGTTGGTGGTCTTCACACAACTCCTTGTGGTAATCGCCATCACTTGGCCTTTCAGGTTATTCTCCGTCCTTCCGGGAAGCTTTCCTTGATCTCTAGGAACTTCTCTGGCTTTGCTAAATACTTGATTTTCTAAGGCTTTTTGTGTCTTAGAAATCGAAGTAACTGTACTTTCCAATCCATTCATCTTTCCCATCAAAGTTCCAAGCATTACCTCCAACTTATCCTTCGGTGGCTAACTTGAACTAGATGATGGTTCATGACCTTTAAATGGAGTGGAAGAAGAAGAAAAAGAAGAAGAAGGTGAAGTTTGAGCATTATCAGCATGGGAATAGGGGTTACCGGAATTATTTTGATTGGATCTCCAATTGTTGTAGTTCCAGTTGTTGTTGTTGTTCCTATTCCCTTGGTAGTTTCCTCTCCCAACATACCCAACATCTTGCTCTTTGGGTTGTTGTGCTTGTGTCTTCAAGAGCTCCTTCAAAGATTTCATCTCATTGTTCAGAGCGTTGATTTAAGCAACACTAGAGGAGGTAAGGTTTAGCTCTTGAGTTCTTGAACTTTGACTTCCATTATCAACACTTTGATGGGAGTACTTCTCAATAGTTAGAGCTTGTTTTTCAACAAACTTCCATGCTTCATCAACTAGTTTATCCATGAACGTTCCAACTGAAAGTGATTGGAGCTTGAATTGCATTTCCGTATCCACACCCTTGAAGTAGATCACTAGCAAATCAATCTTTGGAATCCCATGATGAGGGCAATCCAACAAAAGGTCCTTGAACCTTTCCCATGACTTAAAATGACTCTCACCATTCTTCATCACAAATGTATTTATTTTTCCTCTCGATTCCGCCGTTTTTAATTGCGGAAAGAACTTGGTGAGAAACTCCGTGGCCATCTCCTCCCATGTGTTAACTCTTCCAGTTGGGAGCGATTGGTACCATGAAAGTTCTTCATCCTTCAAAGAGAAAAAGAAAACACGCAATTTATAATTGTTATTGTCACATCTAGAATGTCTCAAAGTTTCCATGAGGATTTCATAGTTTTGCAAGTGTTGATGTGGTGACTCTCTCTACATTCCTCAAAAATGATTATGTTGAATCATTGTAATGACTTGAGGTCTAAACTCATATTCTCACCCACCTGGATCACCTAAGTTGACGCCGGGATGGCGTGCTTGTTGGATGGGATCCATCTGTTGAGCAAGTGTTTGCGGGATACCCACAAACGGGTCAACTCTCTCAACCCTCGGTGGAGCTTGTGGTGGTGGCACATAGGCGGGTGCCCATGGATTTACTAATACTCTAGCTTTTCTCTCTCTTTCTTCATTCGCTTGTCGAATGGACTCTCTTAATTTGGCCATTTTGGTCCGAAGTTGCTCCTGTTGAGCAATTGTTTCAGCTCTTTCTCTAACTAGAGCTTCATCTCGTAGCTTTAATTGATCGAAAGCATCTTCCAACTCAGCTTTGTAGTTTCTTTCTTCTTCGTTGTTTGCGGCCATTTTAGCTTCTCTTAATCTCTTTTTGTATGTATTTTCTAGTTTAGGATCATAAGGAACGATTTATTTACCAACACGAGTTTTTCTCATAAACCTAAGAAAAGATTCTGTAAGAACACTCAAGTAGAATGATCAGTAGAAAGCAAGAAGCTTCCAAGTGTAGACAACCGTACACTGTATTTGGTCTTGACCAAATCCCCAGCAACGGTGCCAAAAACTTGTTCGCTTCAAAAGGTGTGTGTGTAAAGAAGTCTTAAATTTATATCCTGAATAAATACCTAACAATAAACGAACCCGCGGTGTACGGATCTATCGTAGTAAGGGCTAATATTCCGGAGTCGATCTGAGGGATTTGGTGAGAATAAATTAAGCAAAGTAATCTAACCTTAGAAGCATGCAATAGCAATGATAAAAAAAAGACAAGATTATGTAATATGATTAGAGAACGCACATACTAGAGATCAAAGTATCCAGTTGTGGTTTCAACTCAAAATTTCTCAAAGATATATATGGACAAAGTTGAGGTTGCGAAGGGAAATTTTTTCTACAATGGGATAAATCACCGGGTAAGTCTCACTACCCACTTTCCCAAACCAAAGCTCCTATCGCCGGGTAAGTCTCAAGGAACTAAGGAAAGGTACGAGTACTAAAACCAATACACTCACCTAAGTGTACAGAACTAACCATCACCCGGTAAGTCTTAGGTTAACTCTCAAAGATAGGATGAAGGCACACTCAAACCCTTGCAAAGGATAAACATTTATTACCAAACACTCGTCATCATCGGTAAACAAGCAAAAGAATCACCGGGTAAGTCTCTTCCTAGGCTTGCATGCAAACCAAAAAAGGTGCAACAAGGATTGTATTTGGCAAACTATAACCTAAACTTAAGATTCGGACAAGCCGTGGATCGTCTCATGCAGTTCTTATCGATCTCGGTTGAGATGACTCCAAGAACAGCCCGATGCGGGTTTCAGTTTAGGGTTAACTCAACCTTAAGGGTCCACTCACGATAAAGGTCTATTCTTTCATTGGTTATATCACAACCTTCAACTAATCACCCTAGAATCGCAGGGGGTTTTTGCCAACAATCATCATTATCAAGCAATCAAATATGTAATTAAGAATATTTGGAAAACCAAACCAATCGTATAAGAATGTGTTCCAAAGAGTATGATAACAACTCACTAACAACTTCCCAAGAAAATCTCACAATCTCTTCTTACTTGAATAATAAGCAATACCTCCTTATATCTTTTTGTTCCAATAGCCGTTTTTCCGTCCGTACGTGATATTAGACTCCAGCCTTGCGCAGTCCCCTTTCTTAACATTTACCCTCCATTCTTATAGAAGAATTTTAGGTCAAACAATATTTATTTCCCTTGGGTTGTGGGCCTTTGACCTCGATCCAAACCCAGTGGGCCATCTCGGTCGAGGTGAATGAATGTGTTGGTCCGAGGTCAGTAGTAAACTACGTGCATGCCTTCATTTCTTCAATTGAATCATTCCTTCATCCTTCCAATATAGTTCCTTCCTTTCTTCTTGTCCTTCCTAATGCTCCATAATGTAGCTCCATAGCTTCCTTGGACTGCAATGCTCCATTTTGATCCAAAATACCACTTATGCCCTACAAATACAATCAAACATGGTGTAGACCTCGATTCTTACAAAGCAAATGAATAATGGCATAATCACCAAGAATATACATCAATGCATGCCGAATTATGACGATAAAATGTCAAAACCATATTTGAAATATAGAGAATAATTTATGCTATCAGTTTCTCCTTGGCAAGATTCTTCTCCTCCCAATACCACTGGAATAGAGACAAAAACCATGGTGAGGACTCTAGTGATACCTGAAGAGCATAGGCTTGAGTTTTGAGTTGTGGAGTGCAGTGAAGTCGCCGACGTTAGCTATTTCAGTTACCATTCTTGTTAATGGTTTACCTGTTCGAGTTCTTTTGATACGGGTGTTATGCACTCATTTTGATGCATGTTTTGAACGTTGGTTTTAGATGCGATATAGGGGGTACCCTTTATTATAGGGTTACCTGATGGTATTAGGGTCGGGTGTTATGCACTCATTTTGATGCATGTTTTTGTTACATTAGTGTCGGTTTATGCTACTAACTCCTTGATCGAAAAGAAGAAGACTAAAACAAGATAAAGAAGGAGTTATAAGCACCTAGGAGTGGAGACCATTCACGAAGCAAAGCTTCTGTTGCCTCACCGCCCCCGCGGAGCATTGTCACCGCCCCTGCGGGTGACACCATATCCCGGAGCGCAGCCTGCGCCTTCGCTAGCGCCAGGAACGAACACTATCACCGCACCTGCGTCAACCCCTTGGCGCCCCTGCGGTGACTTGTCTTGAAAAAGCGAAGCCAGCGCCCCTACGCCTCTGCCTGCGCCTCAACCTGGGAGCTGGAAGATGAAGAGTCAATGTCACCGCCCCCGCGTTGACACTTGGACGCCCTTGCGGCTTGGCATCAGAATCGACAGGAAGTTGAAGAGTCAGACGTTTGAAGATCATTAAATATCCGCCCCTGCGGAAGTGCTAGGCCGCCCCTGCGGCTACGAAGAAGATCAAACGTTTTCACCTGTACCGCCCCTGCGGTTCAGCGACAGAGGATTTACTCCGGCTATTTACAATACCTTTATGGCATTAAAGGTGGTTGTTTTGGGCCGGCCATTTACTCCTATTTAGTGCCATTTGTAGTATAAATAGACCTATGGTTAATTGCTAGAATCATCCAATTACAATCCATTTTTTCCATCATAATTCTCTTGCTACCTTTGTAATGAGTTGCTAACTCCCCTACTATATTGGGTTGGTTTGAAGCTGCATTGTTACTTTGGTTGTAAGTTCTTTCTAATATAAGTTTTCATTCAGTAATACTTTGTGTTTCCTTGATCTTCATTGTCTAATTGCATGTTTTACTATCACTTAAGATTGATCACCTTAGGTTCTAAAGTGGATGCAAAGAACTAGGATTAATAGATTCCGGGTTCGGGTCTTTAATCTAGTAGTAAATTTAAGTAATAACGGGTTGTAGTTGCTTAAAGGAAAGGAACACAAATATAAAGATAAGTTTAACGGTTTTAATATTTTCTTTATATCCCTTAGTCTTTGTTTGAAAGCTAACTTGTTAATTGTTCTTGTAGGTTTACGGAACACTAACCTGTTAAGTTATTTTGATGCCGGTTGGCTCAACACATATATATGATCGAGACAGGAGATAACTTGAAAACTTGTAAAAATGAACTCACCAAAGTAGTAATTGCATGCTAAGAATCAACCTAGTGTAGATTCACCCATTATTGTCTTACTCGTTGTGTTACTTGCTTTCATAAGTTTTGTGTGCATAAATTCACCCAAAATTCCCCCCCCCCTTTTTGGTTACTTGAATCTATAATCAATAATTGAATTTAATAAGAATAACAAAACTCTCTTGGGTTCGACCCTTACTTAACCACTATACTTGTTTTAGTGCTAAGTCGGGATTATATTTTGATAAGATAAAAACGACCATAGGAAAAGGTCTTGTCAAACTTTGGCGCCGTTGCCGAGGAGTTTAGTTATTTTTATTTTATTGTTATTATTGATTATTGGTCTGAACCATTTTTATGGTTCAAACCCTTGCTACTAACTCCGGCTTTGCTTTCTTTGATCCAGAAATTGAGAGGACGCACATCGGGCAACGTAGACAACAACAACTCCAACAAGAAATTGTTGATCCTTCGTCAACTCACTCAACCCGCTTTGGCTCAAAACCCTCTTTCGGTTATTATACCGGCATTAGGGGAAGGAATCAACTTCGAGCTCAAGCCAGGTCTCATTCACTTGCTCCCATCTTTCCATGGGCTAAGTGGTGAAGACCCCATCAAACACCTTGGGAAGTTCCATACCGTGTGTATGAGCATGAAGCCAGCCAACATTACCGAAGATCAAATCAAGATGAGGGCATTCGGTTTCACACTCAAAGATGCAGCGGATGATTGGTATTACCACCTTCCATCCGGGAGTATCGACACTTGGGAAAACCTCCACAAGGCGTTTTTGGAGAAATATTTGCCATCCAAGAAGGCAAATAGCTTGAAGAAAGCTATAACCAACATCGAGCAAGAGGCGGACGAAACTCTTTATGAGTACTTTGAATGATTCGCACGCCTCCGATCCAGCTGTCCTTTCCACGGATATTCGACTCAAGATCTAGTATTGTACTTGTACAATGGCTTACTAGACAATGAAAGGAGGATCGTCGATGCGGCTTGTGGAGGAAACATTCTTAACTCTACCCCTGACCTTGCTATGGAAAAGATAAAGGAACTAGCTGAAGGGACCCGGAACTTTGGAAGGACCCCTTCCAAGAGAGGTGTTCATGTTGTGAATTCCGGGAAGAGTGAGATCTCCACTGAGCTTGCGGAACTGAAGGAAATGGTAAAGAGATTAACACTTATGGGAACCCCACAGCAGCTGAAGGCATGTGGGGTGTGTGCTGACCCATACCATCCAACGGACATGTGTCCCCAAGTCCAGGATGACGATGTTGAGGTGAATGCAATGGGTTATGGACAACCACAACAGCAAAGGCCTAGGAACGATCCCTATGCGCAGAATTTCATGCCCAACTAGCGTGATCAACAGAACTTTCGTTGGAGGAATCAACAAAACCAACAACAGCCTCGACAAGGTAAGTATCAAACAACTGAAGATATTGTTGCAGGTTTTGACTAAACATTTTGCTACTCATGTACAAACAACAGAATCCAGCATCAAGAACCTTGAAAAACAGGTTGGGCAAATGGCGGAAGCCATAACAAGGATTGAAACTAGATCCTCTGGAGGATTGCCTTCATAGACGGTTATAAACCTCAAGGTGATGCTGGAGGAGGCTCAATCAGAGAGGTAGAGTCCTTACGTCGAGCCAAACGACGTAAAACAAAGGCACTGCTCGGGAGGCAACCCGAAGGAATAAGAAGAGGAGCCTCTGTCAAGAAAACTGCCCTTGCGGCTCAATGTCCCCGCCCCCGCGGTGACACCCATGGCCAGCACCGCCCCCGGCGTTGGGCTAACGTCTACAACATACTGGTCACCGCCCCTGCGGTGACTCCCTTACACCCTTGCGCGGCCATCCTTGACACACATCCTCAGCGCCGGCACCGTCGTTGAGCCTGAGCGCCCCCTCTTCCTTGTCACCGCCCCCGCGATGACAAGCCCCCACCCCTGCGGTTTTATCAAGGAAAGAAAAAAAATACATTTCCCAAAAATAACCTACAACTATCCCACCAACCCCTCTCCTCTCTCACCAGTCACTCTTCGAACCCTACACCCCCTCTATCTCCCACGCACCTGCACCCTCACCGAGCTCTCACTCGCCACCTTGTGCAACGCCCCCGCGCCACCTCCGGAGACCTAGCCAAAGCCGTCAACACGCCCCTTGCGACACCTGCCCTCGCTACCACCAAACACCTCCCTCATCCTCCCAAAACTCTAACCCTACAATACCCTTCCCCCTCACACTCTCTTCCTTCCACCGCTCATCACCGCCGGCGACATCTCCACCAACAAGAAGCCACCAAAATGCCCCTCAGCACCACCACCTTCGCAGTTGTCAAAAATCGCCCTCTACACTTCTCCCGCCCCTGCGCTTGGAAGCTGCCGCCCCTGCGCCTCGTCGCACCCGCGCATCCTTCAGCCGCTTCTGCAGAAATAGCAACAGAAGGTTCGTCTCTTAATCCAGTTTCTAAACTTTCTAATCCCTTTACTTGTTCAATTACAAGAAATGGAAAAACAGAAGAAATACAAGTTGTCGGAAGCTGAGAAGGAGCAGTATAGGATTGTGCAAGATCGGGTTGTGTATGCAACTCGGTTTTTACACGTCCCTACTTTGGAAAAATTAGGCATGTTAGAGAGCATGCAGGCATTTCTCACCAATGCTAGGCTCGGCGATTTTCTGGAAATGAATGCTCCAACATACCCCCAGCTCAGCCGCCAATTCATCGCCACATTCACCATGGAAAAGGAGGACCATATTTGTGTTGGACTTTCATTTAAGTTCAACAAGAGAAAGTATACACTGGACTACACCCAACTGTAGAAGGCTTTTGGGGTGACTATTTGTGCCTCCGAAGACTGGTGGGAGCCCATCCCTACACCCGACTTATGCGAATTTTGGCAGGCTGCCACCATATCCGAGTTTCATGCAGAGGGTGAGTATTCCAACAAACTCACTCACCCCTGTTTGTGGCTCATCTCCAAGATCTTCATGAGTGTCTTCTATGGACACAAGGAGGAGAACAAGGTCGCTCTCAAGGACCTTCCACTGTTGTACGCCTGTCTCCCCACAAACGACAAAATACCTGATTGGCCATACCTCTTCCTTACCGCTTTGAAGCGGATTAGGAAGAACGAGCCACAAGAGATTGTGGGAGGTGGGGTGATTTCCTTGATCACTGCACAGGTGATGGACCTCTCCGACTTGGAGGATGGGTTAGAGGCCCACTGTACACGGAAGGGATGTTGAGGAGGTGCAGGCTCCTTAAGAGAGACGGGGAGAACCTCTTTTGGCTCTCATTGGTAGATGGGAGTCACATCATATACCTCCCCCGGCCACTTCCACTTTGAGACGAGCTTTCCGAGCTATACATACCAGCTGACCCCTCCGCGCCGAGACGGCCTCAAGGGGATATTGTTGAGAGATATGTTGCAAGCTCCAGCCGGGTTCTTGTTACTGACCACGTGCCCATACCGGATGATGAGGAGATGCCTACTACAGTACCGTACGACAATCCGGCCATGGAGAGCCTTCAGGCTCAGATGGCAGCCTTGACCACCCAACATCAGGCATGGCAGACCGAGTACCAACGGTCCAAGCTTGAGCAGCAGCAGGCGTGGCAGTCCAGCTTCGCTTCCTCTATGACCACCCATTTTGACCGCCGGCAAGATGCTTTGCAGGCGGTTCATTAGCAGCAGCTAGAGGATCAGCAGCTGGCTTGGCAAGCCAACTTTGAGACTTCATTTGGGCAAAGGATGGACGCTCAGGAGGACCGCATCGACACGCTCTACCGCCGGCAGGAGCACTTCTTCAGCCACTTCCCGTACCCACCGGAGGAGGGTCCGGATGGTCCAACAGGACCTTCCCACTAGTGGTATCTTTCATTTTCCCTTTCGCACATTTATCTTTGCTTTCATTTTCCACTTTGAGGGCAAAGTGTGCTTCAAGTATGGGGGAGGGACATATCATTGCATGTATAGTTTATTTGAGTTGGTTTGAGTATGTTTGCATTGATCTTCATTGTAGTTTGAATTCAGTTTGAAAAAAAAAAGAAGAAAAAGCCAAAGAAAATGAAAAAAGGCATGAAAATCCTTGGATAAACCGAAAACCCGAAAGGGCGATTTCAGGCAAAAAGAAGGTAGTCCGACCAACCTTAGGTTGGTGCAAAGTTGGACTTGAGGGATGTAAGTTCCAAGTGAGATCATCAAAAGAAGAAGAGTGGCAAGGTGAAAACCCGAAAGGGCACCTTGGCAAAATGAGCGGCACCGAGTGTAGGTTCCCTTTCCGGCGTTTGGCGGAATAAGAAGGGGAGTCATAAGGAAGTTGTCCAGGTAGGTCACTCTTGCAGCAATAAGGATGGTAGTGTTCTCACCTTCTTCCCATATTTCCTCTCTTTTCCTTCTTTCTTTCTTGGTTTTTCTTTTGTTTTCATTGTCTTTTCTGCTTGCCCATGCTTCCTGAGGCCTTTGAGTTTAAAAAATGTTGTCATTTGTTTTACTCGGGACGAGTAAATGGTCTAAGTATGGGGGAGTTTGATAGGTGATGGAATCACTATCATTTAGGTTAGTTTTTAAAGTCTTTTTGTTACATTAGTGTCGGTTTATGCTACTAACTCCTTGGTCCAGAAGAAGAAGGCTAAAAGAAGATAAAGAAGGAGTTATAAGCACCTAGGAGTAGTGGAGACCATTCACGAAGCAAAGCTTCTGTTGCCTCACCGCCTCCACGGAGCATTGTCACCGCCCCTGCGGGTGACACCATATCTCGGAGCGCAGGGCCTTCGCCAGCGCTAGGAACGAAGATTGTCACCGCACCTAAGTCAACCCCTTGGCGCCCCTGCGGTGACTTGCCTTGAAGAAGCGAAGCCAGCGCCCCTGTGCCTCTGCCTGCGCCTCAACCTGGGAGCTAGAAGATGAAGAGTCAGTGTCACCGCCCCCGCGTTGACACTGGGACGCCCCTACAGCTCGGCATCAGAAATGACAGGAAGTTGAAGAGTCTGACGTTTTAAGATCATTAAATATCCGCCCCTGCGAAAGTGCTAGGCCGCCCCTGCGGCTACGAAGAAGATCAAACTTTTTCACCTGTACCGCCCCTGCGGATCTGAAGGCCGCCCCTGCGGTTCAGCGACAGAGGCTTTACTCCGGCTGTTTACACCACCTTTATAGCATTAAAGGTGGTTGTTTTGGGCCGGCCATTTACTCCTATTTAGTGTCATTTGTAGTATAAATAGACCTATGGTTGATTGCTAGAATCATCCAATTAGAATCCATTTTTTCCATCATAATTCTCTTGCTACCTTTGTAATGAGTTGTTAACTCCCCTGCTACATTGGGTTGGTTTGAAGTTGCATTGTTACTTTGGTTGTAAGTTCTTTCTAATATAAGTTTTCATTCAGTAATACTTTGTGTTTCCTTGATCTTCATTGTCTAATTGCATGTTTTACTATCACTTAAGATTGATCACCTTAGGTTCTAAAGTGCATGCAAAGAACTAGGATTAATAGATTCCGGGTTCGGGTCTTTAATTTAGTAGTAAACTTTAAGTAATAACGGGTTGTAGTTGCTTAAAGAAAAGGAACACAAATATAAAGATAAGTTTAACGGTTTTAATCTTTTCTTTATATCCCTTAGTCTTTATTTGAAAGCTAACTTGTTAATTATTCTTGTAGGTTTACGGAACACTAACCTGTTAAGTTGTGTTGATGCCGGTTGGCTCAACACATATATATGATCGAGACGGGAGATTACTTGAAAACTTGTAAAAACGAACACACCAAAGTAGTAATTGCAAGCTAAGAATCAACCTAGTGTAGATTCACCCATTATTGTCTTACTCGTTGTGTTACTTGCTTTCATAAGTTTTGTGTGCATAAATTCACCCAAAATTCCCCCCCTTTTTGGTTACTTGAATCTATAATCAATAATTGAATTTAATAAGAATAACAAAACTCTCTTGGGTTCGACCCTTACTTAACCACTATACTTGCTTTAGTGCTAAGTCGGGATTATATTTTGTTAAGATAAAAACGACCATAGGAAAAGGTCTTGTCACTGACCGTATCGGTCACTATTGCGATAGATTAGTTTGAGACTTTTTCTTGAAGTAAGGATCTTGAAGAGACATTGACTGATATCAGCACAGTCTAACCGGCGAGATTGATTATGCAAGCTTGTGAGGCCTTCTGGTGTTATGCTATGAAGAGAGCAAAAGTTCGACGTTAGAGAACAAGTTTATGATATGCAAGTTTGTGGATGTGTTTGATGTTTCATCCAATCTATTGCCGTTGAAGAGCGTGAATTTCGGCATCGAGTTAGAGCCGGAGTATGAGACTCCGATGTTTTCATACAAAAGAATGGATTGATGAGGTTGTACATGGATTATCAAGAGTAAAATAAGATGATAATTAAGGACGAGTAATCATTGACCCGCAATGATGATTTGTTGGATCTGTTGCAAGAAACTTCAGTTTTTTCCGGATAGAGTTGAGACCCGGATATCACCGGATGAGAGAACAGGATGTGCCCAAAGCGACATTTCGTACTCGGTATGGCCACTACAAGTTTGTAGTGATGTCATTCGGGCTCACGAAAGCTTTGTCACATATATACAGTTGATGAATGACATCTTCATAGACTTCTTGGATTAGTTGTAGTAGTTTCCATAGATGACATCCTAGTGTACTCTCAAAGAAGGGGCACACAGGACATTTGAGGAAGGTTCTACGAGTTTTGCAAGATAGGGAGTGTATGCTAAGTACGAGTTTGAATGTTTGAGGTGACCTTTCTAAATCATGTAGTTTCCACCAAAGGGGTCATGGTTGATCCGGAGAAGATTACGATTGTTGCAGTTTGGACAACACCGAAGAATGTCGAAGAAGTTCGTCTCTTTTTGAATTAGCCGGATATTATCACCGGTTGTGGAGGAGTTTTCTGTGATTTCCCGATCACTTACTAGTCTATTGAGGAATACTACCCAGTTTGTATGGTCCAAGCCATGTACTCAGAGTTGAGGAGTTGAAGAGAAGATTGACTTCTACTCCTATTTTAGCACAGGCATAGGGAAGTGATGATTTCGTAGTGTATAGTGACACTTCCAAGCTAGGCTTGGGGTGTGTGTTAATGCAGCGAGATCTTGCGGCATCAACCATATGGAGTTTCAAGTCAGATCATCATAGACCGTAAAATTCTAAAGTGTAATTGTAATCAACCTAGGATTGAATAATCATTAGAAGCGATGGTTTGAGTTGATTAAGGATTTTAACCTTGAAACAGTAGGAAGGCGAATGTTGTCGCTAGTGCCTGGACGCCTCGAGAGAAGGTGATTGCACAAGTGATGGTTCAGCCTCAGTTATAGAGAGACCTAGCATGGATAGAGGGAGACATTCGGTTCCCTGATGAGGACGGTCAATTGTTTACTTTAGAGGTTCAACCTAACTTGTTGGGCAAGGTCCCACAGAAACACGAGACCTGCCAGACGTTGATACGGATCCAAGATAGAATGCGTAGTGTCGAGACCCCATAGTTCTCCATAGGACCTGATGGATTGATGAGACGCCGCGAGTGCTTCTATGTACCTTTTGATAAAGAGTTGAGGTAGAGGATCACACCCCCTCTTAGTCAATGCAGCCAAATGCGAGTAAGATGTATCAGGTTGTGAGACTCTCATTTTAGTGAAACTGGCTAAATCTTGA
Source organism: Fagopyrum homotropicum (assembly GCA_033239125.1). NCBI lineage: Eukaryota > Viridiplantae > Streptophyta > Magnoliopsida > Caryophyllales > Polygonaceae > Fagopyrum > Fagopyrum homotropicum. The sequence goes on along the minus strand of BSWB01000007.1, from coordinate 58,987,157 downwards.
CGTGACCGAATTGTGAATTAAGTGTGCGACCTGTTAGTAGGTTATGACAAAGCATTGTAAGACTCGAAGGAGAACTCCATCCACTGCCAGTACTGCAATGGAAGTGGGAGGACTTCTCCATGAACTTTGTTATCGGTTTAAGACCAAGCAAGAACTTTAATACTACCTGAGTTATAAGAGACAAATTTCTAGTATAGCAAGTGTTATTTCCACTAAGGAAACGTGTGGTTGATGATTCAGCTAATTGAAGAATTCAATAGTTAGATAATGAAATTTCATGGATAACGTGGTTTATTATCTCTGATAGAGATGGATGAGTTTTCCTTAAGGATTATATAATCGATGCATCCAATTGTAGATATAAGCTCACTTATCATGATAGCTGGTCATCCTTGAAAGGATGGTTATACTGGCGGGATCGTATTTATACCAACTCGAAGAAGGATGTTAAGAGCTTGCACACTAGTCTGGACATTGGTATGGTCAAATTACCATTTGTGGTTAAGATTGTATAGCGATGATTGACTTTTGTTGGTCAGAGTACATTATGTGAAGCGTTATATAAAGGAAGTGTTATATACCCCTATGATGCGATAAGCCAATAGTGCTAATAGTGTGCTACTGAAGAAGTACTGGATAATGTGACCCGAGAATGGATACTGAAAGCGTAAGGCCGCCAGTATGTGTGTGCTATTAAGAGGCATGAACCCCAAAGTTCCGAGTAAGAGCTCATACCTAAATGAGAATGACTTTAACACGAGATGTCGAATGTTTCGACATTAAGGGAAACGGGATCCCTAATATCCCACATTTTGTGTGGTTTTGTAGCGAGTACAAGTGATGATATACCGCTTTAGTCGTCACCCAGATTAGAGGGTGCTTACCCCGTTTTATGCGTCTAAACTAACGGAGAATATACCAATTTGAGACACTTTACCACTTATGAAGATCTAGTGGTTGAAATGGACCACATGATTGTTGAGCATTTAGTAGCGGACCTAGAGTAGCTGCCATATGTTTTTGCTCGAAGGATGTTACGATGACGAGAATGTAGTGGTTTCTATGAATAACCAATGTGGCCATATGGGAGATGAAGGGTAGTATACAATGGAACTACCCATAATTTTATGCCGGAATAATTGCCCTTACTAGATTAACGAGAGAGAGTTTTGGTAGTTCTTGTGAAACTTATGTGCTTTTGTGATTATGTGATTCGATATGTTTTATTATTGTCGTTCTAGACTTTGATGTGTGATCTTATTAGATCTTGTTGTGCTATTAAGACATGATTATAAGCTAGTTGGAGATGGTTCTACCTCCATGCTATAGAGTGAGATTAGGATAGTTGGAGATGGTTTTTCCTCCATAATTCGAGTTGTGATAGTGTGATTTGCTGGAGATGATCTTCCTCCATGTTGTTGTTATGTTTTGATGGAGATGTTCTTCCTCCATCTTTGTGATTACAGTGGTTGGAGATATTCTTTCTCCATGTCATCGAGTTGTGAGTTGCTAGAGATGTTCTTCCTCCATGCTTTTTTTGTCGTTATAGCTTGTTGGAGATGTTCTACCTCCATGCTTCAGAGTTAGGATTATAGTTGCCGGAGATGTTTTACCTCCGTGCCTTTGTTGTAATATCCGGAATTTTTATTTCCGTTTAATTCCAAATCAAATCGGACTTCGAGCCGATGACGGTTTTCCATTCTATCTAGCAAGTCTTTCTTCACAAATTTTATCATTTTATGTAGAAGCTAATTCACATAAAATGATAAAACTATATCAAGCTCTAATTCCTATAACTATTTATCATTTTATGTAGAATTTAATTAACATAAAATGATAGAATTATATCAAATCCTAATTCTTATAATTATTTATCATTTTATGTAGAATTTAATTCACATAAAATGATAGAATTATATCAAACCCTAATTCTTATAATTAATCCTTAACGACGACTTTAGACGAGATCATGACAAGGCTTAGACGAGGTCATGACGAAGCCCGACAACTTTGTGACAAGATCATGCATGGGCCTGACAAACCCATGACGAGTTTTTGACAAGTTTTGACAAACTCAGCTTATATTTTTATTCCTCTTGTTTCAGCCCATTTCTTTTAATTGCCTTGCTGCAGCCCACACAAATGCCAGCCCACCTCTCTTGCTAGCATCCAACAGGACTACGTGTACACTCCAGCCAGTAGGCCCATCGAGAGTCGTCCCAACGAACGGATGGCCTGCTACTCCCTTACGTTTGCTGAGCTGGAAGATCTCCAACGTAACAGCCCCGCAAATCATGCTGAGATACGCCTTCCCCTCTCAGCCTTCACGTCTGCAGATCTTCGGCCCTTCCTCTCCCAGCCGTTACACCTGCCTCCTTCCTCCTTGGCTGCATTCTTCGACCTTCTCCTCTGCGTCCCAACCTGGTGCGACTGAACCTTCCTGCACACAGCCTCTGCATAGGTGCGTCTTTCCCTTCCTTCTCCTATTAATTCTCCTTATGCTTCTCTTCTGCGTTATATTGCTGCTGAACGAGGACGCTTCTCTACAGACCCTCTACGACCGAACAGCCTCGCATCCCCTTTGTTGTCGAGCCAGCACACAGTCGTCTCCTCCCAATTTCAGCAACACCTCTCCTCCTGTGGACGTGCACGCAACAGCAGCGCATGAACCGCCTTCTGTCTTCTTCCTCGTACTAGTTTGCTTGCCGAGTCACTCTTGTCTGGTAAATACCGCACCTCCCTTCACTGCATTACCTTGTATCTATATGTGCTGATTAGAACCCCTGTTGTGTCGGGAAACCTGCTAGAACAGCCTCGGAAGATAGCTTGAAGAGTTGAGGCGTTTGCTGAGTTTTCGGAAGTGAAGAACAGTCAACTTCAGCCCCAGTTTTGGGTAGGTTAGACTCCACCTTTACTGCTGATTTTCGGATATGTTTTAGTCGATATTGTATAGTCTAACATACTAAAATTTCAGAGGAAATCATGTTATGTTTTGAGAGATATGGGGTTTCAAAGTTGACTCCTCATACAATTTTTATAAATGTGCTGAGTTGAGAAAAACAGCATGGGATGCTATTTTGTGGGATAGTTTTTAATAGGCTCTTGATCTCCGTTGGGCTTGAATTTTGGATATGATATAGTCGATACATTGTTGTAGAACATATTAAAACTTGGGAGGCATCCAGCGAGTGGTTTGGGAATTATGAATTTTCAAAGATTGAGTCGTAAGCAGTTTTTCTGTTGTGCTGAAATTCGGTTTTGTGAGATAGTTTTAAACAGGATTTTGATCTCCTTTGCAGCTGAATTTTGGATATATTATAGATAAGATTTTATAGTAGAACATATCAAAATTTGGGATAAATCCAGCGAGTAGTTTAGGAGTTATGATTTTTCAAAGTTAAGACAGTGTGCTGCTTGTTAAGTGTTGTAACTAACTTTAGAAATTTTTGTAGAAGTGATGTTTTAACAGTTTTAAGAAATTCTTTCTCCTATGAGTAGATGGGATATCATAGATGATCTAGGGAATTATTTCGAAATTTTTATAAGATTATTCGAATTTTATATTTGAAGTTGTAGTTGGACTTTAGTGACTTTTCGGGAAATAGAATATGGGTAGTTTTTCTAGTTGTTACCTAAAATCATCCTAGGGAGTAGAATATGGTTAGTTAGCCTAAAATTATAATTTAAGTACATATTCTGAGTTTTTGGAAGTTCCGGGACTAAGGGTAAAACAGTCATTTTACCTTAAATAAACAATGTAATAACTTCTGCACATGGAATCGTACATCTTAGGAGTTTTATACTTCTAAGTACCCCGGGATAATGTGTTGACCCACGTGCCTCCTTTGACAGGCAACTGAGTTCCTGCCGTTACTGATTGAGTGTTGTTAAGAGAGACGAGATTGGATTCTGGTAAGTCCACGGACTTACTTAGCTGGCTTCTTGTATGAGTGTAATGTGTATGAGTGGTGTTTGTTAGTTATGATAAACAACGAAACCGGATTAGGCCGACTTTATTATTTACGTAATTGACCCAAGTGTATGATAACGGGTCGTGACATCATCTACGTAGCTCTTGCGAGAGTCTAGGAGGTTCCCTGCGACCAGCCCAGTCCGGTAGACGGTCAAATGCATTAGTACCATTCCGCGTTGGTAAACGGGGACAGGGGCGAGGTTTGGGAATCTCTCGTGTCACAAAATAAGTATCATTAGTAATAACCTATCACCTAATTAAAGATAATAAAGGGATTGAGTGTTGCATGTTGATTGTGTATGTTGTGTGTTTGTGCTTTTACCTTTATACTTATGCATAGATTGTTAGCTAACGGTTTTATACCGCTTGTAGATGCCTTGCAGGTTAAGACAGTTGTAGAGAGATCCGGAGGGAATGGTCAGCCGGGTCCACGTACTCATTTAGTTGGGGACGAGGTTGTCTTATATACTTCATATGCGTCGTTTTAGTACCTTTGATTTGTAAGGCTGATACATATTTTTATCATGTATATATTGTTTAAAATTTTCAAATATTTTTAATACTTTTATGCCTTGTTGTAAGATCCAAGTTAAATTGTTGTCAAACTAAGGTCGGGACCCATTGTGAGGTCCTAACTAGTAGCTCCCCGAGTTCTCAGAATTTGGGGTGTTATAATATGGTATCAAAGCTCTGGGTTGGCAACAATGGCACTTGAAATCTTCTGAAAGACCGATTGTATAAAATAACTTGAACCCGAAAGGGGTCTAAAATTTTCAAAACGGATTTATGTTTTTTTTACACGAGCATAGTCGGGTTGTGAGTTAGTAGTACGTCGGACTACCATCGCTCTCCGTGGATCTCTGCAACTTAGAATGATAGGTGTGTTCGTTAGTATATAGACTTATATCGATATGTTCTAATGTATTATTATATATATGTATATGTATAGCATGTTAGTATCCTAAAGGATATTTTGTATCCTTTAGTTGTAATATAATGAAGCGATTATCGCCTCATTATAAATCGGTAGCGGACTTGAAGAGTTTTCAACACGAGACAAAGGACTCAGACCTTGGATCAAGTATTATACTCGGGTGGGCATCCTAGTAACCCTTGTTAACCATCCAAGAACTAATAGGCGAAGAAGTAAAGATGTGGCGATAATTTCGACCATAAGTACAATCAAATGAAGAAGAATTTCCGAGTCAACTCAGATAGAAGAAATAGAAGGTTATACAAGGGACTTGGTTGAATGAAGCCGAGAGATGAATTAGAAGAATCATGGAAGAGACTACAAGAGTGCGGAGTAGTGATAATAATATTGGAGCGGGACAAGAAGAATTTAGTACAACCAAGATTGCGGAATCAAGGACATTACAATCGGAACGGATGCCCCATAAACCATTATGGGCATAAGAAACCAGAAGAGACAGAGTGTCAATCCGGGTATGAGAATCTAAGGTGCACGGAATGAAGACCTACAATTGAGTGTAAAAGCGGAAAGGCAGACCCCACAAGTGTTGGGAGACGCTTAAGACAGTTGTAGAGAGATCCGGAGGGAATGGTCAGCCGGGTCCACGTACATATTTAGTTGGGGACGGGATGTCTTCTGTCCTTCTTATGTGTCATTTTAGTACCTTTGCTTTGTAAGGCTGATACATAGTCTTCATGTATATATTGTTTAAAGTTTTCAAATGTTTTAAATACTTTTGTGCCTTGTTGTAAGATCCAAGTTAAATTGTTGTCAAACTAAGGTCGGGACCCATTGTGAGGTCCTAACCAGTAGCTCCCCGAGTTCTCAGAATTTGGGGTGTTACATTTGTGATAGGTTTAGATTGCCAGAGAGGTTCTACCTCCGTGCCTTTGGGATGAGTTAGGTCTTGGATATGTTATGCCTCCGATAGAGTGAATGTTTATACCTCGATATATCGGTCCGAGAGGATTTGGGTTTGTTCAAGTTTCGGGACGAAACTTGTTTTTAGGGGGATCTGATGTAATGTCCTTAATCTTTTAGGAACTCCGCACCTACGGTCCCAAAACTAGGATTTTTGATTCCTAATTAATGGTGATTAATGTTGATTAACTTAATCATCGATAGTAATTGACACATAACTCGCGAAGAGTGCGTAAGTGATGAGTATGAGTCTCACCATTATGTTCTTGGCGTAATTTGGGACTTATGGGAAATTTTTACTTTTTCCCCTGGGTAATTATTTTTACCCTCTGGTGTTATGGAGCATTTGGGAACTTCAATTAATAAAAATGCAGTTGAGAGAAATGGTCAGGACATCGGATATGTCCTATTTATGAAATAACATAGAAAGAAAAAAAGGCCAAAAGAGTCGTTATTTCGTTTCTTAGCGGCTAAGAAAGACAGCTTTGGAATACACGTTTTACAAGGTAGTTGTAGAATAAATATCCCTACAATATACCAGATTTATTATTCCAATTTCAAGAAGTTTGGAGAAGGGGGTTCAACCCGCCTTTGGATCGATAAAAGGATAATTATCGACTTTGCTAAAGGATAATTATCGTTTTCGCTATAAATAGCGGAAAATCGTTTAGTTATTCATTTCCTTTCACGTTTCCTCGTAAAAGCTCTGATTTTTATCAACCTTCAAACTCATATCTACTCTCCGTTTCTAATCCGATTTCAAATCTGTTTGAGTTTTTGAATTCCTCTCTTAATTCTCTTCATTTTAGTACCGAGTTTCTGCGTTTCGAACAAGAGAAGATATGGTCGAGCATTTATGATATTGGGCCGGTTCCGTCACTCAGATTCCGGTGAATTTGATAGTGTCCGAGTGTAGCCTGCGTCGTTGTGATTCCGAATCTTCTTTTGGATCGTCAATCGGGTTAGTAACGAATAAGTTATGAATTTATTCGTTTTCCGTACTACAGTTTGGCCTAAATTGACCTTAGGCTTGTCAAAATTGAAAATTGGAAATTCCATTGTGCTCGTTATATTATTCTGGTGATTATGGGTCTTTTGTTTGATGAAATCTGATGACAGGTGGGTTCAGAAATTGTCAGCGGGCAAAACGTTATTCTGGTGAAAGTAAATTAATTAAAGGTTAATTAATGAAATTAGGATTAGAATTTAAATTGAGGAATGTTGATTAAATGATACCTTGAGAGGTTTGAGGAATTGTGAGATGCTGAGTTTGTGGATTGATAGTTATGACCTTTGAGGATCTATGAGGCTAGAAGTAGAGTCTTCTAGCATGTGCTCCGATGACTGATGTTTGTAGCTTGTCTATTAGACGTGGTGATTATTCCTACGGGAATTCGAGGTTGATCGATTGTTTTTGATATTTGGATTCAGGTAAGTCCATAGGACTTACTTAGCTGCATTCCTATATTGGATGTATGCATGAGTGGTGATTGTTATGTTCTTATTAGCAAGATATATCACCTCCCCATGTCATATGGCCTACGGGGGCGTGTGCCGGATTTCACTCCAAGATGGCTATTGTACCCAGAGGCGAGAATGATATACTTCTTGTGTCACATCAATAAATATGGTTTGAGTGTATAACGTTATAAAGATAATTAAACGGGTAAATATATGACAACATGCTTGGTGTTTATTGTTATTATGATGTGTGTGTGTTTATGCATTATCTTATATATGAATTGTTAGGTAAGGGTTTCATATCGTTTTGTAAATCCTTTGCAAGTTAGGAAGACTATAGAATGATTAGAAGGAGTGATCAGCCGAGGACTTCCGTATATTTAGGTGTTATGGGTTTTGGGTTGTGAACAAATACGTTGATGTTGTTTTGTACTTGACTGTGGGGTTTTGTATGTATTATGTTATAAGACATTTCAATTTTATAAAGGATGTTTTATATTTATTTTTGTCTTGTTTTGTAAGATCCAGTGAACTTATTGTCAAGGTAGGGTAAGGTTCCATTGTGAGGCCTTAACCTAGTAGCACTCCGAGTCCTACGGACTTGGGGTGTTACACTTTTGTTAAAGGAAAGACTACTCAAATTTAAGCGGGTAGTGATGATAAGAAAGGGGTTTTGCCTGTTAGGCTTGGGAGGTTTAGGAAATTGGTTATTTTTGAAAAATAGTAAAAGATTTATGATAAAAAGTCAAATAGTACTAGATATGTATCGGTTTGGTTTAATTTGGTTTCAAACTCTAAGAGTTAACGCAGGGCACTTTTGAGTGAAATCTCTCAAAACCGGCCTGATGCAGAACGAAATTAACCAGTCGTAACAATCTGGTTTAGGGTTGTTCCAGAACAGTACCGGATGCACAAACCTACGCAGACTTGTCGTTCATAACATATATTTTTATATGACTTTCACGATACACTAAAATACGGTGTCGATCTTGTAAATTTTTGGTAAGGATATAGTAAAAATGATGATAAAAAGTTAGTGATTATAAGTGAACAAAAGCATCTATTATAGATAGTTTGTTTGAACTTACCCAAAAAAAAAAAAAAAAGATAGTTTGTTTGATTTTTTCTTTATATAATGGTAATTTAAAACTAGTTGTTCTGTATACTAGTGGTTATAGTAGTTTTAACGATTTTTTTCTGAATATGATATAAGTTATTATCAGTGTGACCTTTTGACGAATAATTTTTGAATTTTTTTAGAAAAATAGTTTAAGAGAAGAAACACATCAATTAAAACTATTGTTTTAAATACTCCACGAGTAATACGTAAATTATCGAGTTAATTATATGTCCACCACCTCAGCTTTTAATTTCATACTTAAATGACTAATTTTGTTTGAAATATACATATGTCCACAAGTCTCAATTTTAAATATAAATTTTAACCTTTTTTAATTCTCAAACAAAGACAGCCTTAGTCTATATATAGAGAGAGAGAGTGTGTGTGTGAGAGTTTTTGGGGCATTCGTTGTAGAAAGCATCTGGCCACAGTTAAAGCATAACGGAGATTATGCATTTTCAATCATAGCTTGTGTGGAAAGTTGAAAAAGAAGGAGGCTTCTAAACTCACGATTCATCTTGGCGCAAAGCTAGCTTCTAGAGCGCAGCCACATGGATCCAATTCAAAAGTTGTAAGGAGACTTTAGATTGTGACGAAAACAATCATAATTAGCGGACCCTTTTTCACTTTCTTACAAGAATAATTTGCTTTCTGAATCTCTATATTTAGTCGATCATAGTATTGATTAGGTAAGTGTTAATTATTTTGGACAAATTATAATTATTAATTTTTTATCAAATTGTTAATGAAAAACTTTATGCATAAATTCATCTTTTTCCATGTTGTGCTCCAATTAGTATTTATAAATTCGTTTTTGCATTGTATTGAGTTTAGTTTTTATATATATTATATTTATTTTTACTCAATATAATATTTCAAATTTAGATAATCGTTGAAATACTTTATTGACATGTATCATGCATCTCTATTTATAAAGTATAAAAGAGTCGAATGCATTATGAAATTGTCATCGAACAATCTTGTGAAGAACCATTACACGATTTAAGTTTCAAGTTTATAAAAACAAATATGAAAAATGACCGGAGGTGGTTAAAATTATCGGATAAATACACTTGGAGACCGTCAATTGACAAATACTTCTTAAGAAAATGACCGACAATTAGTTAACTAGACAAGGAAAGAAAGTAAGTCGGAGGGAAGAAACTAGAAAGTAGGAAATTGACCCTGAAGTTATCGAGTCTCTGGCAAAGAAATGGAAGAACGCCGTTATCATCAAGGTGTTGGGTAGGCACGTGGCGTTCAGAATGTTAGAGAGAAGATTGTATCAATTATGGCGGCCAACTGGGTTGATGACCATACTTGATCTTCCTAATGGGTTCTATGCTGTGAGATCTAACAATGAAGATGATTTTTTGAAGGCGCTTACTGACGGGCCTTGGGAGATCTTCGGCCACTACATCACGGTCCGGCCCTGGTGTGCACAGTTTAACCCATACGTGGATGCTCTTAGGACTATCTATGCGTGGGCTAGAATATCTGACCTACCCATGCAGCTGTACACGAGGGGGCCTTATATGGTCTGGCGTTGGCTGTTGGGATCCCTCTGAAGGTCGATCTACACACCTTGTATGCTACAAGAGGGAAGTTTGCCAGGGTTTGCATCGAACTGCAGCTTGATAAACCTCTTATCGGTACCATTCTCGTTGGAGACAATCGGGTTCATGTGGAGTACAAAGGGCTGAATTCAATCTTTCACCGATGTGGACTATACGGTCATGGAGTGGAACGTTGTCCCCAACTTGCTGCCACGTCCTCAAATGACAACCCGGAGGCGTCACCTACGACCAATTCTGGCGTGAATAATGAACCGCACGAAGCACCCTCCGGTGGTTGGGACCGGGAACGAAGATGAGTTTCTAGGTTTGTGGATGACTGTCGTTCGGAAGCCTCGTCGGCCTATGAAACAGGGTTCCCAAAAACCTAGCAACTCAGGTCATTCATCCGGTAACGGGTATCACGTCTTGGCCACGCCCAGCCCTAACGGTCCTACTCAGGATTCACCGAAAGACGGTAACGGGATTTCACAAGATTCACAAAAAGTTGGTAACGACTCTGCCTTCAAGACAGGAGTTACGGATGCAATTATTGGTGCGTCATCAAGCAGCAATAATAAACAAGTGGGGAATTCAATGTTGATTCCCTTTGACGTTTCCCCTACAAACCCTAGTACGCTGCAAAAAAGCGTCAAACGGGCCAAGACATTGAGCCCAGATAAATCAGCAAAAGGACAAGATAACTTGGTTATTAAGAAGCCCATTGCCACCTCATCCTTAGATGCATCCACCTGCGAATCTTCAACTAGGGTTAATTCGATGCCAAATGTTGGTCCATCAACTGTTACCCCTTTCCCTGCCGATCCAGCACCTTCTAGCACCTCAAATGGATCCCCGGATATGGATATCGATACGACCATCTCAACCACCGATCCCAAACCACTCCTCCTGGACTGCAATGATGTTGTCATGGGGGATGAACTTGCAACTATCGCCATCAGTAGGTCTACCGGAACGGCCGGAAGAGATGGTGATAAATGAATACACTTATCTGGAATTGCTGGGGCGCGAGGAATAGACGGTTCCGCAAGGCTCTCAGTTATATGATAAACCGTCATAACATAGACATCTTGGTTCTGCTCGAAACTAAAATATCGGGCGCAGAGGCTAAGGACGTATGTCTTCGTTCTAAGTTCTCGGATTATGAAAGAGTGGAGATGATTGGCTTCGAAGGAGGCATCTAGCTTCTTTTGAACGCGGGAAATACTAGTGTTACTATTATCAAGAAGGACACAAACTTTGTGCAAGCTGAGATTGTGTTAAACAACCACCTTCTTAACTTCTTCCCTATCTATAACCCACCGACTCCAGCGCGACGAGCTGTTAGTTGGAGTTCTCTGTTAAATACTATTCGATCTTGTTCAGGTCCTCTAGTGGTGGGCGGTGACTTTAACTGTGTATTAAGCCACAATGAGGTCAATGGTATGTCAAGATCGCTCTCTCCCGATACCTCTACTTTCCAACAATGGGTGGATGAGGCAAACCTTATTGATATGGGATTTAGTGGCCCTTTCACGTGGAATAGGGGCCAAACTGCTGAGTACAGATGTTCTATAAGACTTGACTGGGTTTTAATGTGTGGTAATTCGAGGACTATTTGGGTTGAAACTACTGTTCGGCATTTACCTACACTTTCTTTGGATCATAATCCCCTTCTACTTCATTTATATCCCTCCCGATGGATTGATTAGTCTCGGCGACCTTTTCGTTTTGAAGCTGAGTGGGTTTTGCATCCCGAGTACCCACCGTTTGTGGAGAATGCGTGGGTTGTTATTGGCAGCAATGAATTACACAGATCCTTATCAACACTCAGAACGAGGCTTCAACGCTAGAATAAGGAAATTTTCGGTAGGATCGAGATCAAGAAGAATGTGCTCATTGATCAAATGGCTACGGTGCAAAAGGAATTTGAGTCTAATATGACTAGGGGTCTCGTGGATTTGCATGCTTCTCTTCAATCGGAGTTGGAAGCGGTGCTTGATCAAGAATAAACTCTCTTGATGCAGAAATCAAGGAATCAGTTCATTAATGAGGGGGAACGAAATACCTCATTCTTCCACATGAGTACTATAATCCGCAAAGGCACAATCGCGTTGATTCCATCATGAACGATGCTGGAACTTGGATCTCTGAGTAGAATCTCCTCAGAGCTAATGTTGCTGAGTACTTTTGGAGTCTTTTTGCACCTCAAACCATCGGCTTTGGGTTTCCTTCTAGAGGTACGTTTACATCCAATTTTCCTCCTCTCAACCCGGCTTCAATTGTTGCGCTATGCATGCCGTTTACTGATCTCGAAATCAAGTATTGCTTGTTCTTCATGGGTCCTATTAAAACACAGGGCTTGGACGGTTTTAGTGCTATCTTTTTTCCAAAAGTCTTGGGACTTTGTGGGTTCTGAAGTGGTCCAGTTTGTTATTGATTTCTTCACTTTGGGAGTTATGCCCTTGGGTGCTAACAATACTATCATCTCCCTGATCCCCAAGCGAAGTAATCCGGATCATATGTCCAAGTTTTGACCCATTGAATTATGCAATGTGAGTTACAAACTCATATCCAAATTGATGGTGACGCGGCTTCAAACTTTAATGGGAGATTTGGTTATCCCCTCTCAGAGTAGTTTCATCCAAGGAAGGAGAATTGAGGACAATGTAATTCTGGTACAAGAAACCATCTATTCTCTTGTTAGGAAACGAAATGGGAAGAAGTGGATGTCCATGAAAATTGATTTTGAGAAAGCCTATGATATGCTGTCTTGGGATTTTGTTGAGAACACGTGCAGAATTATTGGCATGCCGGACTTGTGGTGTAAATGGATTTCTGCTTGTATTAGGTCCGATTCGATGTCGGTTCTATGGAATGGTGAGCTAACTGATTCATTCAAACCGACTCGAGGAGTTCGTCAGGGGGACCCCCTCTCTCCTTATCTCTCCGTCCTCGCTCTTGAACGCCTCAACCATGCTATTTTTGGGTTGGTCGATTCCGGCGCTTGGTCACCGGTTATCATCAAACGAGGTTGCCCCCTATCTCTCATGTTTTTTTTGTAGACGATATTGTGCTTTTTGCGGAAGCAACTGTTGAGAATGCTACTGTTATCCGCACCTGTCTGGAGCAATTTTGCAGCCATTCAGGTGTAACATCCCAAGTTTTAAGTAACCCAAGACGTCACTAGCCTAAGGACCACACAGTGGGTCCCATCAGTTAGCTTGACAACAACTTCACCAATAAGACCTTGCAACAAGAAACACGAAAAATAATGAAAACATTCAACCTATCATTTAAAACACATTTACAAAACAACCATGCATGCAGTTAGTATGTACATCCCAAAACGACACTTCAAAACATAACACTTGAACATTTGTTTTAAATTGCAGCCTGAAATCAACATGTGTACACAGTTGCACACAACCAACAAAAGACTCGCTTGCAAGCGTTTAGTTTCAAAAGTAGTTCAACCACCCCTTGGGTTAACACCACCCCGACTGTCCACTTCCTGCAATTGACATCCCTGAAGTGTTCCTATGATCAGCATTACCTAAAAAGGATTGGTTTAAAACCGTTAGCTACCGATCATAATCTATCCATGAGAGATTATATCAACACACCACAACACAACACACATATTCAAATATCATATATCGTGCTCGTGAGATGATAACATGCTTATATGAATGATGCACGTGAATGCATTATGCAATTTACAATTTGCGATCCTGGACCAAATCCAGAACCATTGCTTTACGGTTCCTGGCTTTGGTGTGAGCTCAACATTGCCCAGATTAGGTTAATTCATACATTTTCTCTTAGGACGGAGCCAGACTAATCAAGTCTATAGGCCAGATTTCTCGTGGTGGGTTATGGTCTTAACCCACTAACCACATGCAACATTTTCCCGTTCATGCTAATGCAAACATTTACCATTTTAATTAGCTGTGCGACCCGAGCCTGAAGTCCATCAGACTCGGCGTCATTCTTATACACGCGCAAGTGATCCGGGCCTGGCCAAGCTCCGGCATTCACTACAAAATACTCACTTTACATACTCTTGACCTTTTACAGGTCGTCATCATATTACACGTCTCAACAGGTCTATCATGTCATATAATACCATGCCTCAATAGGCTAACACTTATCAATTTAATCATTTCACATAACCCTAGCATGAAATACATAACAACAACATTAAGCATGCTTTACACATCACATATTCATCATAAAATACAACAATAACATTAGCATGCTTTACACATAACACATCATAATGCATAACATCAATCACAACTCAACGCAAAAAGATATAAATCTCTCAGGCACGAGTTTCTACAGATCGAAGCTAAGTAAGTCCGAAAACTTACCTGGATACGCTCATTGAGCAACTAAGCTATAGTTAGTCTACCATCTTCAACAACACCTGTCGAGAATATCATATTGCTCGTATTAAACTTCTTGCTTCAAACTTCAATTAATTTCATTCCTTTGAATTTAACTAACTTATAGCGTTTTCTAGATTCCTAATTTAATTAATTAATCTTTAATTAATTAATTAAATTTCACCAGAATAACGTTTTGCCCACAAGTAGTTTTTGAACCCACCTGTCATCAGATCTCATCAAACAAACAACCCATAATCACCAGAATAATGTAACGAGCATAATGGAATTTTCAGTTATCCATTTTGACAAGCCTAAGGTCAATTAAGGACAAATCGCAATACGGAAAACGAATAAATTCATAACTTATTCGTTACTAACCCTATTGACGATCCGAAAGAAGATTCAGAATCACAACGACGCAGGATACGCTCAGACACCATCAAATTCACCGGAATATGAGCGACGGAACCGGCCAAGAAAAGGGCATGCTCGACCTGGCCTTAACGTTATCGGAAAAGCGGAAACTTGGTACCAACGTGAAGAGGACGAAGAAAGGAATCTGAAAACTCAAACGGATTCGAAATCGGATTACAAATGAAGAGTAGATCTGAATGTGAAGGTTGAGAGAAATGAGAGCTTTTATGAGAAAATGTGAAAGGAAATGAATGAATATCCTCTATTTATAGTGACGTCGATAATTATCCTTTAGCATTATCCTTTAGCAAAGTCGATAATTATCCTTTAGCAAAGTTGATGATTATCTTTATCATCGTCTTTTAGCAAAGTCGATAATTATCCTCTAGCATTATCCTTTAGCAAAGTCGATAATTATCCTTTAGCATCATCCTGTTGCAAAGTCGATAATTATCTTCTAGCATTATCCTTTAGCAAAATCGATAGCTATCCTTTATCAAGGTTGATAATTATCCTCTATCATTATCTTTTAGCAAAATCGATAATTATCCTTTTACCGATCCGAAGGCGGTTTGGGTCCTTTCTCCAAACTTCTCGGAATTGGAATAATAATTCCGGAATATTGTGTGGGTGGTTATTCTGCAATTTTCTTGTAAATGCATATTCCTAATCCGTCTTTCTTAGCTGCTAAGAAACAAAATAACGACTCTTTTGGCCATTTTGTCATTCCATGTTATTTCATATCTAGGACATGTCCGATGTCCTGATAATTTCTCTTAACTACATTTTTATTAATTGAAATAACAGTGGTGGTAAAACTATTCTCCGGATGAAAAAGTAGAAATTTCCCACAAGGTCAATCTCAGGCCAAAAACTCAATAGTGGAATGCAAGCTTGCTCATTTCACCCCGTTTGCAAGTTAACCCAATATTACTATCAATTATTAGGTTTAATCCGCCACCTTAATCATGATTATTTAGGATTCGAAAATCATAACTCTTACATCAGGCCTCAAAGTTAACATCCAAAAGTCCCAGATTATGGTTTCTCCGAACGTGACGGGCTCTCTTTGGGAGAATATTCATCACACTACCGGGTTTCCGATTTTGTCTAATTTGGGTATGTACATTGGGTTCCCAATCCTGCATTCCAGGATGTGTAACAATGACTTTAAGTTTCTAGTGGAAAAAACTAATCAAGGCTCGCCTCTTGGAAAGGTTGTTACCTTAGCTTTGCGGGTCGTTTGACTCTAGTCAAATCGGTGCTTTGCTCTTTTCCCACGTATATTATGCGAGTTGTAAAGCTTCCATCTGCAATCTGTGATGATATTGATCGAAGCTGTCGGAATTTTCTATGGAATGGAACAGAGACACGTCGATCCATACATCTTATTTCTTGGAGGGAGGTGTGCGTCCCGACTGATCTGGGTGTCTCGGTATCCGGCCTTGTGCTGAAGCAAACGTTGTGGCCTTAGCAAGCTTGTGTGGCGGTTCATTTTTTCCAATCTTGAACCCTGGGCCTTACTGCTTGCATCGACTTATAATATGCGTGATACTCGTTCCTTCATCGATTGTACAAGTATCACTAAAGATTCATACACTATAAAAGGAATTATCTGGGCAAAGGCTCATGTGCTGAAACTAGGCATTAGGTGAGTTGTTGTAAATGGGTTGAGGACTTGTTTCTGGACGGATACGTGGTGTGGGAACTTGCCCCTTATTCAGTCCGCTTTACTTCCTCCGCCTTCTGATGATCTTGCTGCGTTTATTTCCGACTATTGGAGCAGCAGCCTTGGGCTGGGACTGGAGTCAGCTCGCCCCGTTTCTTCCTGTTAGTAATCTTGCTGATATCGCCGATGTGTTGCTTCGTCAAAATGGGGATGACGCCGATTCTATTGCTTGGAGACTGACTCCGAATGGGATTTATTCTACTGCGTCTACTCATCGCGCTCTGATCACCGATTCCTTACCAACTGAACCACATTCTCACCTTTATCGGACCATTTGGAAACTCCGCGTTCCTGAACGGATTCGCTGTTTCGTTGGCTGGTGGCTAAAGGAAGGCTCCTTACCAATGCCGAACGGTTCCGTCGTCACTTAGCTCTTGAACCTACCTGTCCACTTTGTTCTAGTGATGAGCAAACGGTCTTTCATTTGTTTAGAGATTGTCCTTGGGTTGCTAATTTATGGAATGGACAATTGTCTGTGAATGATGCGGGGTACTTTTTCAATGGCGAATTTATTCAGTGGCTTTATCAGAATCTCTCCCGGGTTGATTCAATTGAGACTAACCTTCCTTGGGCTCCCTGCTTCGTGGTGGCGTTGTGGCTCTCTTGAAAGTGGCAGAACGAGACGGTCTTCATAAACTCGCACCATCCTCCTAATAAACTCACTGTCATCGTTGCGTATACAAAAAGTATAACCATAGCTTTTGAGACTACTTCACCGCAAACAAGGCCTCATCTTTGTGCCTCTCTGGATGTCATGTGGGAGGCACCCTCTGAAAATTGGATCAAACTTAATACCGATGGCTCTGTCTCCAGTAATGTTGGCCGAGGATCTGTAGGGGGAGTTATTCGCGATTGTCACGGGCAATGGCTAGGAAGGTTCGTCATGAATATCGGGGTTTGTACTGTACCTTCAACAAATTGTGGGGTATCATTGCGGGCCATCATCTTGCATGGGTAAGAGGGTTCAAAAACGTCATTGTGGAGGCCGATTATGAGCTCGTCATTTCTCTCATCAACAGTAACGTTCGGTTTCTCATCCTCTCTTTAGTCTGGTCTCGAGTTGCCAAGACTTCATTCGTAGGGACTCTCATCCTCTCTTTAGTCTGGTCTCGAGTTGCCAAGACTTCATTCGTAGGGACTGACGTGCCCAGCTCCGTCACATTTATCGCGAGGCCAATTCTGTCGCTGATCATTTAGCTTCATTGGCTCACAGTTATCCTCTAGGATATTTTAGGCTTATACAATTACCTAGTTCCGTTATTTCTTTGTTAAAAAACGATGTCCGAGACGTAGTGAACCAAAGACTTGTCGGATGTTAGCTATTTCGTTTTTATTTTTATTTAGATAAAATGGGTGAGAGCTTGCTCTTCCGGTATTGCCTACCAAAAAAAAGAAAGTAGAAAATGCATATAAATTTGGTAGAATTACAATAGAAAATAACATTATACAGGAAAGGAGAAGCTATAGGTACGTGAAGATGCAACCTCCATTGTAGCACTTAATCGAGTGCAGTTGAAAGAGGCACGTGACCCTGGCCGACTTCTTTGAACAAGCACGCGAGTCACACCAAGAGTTAGCATCACTCATATAACTTTCATTATGTGTAGCGACGGATGTGAGTTTTGGCCATCGCCGGCGGAGCAACAAACATGCCAAACAGACTCTGCCTGTACGGCAGATACGTCCTTCTCTTCTTAATCTCACGCGCCGCCGTCTTCTTCTTAGCTGTCAAAAGCATCTCTCGACCTTCATCTTTGCCTTCGCTTTTGCTCCTCTTCAGAAGATCCCTCAACTTCCAGAACTTCACCTTCTCTGTCGCCGATGATCCCGTTGACTGGCTCTTCTCCGATGAACCTGAATTTGACTTTCTGGAAATCCAGAAACAGAGCATTTCTTCCGAGGACGACGACCGAGAATCTCCGTCAGTATCTTGAACGACCAAATTGCAATCGGAGGCTAGTACCAAATCGTGGTCGAACATCGGGTAGACATGCCGAGCATCGGGGACCAAATCGGAGAGATTGAACTCAAAACCGCCGTCGTCATCGTCTGAAGAGGAGAGTTCTGTGGTAACTCTGGTGACGACGTCGGAGAGTTGAGGGTTGAAGTAGCTGCTAAAACTCGGCGAGTACGACGAATTCACATCTTCGACAATAGACATCATGTCGCAGCAGGTTCACAAAATGAAAAAGAAGGAATCTGTATGTGGGAATGATTAATTCCAGTTGGAGTGGAGGCAGGCTTATATAGGCTCGCGAAAACGACGCCAAAGAGTAGGTGTCGATGTGGAAACTTAAGAAACGTGTCTTCTTCTTCAAAATTGGATCATAATTGCAATCATAAATTTGTTCAACTTGCGAGTTGCCACGTACTCCTGCGACCCACTTAGATATTATATTTATCGAAAAACGTGAGTTGCTATTATTTCACTGTAAAGATCTTCGTTTTACAAAAGATCGATGAGTATCTTCCATGGGTGTACGTGGAAGATAGAAAAAAAGCAAAAGCAGTTGGTCTGATATATACGTAGGTTGATGTAGTTACAGATGTTACATGCATATTGATCGAGTATGGCTCTTATCAAATACAGAAGTTACTCCCTCCAATGAAGATGCAATCGCGAATCACATTGTACGTGGCGGAGAGTGGAAGACTGACAGGCCGCACTGTAGTTCACACCGGGATGGGAGGTAGTAAATGTAAACAGTAACCGATACTCTACTATATGGACCAACATCTATTCAAATGGCCTCACAGCTGTACCCACGTAACATATTATATTTACTTTTTCTTTACGAAAAGATAAAACGATCGGGACGTATCACTTTTCGAATGTGCATTAGCCTATACTTTCTTCCATAGCCACACAAAACGTCAAGTAAAATATTGAACAATTTTATTTTAATAAAAAAAATAAAATTTATCGCTTTACTATATAGTCATATCGGTGTTACGCATGGGCCTTTACATTTTATGTTCTCATTCTTGTTTCTTAGTTACTTGTGTTTCACTACATTATAATTTTTATGTTCAAAGTGTCCTTGCATATTTGCATATATCCTGAGGGCCCGTTTGGTTGTAGCTCCGAAAACGAAAACGGAATGAAAACGAATATAGTCCATAAGTATATCCTTGTTCATGAATTTTTTTGGAATCATTCCTTGTGGTTTGAAGTAATTGTAGTGGAACTTGATTACTTGATATTCTATTGGGAAACAAAATGGAGGGAAATAAGGGCATTATGCATGAAATCAAAAGGAAATATTCCAAAAAATTTCATGAACAAGATACACATATGGACTAGATTCGTTTCCATTCCATTTTCGTTTTCGGAGTCACAACCAAACGGGTCAATTTCTACGGTCCATCATTTGAGCTATTTTTGATAGAATGGTGAATGTGAGAGGTTTTTGTTTTGAAAATATGTGTAGATAAAAATAGAGATTTTTTAAGAGATTAAACACAAAGGTATTCAATTATTTTTTAAATAAAACATGTTACTTTTGATGAATATAAGAATTCTACAAACTTAAATAGAAAAAAAATAAATAAATTGATTAAATAGGATTTTCTTTAGAGAAACATTTTGGTTTACTAGGTTTTTTTGAGTTTTAGTTTTAGTAAATTTACCCCATAATTTTTTACCACTATCATTTAATGGTATGTAAAATTAATTAACCTTTCTATTTTAATAAAAAAGAACAATAGATAGCATTATGTAAGTGTGGTTATTGAATTTGTTATTTTATTTTATTTTATTATTTTTTTTCCTTTTTTATTTTTTTTCTCTTTTCTTATTTTTTGTAATGAGCGTACCTAGAATTTTCATACCAGAATTTTATTCATATCAGAATTTTTTCATACCAGAATTACATACCAGAATTTCATACCAGAATTTTTTCATACCAGAATTGTTTCATACTAGAATGTTTTCATACCAGAATTTTGTTCATACCAGAATTACATATCAAAATTTTATACCAGAATTTTTCATGCCAGAATTGTTTCATACCAGAATTGTTTCATACTATAATTTTTCATACCAGAATTTTTACCATAATTTTTCATACCAAAACTTTTTCTACCAAAATTTTAATACTAGAATTTTCATTAAAAAAATTCATACCATAAAAGTATAGTATCAGCAAAAACCAAATTTATAAAAACAACCAAATTTGCTTTCACACCAGAAAATCTTCTACATTAAAAATCAAACAAAAAAAAACTTAAAATTCGGTGTTGTTGTCTACCATAATCCCTCTTCAGTTTGGATCTTCTTCACTTCCTCCAGCATGCTTATTCCACTCGTATCTGAAGTGGACTTGAAATTCTGGTATGCTCTTTCCCTTAAGGTTACTACCATATGAACTTCCGAGCAGCCCAACACCAATTACAGGCAAAATGAAAGCTATAAACTGGAGCACAAGGTGAGCTTGCTTCTTGAAAGCTTTCATCCCTGACACAGTTTTGTATGCCAACATCGTTACATCGCCAACATGTGAGCTTTTCAACAGGAAAGAAAGCCATAAAATATAAGAATTGCTGCAAATATACCATGGATGAACATTTGCCATATAAATATGCAAAGATGAAGAAAGTATGTTGATGACATGAATTATGACCTATTTTTAACATGTATTTATATATATTTTCCCTTTATTTTACATGCATAGACATACATTCATGGCATTTATGGTTATATTCACCTACTTTGCAAGAATTGAGGTCTACACAGAGTTTTATTACATTTGTAGGTAATTTGGCGAATTATAGAGCGAAATAGCATATTTAAGGATTAAGCCTTGAAGCAGGACAAAAAGGAGCAATAAAAGGAAGTTAGGACGTGCCAAAGTATCTTTTGATACCATCTGACGCGGCCCAAAGTATTTTCTGATACCGTCGGACGCGTCCCAAAGTATTTTCTGATACCTTATGACGCGGCCCAGAGTATCCTCTGATACCAGCGGATTCGACTTCTTTTCAGCCCAAATATTTAGGGTTTTATCTTTAAACCCTTGATAGATCCCTACATATATTCAATAGCCTTCAACATTGAAAGGCGGACGGTGACAACCCCATAACTAGGGGAGCGAAATTGTCCAAAGGGAGACTTGAGGAGGCCGTAGCGGGAAATCATTACACGTTTGAGAGAGATTGAGGATTCTGGGAGAAAGGAGGCCGCATCGGGAAATCTTTACACGTTTGAGAGAGATTGAGGATTCTGGGAGAAGGATTGAAGGACTCTAGCCGAAAAGTCAATCTTGATCATTATTTGTGAGATTTCTTTGTTCTATTGAAATCTTTGTGGTTTTTGAACACGAATTTGAGTTACTTAAGAGATACATTGATCAGTTTTGAGAATTGTTTACAGATTTGAAGGTTATTGAGTTTTTATTCAAGATTCGGGTTTATTTGCGATATTTCACTCAATCTTTAATTTGATTCGATTTTGAAAATGGTTGGCTAAAACCATTGTGATTCTAGGGAGAATAGTTGATGATTAAGGCTTAGATGATGATAGAATGAACTCATTTACACATTAGGACCCTGAGAGTTTAGATTTTAGTTTTGCGATAACAAGAAAATCGGGGTGTTCTTGAGTAAATCGGCCGATTTAATGATGAACAACACGATTTATTCTTCTGACGAACTTTAATTGAATTAATCTTTAACCAAAACTAATCCTTGCCTAAATCCCAATATTGTTTTACCTTTTTAACCTCTATTTGAGTGTGTGAAGAGACTTCAAACTTGATTCTACATTTAATAGATTTAAATTACAAGATTTGGGTAATAGAGAGACTCAACATCCTTTATTAAGATTTTAAGTGTGCTTTCTATTCTTACTTTGGAGAGTCATATCTTGGAGTTTTAGATAGTTAGTTTGAACATAATTCTTATCTTTAGATCTTTCTATATTGCAGCCTCAACAACCCTTATAGAGAGAACCTTTAGATTAGATATATAGATTTCGGAACTTCACCGTACGATACCTACTTTTGAACACATAATCTTGGCAATATAAACTCTGTCCTTATATCTATAGAAGTGTCTTGAATCGAAAGTCAAAGTCGGATACTTGAATCCTTGGAATCATTTTACCCTTATTTGATCACAAAAGTTTTTTGCATTTTCGCTAGATAATTAAAATTGAATTTACTCTCACCAAATCCCTGAGTTCGACTCTGGAATTCTTACCTCACTACAGCCGATCCGTACACTGCGGGTTCGCTTTGCTTTGAGTTCTAGATATAAATTTAAGACTTTGACGCACACACTTTTTTTAGCGAACATATGTAAGTATGCAACCACAGCAACACCTAGTTACTTTTGTGTAGTTCGACACTTTGTAGAGCATGACAAAATATAGTTACCTTATACATTCAAAAGAACAAGGTTGATCACCATCAACACAGGGTGAACCTGCAGGAAGAGAAATGATAGGTATCAAATCCTTCCAAGCATCCACAACTTCATAAGCAGCAGGGGTTGCCGAACCTGCCCACCAAGCCGTTGACGTGCCTTCTGTTGCTTCAACTGTGGGTGATTTGGAAGAGATATTAGACTATGGCGGTTGTATCATTCGAATAAAACAACGATTGTTTCGCCGAAGCCATAAATCGTACCTTTTGAGCTTTTGAGAAAAGATTGTTTTGCCGAAGAGTTCACCGATTGTTTCGGAGCAACCGATTGAGCTTCAGAGCAACCGATTGAGCTTCGGAGCAACCGATTGACACCGGTGTTAATGCCTTTTGAGCTTCGGAGCAATCGATTGTTTCGCCAAAGAGTTCACCGGAGCATTGAAGAGAACGGAGAGGGAGGTTGGAGAAGTGAATATGGCTTCGAGGTTGGGCGTCTCCAGTTCCAGGATTGTGCGGCTGAAGTTGTGGGTATGGAAGAGATGGATATTAGGGCTTGAACGGTAAAATAAAAAGTGGGGTATATTTACCTAAACAAAAAACCAAAAAGGACTACTTACTAAACTTAAAATAAAAAAATCCTAGTAACCAAATTAGCCCTTCTTTAGAAGAGATTAAAAATATAATATTTAAGTAATCTATTGTTTACTTTTTGATGAATATTTAAGTATAAAATACATTTTTATGATGTAAGGTAGATTTTTGAATATTTTATTTTTAAATTAAATTGATTAATAAATTTTTTTTGAAAGAGTTAAAGCTTAATGTATATCAAGTCATTTATTGCTCTATCTATTTTTTTTACATGTAGGTAAAGATTAAGTATTTACTATTCTTTTAAACCAATGAATTAATATTTTGTTATACAAATATTTAATAAATACGGCATAAACTAATGGCATGACTCTCTTAATTAATTAGTTACTTCGAAAAGTTAAAATGACATTTAAACTTGATCAAAATCTAAATACTAAATGATATTTTTCACGAGAAGTAGCGTTTTTACTTTTTAGACATAATCTAAATATTTTGGAAGACATGGAGAAGGTGGCTTGACCAAGAATAGCAACATGATTAAACATTTTACATGCGGCTTCTGCTGGAGATGGAGCTCGAGCTACAAAGAGTATTAGATCTGATTAATTGGTCTTTACCAAAGCTACATTTTGCTTCATACTCTTATGTTTTTAGCTATATATGTATCGGGCATGGATCCAGGATGAAGATGGCTTTGCCGAAGATGGATTGACCATTGACCCAAGGTTTGAGCACTTGTTTGGCATGTGAGTCTCTATGTTCGTTTATGGTGATGCCGAAGGTGAACGAGTCCGAAGAACCGTAAGGTGAATATAAAGGATATAAATACTCTAAAAGGGGTTGAATAGAGTATGAGAACTTTTCGCAAAAACCTATCTCAAGGCTTTGAAATTGATTTCAAAGGCCTTGATGTCGATTTGAGCTCTTTGTGACACAACTAGTTTTCAAGGGCTTTGAAAGTGATTTCAAGGGCCTTGACTTAGTAAACCCGCAGAACAACGTTAGTCACAATGAAGCAAGATATGGTGCGGAAATGAAAAGATCGACACGGTGATATGTTTACGAAGTTCTACTCTAACAACCTACTTTTCGTCCCAGGGTTTACCCGTAGGATCTAACTATTAATTATCAGCTTCAAAGAGTTCTAGATACAACCTAGAAGAAATCCCCTTCTTCTCTCAATGTAGCCAATGCTACGATCTAGTTCCAACTCTTAACCTAGCTATAATAGCCTAGTTACTTCGCAGAGTAACACATACTCGAGTATACTAGATATTCCAATGAAGCTCTCATGTTTTTCTCTCTCTAAGGAATAAAGCTTTTGTAAACTAAGAGGAAGAAAAAACTTTTTGGAACGAATGAAGATGCTTTGGATCGCTTGAAGACTTTAGATATTTCCATGTAAGCTTGTTGTTGTTCTCTTCAGTCGACGTCTTCATTTATAGTCTTTTATGGAGAAGTCTTCTAGCCGTTTGAGAAGATAACCGTTGTTGATGTTTCTTCTCCTCCATAGAAAACGCTTCTTGTTTGAGATGAGATAGCCGTTGTAGATTTTCCTTATCTTCTTCATCTCCTTAACGCACGTTGATTCTTCTTCTCCGTAATCTTCTCTTGAATCTCGCTATTGAAGATCTTGTCGTTCAAGCATCGAGATCTTCTAGTTTGTTGAGATTCTTTGGCTGAAAGATCTTCGAGATATTTTCAGATCCGTTGAGAAGAAATCTTGCGTTACGTTGGATAAGATCTTTGCAAGATCTTTTGTTGGGCCAAATCTTCTTGTTGATCGAGATCTTCTTGTTGGCCAAATCTTCTTGATATCTTCTTGAAATACTTCTCTTGATCCCTGGTTGATTTGGTTGTTTGAGGTTTGAATTCCTTCCAACCGTCATATCCTTTGAACCTATATCAAGGTTTCGGCTTTGATCCCTTGAAATGGTTTTTAAGGCTTAAGTGTTGAACCTTTGAAATACTTTTCAATCTTTGCACTTGTCCCTTGTATCCGTTTTCAAGGCCTCCATTCATCCCTATTTGTTTTCCAAGGCCTGCATACATTTGACAAACATAAAAATAAACCAAGCAATCTAGAAATAAAATCGAAATTTGTTAGTTTAAATATCCCTCATTTGTATTAACTCTTCCATCATACATATGTAACACCCCGAATCCGCGGGACTCGGAGTGCCACATTGGGCTAGGATCTCACAATGGATCCTGACCCTAGCTAGACAACAAGTTCACTGAATCTTACAACAAGACACATGTAGATTAAAACCAAATACATAAAGAGGTATAAGATACATCAAAAGAGTTTACATCATAAAAGCCGAGTACAAAAAAACATCCATAAACATCATATACAAAAGATATCCCATATCCCACACAACCCTAATGTACAGAAGTCCTCGGCTGGTCACCCCATCTGGCTCACTCTACAGTCCTCCTAACCTGTAGATCATCTACAACACGTTATACACCGTTAGCTACAACAATGAAAAGCATGAATGTAATAGCACAGACACACATAAACACCTCACACATGCAATGCCACACACATTCATTTATTATCTTTCAATTACGTTATTCCATTACTAATTCAACTTATTTTGTAACATGAGGAGCCTCAAGAACCTCGTCCCATTCAACATAACACATGGGTTTTGCATGGGGGTGATTATCACTCGTCCCCCCTGTGAGATCATCTTCAGGGCATCTCCTCCTACCAGCAGGCGGATGCAAGTGGTCACGACCCGTTATAATACACTTGGGCCATTTAATGTAATAAATGGTCATCCTAGTCAGGTTTAGGTTATCAATGCACAACCATATGAACACACACAACCATTACAATCACACAATCCACAACTGAACGTTAAGTAAGTCCTATGGACTTACCTGAAATACTCGTCAATCTAACCACGTCACAGTTTCCCCTTGAGGAAATAATCAACCCCTGCAATAGCAAGGCACACATCATCAAACGCTGCAAAGGTGAGGAGACGCGTCCCTTACACTACATAACCACAACCAAATATATCTCAAATCTAAACCTCAGATCCTCAACACATTCATAAATGTCTAAGGCATATCCTCAACATAACATCTCATCATACTCGTACACATACTAAACCTTAAAGCCATAACCGATGTCCATAACATCAT
Source organism: Fagopyrum homotropicum (assembly GCA_033239125.1). NCBI lineage: Eukaryota > Viridiplantae > Streptophyta > Magnoliopsida > Caryophyllales > Polygonaceae > Fagopyrum > Fagopyrum homotropicum. The sequence goes on along the minus strand of BSWB01000007.1, from coordinate 58,960,504 downwards.
CATGATCGTCAACTCATTCTGACACCTAGCATGCATCTAATCAGTATTCCTCAATCTCAAATTTAATCCTAATTTAATTAATTAATCTTTAATTAATTAATTAAATTTCACCAGAATAACGTTTTGCCCGCAGGCCATTTCTAAACCCACCTGTCATCAGATTTCATCAAACAAACAACCCATAAACACCAGAATAATATAATGACCATAATGGAATTTCTAATTATCCATTTAGACAAGCCTAAGGTCAATTTAGGCCAAATCGCAGTACATAATACAAATAAATTCATAACTTATTCGTTACTAACCCGATTGACGATCTGAAAGAAGATTCGGTATCACAACGACACAAGCTATACATGGACAACATAAAATTCACCTGAATCTGAGCGACGGAACCGTCCTGGTGACATATATGCTCGACCAGGTCTTCATTTGCTCGAAAATGCAGAACTCGGTACCCGATATGAAGAGAATGAAGAGAGGAATCCAGAAACTCAAACGGAATTGAAATCGGGTTAGAAACTGAGAGTAGATCTGAGTTTGATGTTTGAGAGAAATCAGAGCTTTTACTAGGAAAAGTGAAAGGAAATGAATTAATAAATGATTTTCCGCTATTTATAGTGAAGACGATAATTATCCTTTAGCGAAGTCGATAATTATCCTTTAACCGATCCAAAGGCCGGTTGAACCCCCTTCTCCAAACTTTTTGAAATTGGAACAATAAATCTTGAATAATATGGGGGATAATTATTCCACATTTGCCTTGGAAAACGTGTATTTCTAAGCCGTCTTTCTTAGCCGTTAAGAAACGAAATAGCGGCTCTTTTAGCCGTTTTGCCTTTCCATGTTATTTCATGTCTAGGACATGTCCGATATCCTGATCATTTCTCCCAACTGCATTTTTATTAATTGGAGCTCTCAAATGCTCCAAATAACACCGGAGGGTAAAAATAATTACCCGGGGGAAAAAGTGAAAATTTCCCCATAAGCACAAAATTACGCCAGGAACATAACGGTGGGACTTATACTCATCACTTGCGCAATCTTCGCGAGTTATATGTCAATTACTATCAATGATTAAGTTAATCAACAATAATCAGTAGCTATTACATCACACACCCCTTAAGAAAATGTTTCGTCCCGAAACTTGAACAATTCCCAAATCTTCTCGGACCCATACGCCGAGGTATAAACACTCTCTCTATCGGAGGTTCACATCTCCGTTCAAACCTATCAACCAATAACACTCTATAACCTCAAAACACGGTATGGAGGAATCACCAACTCCAACAACAAGATCATAACGCTATCCAAAGGCATAGAGGAAAATCATCTCTAGCCAACTACTAACCACGTCACAAGGCATGAAGGAAAGCCGTCTCCATCCAATCGTACTCGTAACAACATTTTTGTGGAGGAAAACCGTCTCCACTCACACTATGTCCATCAATAATAGCATGGAGGAAAGAACCATCTCCAGCTAATCCTAAACATATCACAATAGCATGGAGAAAAGAACCATCTCCAGCTATACCTAACTCGCGCTAGCAAATAAGATCTAAAAGATCATATGCACACATCACGGCTAGAATGAAAACACAACATATCACATAAACACATACCATACATTTACCATGATAGCACTAAGATCTACTCGTCGATCCTATAGGTACATCGATCTTGGCATAGAACTCTAGATAGTTCCTTTGGATTCTATCGTCCATCTCTCATGTATCCTCATAAGGTCCTCGTCTAGACCACTGTATTCTCAGCATAGGAATGTCCTTCGAATGCAGGCGTCTCATATCTCGTTCTAGGACTGCAATCTGGTGCCCAACAAAAGTGTGGTCCGGCTCAACCACTAAATCATCTTAGCTGACGATGTGTCTCCAATCTGGTATGTACTCCATCAGTTGAGACACATGAAACACAAGGTGAACACCCTCTAACCTCGGTAGCAAATCCAATCTTACGTTGCTCTCCTAACTCTATCTAGTATCTAAAAAGGACCGATATATCAGGGACTCAGCTTCCCCTTTATGCCAAAACGTCCGACGCCTCGCGTAAGAGATACTCTCAACCATACATGATCTCTAACTCTGAACTCTAGAGGCCGACACCTCTTGTCTGCATACGACTTCTGGCGACTCTAGGCAGCCAACATCCTCTCTCTGATCAACGCTACTTGAGCTATATCATCTTGAATTTGCTCTAGCACTAAGCGACTGATATTGTTAGTCTCGTTCCAACATAACGGTGTACGACATATACGTCCATACAATGCCTCATATGGGGCCATCCCAATAGATGTTGCCAGCTGTTGTTGTATGAGAACTCAACCAATGGAAGGTAAACTGACCATCCATGTCCCCAATCCAACACACAAGCTTGCAACATATCCTCCAACGTCTAAATGGTCCTCTTTGACTGACCATTTGTCTGGGGGTGAAACGCATTCGTAAAGTGCAAACTCGTCCCTAGAGTAGTTTGAATCTGCTGTTATAACCTCGAGGTGAATCCTCCATCTTGATCTGAGATGATCATCCTCGGTACACCATGGAGCCTCACTATTTACCTAGTAAACTCCTTAGCTCATCTGCTCACTGACCACGTTTCTCTGATAGGGATGAAACGTGCAGTCTTCGTCAGTTTGTCAACCACAACCCAAATAGCATCAAAGCTCTTACTCGGTCTCAATCCGATCATGAAGTCCATGGAGATATCCTCCCACTTCCACTATGGTACTGGCAGTGGATGGAGCTCTCCTCCTGGTCTACAATGCTCTATCTTGACCTACTGACAAGTTGCACCCTGAAGCTGATCAAGAAGACCATCAATCCGAGGCAGTGGGTACTTATTCTTAATGGTTATCTTGTTCAGCTCTCTGTAATCGATACAAAATTTCAACGATCCGTCCTTCTTCCGTACGAAGAGGACAGGTGCACCCCATGGTGACATACTAGGGCGAATGAAGCCCTTCTCAGCCAACTCCTCAAGTTGCTTCTTCAGCTCCAACATCTCGACATGCACCATACAATATGGAGTCTTCGAGATCGGTCTCGTGCCAGGCTCCAACTCGATACCAAAGTCCACACTCCTTTGAGGCGGCAAACTAGACGACTCTGCAAACACGTGTGTAAACTCGCAGACCACTAGTATGTCCTCCAAAGCTGGGCTATCTCCCTCCTTCGTGGCATAACAATAGAAGGCATCACATCCCTGTGCTATCAGTCTCGCTGCTCATATAGAGCTAATAACAGATCCCGTCTTCCCAAGGTCTTAACCCCGGAAGACCTCTATCGGACCTACGTCGGTAGAGACTGTAACAGTTCTCTTACCCACATCTAACACCGCACGGTGTCTACGCATCCATTCCATACCTAAAATGACTTCTTCATGCATCAAGGGCATGACTAAGAAGTCAACAAGCAACACACGAGTCCCTAAGAGAAGGGGACAACTACGTATCTCACGGGTACCTCTGACCCTACTACCATCAGGTAACCCTATCGTAAAGGGGGTCCCCTCTATGGTAGATAAACTCAAACGCTCAACACATGCAACAGAAATAAAGGAATGCGTTGCACCCGTATCAAATAAAACTCTAACAGGTAAACCATGTAACAGAATGGTACCTGTAACAGCTGGTGTTGGCGGCTCCTCAGCACTCCTCAGCTCAAAAACACGGCCTTGAGCTCCTTGGGCATCACTAGTACTAGCATCTCGACCTCTACCTCTACTCGGTCCTGAAGCTGAAACCTGAGTAGCAGGTGTGTCTGGAACTCTCTGCTGTCCCCGTACCTAATGCTGAGGCGGTCTCTGCCCAACTCCTGCTGCACATGCAAGAGAAGAACCCTGTTGTGATGACGCTTTGCCCTGATGGCAAAACGTGGCTCTATGTCCTGGCTTCCCACACGAGAAGCAAGTCAATGGTGCTCTAGGGCACTCAACCCTCAAATTTCCATAGGCCCCGCAGTTGTAACACTGCCGGCCTCTCTCAATCGTCTGTGCAGATACTGGACCAATCGAGCGGCCCTGAGATTGGCCTCGCCCGTATCCAGGTGCTCCTGCACCAGTCTGTCCTGTGCGTTGTCTCTTCTTAGACCGTCCCGTCTGAGAAGTCCTCCTCTGGGTGGCTTTCTCTTGCTCATAAGCAAAGGCTCGATCTTGGTAATCTGCCAAGGAATCATAGTGGAATCCTGCCATGTACGAACGTGTGCTCTCCCTTAGTCGACGGGAGAACAAGTACACATGCTGGTCCTCAGAAGGTGCAGCTGGACCCATCAAAGCTAACTCAGTCTGGAAGCGGCTAATGGCATGTGCAATAGGTACGTCCTCAAAGCATGCCTCCACGAAATCCTGTAGGTTCTCCCTCCTTAGCGAGGCAGGACAAAATTGCTCTCTCAGCAAAGTCCTCATTTGCTCATAGGTGGTAACTCGGGCTCGTACGGTCCTCCACCACTGATGAGCAAGGTCACGGAATAGAGACTGAACTAGCTCTATCCGTCTATCCTTGGGACATCTAATATACTCTAAAGCTAAGTCTACATGTCCTATCCAGACCTCGGTCTCTAAACCAATCTTCCCTGAGAAGGGTGATACTCCTTGCTGATGAAATGCCTTCAACTAGGTATCTGGTCGAGGCCCTCTAGTCTCCTCTACAGCTCTAGCAGTCTCAACAACACGTGCCGGCATAACTGGCACCTGAGTGGCTCAATGGGATCTCTCAGATGATCCCCTATGCACTAGTAGGTATGGGGCCTGTCTACCAGCTCTGACAGCCTTCTCAAAACGTCTGAGGTACTCTCTAAACTCTGGTCCCTCCATGGAGATACGATTTGAGTTATCTGACTGGACTCGATGTGATTGCTATCTCTTGGATCCATCACTCCTCGTCTTTTGGACGGCACTCTCAACAACCTCCTCAGGAGCCTCCTCCACCACTGGTGGGTCAGCAGCGGGAGCTGGTCCTTGTCCTATCCCTCCTGGAGGAAGAGGTGGTCTAACTCTACCTCGACCTACAACAGCAATAGCTCTAGTCCGAGCCATCTGCGGGATATGCACACCTAACTTATAAGGCTCTATATAGGCCATATGTATAGATATATATATATACAATACTTAACATTACATGCATACACATCAACACATAGAAGATACCTATATATATATTATAGATCATATGAGAACATGCTTATCGTGTAATCATGAAAACAGATTCGTAATTATTATTAGTTTTGTTACGAAGATGCCATATCTTTTAATGTATTATTTGTAGTTATTGTTGGTTGAGTGGATTATTCGTAGTTATTGTTTCTTGAATGGATTATTCCTAATTATTATTATTCGTAGTTATTAGTAATTATGATATCTACTCTAAATCTCGACCCTTAATACTCACCATCCGACGGTCTAAGATTGTTCTCATGATTACACAATAATCTAGTTCTCATAGGAACTGCACACCCTATATATATATACTATGGAGATCCTTAGAAGGGTGACGGCTTCTGTACATACTATCCCAAAACATCTATACTAGATTTAAAACCAAAACCTTTTTAAAAGTCAGACCCCTTTCGGGTTCTGTTTATTTTTCCACTCTACCATTATTGCAGATAGCAAGTGCCATTGGTTTCAACCTAAGGCTCTGATAGCAACTCTGTAACACCCCAAATATGCGGGACTCGGAGTGCCACATTGGGCTAGGATCTCACAATGGATCATGACCCTAGCCTAACAACAAGTTTATTGGATCTTACAACAAAACACAGGTAGATTAAAACCAAATACATAAAGCGGTATAAGATACATCAAAAGAGTTTACATTATAAAAGCCAAGTACAAAACAACATCCATAAACATCAGATACAAAAGATATCCCATATCCCACGCAACCCTAATGTACAGAAGTCCTCGGCTGGTCACCCCATCTGGGTCACTCTACAATCCTCCTAACATGCAAATCATGTACAAAACGGTATACACCATAAGCTACATCAATGAAAAGCATGAAGGTAATAGCACAGACACACATCAACATCTCATACATGCAATGCCACACACATTCATTTATTATATTTTAATTACGTTATTCCATTACTAATTCAACTTATTTTGTAACACGAGGAGCCTCAAGAACCTCGTCCCTTTCAACGTAACACAGGGGTTTTGCATGGGGGTGATTATCACTCGTCCCCCCTGTGAGATCATCTTCAGGGCAGCTCCTCCTACCAGCAGGCGGAGGCAAGTGGTCACGACCCGTTATAATACACTTGGGCCATTTAATGTAATAAATGGTCATCCTAGTCCGGTTTAGGTTATCAATGCACAACCATATGAACACACACAACCATTACAATCACACAATCCACAACTGAACATTAAGTAAGTCCTATGGACTTACCTGAAATACTCGTCAATCTAACCACGTCACAGTTTCCCCTTGGGGAAATAATCAACGCCTGCAATAGCAAGGTACACATCATCAAACGCTGCAAAGGTGAGGAGACGTGTCCCTTACGCCACATAACCACAACCAAATATATCTCAAATCTAAACCTCAGATCCTCAACACATTCATAAATGCCTAAGGCATATCCTCAACATAACATCTCATCATACTCGTACACATACTAAACCTTAAAGCCATAACCGATGTCCATAACATCATCATGATCCTCAACTCATTCTGAGACCTAGCATGCATCTAATCAGTATTCCTCAATCTCAAATTTAATCCTAATTTAATTAATTAATCTTTAATTAATTAATTAAATTTCACCAGAATAACGTTTTGCCCGCAGGCCATTTCTAAACCCACCTGTCATCAGATTTCATCAAACAAACAACCCATAAACACCAGAATAATATAATGACCATAATGGAATTTCTAATTATCCATTTAGACAAGCCTAAGGTCAATTTAGACCAAATCACAGTACATAATACAAATAAATTCATAACTTATTCGTTACTAACCCGATTGATGATCTGAAAGATGATTCGGAATCACAACGACGCAAACTACACATGGACAGCATAAAATTCACCTGAATCTGAGCGACGGAACCGTCCTGGTGACATATATGCTCGACCAGGTCTTCATTTGCTCGAAAATGCAGAACTCGGTACCCGATATGAAGAGAATGAAGAGAGGAATCCAGAAACTCAAACGGAATTGAAATCGGGTTAGAAACGGAGAGTAGATCTGAGTTTGAAGTTTGAGAGAAATTAGAGCTTTTACGAGGAAAAGTGAAAGGAAATGAATTAATAAACGATTTTCCGCTATTTATAGTGAAGACGATAATTATCCTTTAGCGAAGTCGATAATTATCCTTTAACCGATCCAAAGGCCGGTTGAACCCCCTTCTCCAAACTTTTCGAAATTGGAACAATAAACCTTGAATAATATGGGGGATAATTATTCCACATTTGTCTCGAAAAACGTATATTCCTAAGCCGTCTTTCTTAGCCGTTAATAAATAAAAGAGCGACTCTTTTGGCCGTTTTGCCTTGCCATGTTATTTCATATATAGGACATGTCCGATGTTCTGATCATTTCTCTCAACTGCATTTTTATTAATTGGAGCTCCCAAATGCTCTAAATAACACTGGAGGGTAAAAATAATTACCCGGGGGAAAAAGTGAAAAATTTCCCATAAGCCCAAAATTACGTCAGGAACATAACGGTGGGACTTATACTCATCACTTGCGCAATCTTCGCGAGTTATATGTCAATTACTATCAATGATTACGTTAATCAACAATAATTAGAATTCGGAAATCCTAGCTATTACAACATATACAAATATATAATCGAGGTGGAGTTTTCAATCTCCCCCTTGATGGAAGACAACAAAAATATCGTACCTACATTTTAGAGTTAGTGATGCATATATAATAATATCAAATAAAACTTAAATGCAGAATGAAAAATGCAGCAATATCGAAATTTCGGATCATCACCATCACCATAATTTCTCCCCTTTTGTCTTTCAACAAGGGAGAAAAACAATTACAACACGTGAGTTTAAAAACGATTATAGACCCATAAAAGTATTTTCCAAAAACCACAAAAACAGAAGGCCGATAAACATCACAAGCTCAGTCCTGATTATCCTCATATAACTGTCTTCGTGCCTTGGATTGAAAAGTCTTGTTGGTCATATCGTTCATTTCAGCTTCTAATCGTCGTTTCTTCTCTTTAGCTCGTTTTCCTTGAAAACTTCATATTCTTCCACCATAAGAATGGTTGGCTCAACATGTGTAGGATAGAGAATAAACTTGTTTTGTACTCTACTTTACAGTTCATAAGAGTGTTCTCTAGCTTTTCCTGGGTGCGTTCAGCAGCATCTTCAGTTAAAGGCAATATTCTTCCCGTGGTGGTAAGAGTGAGAGCATTCATAAGATACATTTCATTTATCTTGGCATGCATAATATACAACATCTCATGATTTGCATATATTCTCCTCATTGTGTCAAATTGGAAGTAAGATAATTCTCGATTCAAGGAGCCCAATTCCTTCTCACATCCATCTAACCTGATATCTAGACTAGAAGGAGCCGAGGGAGCTGTAGGGGAGGGATTTGGTACAGACCCTTTCCCGTTCAAGGTCCAAACTCCAACAAGTGTTTTCTCTATCCCTAATCTTTCCAAGCAAGACTTATCAATTTTTCTAGTGGACAGTTGTCGATCTTCAGTAAATGTGTCGTTAGAAAAATGATCAAAGATCTTGGGCAGAAGGTTTCCATAAGGCAAAAGAATAGCTTGTTTGGAGTTAATAGTATGAACCGTGTGATTTAAGATCAAGTTAGGTACATCAACATCTAAACCAGTCATAATCAGGTGAATTAGTTCTAGAGATTGGTCTATCAATAATTCTATTGAATTAGCTCGAGGGATAACACATCTAACCAAAATGGTAAAGACGATTCTAACATCTAGGGTTAGGGAAGTGTGAGTGAGTTGACGGGATGTGGAGTTAGGAACCAGAAATTTCTCTTTGACAAAGCGAATATTGTATGACCGGGAGGGGCATGAAAGGGAAAGATATGCAGGAATCCCTAAAATCTCACATAAAATAGTGGGAGTGAGGGAAATTTTAGTACCTTTAACATATGTTTCGAGGGTGAGAATCCCCTTTTCCCGTTTTGCGACGAGGTTGAAAAAAAACAATCGTGTGAGTCTTGGAAATGCAGAATCTCCTGGGTTTAAGATCTTATAGATTGATGAGTCTTTAAGCATAATGATGTTGGGAATCTGAAGAGTTTCCCAAAACTCGATGTCCACCATATCACACATACAAAGAGGACGACTTTGATACCCGTCAAGCCAAGATCCCATAGCTTGAAAGTTGAAAAACCAAGAAGTTGGAAGGCCAATATTCGGTGAGATCTCCATATCTTCAAGAAATTGTTCATCTTCTATAGCTGATGAGATGTGAGCAGATTTCTTCTTGAACGTCAAAGCTAGACGGTGAGCAGTTTTCTTGCTTCTTGGAGGATAGATGGGTTTGTGAGAGAATTTCAAGGGTTTTGGAAACGACAGATTAAGGCGTTTTTGGGTGTTGAAAAGACATTGAAAAGGAAAGGGGTTTCGGGTGTTGTAAAGACGTTGAAAAGGAAAGGGAGATGATTGAGTTTTAAAAGGTGGAAAGTTGAAACAATTTATGGTTTAACAAGATCTTGAGAAAATCAAGGCCTTGAAAGACGAAAATTTATTTATATTCTTTCCAATTTAATCTTAACTACTTTTTCAAACCAAATATTTGAATCCGAATATAAGGACATTTGAAATCATTTTAAAAATTCTTCTTCAAAATAATTTAGAGATCAAATTATCTAATATAAATTAATCCCTAAATAGATCCGTGATTTTCAATGTGGCCCTTGAATTCCGTTCTAAGGCCCTTGAAATTGAAAAATGGGCTGCACTTGAAGGAGGAAATAAAAACGATTTACTCCCCCTAAGCTAATGCTTTCTTGTTCCACATACCAAGCTCTAATCTAATAAAATTAAATTGTTCTTCAGGTAGAGGCTTAGTAAATATATCTGCAAGCTGCAAGTTAGTTGATATAAAAGATATCAAAACATCACCTTTTTTAACATGATCACGTATGAAGTGATGCCTTACATCGATATGCTTTGTTCTTGAATGCTGCACAAGATTTTTAGTATCGAAATAACACTAGTATTGTCACATTTAATTAGGATACCTTTTAGATTGAAGCCAAGATCACGAAGTTGTTGAGCTATCCAAAGAATTTGTGCGCAACAGGCTCCCGCTGCTATGTATTCTACTTTAGCTGTGGATAGGCGACCGTGTTTTGCTTCTTCGAGTGCCAACTGATTAGGGATGACCCTAAGAATTGACAATATCCAAAAGTACTCTTTCGATCGACCTTATAGCATGTAAAGCCAACATCTTAATAGCCAACGAGTAGAAACAATCTTTGGCGTGGGTATCATAACCCTAAATCCTTAGTGCCATTGAGATACCGAAATATCCTTTTCACACCTATCAAGTGTGACTCTTTAGGATCAACTTGAAATCTTGCACACATGCACACACTAAATATAATGTTAGGTTGACCAGCAGTTAGATATAACAAAGAACCGAGCATACCTCGATACTCCTTTTGTACAATACTTTTACCATCCTTGTCATGATCAAGTGAAAGTGTGGAACTCATAGGAGTTTTTGCTACCTTGAATTGATCCATTTTATACTTCTTAAGCAAGTCCTTGGTATACTTGCTTTGATTGAGATATATTCCTTTCTTTTCTTGTATAACTTGAAGTCCAAGAAAGAAATTTAACTCTCCCATAAGCTCATTTCGAATTCCCTACACATAATGTCTGAAAATTCCTTGCATAGAGAATCGTTAGTAGCACCGAATAATATATCATCAAAATAAATTTATACTACTAAAATATCGTTGCCTCTGATTTTGAATAAATTTTTGTCAATGAAACCTCTTTTGAAATCATTTTCAACGAGATACTTGGACAATCTTTCATATTAAGCTCAAGGAGCTTGCTAAAGACCATAAAGAGCTTTGTCAAATTTCAAAACATGATCCGGAATTTCATCATTTTCAAAACCAGGAGGTTGAACAACGTAGACTTCTTCTTCTAAGAAGCCATTTAGAAAAGCATATTTTACATCCATTTGAAATAACTTAATGCTCATGAAGGATGCAAAAGCAAGTAGCATACGTATGACTTCTAACTTGGAAACCGGAACAAAAGTCTCCTCATCATAAATACCTTCTTCTTCTTGGTTATAGCCTTGGGCTACAAGTCGTGCTTTGTTCCGAATGACTTTTCCACTTTCATCCAACTTGTTTTGAAAAACCCATTTTGTGTCAATCACGGATTGGTGCTTCGGTCTAGACGTGACGGTCCAAACTTTGTTTCTCTCAAACTCATTAAGTTCATATTGCATAGCCATGATTCAATCGGGTTCTTCAAGAGCTTGAACATAGTTCTTGGGCTCAATAAGAGACACGAATGCCGAGAATGCACATAGGTTGTTAACCCTAGAACAAGTCTGAACTCCTGCATTCGGATCTGAGATCACATTCTCTAGTGTATGGTATAAATAATGTTGAAACTTCCTCCTTTTGTAAGATGGAAATGATCCACAAGATTGGGGCTCGTTTCCTCGACTAGATTCAGGTACCGCTGGAATATTACCCATGGATCCTATATCAAGGCCTTGAAGTTGAGTTTTAAGGCCTTGAAATGGAGTTCTGTCATCACAGTTTTTTGTTTCAAGGTCTTGAAGATGCGTTTCAAGGTCTTGAGATTGTTCTCCGGTATCTTGAATCTTTTCTTGCATATTCTTTTCCTGAGCTTTAGGATCTTCTTCTCCATACGATGTGATCTCCATGTTGATTCAGATTATGATCTACAAAACTTTCACTCAAAGTACTATCATTGCTTTCATCAAATATAACATGAATACTTTCCTCAACGATTTTGGTACGTCTATTTTAAACACGATAAGCTTTTGCTACTTGGAGCATATCCAATGAAGATTGCTTCGTCACTACGTGCATAAAATTTACCAAGGTTGTCTTTGCCATTGTTATGGACAAAACATGTACATCCAAAGGGTTTAAAGTAGGAAATATTAGGTTTTCTTCCCTTAAAGTGTTCATAAGGAGTGTTTTTCAAAATAAGGCGGATTAAACATTTATTCAAGATGTAGTTAGCAATATTAACTGCTTCAGCCTAAAAACTTTTTGGCAAACTATTTTCTAAAAGCATGGTCCTAGATATATCCTCTAGGGTGCAGTTCTTACGTTCCACAACCCCGTTTTGTTGAGGAGTTCTAGCAGCTGAAAAATTGTGTGAAATACCATATTTTGCACAAAACAAATCAAACTTTAGTTGATCATATTCTCTACCATGATCGCTTCTTATCGAAACGATAGGTAGGTTTTTCAAACTTTGCAACTCGTTACATGATTTTGAAAACTCAAACAATGCTTCAGAGTTTTTCCGTAAGAATGATATCCATGCAAAACAAGAAAAATCATCCACAATGACAAGGATGTACTATTTACCTTTGGGATATTTCACACGCATATGACAACATAGATCCATATGTAAAAGTTCAATGGGTCGAGAAGAACTTACAACCTTCTTTGGTTTGAATGAACCTCTTGTTTGTTTACCTTGTGTACACGCCTTACATAGTTCATCTACCTTGAAGTTTATGTTTGATAATCCACGTACCAAATTATTTGAAAGTAACTTCTTTATTGTATGCCTGCTTACATGACCAAGTCTTCTATGCCAAAGCCTTGGATCGTCAGTCAAGGCCTTGGGATACTTTAGCTTAGTTCCTGAAACTTGGTTGGTACTCATAGAATAGACATTGTTACATCTCGGAGATGTAAGCACAACATCACCCGATATCTTGTCTTGAACTTCACATTTTTATGAATCAAAACTCACCTTGCTGTCTTTATCACATATTTGAGAGATGCTAAGCAAGTTATACTTTAAACCGTCAACAAGATAGCCATCATCAATGAAGTTAGATGAATTATTACCAATTTTACCAAAATGTTACACTTTCATTTATCACCAAGCGTAATAGTTCCAAATGATTGCAACTTTAGATCTGAGAACATGAGCTTTTTCCACTCATATGTCGTGAGCAACCATTCTAAACATGTATCAACATCTATCCAAATTACTAGAAGGTTCCACTTCTAAACTCAAAGATCCTCACAAGATCATACACATCATCACCATTCTAAACATTCTCGTAAAATCCTCAAAGCCTCTTAAGAAATTCCAACACAATATATCTCTTATACCATTAGCTGGCATTCCAAATAGTTATACTAGATCCAACCTATCATGCTTCTACTATGAAGCCACAAGGACAAGAATGAAGGATAAATATACCAATGACTTGGTATGTTCTAAGGTAAGGCGCGATCGTAGAGCAAGAAAGGCGCAGGGGAGGTGACAAGCCCCAAAGGTCAAAGACAAAGAATATCTCACCTTCATCAACATATATACCACACATCTAGAGGTCAAAGATACCAAGGGCATCCTTGTTAGATTCAAACACAAGGAGGAAGAAGAAGAAGAACAAGGAGAAGAGAAAGAAGGAAAGGAAGAAGGTCTTACCACTCTTTTGCAGATGAACAAAAAGAAGAATCAAAGCTACACTTGTAACGTCCGGAAGTTTTATTCCGGTTAGCAAGAGAGCCATCGATCTTCCTGCAAGCGCGGCTCAGTTTTCCCCGCATGCACGAGGTGTTGAGTGACGGGTTTAATCCATAATCTCGTTCCGACCTTCCGTTATCTCTCCTTTTTGCTTTTGGACCTTTCGTTGCTTGCACCAAGGAGACAAGGAGGTCAGCTGACCCCTTGTTCCCCTCCCCTCTTTCCAGCTTGATTCTTCCACTCTCCTCATTTCCTTGACTCACGTTAGTTTCTCCCCTCCCTTTCTTCTTGTGCTCTCTTCCCTCTCTTCTCCTCGGAGCTCTTGGATTGTGGCCATCAGTCTGAAGTGTGGGATTAAGTTTGGTAAGCATTCTCTTCCTCCTTCTCTTCTCCTTTCTTGATGAAAATTTATTTCCCTTCTCTCCTTCTCTATTATTATGGATGAAGCTTTGGAAGAGGTTTCTTGTTGATCCTTTGCATGCATGTGTTCCTAGAACATTTAGGTCATGGAGAGGAGTTTAGGTTATGTGGTTGGTGCTTAGAGAAGACCCAGCAAGAGAAGGAGGTCATTGAAGCTCTTTTTCCACAGTCGGAGACGAAGAAGATGACCTTCACTGTTCGACCGCGGGAGCGGATCTTCAGAGTCATAGGGACGGACCAGGCCACTGTATGGGCGGCACCAGACCGCCACAACGGCAGCGCCAATGCACCAGACCACCGCAGGGGCGGCTCAAGAGGCCACAAGGGCGGTGACAACTCCTCCACAGGCGAGCCAACTTGATTTTGTGGTTGCGTTTCTTCAAGAGTAGGCTTCTCTCCTCCTTCCTTCTTCGTTTATTCCTTTTTTAAAGGTTGATACATGATTAGTAGCATGCCTAGAGTGGACCTAGGGTAGTTGTGAATGCCATTTAGTTGTTGAGAACCTAGAAGCTCTTAAGGCTTGTTGTAGTTGTTGGATTCGAGTTTGATGAGAATGATGGACCTCCTAGGCTAAGTTTCTCCTTCTTGGATGTGGTGTTTGATCATGAGAGATAGTAGGCTGAAGTGAGATCCCTTCATGTGTTGAGTGTGATGTGATTATTATAGATTCTAGGATGCGGTCCTAGAATGAGCATCAAATGGTCTTGCGTAGATCATTTGTGTGGAGGTCTAAGACTTCTTGAGTTGAGTGAGTTGTTGATACATATCTTCTTGTGAGCAGATTGTGGGCTTCTTCCCAAGGGAAGCAAGAGTGTTGTGTGGGTAAGCGTTGGGACGAGGTAAGTCTCCGGAATTACTTAACTCGTATTCTTTGTATTAGCTTCGATGCATGTTTGGTGGTGTGTGTTTTAGTATTGTTTTATAACAACAAAAATAGAAATAGGACGATCTTTATATTATTTGGTCCAAGTGTATGATAACGGGCGGTGACAACACGGCCTAGCTCTTGCAGAGAGCTAGGGGATTTTCGGCAACTAGCCCGGGCAGGTACACGGTCAGATGCATCCGTACCATTCCTTGACGGTGAGTGGTGACCGAGGCGAGATCACGGTGATTCTCGTGTCACAAACCTAAGTTGAATTAGAACGGGATATGACTTAATAATAAAAAGATAATAAACCGGACTTGTGTGTTTTGGAGCATGTTGTGTGTTTATAATTATTTATGTGTGTTTGTGTTCGCTCGAAAGTGTGCGCGCAAATCTTAAATTTATAAAACTGAAATTAAAGCAAAGCGAACCCGCAATGTACCGATCGGCGTAGTAAAACAAGAATTCCAAAGTATCGAACTCAGGGATTTGGGGGGAACAAAATCAGTTCACAAGTTATCGAGCAATAAAATAGAAAGCTTTTGCAAATAATATTGGGAAAACAACGATTCTAAAGATGTGGGTATCCAATTGTGGCAATCGATTCAAGATATTCTAAAGATGTAAGGACAGAGTCGGGATTGCAAAGGTATGTCTAAGGTAGGGTGTTGTATGGTGAAGTTCCAAACCCATATATCTCACCCAAAGGCTCTCTCTATAAAGGTTGTTGAGGCTGCAGTATAGAAAGGATCGAAGGATAAGAATTATTCTCAAATACCCATGCCCAAACCCAAGGGAATCGAAGATGAGCCAAAACGGTTAAGGTTGTGACAATCGAAACCGTAATAGAGGATGTTGAGTCTCACTACTACCTAGGAAAGGTAAACCAAGGCTAGGTTAAAGCAAATCAATAACTTTGGATTAAAAAAAAGGCAAAAAACGAACGACAGAGGAAACCACGGGCAGATCTTGAAGAACCACGGCCGTGGAACTCAAGAACAGACCGTGGAAAGCCTCGACGACGAGGTTTCTCGCAACTCTCAGGGTCCAATCTTTTTTAATTCAATCTATCATCATCTATCCCACAACTATCAACCCTTTACCTTAGAATCGCTAAAGGTTTCAGCCAACAATCATCATCATAAAATCAACAATCAAATATGAAAGGAATAAATGATAGAACTTTGAAACCTCAATGATAAACACCAAATCAATCTCAATAAAATAAAAAATCTGTAAATCGTGTTCAATGAATTCGAAATAGAGTAAGAGTATCTCACAAAGCTCAAGAACAAAGGAAGAACGGGATGTCAATCCGCCTTCTATTGAAAACCTATGATCTTTTCCAAAGTACACAATCTTCGAAATGCGTCCTTTTCCGAATCTTCCCGGTACGCAATAGAATCTCCCGAAATCTCTCTAAGCAATGCCCTCGAAATGCCTTGGATGCAAGACGTCCCGTCTCGGGTCTCCTCCGTCTCCAGTCTCTCAGTTGGAGATATTTGCTCCCCTTCACTCTCGGGTCTGTCACCCTCCCAGGTCTTTCAAGTTGGAGATTTCTGCTCCCCTTCAATGTTGAAGGCTATCCGATATTTCTAGGGATAAATCTAGGGTTCAAAGACAAAACCCTAAATATTTGGACTGAAAAGAAGTCGAGCCCGCTGGTATCAAATTATACTCTGGGTTGCGTCAGAAAGTTTTTAGAGAATACTTTGGTGCGTCAGACGGTATCAAAAGATACCTTGGCGCGTCCCATCTTCCTTTTATGCTCCATTTTGTCCCGCTTCAAGGCTTGATCCGTAAAATATGTCATTTCGCTCCATAATTCGCCAAATTACCGACAAATGCGATAAAACTCTGTGTAGACCTATTCTCGCAAAGTAGGTGAATATGAACATAAATGCCATGAATGTATGTCTATGCATGCAAAATAAAGGGAAATTCTACATAAATACATGCCTAAATATAGGTCATAATTCATGTCATCAAAATACCCCATACGTGCCTCTTGCTTGTCCCTAAGCAAGGTTCAAACTTAAGATACAAGATGATATGGATCATGAAAATGCAAAAGTAAAGAAAAACCACAATATTTTGGTTGTGCTTCTATTCATAAATCACCCTCAAAGGATTGCTTCATAGCTAATGAAAATCATCATATGATCAAATTGAAATTATATCATGCAAAGGATAATAACACTTTGTAAGAAAATTATAACATGCATCATAACTTACAATATATCAAAATCAATCATGCGGAATCCATTTTAGACCACAAAGCCAAACAACATACTCAAAGATCATAGGTCTTTCAAGCAAAGGTAAAGATACGTGAATAGCTAGGACATTCATAAGGTAATGTGATGCAAAAATCCGGGAAAAAGGAACCACACAAACTCTTTTACTTTTTGTAATTTGAATCAACCACCATTGAGAGCTTTTCTTTCCCTTTTTAGTACAAAATTCTTTTCGACTTTACTTTTGGAAGAATGGACAACGGTACACCAACACCGAAGCCTAGGAGATCGGCGATTCTCAATTTCGAGAAGCCTCAAACCCTTGATGCACATACCATATTCCGTTAGGAATATCGCTCAATCCGACTTTGGCAAGACACAAACACCCGGCTATGTGAATGGTGCCGAGTTACTCATCATCAATATTGACTTTCCCAAACCTATTTTTCTATACTTTGAATGCTCAAAATTTTTTTCATGGCCCTTTCACATCAAACATTCCAAAATTACACTCTTCCTAATTCCCAAATAGGTAAAGGAGGCAAAAATTTTATTGAGGGGCTAAATGAATAAAGAAGAAGCAAGAAAAATCGAGGTGCCTTAATCATTTCAAAAAGATGCGCAAGAACTTATAATACGGTTTCAACCTTCAATACTCAACATGATTTAGAATGAAAAAAAATTATCATTCATGTATGAAATTCTAACAAAGTATTCAAAATCCCACATATGTCGTAAATCAATTCAAGCATATTAAAATCAATATATCTATTCACAAAACAATATATATCATAGAGATCATATCCATCCTAGAAGTACAAAATTTTTAAAAATTTTCAAAATTTTCAAAATCAAATATTGCAAGACATAAAAAACATGCGAATGATATTGCAAATACCTCCACCGCATACTTAAAACTCACATTGTCCCCACTGTGAAGAAAAGAAAAAATTGAACAAAATACTCACAATGTAAGATGGCAAATCATTCATCGACGGTGATGGTGGGAATCTATAGAAGCTCAATAGGGAACTCTAAATACTTCAATCGACGTCAAAGAGTGTTGTTGAATGAAGAAAAGGAAACGTCTCTCGGCCGAAAAATTTTTCCGAATTTTTTTTCCACGGCCTATCGGGTATTTCCACGGCCGTGGAAATAGCAATTTAGTTGTGGTTTTGCGTTCTTTTTCTTGGTTGCTCTCGACATGGTTTTCCACGGCCATAATTAAATAAACCACGGCCGTGGTTTTGCCTTCCCGTGGAAAGCTCTATTTCTGCCAAAAATCCAAATTTCATTATTCGTTTGGCTTCCTTCACTTCTTTTGGTCCTTTCTCAACCCTGACATCCAAAGACACAAACATAGCGGAAGGTATAGACGAAAAACAAACAAAAACAACTACTCTAATCTAAGAAAAAGAAAAGAAAAACAAGAATGCAATACCTTGGGTTGCCTCCCAAGTAGCGCTTTATTTTAGGTCCGTAGCTAGACCAATCTCCATAGATGACTCAATGCACCTTGAACATCTTAGATTACTCTTCAAATCCATCATTAAACTCTTCCAAAAAATTTCCGGTTCCTAATTTCACCGGCCAATGGTAAGATCTCCCACGTACAAGTGATAACATGTATTATAGTCTATATTTTGGGGCTAGTTTAGACGTTTTACCTTCAATAATCTGCATGTATGGATGTATATTATGTGATTATATTGTTGTTTCATCTACCTTTACAGGAATCAAGGTTTACACCAAGTTTCGTTGTAATCGTAGGTAAAATGGCACGTTTTGCATCGAAATGGAGCTAAGGAGCTAAGGAGTCATTAGAGCTACATTCTGGAGCTTAAAGAAGAACTCATGAAGCATGGAAATGATTAAGAAGATTTACTTTGGACCAGATTCGAGAGATTTCACATTCAGTTGAGATCCACCTCGGCAGCTATAGTGTCACCTCAACCGAGGCGATCTTGAGGAGCGGCCCGACCGAGGCGAACACCCTGCCGTCGCCGAGATCCATATTTTTGGTTGAGATCTTTTATTTTTGGAAAGAAGATATCTTATATTTTTGGGCTGGATTTCTGGAAGGAAGATATTTTTTATGGGAGATCTATTTTAGAGATATGGATATATTTTCTAGGAAATTATCTTTTTAAGATATTATTATCTTTGAAAGATAATTCTCCTATATAAAGGGTTGGATTTTCGAAAATTCAGCATTCTTCTACACACCCAATAATCTGTGGATTGATTAGAGAGATTTCTGGAGTATTTTCTGAAGAGTAGGAAGGAAGGATTGAAGGATTGAAGATCAAGGAAGGAAGGAATCTAGTTTGGAGTTAGCTTTTGAAGGAGTTTGTAAGACTTTCTAGTTTGTCTTTTGGTTTATTGTCTTTGCTGAGTTGTGATTGTGGAATGCTTGTTGTTTGATATTTGATTCAGTTATTGAGACCTTTTTCTTAAGGTTTTCTTGTTCGAATATTGATTTCCTTTCCATATATTTGATTATTGTCATCATGATGATTGTTGGCTAAGTTTCTTATGCGATTCTAGGGTGAATGGCTGAAAGTTGTGGGAAAGACGATGATAGAATGATCTTAAATCCCAGCAGGATCCTGAAAGCTCGAGTCTTTAACCTTAACCCTAGAACACCTCGCTGAGTCGATGAACATCTCGGCCAGGGTGGAACTTGACTGAACGAGGTGAACCTTTCCTGACTCGAGACTGAAGTTAAGTGTTCTAGTTTGCTAAATCCTATCCTTATTACACCTTTCCTGGTTTAATGCAAGCCTAGGATGAGACTTACCCGGTGATTCCTTTGTTTGTTTACCTAAGATCATGAGTGTAGGTAATAAAGGTCTATCCTTTATTGGGGTTTGAGTGTGCCTTCATCCCATCTTTGTGAGTTAGCCTGAGACTTACCCGGTAAAGGTTGATTCTATTCCCTTGGGTGGTGTGTTGGTTTGTGATTATAGTTCCTTTCCTTAGTACCTTGAGACTTACCCAGTAATAGAAGCTTTGGTTTGGGATAGTGAGTAGTGAGACTTACCCGGTAATCTATTTCCTCCTTAAAAACACCTTCCCTTTGCAAACCTCAGCTTTGTCCGCGTTATCCTTTAAGATATTGAGTCGGAACACAAACTACATGCTTTAATCTTTAGAATCCGCATTTCCCCTTACTTGACTTCATATCATCTTTGATTGCTTTAATTGCTTTTGGTTAATTGCAATATTTGACAACCGGTTTTGTGCTTTGTTTCACCTAAGTCCCTATGATCGCCCCCTGGAATTCTTGCTTTTTATTACAATTGACTGGTATACTGCGGGTTCGCATATTGTTCAAGCATACTTCTTGGGTTATAAATTTCAAGCTTGCAAACCCCGTTTGGAGCGAACAACAAGCTTCTACGGTTTGATTCTCACCGGAATCCTCCTAGCTTTCCTATGCTTTAATGGGACATAATTCAGCCTTGCGTCCCATCCTTTCCTAGATCAAGAAATCAGTTTCTCGAGAATCCACTTAGCTTCCCCATCTCCAGCTTGGGGATGATGTATGGTCTTCGTCATGTGAATGACCCCATACTTGAACAAAAGACACTTCATCGCCTTAACGGTGAAGTGCTTGCTAACTCCACTCCTTGTAGTCCAAGGAGCATCTTCTTTCAGTAGTTTTAATGGAGGTTTCATCTTCACTTTAGGAGGTTCCTTTGGAGGAGACCTCCAAATCTCCGGTGCATTCGTGAAAAAATATGAAATTTTAATAAGAATTTTAAACGGAGCAAGAGAATGTACCTTGTAAAGTTCTTCAAGGCTTGGGACAAGTTTCATGTTTAGATGATTATCCACACATGAAATATCTCCCAACTCAGCCAAATTCTCTTCAACCTTGGCCACAGTTTCAGTAATTTGGCCAAGGCTCTCCACGTTCTCTTCTTCTTCCAGCTCAACTATTTCTTCCTCCTCCTCGACCGCAACTACAATAGTTGGTTCGAGGTCTTCCACACCTTCCTCTTTTTCGTTGAGGACTTCAAGAGGGACTTCAAGTTCAATAGGAGGAAGGCTTAAGACTTGGAATTCTTCGTCGTTGGATAAATGATTTTCCAAGGCTTTTTGAGCTTTTGAAATAGCATTTATCTTGTCTTCCATCTCTTCCACCCTTCTTATCATCTCTTCCAGCATCATCTGCATCCGATCCTCGGAGGTTTATTGTGGAAGTTGCACTTGAGGCATATAAGAGGTGTCTCCTTGCTCATAAAAGGTATGAGAGGGATTAAGTTCATCCCAATATGCGAGTGTTCGCTCCAAACGGTGTGTGCAAGCTTTAAATTTATAACCCTAGACGTAAACTTAAAACAAGGATGCGAACCCGCAGTGTACGGGTCAATCGTAGTAAAAAGCAAGGAATTCCAGGGGTCGATCACAGGGACTTAGTGAAACAAAGTCCAATTACGGTATGCTTAAGTAATTACTAACCACAAAGCAATTAAAACAATCAAAGATGATAAAAGTCAATAAAGGAAATATGCAATTCTAGGGATTAAAGCATCTATTTGTGGTTCCAACTCAAGATCTAAAAATAAGCGGACAAAGCTGAGATTTTTGCATGGGGAAGGTGTTACTAAAGTGGAATAGATCACCGGGTAAGTCTCACTACTCACTAATCCAAAACCGTAACTCCTATTACCGGGTAAGTCTCAAGGAATTAAGATAAAGAACTATAATCTCAAACTAACACACCAACTAAGGGAATAGAATCAACATTTACCAGGTAAGTCTCAGGCTAACTCACAAAGATGGGATGAAAGCACACTCAAACCCCAATAAAGGACAAACCTTTATTACCTACACTTATGATCTTAGGTAAACAAACTAAGGAATTACCGGGTAAGTCTTATCCTAGGCTTGCATTGAACCAGGAAAGGTGTAATAAGAATAGGATTTGGCAAACTCTAACACTTAACTCTCAGTTTCGGATCAGATAAGTCACCTCAGTCAGAAGAATTCCACTCCGGCCTAGATGTTCATCGACTGAGCGAGGTGCTTAGGGTTAAGGTTAAAGACTCGAACTTTCAGGGTCCTACTGTGATTAAGATCATTCTATCATTGTTTTTCCCACAACCTTCAGCCAATCACCCTAGAATCACACAAAGAGATTAGCCACACATCATCATGAAAGTATTAATCAAGTATATGGGAAGAAGGTGAATATTTGAACAAGAAGAATTTAATGAAAAGACTTCAATAACTAAATCAAATATCACAACAAAGCGTTCCTGGGATAGAAATCCAACAAGGCAAGACAACAAGGAAGGGAATCTAAGATAGTCTTACAAAAACCCTTCAAAAGTTATAAAAGCTACAATCTTCCTTCTTCAACCTTCAAAAAGGTTCTTCAAATCTCCCAACTGGAGTATGGCTGCTGCGATGTATAAACCCTGATCGGTGGTATAGCATGATGTGGATTTGTGGGAAATCCGACCCTTTTTATAGGAAAATTACTCTCTAAAGATAAGATATCTTAGAAAGATCTCTTCACATAAAAATAGGTAAAATATATGATCTAGCAAATCTTCTTCCTTCAAGGAGCCAAGCCCAAAAATATAAGATCTCTTTCCAAAGATAAAAGATCTCAGCCAAGAATAAAATATTCTCGCCGCGTCCCAGGTGTTCGCCTCGGTCGAGTCGACTTCTCGGGATCACCTCGGTCGAGGTGACTCTGTAGTCATCCGAGGTGAGTAACAACTGAATGTGAAATCTCTCAAATCTGGTCCAAAGTAAATCTTTAATCCATGGCTATGCTTGCTGGATGTTTCCTTATGTTCCAGAATGTAGCTCCAATGACTCCATAGCTCCTTTTGCTCATTTTTGATGCAAAACGTGCCATTTTACCTACGATTACAACAAAACTAGGTGTAGACCTCGATTCCCGCAAAGGTAGATGAAATGGTGATATAATCACATATTATACATACAAATATGCAGATTATTGAAGATAAAACGTCCAAACAAACCCCAAGATATAGACTATAATTCATGCTATCAAAATACCCCATACTTAGCCCTTGCTTGTCCCCAAGCAAGTTCCGCATATAAAAGGAAAGATAGAATGGATTATAAGTCAAGAAAATCAATGGAAAGCCTTTCAAAACATTTTTATGGTGTGCAACAATCATAGATCACTCTAAGAGAATACTTCATGGGATTTAAAATCAAAATATGATAAAAACATTTTATAAATATAAGCAAGTTGTTCATTTTTGCATAAAATCATAGAATGCATAATAAGTCATAATTATCGAAATTAATCATGCATAATCCAGTTTAAACTACTAAGTCAATCAACAAGCTCGAGGTCTCAAGGGCTTCCCAAAAGAAAGGTCAAGAAACGTGTAGGGTAGGGATGTAAGTAAGGTAATGTGGTGCTAGAATCCGGGAAAAGGATATACTTCACTTTCACTTTGACTTTCAACATCTTCCACCAATAAGCTTTGCTTATTTCACACTTTTTCTTTTACTTTACTTTTTGGGATGCATGGACAGAGGTGCACAATAACCGAAGCCTAGGAAATCAACAATCATCAATTTCTTGAGATGCATCAAACCCTTGATGCACATAACATGACCCGTTAGGAATATCGCTCAATCCGACTTTGGCAAGACTCAAACACCCGGCTATGTGAATGGTGCCGAGTTACTCATCTTCATGATTGACTTCCCCAAACCTATTATTACTTTCTAACACTTTCACTTCCAGCCAACTTCTCAACTTTAACTTCACTTGCTTTCACCACTTCGCTTGCTTTCAAATTCCCGGATAGGTAAAGGGAGGCAAAATGTATATGAGGGGCTAAGCATGATCAAGAAGAAGAAGAGAGAAGAATGAATTGCCTTGGTCTTTCCAGGAAGAAAGTGAGAGAACTCATAATGTGGTGTCAACCTTCAAATTCAACATAATTTAGACAAAAACAAAGTATTAAACATGCCAAAAATTTCAAACAAAGCATTTAGCAACTTAATCATATTATAAAACCTTTCAAACACATAAAGATTTCAAAACCAGTCAGTAAGCAAGATCTTCACTGAGATCACATCCAGATAAGAAGCACAAAAATCGTTTTCGAAAACTCTCAGTTAACCCACCTCGGTCGAGGTGTTCTTAGGTCAACCGAGGTGAAACACCTCGTTTGGCCAGAACTGCCCCGGTCAAGGTCAAAAAAAAAAAATTTTTAAAACCAGTTTTTTTTTTCAGTTTCGACGTTTTTCTCAATCAAATAACCTGTAAGTATGCATGCAGTCTCAGATAATCACATAGAAGCAAACTGAAGCATAAATATAAATAAAGATCCGATCAAGTAGAGTCATACATCACATAAGTGTCGAATAATACACAAATACCCCATACTTGGGACACACTGTTCCAGTGGGTCAAAATAAGTCTAAGGAATAAAATACTCACCGGATAATAAGCTGAACTGCATAAAAATAAGAAAGAAAATCCTGCAGCTCTCACTAGTCACGATCCGGTGGTGGTGGTGGTGGCACATATGGATACTGAGACGGGTCGAACGGGTAGCCCATGATGTGCTCAAACTGGATCTGGGCCAAGCGGTCTGCTAGTAATGAGGGTCATAAACAGTAAACTGTGCTGACCACCTGATCCCCTGCGGTGCATTCAGCTCCCACGGCATAGCCACGTATGGTGTAGTCAGTCCTCGGGGAACCAGAATCCGCCGAGTGATCATCTCCTGCAGCCCAAGCGGCTTGGCAGCCGCCACCATAGTGCAAGCGCTGAGATCCATGTCCTGGTAGATGGCAATGTGGGTCACAATCCCTCCGCAGCAGATGTCCCCCTTCGCCTTGGCCTTGATCCTGTGCAGATCCTCTGCCAGCATCAATCCAAAGTCGGGGATCCCTCCTGTCACCATGCAATATAGGATGAACAGCTCCCCCTGTCGGACCTTCTAGGGCGTCTCAGTACGTGCCAGAAGCGTCTCGCTGAAAATGCGGTGGGCTAGCCTAAAAGCTAAGTGAAAGACGTCCTTCTCCCTGGAATCTCCAGGGCGCCACCTATCTGCGTGCTCAACCACGTGAGCAATCTGTCCCCAAAACTCCCTAGCTACAGATCGGGACGGGAAGTCAACAGCTGTCGGGGCAGGAAAACCAAATATATCCCTCCACTACTCTAGTGGAACTATGAAGTTCCGGTTCATTAACCGGTACTTCACAGAACGCTCTGTGGGGAGGTAGGTGAAGGAGCTAATGAACTCTAAGGTGGGCTCCAAATAGGCAGGGGCTCGGATCTCAGTAAACTGATCTAGCCCTACTGTCGATATCATCCGTCTAAGGTCTCCATCTACATGGAGACAGTCAAAGGCTGACACGTCCAAGAAGCGAGGTGCAATCACTGGACGGCCGGAAATACGGTCGTAATCGACCTGGTGTCGCTCGTGGATCACCGGTCGATAGGGTCGGGAAGAAGAGGAAGAAGGGGAAGGGGAGGATCTATCCCTGATGGCAAGCCGTCTGTCAGAACTCATTCTTAAAATCTCACTGTCAGGTCACCTCGGTCGGTCTGACAATACTCAAGAACACCTCGGCCGAGGCACAGCGCGTTTGGACCGAGGCGAAAACTGCGTAACTGATTTCCTCAAAAATTCTAGTTCTTTTCCCCCAAAATCACTACAACTGGTTCCTATGGGGTACTTAATCAGTTTCTCAGCAAATGCAGGGCAATCCAAGCCCGAATCGAAGCGAAATCAGCGAGGTTAGGGTTTTGGTTTGATTTACCTCGTTCGGCCGTTTCGGTTCGATTTCTTCGCAGATCGACGTTGCACTGGGATCCTCTATGCTTTAATTGCAGTTTGGAAGCGAAAATCTTCGAAAACGAGCGAGAATCGAAGAGCGAGGTGAAGGGGGCTGCTGCGGTCGAGGAAGGGTAAAAGAGAATAAAAAGAAAATTTCCCCCTTTTTATACCCTTTCTGGAACTGCTGTGACCTCGGTCGAGGTGGTCTCGACTGGACCGAGGTGGTACGGACCGAGGTGGATCTTCAGAAACCCTAGTCGCCTTGGTTGCTCAAGAATCATCTCGGTCGAGGTGCTTTGACAGCAACCGAGATGTGCCTCAGTCAAACTCCGTCTTCTCGAATTCTCGAACTTCTGTCCTTCCAGTTATGCTCCTGGTTCGTACTCCTTCCTTAGATGTCACCTGTCATCTGTCTAGAATGCCAAAAACAAAACAAAGCAAAGCAAAAGCAAAACTATCTAAGCTAGAAAGGGAAAAGAAAACAATACCTTGGGTTGCCTCCCAAGAAGCGCTTGGTTTAAGGTCGCTAGCTGGACCATGATGCGTCTCAAACGAGATATATTGGTGCAACCTCCTTAACCGGAGTTTCCGGTTTGTATTTCTTGAGTCTATGACCGTTGACCTTGAAGCTTCCGCTCGTTCGCCCCATATCTCAACTGCACCATGAGGAAAAACATGTTTCACAACATAAGGTCCGGTCCATCTAGATTTTAACTTACTTGGAAAGAGACGGAGGCGGGAGTTGAAGAGTAGAACTAAGTCTCCTTCGTTAAGCTCCTTTGGGATGATACGCTTGTCATGCCATTTCTTCGTCCTCTCCTTATAGATTTTGGCATTCTCATAAGCGTTCAAATGCAGCTCTTCCAGCTCGTTGATATCCAATAGCCGCTTCTCGCCGGCCTCCTTAATGTCGAAGTTCAACCATTTGATCGCCCAATATGCTTTGTGTTCTAACTCAACGGGCAAATGGCAAGACTTCCCATATACCAAATTATAGGGGGTGGTACCTATGGGAGTCTTAAATGCGGTCCTGTAGGCCCAAAGAGCATCATCTAATTTCATGGACCAACCCTTCCTCGTCCTAGAGACGGTCTTCTCCAAAATTGCCTTGATTTCTCTATTCGAGATCTCGACTTGTCCACTAGTTTGAGGGTGATAAGGGGTTGATACCTTGTGGGTTACCCCATACTTCGATAGAAGTGCCTTGAACTTCCGGTTGATGAAATGCGTTCCTCCATCGCTGATGATGATGCGTGGAGTTCAAAAACGTGGAAAGATAGTTCTGTTTAAGAACTTCACAACCACTTTGGCGTCATTAGTGGGAGAAGCGATGGCTTCAACCCATCTAGAGACGTAATCAACTACAAGAAGAATATAGAGGTTTCCTCCGGAGGATGGGAAAGGTCCCATGAAGTCTATCCCCCATACATCAAAGATTTCTACCTCTTGGATGTTATTAAGCGGCATTTCGTTCCTCAATAAATTTCCTATTCTTTGGCATGCATCACAAGAGACAAGAAACGATTGCACATCCTTAAATAATGTAGGCCAAAAGAAACCGGAACGTAATACCTTAGCGCATGTCTTATCGGTGCTAGCATGTCCTCCACAAGGAAGTGAATGACAATGCCGTATGACGCTATTAACTTCATCTTCCGGAATGCATCTTCGAAGCATCCCATCCGCCCCGCGCTTGAATAGCAGCGGCTCATCCCAGTAGTAATGGCGTACTTCCTTGAAGAATCTCTTCTTTTGAGAGTCCGTCAATCCGGGCGGGATTTCCTAGCAAACAAGATAATTCACAATATCAGCATACCAAGGTCCTTTATTATCAGAAAGTTGGTGGATAGAATGTTCCACCAACTGAGGATGAATGTCAGAGAAGGGAGTAAGAAGTTTGTTATTCTCAGCAGTCTCAATTGACATCATCTCGCCATCGACCTCGGTCGAGGCGCAGAGGCGTTGACCGAGATGTTCTTCGGTCGCATCGCTCAGTCCAGAAGGTGCCTCGGTCGAGGTACTGCAACTGGAACCAAAACTGGAGATCTTCGTCTCCTGGATTAGTCTCTCAGTTTTAGCTCTTGGATCTTCTTCTAGTGCGTTTAAGCTCCGTATATCTGCATCACAAGAAGCATCTATACCTTCCTCCATTAAACTGAAACTAATAACTCTTTCGAGTGGATCGTTAATAAGGATAGAGCTCACCAATTTTCTTGATTCTTCTTCATCGTAGATGTTGAAGATATCATCGCTTAGCTGCTCCCCTTTCATGGCTGCAAGTAATGCGAACTCCACCTCATCGCCACCAATGTTGAATTTCAACTTGGCGTTCTTGCAATCCACGTTGCAACCCGAAGTTGCTAGAAATGGCCTCCCGAGAATAATAGGAACAGGATAATCTGCGGGAATGTCAAGTACAACAAAATCTATAGGTAAATAGAAGTTACCTAACTTGACCGGAACGTCCTTCAAGATTCCCACGGGATGGGTGATGGAGCGATCCGCCATGTATAGTCGAATCTTGACCGGCTTGGGCTCTCCAAGTCCGATCTTCACACATAGCTCCAGCGGAATGATGCTCACGCTGGCTCCTAGATCACATAGGGCTTCACAAGTGACATCCCCAACTTGAATGGGAATGCAAAATGAGCCGGGATCTCTCAATTTAGGTGGCATCTTCTCCTTCATGATTTGAATAAGCTCCGAGGATTTATATGTCATCCTAACTTCACCAAAATCTTCCAGTTTCCTCTTCCTCGATAGGATCTCCTTCAAGAACTTCCCATAGGCAGGCATTCCTAGAATAGCATCAAGGAAAGGAATGTTAATGTGCAATTTATTCATCAAGTCAAGGAACTTACCAAAGTGCTTGTCTAGATGTGCTCTGGCCCTTGACTAGGGGAATGGAAGTGGTGGTTTGTATGCAGGAGGTGGAACATAAACTTCAGTTTTCCCCTCCGCTTTCTGTGGCTCCACCTCGGTTGGCATCTCGGTCGAAGTGTTCTTCGACTGCACCTGGACCGAGGTGGTCTTCGTCGGTACTGGCACCGACCGAGGCACTAGATCTGCAGTTTTCAGTCCACTCCTCGTAGTTATGGCCATGATTTGGCCCTTAGGGTTGCTTTCCGTCCTTGCTGGAAGCTTCTCTGGATCTCTTGGCGCGTCATTCGCCCTACTTGCAAGTTGTTGTTCAAAGGCTTTTTGGGCCTTCGAAAATGAAGTCATAAAAGTCTCCATAGCGCTAAGCTTGATCAAGATAGCCTCCAACACTGCGTCTTTCTTTTCCGACTGAGACGAACTTGATCCTTGCCCCTGGCTCTTTAATGGAGTAGAAGAAGAAGAAGGGGAAGAGAGGAAAGGATTAGAGGAATCGTTAGAGTTGAAGTTTGAATGATTGTTACCAGAATTTTGGTTGTTCGCCCTCCAATTGTTGCTATTGGATCCTCTGTTGTTGTTGTAATTGTTGTTCCGGGAACCGTTGTTGTTGTTATGGTATCCATTGTTGTTGTTCCTTTGTCCTTGCTCTTCCTTCTTGGTTTGAGCAACCAAGAGTTCCTTCAATTGCTTCACGTCGTTCTTCAAAGACGTGAGTTGATTGTTGTTGGGCTGAGTTTCCTGGAAGTTAACTCGTTTAACTCCACCTTCAGCTCCTTGATGGGTGTACTTCTCCATATGCAAAGCTTGCTTCTCGATGAAGTCCCAAGCTTCGTCAATCGCCATGTCCATAAAGGTACCGGCAGAGAGTAGTTGGAGGTTGAACTGGGTGCTTCCGTCCAGTCCCTTGAAGTATATCTCCAATAACTCTATCTTTGGAATCCCATGATGTGGGCAATCCAAAAGAATGTCCTTGAACCGCTCCCATGACTTGGACAAGCTCTCCTCGTCCTTCATAATGAAAGCATTGATCTTCCCTCTCATTTCAGCGGTCTTTGAGGGGGGAAAGAATTTGGTCAAAAATTCCATAGTCATCTCCTCCCATGTGCTGATTTTTCCTGGAGGAAGAGATTGATACCAAGTAAGAGCTCTATCTTTTAAAGAAAAGTAAAAAGGTCTTAGCTTGTAGTTGTTATTTTCAATCCTTGAGGGTCTCAAGGTCTCCATCAAGATCTCATAGTTTTGAAGATGTTGATGTGGGGATTCCTTCTCTAGCCCTTCGAATTGGCATTGGCGAATCATGGATAGAACTTGCGGTCGAAGTTCGTAGTCATGGTCCGCTGGATCTCCTAGGTTAACTCCTGGATGCCTCAGTTGTTGATTGGGGTCCATCCTTTGACCTAGGGTCTGTGGGATTCCTGCAAGAAGAACACCTTGGACTGGCATCCGAGGTGGAAGTATCTCGGCCGGGGCGTCAGGTACTGGAACTTGCCTCGGTCAAGGGTCAGCAACTGGATCCTGCATCGGTCGAGGATCAGGAACTGGATCTTCCCTCGGTCGAAGTAGATATTGGTCTCGTAAGGCTGCCATATCTACTTCGATCGCCTCAGTCCTGGTGAGAGTTTCTTCTTTTTCTTGCCTTAGTTCTTCCCTGCTAAGGCGTAGCTGCTCTAGCGCCTCTTTCAACTCGGCCTCAAGATCGCGATTGTCTTGGTTGGCCATCTTCGCTTCTCGTAAGCGACGTTTGTATGTCTTTTCTGGTTCGGGATCGTAAGGAACGATTTCCTTCCCAGTGCGGGTTCTTCGCATAAACCTAAGAAAGAACCTGCAAAAGTCACTCAAGTAGAGTGGTTAGTAGACACGGGGGCAAGTGCCCCAAGAGCAAACCGTAACCGGCTCGGTCTAGACCAAGTCCCCGGCAATGGCTCCAAAAACTTGTTCGCTCCAAACGGTGTGTGCAAGCTTTAAATTTATAACCCTAGACGTAAGCTTAAAATAAGGATGCGAACCCGCAGTGTACGGGTCAATCGTAGTAAAAAGCAAGGAATTCCAGGGGTCGATCACAGGGACTTAGTGAAACAAACTCCAATTACGGTATGCTTAAGTAATTACTAACCACAAAGCAATTAAAACAATCAAAGATGATAAAAGTCAATAAAAGAAATATGCAATTCTAGGGATTAAAGCATCTAGTTGTGGTTCCAACTCAAGATCTAAAGATAAGCGGACAAAGCTGAGATTTTTGCATGGGGAAGGTGTTACTAAAGTGGAATAGATCACCGGGTAAGTCTCAAGGAATTAAGATAAAGAACTATAATCTCAAACTAACACACCAACTAAGGGAATAGAATTAACCTTTACCGGGTAAGTCTCAGGCTAACTCACAAAGATGGGATGAAAGCACACTCAAACCCCAATAATGGACAAACCATTATTACCTACACTTATGATCTTAGGTAAACAAACTAAGGAATTACCGGGTAAGTCTCATCCTAGGCTTGCATTGAACCAGGAAAGGTGTAATAAGAATAGGATTTGGCAAACTCTAACACTTAACTCTCAGTTTCGGATCAGATAAGTCACCTCAGTCAGAAGAATTCCACTCCGGCCTAGATGTTCATCGACTGAGCGAGGTGCTTAGGGTTAAGGTTAAAGACTCGAACTTTCAGGGTCATACTGTGATTAAGATCATTCTATCATTGTTTTTCCCACAACCTACAGCCAATCACCCTAGAATCACACAAAGAGATTAGCCACACATCATCATGAAAGTATTAATCAAGTATATGGGAAGAAGGTGAATATTTGAACAAGAAGAATTTAATGAAAAGACTTCAATAACTAAATCAAATATCACAACAAAGCGTTCCTGGGATAGAAATCCAACAAGGCAAGACAACAAGGAAGGGAATCTAAGATAGTCTTACAAAAACCCTTCAAAAGCTATAAAAGCTACAATCTTCCTTCTTCAACCTTCAAAAAGGTTCTTCAAATCTCCCAACTGGAGTATGGCTGCTGCGATGTATAAACCCTGATCGGTGGTATAGCTTGATGTGGATTTGTGGGAAATTCGACTCTTTTTATAGGAAAATTACTCTCCAAAGATAAGATATCTTAGAAAGATCTCTTCACATAAAAATAGGTAAAATATATGATATAGCAAATCTTCTTCCTTCCAGGAGCCAAGCCCAAAAATATAAGATCTCTTTCCAAAGATAAAAGATCTCAGCCAAGAATAAAATATTCTCGCCGCGTCCCAGGTGTTCGCCTCGGTCGAGTCGACTTCTCTAGATCACCTCGATCGAGGTGACTCTGTAGTCAACTGAGGTGAGTCACAACTGAATGTGAAATCTCTCAAATCTTGTCCAAAGTGAATATTTAATCCATGGCTATGCTTGCTGGATGTTTCCTTATGTTCCAGAATGTAGCTCCAATGACTCCATAACTCCTTTTGCTCCTTTTTTATGCAAAACGTGCCATTTTACCTACGATTACAACAAAACTAGGTGTAGACCTCGATTGCCGCAAAGGTAGATGAAATGGTGATATAATCACATATTATACATACAAATATGCAGATTATTGAAGATAAAACGTCCAAACAAACCCCAAGATATAGACTATAATTCATGCTATCAGCGAGCTCATCCTCAATGGCTTCCACTCTTTTTCTTTCGTCACTAAACCAATAATAGGCATACTTCTCCTCTAAATATTCATAATGGTCCGCCCTAAAACCTTGCCATGCTATCCAGGCTGTATCAAATGCATGTTCATAGTTCCATGCAGCCATTGGTGACCCTGAAAATTCAAAAACTCATACCAAAAGATTAAAAGAAAAAGCAAAAATCTCCCAAGCCCGACAACTGAAAACCGAATTTGGCCTAGACCAAATCCCCGGAAACGGTGCCAAAAACTTGTTCTTTGGCGAAACTATGTTCCGTTGCCGGAACGAGAACTCCGTATGTACCTAAGAACACAAATCTGCAAGAACACTCAAGCCGAAAAGATTAATAGCAAAAGGAAGAACAATCCCCGGCAACGGCGCCAAAAACTTGTTCGCTCAAAAGTGTGCGTGCAAATCTTAAATTTATAAAATTGAAATTAAAGCAAAGCGAACCCGTAGTGTACGGATCGGCGTAGTAAAGCAAGAATTCTAGAGTATCGAACTCAGGAATTTGGGGGAACAAAATCAGTTCACAAGTTATCGAGCAATAAAATAGAAAGCTTTTGCAAATATTATTGGGAAAACAAGGATTCTAAATATGTGGGTATCCAATTGTGGCAATCGGTTTAAGATATTCTAAAGATGTAAGGACAGAGTCGGGATTGCAGAGGTATGTCTATGGTAGGGTGTTGTATGGTGAAATTCCAAACCCATATGTCTCACCCAAAGGCTCTCTCTATAAAGGTTGTCGAGGCTGCAGTATAGAAAGGATTGAATTATAAGAATTATTCTCAAATACCCATGCCCAAACCCAAGAGAATCGAAGATGAGTCAAAACGGTTGAGGTTGTGACACTCGAAACCGAAATAGAGGATGTTGAGTCTCACTACTACCTAGGAAAGGTAAACCAAGGCAAGATTAAAGAAAATCTTTAACTTTGGATTAACGTAAAATCAAAACACGAACGACAGAGGAAACCACGGGCAGATCTTGAAGAACCACGGCCGTGGAACTCAAGAACAGACCGTGGAAAGCCTCGACGATGAGGTTTCTCGCAACTCTCAGGGTCCAATCTGTTTTGGTTCAATCTATCATCATCTATGCCACAACTATCAACCCTTCACCTTAGAATCGCTAAAGGCTTTTAGCCAACAATCATCATCATAAAATCAACAATCAAATATGAAAGGAATAAAGGATTGAACTTTGAAACCTCAACGATAAACACCGAATCAATCTCAATAAAACCAAAAATCTGTAAATCGTGTTCAATGAATTCGGAATAGTGGAAGAGTATCTCATAAATCTCAAGAAAAAAGGAAGAACAGGATGTCAATCCGCCTTCTATTGAAAACCTAATATCTTTTCCAAAGTACACAATCTTCGAAATGCGTCCTTTTTCGAATCTTCCCTGTACGCAATAGAATCTCCTGAAATCTCTCTAAGCAATGCCCTCGAAATGCCCTGGATGCAACACGTCCCGTCTCGGGTCTCCCCCGTCTCTTAGTTGAAGATTTTTGCTCCCCTTCAGTCTCGGGTCTGTCACCCTCCCAGTTCTTTCAAGTTGGAGCCCCTTCAATGTTGAAGGCTATCCAATATATATAGGGATAAATCTAGGGTTCAAAGACGAAACCCTAAATATTTGGGCTGAAAAGAAGTCGAGGCCGTTGGTATCAGAAAATACTCTGGGCTGCGTCAGACGGTATCAGAAAATACTCTAGGTTACGTCAGACGGTAACAGAAGATACTTTGGCGCGTCAGACGGTATCTGAAGATACTTTGGCGCATCCCATCTTCCTTTTATGCTCCTTTTTGTCCCGGTTCAAGGCTTGATCCGTAAAATATGTCATTTCGCTTCATAATTTGTCAAATTACCTACAAATGCAATAAAACTTTGTGTAGACCTCTATTCTTGCAAAGTAGGTGAATATGACCATAAATGCCATGGATGTATGTCTATGAATGCAAAATATAGGGAAAATCTACATAAATACATGCCTAAATATAGATCATAATTCATGTCATCAGTTTGTGCCATCACCTTGATTCTAATCCCTTGAATAATAGCTAACGGTTTTAATCCAATTGTGTAGATGTCTTGCAGGTTAGGGATGCCGCCGAGTGAGGTGGAGGAGTGGACAGTCGGGGTCTACGTACATTATAGGACGGGGATGGTTTCCATTTTCGTTATGTTGTGGATTATATACTTATGTTTATGTTGGAGTTTGTGTCGTTTTGAGGACTCGGTTGAGTTTCTAAGTTGTACCTTACTCTTTTGGATGCTTGCACTTGCATTAAAATGTTTTCGGAATTTGCCTTTATTTGTTCCTTGTTGGAAAGGTCAGGAGAAATTGTTGTCAAGATAAGGGTCAGGATTCATTGTGAGGTCTCCGCCCGTAGCATCCCATGTCTCGCGGATTTAGGGGGTTACAATATGGCATCAAAGCCCTAGGTTGACAACAATGGAACTCGTAATCTTCTTAAAGGCCGAATGACAATAAACAGAACCCTCAAGGGTTTTGAGTTTTGAAGAAATGACTTATTGTTTCAAAATCATGTGCATGAGTCGGGTGTGGAATAGAATGTACGAGACCACCACTCCTTCCCCGGACCTCAGCGACGTAGTTTATTGGACTTGATATATGTATATGTAAAGATGTAGATGTGTATATGTGGATTGTATTTGCATGATGCACTTGATATATATGTAGACTATAGTACGTGTTAGACCTTGTATTTTTGTAATGGATTTCCGGATGTTATATTAGTAGTAAGGTATCCATAGGACTTATATAGTCTTATATGTGGATACTTATTATATATAGTATCTTATGGAGATATAGGACCTAATAGAAAAGATGATAGTATGATATCATCACCTTTAAGACAACGTTGATGGCTTGAGATAGCGTTCATACGTGGAGCAGTACACTCAAGTATCGAGTTGAGCATTTTGTGTTGACGAACACCATGGCGTTTCTCAGATTCCTTTAAAAGGATGTCGAAGAGGAGGATTTGAAATGACATAAACGAAGGACGGACAAGTGGAAGGAAAACTCGAGACAAATTAAGCGAAATTGAGATGGAAAATATACAAGTAAAGGGAGCAACACTAATGCGCGGAAGTGGTTCCAGAGAAGCCATGATGGTAATATGACGAGACCTATAAAAGGAATGAACTGAAATTCTTCAAGAAGACGCGTGGACAACTAAAGATACGAATCAAGGAGGAGATGGGTACATTCTATCAAGGCTAAAGGTGGTATTCCATTAAGGTGTGAACCTTTCTTTAAACGCTCCTAAGCATTGGAGTCAAGAGAAGAAGAGTGATCGAACCATTTGCGAAAGACTTAAGATACCGTAAGGTAAGCTTACGAGGTACCAATACGTAAATTGCCAACATTATGAGAGTTAAGAGAAGAATGACATGGTGGGGATTCACGTGGAGTTGACCGGTTTTGTTACGATGATAAAGCTAAGAAAGGCCAAGAAGATAGAAGTGTGAGTAGATGTGACCCCGAGAAGATAAGTGATGCAACAAGGAGCTTAGTTACGGAAGGACTGGACGACAACAAAATGAAACACGAGCAGTTGTTGAGTAACGTTAGAGATTCTGAGAAGACACACTTACAAGATAGCATGAGGCGCGGTTAAGCCTATGAAGGTGAATTATACGGCACGCGAAGCCAAAAAGAGTATGTTTACCTTATGGAAGAGGAAGAAAGCATGGAACGTGGAAAGAGTTAACGAAGTTGAGGTAGAGTACCCCGAGGAGGGTAGCATTCTTAAGTATGGTAACATGGAAAGTGTAGTAGAATGGTAAGCTGTTGACTTTGGAGATGGTCAACTATAAGCTGACCAATGACAACCAAGAACGCACATGTGCGGGTTGCCTATTGATGAGCTGTTCGCTCCAAATGGTGTGTGCAAGCTTTAAATTTATAACCCTAGACCTAAACTTAAAACAAGGATGCGAACCCGCAGTGTACGGGTCAATCGTAGTAAAAAGCAACAAATTCCAGGGGTCGATCACAGGGACTCGGTGAAACAAAGTCAATAACGGTAAGCTTCGTGAATACTAACCACAAGAGCAATTAACACAATCAAAGATGAATAAGAAGTCAGTAAAGCAAACATGCAATTCTAGGGATTAAAGCATCTAGTTGTGGTTCCAACTCAAGATCTAAAGATAAGCAGACAAAGCTGAGATTTTTGCAAGGGGAAGGTGTTACTAAAGTGGAGTAGATCACCGGGTAAGTCTCACTACTCACTAATCCAAAACCGTAACTCCTATTACCGGGTAAGTCTCAAGGAATTAAGATAAAGAACTATTACCTCAAACTAACACACCATCTAAGGGAATAGAATCAACCTTTACCGGGTAAGTCTCAGGCTAACTCACAAAGATAGGATGGAAGCACACTCAAACCCCAATAAAGGATAAACCTTTATTACCTACACTTATGATCGTTGGTACACAAACTAAGGAATTACCGGGTAAGTCTCATCCTAAGCTTGCTTTGAACCAGGAAAGGTGTAATAAGAATAGGATTTGGCAAACTCTAACACTTAACTCTCAGTTTAGGATCAGACAAGTCACCTCGGTCAGACGAATTCCACCCCGGCCGAGATGTTCATCGACTGAACGAGATGCTTAGGGTTAAGGTTAAAGACTCGAACTTTCAGGGTTCTACTGGAATCTAAGATTATTCTATCATTGTTTTTCCCACAACCTTCAGCCAATCACCCTAGAATCACACAAGGAAATTAGCCACTCATCATCATTATGAAAGTATTAAATATATGGGAAGAAGGTGAATATTTGAACAAGAAGAATTTAATGAAAAAGACTTCAATAACTGAATCAAATATCACAACAAAAGCGTTCCTTGGATAGCAATCCAACAAGACAAGACAACAAGTGAGGGAATTAAAGACAATCTTACAAAACCCTCCCAAAAGCTATAAAAGCTATGATCTTCAATCTTCCTTCAACCTTCAAGAAGGTTCTTCGAAACTCCCAACTGGAGTACGGCTGCTGCGTGCTATAAACCCTGATCGACGGTATAGCGTGATCTCCAACTATATGCGGATCCTTCGGTGTAAGCGGGATGTTAGATTTGTGGAAATCCAACCTTTTTTATAAGAAAATAACCCTCCAAAGATAAAATATCTTAGAAAGATCTTTTCCCATAAAAAATAGGTAAAATATAAGATCTTCTTCCTTCCAGGAGCCAAGCCCAAAAGTATAAGATCACCTTCCAAAGATAAAAGATCTCAGCCAAGAATAAAATATTCTCGCCGCGTCCTAGGTGTTCGCCTCGGTCGAGTCGGCGTCTCTGGATCACCTCGGTCGAGATGAATCTCTGGTCAACCGAGGTGAGTCATAACTGAATGTGAAATCTCTCAAAACTGGTCCAAAGTGAACCTTTAATCCATGGCTATGCTCCCTGGATGGTTCCTTATGCTCCTCAATGTAGCTCCAAATGACTCATGACTCCTTTTGCTCCTTTTTGATGCAAAACGTGCCATTTTACCTGCAATTACAGCAAAACTAGGTGTAGACCTCGATTCCCGCAAAGGTAGATGAAATGGTAATATAATCACATATTATACATGCTAACATGCAGATTATTGAAGATAAAACGTCCAAACAAAGCTCAAAATATAGACTATAATCCATGCTATCAAAATACCCCATACTTAGCCCTTGCTTGTCCCCAAGCAAGTTCTGCATATAGAAGACAAGATAGAATGGATTATAAGTCAAGAAAATCAATGAAAAGTCTTTGAAAAACATTTTTATGGTGTGTTACAATCATAGATCACTCTAAGAGAATACTTCATGGAATTAAAAACTTAATATGCTCAAAACATTTTATAAATATAGGAAAGTTGTTCATCTTTGTATAAAACCATAGAATGCATAATAAATCATAATTATCAAAATTAATCATGTATAATCCAGTTTAAACCACTAAGTCAATCAACAAGCTCAAGGTCTCAAGGACTTCCCAAAAGAAAAGGTCAAGAAACGTGTAAGGTAGGGATGTATGTAAGGTAATGTGGTGCTAGAATCCGGGAAAAGGATGAACTTCACTTTCACTTTGACTTGCAACATCTTCCACCAATAAGCTTTGCTTATTTCACACTTTTTTTCTTTTTACTTTACTTTTTGGGATGCATGGACAGAGGTGCACAATAACCGAAGCCTAGGAAATCCGCAATCATCAATTTCTTGAGATGCATCAAACCCTTGATGCACATACCATGACCCGTTACGAATATCGCTCAATCCGACTTTGGCAAGACACAAACACCCGGCTATGTGAATGGTGCCGAGTTACTCATCTTCATGATTGACTTCCCCAAACCTATTATTACTTTCTAGCACTTTCACTTCCAGCCAACTTCTCAACTTTAACTTCACTTGCTTTCACCACTTTGCTTGCTTCCAAATTCCCGGATAGGTAAAGGAGGCAAAATGTATATGAGGGGTTAAGCATGATCAAGAAGAAGAAGAGAGAAGAATGAATTGCCTTGGTCTTTCCAGGAAGAAAGTGAGAGAACTTATCTTGTGGTGTCAACCTTCAAATTCAACATAATTTGGATAAAAACAAAGTATTAAGCATGCCAATAATTTCAAACAAAGCATTTAGCAACTTAAACATAATATAAAACCTTTCAAACACATAAAGAATTTAAAACTAGTCAGTAAACAAGATCTTCACCGAGATCATATCCAGATAAGTAACACAAAAATAATTTTCGAAAACTCTCAGTTAAATCACCTCGGTCGAGGTGTTCTTGGTCAACCGAGGTGAAACGCCTCGTTTGGCCAAGATTGGCTCGGTCGAGGTCAAAATTTTTTTTTTTTTAAAACCATTTTTTTTTCAGTTTCGACGTTTTTCTCAATCAAATAACCTGTAAGTATGCATGTAATATCAGATAAACATATAAAGGCAAATGAAGCATCAATATGAAATATCCGATCAAATGTGCGTACATCGAAATCATCAAATAAGTACATCAAAAGTCATCACATAAATACAAATACCCCATACTTGGGACACACTGTCCCAGTGGGTCAATATAAGTCAAGGACATGATACTCACCGAACATAGCTAAACTACATGAAGAAGTAAGAAACAGCTCCCAGATAAGACCATCTCGGTTGGCGAAGCACATATCGGTCGAGGTGTTCTGACAGTACCCGAGATGTATCTCAGTAAAGCTCGTTTCCTCAACTTCTCAAAATTTTGTTCTTCCAGTGTAGCTCCTGAACTGTGATCCTTCCTTTTGGAATACCTGGTTGTTGTCTAGAGGAAAATAAAAACAAAGCAACTATTTAAACTAAACTAGAAAAGGGAGAAGAAAGCAATACCTTGGGTTGCCTCCCAAGAAACGGTTGGTTTAAGGTCGCTAGCTGGACCATACGGCATGGGATTACTCAATGCACTTCGAATGTCGTGGAGTGCTCATCACATCCGTAAAAATCTTCCAAAAGGTTCCGGTTCCTAACTTCACCGGCAAATGGTAAGATCTTCCACGTACAAGCTTGTACAGTTTGATTCTCACCGGAATTCGTCTAGACTTTCTGCACTTCAATGGGACATTCCTCGTGTCCCATCCTTTCCTTAATCGAGAAAATAGTTTCTCAAGAATTATAGCAGCTTCCCCATCTATAGCTTGGGGATGGTACAGGGTCCTGAGCATGCGAGGGACCCCATACTTGAACAAGAGACTCTTCATCGCTTTAGCGGTGTAGTGCTTGCCAACTCCACTTCTCATGATCCGAGGAGCTTCTTCTTCCAACAATTTCAAGGAAGACTTCATCTTGATCTTTGGAGGTTCTTTTGGAAGAGACCTCCAACTCTCCGGTGCTTTCCTGAAAAATTTAGAAATTTTAATAGGGATATCGAATGGAGTAAGAGAACTTACCTTGTAAAGTTCTCCAAAGCTCATATCAGGTTTCATGTTAGGTTGATAACCAACACATGAAATCTCTCTCAACTCAGTTGATATTTCTTCCACCTTGGTCACAATCTCAGTAATTTGACCAAGGTTCTCTGCATCTTCTGCTTCCAGTTTTGCAGATTCTTCCATCTCGGCCGAGATCTCTTCCACTTCGACCGAGGTCTTAACGGTCAGATTGAGCCCTTCCATATCCTCCTCTTCCTCAGAAGTTTCAGGAGAAATTTTGGGTTCGACTGGGGGGATGCTTGGAACGTGCAACACTTCCTTATGCTCCTCTTGCGGCTTAGCATAGGATAGGGTGCTTTCCTTGAGCTCCTCCATCTTCTTCATCAACTTCTCCCATCTTGATTCAAGAGAATCTTCCGGAGGTTGCTCACAAATCGTCTTAGGGACATTCAGTTCATCCCACTTCGCAAGTTCACGCTGAATGGCCTCTTCTCTTTCCCATTCACTGCTGAACCAATAGAAGGAGTACTTCTCCTCCAAGTATTCATAATGGTCCGCCCTAGCACTTTGCCTTGCTATCCAGGCTGGATCAAGTGTAGTCATCGGAAATCCTGAAAACTACAAAACTCATAGAAAGAGTAGTTAGTAGCAACAGGGGCAAGTGCCCCGAAAGCAAACCGCAACCGGCTCGGTCTAGACCAAGTCCCCGGCAACGGCGCCAAAAACTTTTTCGCTCCAAACGGTGTGTGCAAGCTTTAAATTTATAACCCCAGACTTAAGCTTAAAACAAGGATGCGAACCCGCAGTGTACGGGTCAATCGTAGTAAAAAGCAAGAAATTCCAGGGGTCGATCACAGGGACTCGGTGAAACAAAGTAAATAACGGTAAGCTTCGTGAATACTAACCACAAGAGAAATTAACACAATCAAAGATGAATAAGAAGTCAATAAAGCAAACATGCAATTCTAGGGATTAAAGCATCTAGTTGTGGTTCCAACTCAAGATCTAAAGATAAGCGGACAAAGCTGAGATTTTTGCAAGGGGAAGGTGTTACTAAAGTGGAGTAGATCACCGGGTAAGTCTCACTACTCACAAATCCAAAACCGTAACTCCTATTACCGGGTAAGTCTCAAGGAATTAAGATAAAGAACTATTACCTCAAACTAACACACCATCTAAGGGAATAGAATCAACCTTTACCGGGTAAGTCTCAGGCTAACTCACAAAGATAGGATGGAAGCACACTCAAACCCCAATAAAGGATAAACCTTTATTACCTACACTTATGATCGTTGGAACACAAACTAAAGAATTACCGGGTAAGTCTCATCCTAAGCTTGCTTTGAACTAGGAAAGGTGTAATAAGAATAGGATTTGGCAAACTCTAACACTTAACTCTCAGTTTAGGATCAGACAAGTCACCTCGGTCAGACGAATTCCACCCCGGCCGAGATGTTCATCGACTGAACGAGATGCTTAGGGTTAAGGTTAAAGACTCGAACTTTCAGGGTCCTACTGGAATCTAAGATTATTCTATCATTGTTTTTCCCACAACCTTCAGCCAATCACCCTAGAATCACACAAAGAAATTAGCCACTCATCATCATTATGAAAGTATTAAATATATGGGAAGAAGGTGAATATTTGAACAAGAAGAATTTAACGAAAAAGACTTCAATAACTGAATCAAATATCACAACAAAAGCGTTCCTTGGATAGCAATCCAACAAGACAAGACAACAAGTGAGGGAATTAAAGACAATCTTACAAAATCCTCCAAAAAGCTATAAAAGTTATGATCTTCAATCTTCCTTCAACCTTCAAGAAGGTTCTTCGAAACTCCCAACTGGAGTACGGCTGCTGCGTGCTATAAACCCTGATCGACGGTATAGCGTGATCTCCAACTGTATGCGGATCCTTCGGTGTAAGCGGGATGTTAGATTTGTGGAAATCCAACCCTTTTTATAAGAAAATAACCCTCCAAAGATAAAATATCTTAGAAAGATCTTTTCCCATAAAAAATAGGTAAAATATAAGATCTTCTTCCTTCCAGGAGCCAAGGCCAAAAATATAAGATCACCTTCCAAAGATAAAAGATCTCAGCCAAGAATAAAATATTCTCGCCGCGTCCTAGGTGTTCGCCTCGGTCGAGTCGGCGTCTCTGGATCACCTCGGTCGAGATGAATCTCTGGTCAACCGAGGTGAGTCATAACTGAATGTGAAATCTCTCAAAACTGGTCCAAAGTGAATCTTTAATCCATGGCTATGCTCCCTGGATGGTTCCTTATGCTCCTCAATGTAGCTCCAAATGACTCATGACTCCTTTTGCTCCTTTTTGATGCAAAACGTGCCATTTTACCTGCAATTACAGCAAAACTAGGTGTAGACCTCGATTCCTACAAAGGTAGATGAAATGGTAATATAATCACATATTATACATGCTAACATGCAGATTATTGAAGATAAAACGTCCAAACAAAGCTCAAAATATAGACTATAATCCATGCTATCATGAGCACATATATAGAGAGTAGACAAGACTATGACATGGAGAATCGGTAGCGAGAATTTAGAGGATTTTCGGTGGTTCGGAGTAAGTGATAAGGTTGTATGTCAACTGAAGTATAGATGCCTTAATCAAGTAACGATTATTGGTTCAAGACAAGTAACTCAAGCGGGCCTCTTAGGGGGGGATTTGGATGACCTTATGCAACCTTTGTAGGTCATGGAATTGACATATGGGAGAACGACACAGATTAGAGGTTTTAAAGTTGACTACAGTAAAAGGGGAAGTATTGAATCAAGAAGAAGGTAAGGCTTCTATTGTGGTCATACAAAAAGAGAATACATAAAGAAGATGCATGGTAGGTTTGTACTAACAAAACGGATGTATGTTTTCCGGACTCACATGGAGGAGCTATGCTAGCAATGACACTAAACGGGGAACTTGGATAGTAGTAACACGGCAAGCTTTGGGGTTAACTTGAGAAGCATGGGGAGTATATGACAAACGGAAGCTAAAACCCATACGGTTGGATTGATGCTACGTAAGGAAATAAAGTAAGTCCTATGCCTACTCATAGGTTTGGTGCTAACAATATCAAATATGAAGAACGATTCCCACATGTTGTAATGTCCAAGAAGGTAAAGAAGAGGAGATCGATTTATTTAGAGGCATGATTACACCCTACAGTTTGAACGCTTATGGCAACCCCAAAAAATGTGAAAGAAGTTACAAGTCCTAGGATGTGAGGGTCATTACCGGATTTATGGACATATTCTCCAAAGTGATACCATCAATGGCTAACTTACGTTGGAAGACAAAGAAGTTTTGGAAACAGACAAGGTTCATAAGAGTTGATAAGAGTTAATAAAAGAGATTCATTGGTGCAACTGTTTTGAAATTGCCCCGAGGTAAGAAGGGTTTGGGGTGTACAAGTGACTCTCCAAGACAAGGTCTTGGTTGGGGTATTGAGGAACGATGTAAAAATAATAGCATCCGTGTCTCGCTACTAGATGTAAGGGGAAATAAAGTACTTTCTTCATCACTCAAGCTTGTAGCAAGGATTGAGGGAACGTAACATCAAAGTTTGGTTGGACAAGAACCAAAATTGAAGTGTTGTATTGAGAAGGACTGAACACAAAGTTGAGTTTCTGATATGTCAGATCTTTTTGGAGATCTTGGCGCGAGTTGGAAAGTGGTTTACCGGTTGGCATGGCCACCGAGGTCGGAGG
Organism: Fagopyrum homotropicum; assembly: GCA_033239125.1. Classification (NCBI taxonomy): domain Eukaryota; kingdom Viridiplantae; phylum Streptophyta; class Magnoliopsida; order Caryophyllales; family Polygonaceae; genus Fagopyrum; species Fagopyrum homotropicum. The sequence goes on along the minus strand of BSWB01000007.1, from coordinate 58,916,282 downwards.
GTATTCACCCAGTGTTTCATTTATCTCAGCTGAGAGAGTACATACATGACCCGAGGCACATCATTAAGCCACGAGGACCTAATGGTCGAGTCGGACCATACTTTTGCGGAGCATCCGATAGCAGTTTTGGAGCGTAGTACGAAACGCCTTTGTTCGAAGGAGATACCGATGCCGAGAGTGCAGTGGTCGAGATGAGGAACTGATGAGGCTACGTGAGAGACCAAGGATAGTATCTAGAGGAACTATCCCGAGTTTTACGCAGGATTAGCGACAACGATAGGACCGTCGAGTTAGTCCCGAGATCTTTCCTTTGGTTGTCCTTATGTGTTCTATGACATGATGTGTTATGTGTGTTTGTATGAGTATGTGTGTACCTTGCGAGGTATTGATGCGATGATATTCGTAGGCTTGGATTAGGGCCGATAATAGACGCACTTATGTGTTCCTTTATGTGTTCCGAGCGGTTATCGAGACGTGTTTGATCATGAGTTTTATGTTTAGCAAGTTTCCAAACGAAACTTGTTTTTAGGGGGATTAGTTGAAACGTCCGGAATTTTTATTCCGGTTATCGAGCGAGTTATCGATCTTCCCGCAAGCGCGGCTCAATTTTCCCGTGGCACGAGGTGCTGAGTGATGGGTTTATTCCATAATCTCTTTCCGACCTTCCGTTATCTCTCCTTTTTGCTTTTGGACCTTTCGTTGCTTGCACCAAGGAAACAAGGAGGTCAGCTGACCCCTTGTTGCCCTCCCCTCTTTGCATCTTGATTCTTCCTCTCTCCTCATTTCCTTCACTCACGTTAGTTTCTCCCCTCCCTTTCTCCTTGTGATCTCTTCCCTCTCTTTTCTTCTTGGAGGTCTTGGATTGTGGCTAGCAGTAAGAAGCTGTGGGATTCAGTTTGGTAAGCATTCTCTTCCTCCCTATCTTCTCCTTCCTTGCTGAACATCTATTTTCTTCTCTCCTTCTCCATTGTTATGGATGAAGCTTTGGAAGATGTTTCTTATTGATCCTTTGCATGCATGTGTTCCTAGAACGTTTAGGTTATAGAGAAGAGTTTAGGTTTTGTGGTTGGTGCTTGGAGAAGACCCACCAAGAGAAGGAGGCCAATGAAGCTCACGATCCACAGTCCAAGACAAAGAATACGACCTTCTACTGTTCGACCGCGGGGGCAGATCTTCAGAGCCGCAACGGGGGACCAAGCCACCGCAGGGGCGGCACCAGGCCACCAGGCCACCGCAAGGGCGGCGCCAGAGGCTGTAGGTGCGGTGAAAACTCGTCCGCAGGCACGCCAACTTGATTCCGCGACTGCGTTTCTTCAACTGTAGGCTTCTCTCTTCCTTCCTTCTTCATTCCTTCCTTTGTTTAGAGGTTGATAAATGATTAGTACATGCCTAGGGTGGACCTAGGATAGTTGTGAATGCCATTTAGTAGTTGTGAACCTAAAAGCCCTTAAGGCTTGTTGTAGCTGTTAGATTCGAGCTTGATGAGCAAGTTGGACCTCCTAGGCTAGGTTGCTACTTCTTGGATATGGTGTTTAATCATGAGAGATAGTAGGCTGATGTGAGATCCCTTCAGGTGTTGAGTGTGATGTGAGTATTATAGATTCTAGGATGCGGTCCTAGAATAATAGTCAAATGATCTTGCGTAGATCGTATGTGTGGAAGTCTAAGACTTCTTGAGTTGAGTGAAGCATGTACTATAGTCTATATTTTGGGACTGGTTTAGACGTTTTATCTTCACAAATCTGCATGTATGGATTTATATTCTTTATTTATATTGTTGTTTTGTCTACCTTTGCGGGAATCGAGGTATACACCTAGTTTCGTTGTAATTATGGGTATAATGGCACGTTTTGGACTAAAATGGAGCCAATGGAACTAAGGAGTCATTAGAGGTACATTCTGGAGCATTGAGGAGTTATAAGAAGATCTCAGGAAGCATGGAAATAATTTAGAGGATTGATTTTGGACCAGATTCGAGATGATCTACATTTAGCTGAGATTCACCTCGGTCAGCTACAGTGTCACCTCGACCGAGGTGATCTTGAGGAGCGTCCCGACCGAGGCGAATACCTTGCCGCCGGCCAGATCTTTATTTTTGGCTGGGATGTTTAATTTTTGTACGGAGAATATCATATATTTTTGGTTGGATTTCTGGAAGGAAGATATTATATTTGGCTGATTTATTTTGAGAGATATGGATATATTTTCTAGAAAAATATCTTTTTAAGATATTATTGTCTTTCGAAGATAATTCTTCTATATAAAGGGCTCATTTTCTACAATTCAACCATCTAGCATTTGGCGGATCAACCATTCTCCGAAGTTTGAAGGAAGTTTGAAGGAAGTTTTGAAGTTCAAGGAAGGAAGGAATCGAGTTGAACTTGGCTTTGAAGGAAGTTTGTAAGGCTTTCTTAGTTAGTTGTTTGTTGTCTTTTCTATGTTGTGATTGAGGAATTAAGTTGAAGTTGGCTAAGTCTTTTATGCGATTCTAGGGTGATTGGCTGAAAGTTGTGGGAAAGACGATGATAGAATGATCTTAAACCCAATGGACCCTGAAAGCTCGAGTCTTTATCTTAACCGACGAACACCTCGCTCAGTCATTTAACATCTCGGCCGGGGTGGAATATAACTGAACGAGGTGAACCTTTTCCTGCCCCTATCCGAGTTAAGATTTAAGTTTGCCAAATCCTATTCTTATTACACCTTTCCTGGTTCAACGCAAGCCTAGGATGAGACTTACTCGGTGATTCCTTTGTTTGTTTACCCAAGATCATGAGTGTAGGTAATAAAGGTTTATCCTTTATTGGGGTTTGAGTGTGCCTTCATCCCATCTTTGAGAGTTAGCCTGAGACTTACCCGGTAAAAGGTTGATTCTATTCCCTTAGGTGGTGTGTTGGTTTGAGATTATAGTTCCTTTCCTTAGTACCTTGAGACTTACCCGGTGATAGGATCTTTGGTTTTGGATAGTGAGTAGTGAGACTTACCCGGTGATCTATTCCCATCTTAGAAACACCTTCCCTTTACAAACCTCAGCTTTGTCCACGTTATCTTTTGAGATCTTGAGTCGGAACCACAACTGGATGTTTTAATCCCTAGAATCCGCATTCCTTTTATTTGACTTTATATCATCTTTGATTGCTTTAATTTGTGGTTATTAGTTATTTGACAACCTGATTTCCGAGCTTTGCTTCACCATAGTCCCTGTGATCGACCCTCGAAATTCTTGCTTTTATTACAATTGATCTGTACACTGCGGGTTCACATATTGTTCAAGCATACTTCTTGGGTTATAAATATTAAAGCTTGCACACACCTTTTGGAGCAAACGAGTTTTGGCGCCATTGCCGGGGACTTGGTCTAGGCCAAGTTCGGTTTCAGTTGTCTTTCGGGGCTATTTCCCTTGTCGCTATTAACCACTCTACTTGATTCTTTTCATAGGATCTTTTCTTAGGTTTATGCGAAGAACTCGTGTTGGAAAGGAAATCGTTCCTTACGATCCCAAACCAGAAAAGACCTACAAGAGAAGATTGAAAGAAGCTACGATGGCCGATCAAGACAATCGCGATCTTGAAGCCGAATTGAAGGAGGCGTTGGAGCAGCTACGCCTCAGTGAGGAAGAACTGCAGCGAGAAAGAGAAGAGACTCGCACAAGAACATAATGAATTGAAGTAGATATGGCCGCTCTAAGGGACCAGTTTCTGCCTCGACCGATCCCAGATCTTCGACCGAGGCAAGACCCAGTTCACGTTGCCCCGAACAAAATAAACTTACCACCTCGGATGCCTATCCGAGATGTTCTTTTTGCTGGAGCTCCATGAACCCTAGGTCAGAGGATGGACCCCAATAAGCAAGTGAGGCGTCCAGGAGTCAACCTAGGTGATCCAGCTAAGAATGATTATGAACTTCGACCGCAAGTTCTAACTATGATCCGACAATGTCAATTCGGAGGTTTGGAAAGAGAATCTCCGCACCAACATTTGCAAAACTATGAGATTCTGATGGAGACTTTGAGATCATCAAGGTTGGAGAATAGCAATTACATGTTAAGGCCTTTCTATTTCTCTTTGAAAGACAAGGCACTTGCTTGGTATGAAGCTCTTCCGGCTGGAAAAATCAACACTTGGGAAGAGATGACGACGGAGTTTCTTACTAAGTTATTTCCTCTCTCTAAGACCGCTAAATTGAGGGGAAAGATTAATGCTTTTATAATGAAGGACAAGGAAAGTTTGTCCAAGTCATGGGAAAAATTCAAGGATCTTTTGTTGGATTGGCCACATCATGGGATTCCAAAGATCGAATTGCTGGAGATTTACGTCAAAGGTTTAGATCGAGATACCCAATTAAAGCTTCAATTACTTTCCGTCGGCATCTTCATGGATATGCCGATCGATGAAGCTTGGATTTTCATTGAAAAGAAAGCTTTACACATGGAGAAATACTCCCATCAAGGAACTGAGAATGGAGCAAGGAGAGTTAGCTTTCAAGATACTTCATCAAATGGAGCTCAACTCACCTCGCTTAGTAATGATGTGAAGCAATTGAAGGAGCTTTTAGTAGCTCAAACAAATAAGGAGCATGATGGTGGATACCAAGGAAGAAACAACTATCAAGGGGCGCGGAACAACAACCACAACAACAGAAACTCCAACAACAACAATTGGAGATCTAATCAACAAAATTCCGGTGACCCTTTTTCTCATGCTGAAAATACTTCTAATCTCCCTTCTTCTTCTTCTACTCCATTGAGAAGCCAAGAGCCTGCATCAAGCTCGTCCCAGCCACCAAAGAAAGACGCTGTGCTGGAGGCCATATTGATTAAGCTCAACGCTATGGAGACTTTGATGAATTCATTTTCAAAGGCACAAAAAGTCTTAGAGCAACAATTCTTCAACAAGGCGAATGAAGTGTCACGAGATCCAGGGAAACTCCCAGCAAGGACAAAGAGCAACCCTAAAGAACAAATCATGGCTATTACAACACGTAGTGGATTGAAAACTACAGGTTCAGTACCTCGGTCGAGCCACGACCAGACGAACACTTCGGTCGAGGTGCCAACCGAGGTAGAGCCCCAAAAAGCAAAAGAGAAATCTGAAGTCTATGTTCCACCTCCTGCATATAAACCACCACTTCTATTTCCTCAGTCAAGGGCGAGGGCACATCTAGACAAGCACTTTGGTAAGTTTCTAGACCTTATGAATAAGCTACATATTAACATCCCTTTTCTTGATGCCATTCTAGGGATGCCCGCCTATGGGAAATTCTTAAAAGAAATCTTATCAAGGAAGAGGAAGCTGGAAGATTTTGGGGATGTAAGGATGACATCTAAATCTTCGGAGCTCATTCAAATCATGAAGGAGAAGATGCCACCTAAATTAAGGGATCACGGTTCATTTTGCATTCCCATTCAAGTTGGGGATGTAACCTATGATGCCTTGTGTAATCTAGGGGCCAACGTGAGCATCATTCTGCTGGAGCTATGTGAGAAGGTCGGCCTTGGGGAGCCCAAGCCGGTGAAGATGACGCTATACATGGCGGATCGCTCCATTACCTGCCCCGTGGATATTTTGGAGGACGTTCCCATCAAGTTAGGTAATTTCTACATACCTATAGACTTTGTTGTACTTGACATTCCCACATATTATCCCATTCCTATCATTCTCGGGAGGCCATTTCTAGCAACTTTGGGTTGAAATGTGGATTGTAAGAACGCCAAGTTGAAATTAAATATTGGTGGAGATCATGTGGAGTTTGCATTAGTAGCTGTAATGAAGGGAGAACCGTTGGAGGATGACGTCTTCAACATCTATGATGAAGAAGAATCGAGAGAATTGGTGAGCTCTATCCTTATTAATGATCCTCTTGCAAAAGTTCTTCGTTTTAGTTTAATGGAGGAAGGTATAGATGTCTATTGTGATGCAGATATACGGCGCTTAAAGGCATTGGAAGCAGATCCAGGACCTAAGATTGAGAAACTAATCCAAGAGAAGAAAATCAATTTAGGTTCCGGTCCCAGTTCCAGTACCTCGACCGAGGCACTTCCTGGACCAAACGAGGTGTTCTTATCTGAAGAACATTTCAGTCACCCACCTCGGACTCTGACCGAGACAACAAGCGAGATGTTGTCAACTGACGACAACAAACTTTTTGACTCGTTTTCTGAGAGTCACTTACAGTTGGTGGAGCACTGGCTCCGCCAAGTTTCTGATGGTAAAGAACCTTGGTATGCTGATATTGTTAGTTACCTTGTTTGTCAGGAAATACCGCCCAGATTGACGTATGCTCAAAGGAAGAATTTCTTCAAAGATGTACGTCATTACTACTGGAATGAACCTCTATTGTTCAAAAGAGGTCCAGATGGGATGCTTCGACGATGCATTCCGGAGGATGAAGTTGCTAGTGTCATACGGCATTGCCACTCGCTTCCTTATGGAGGACATGCTAGCGCTGACAAGACGTGCACTAAGGTATTACATTCTGGTTTCTTTTGGCCTACATTATTTAAGGATGTGCAAACGTTTGTTGTTTCTTGTGATGCATGCCAAAGAACAGGGAACTTGTGAAGAAGGAACGAGATGCCACTCAACAACATTCACGAGGTTGAGATTTTTTATGTATGGGGAGTTGATTTCATGGGACCTTTCCCATCATCCATAGGGAACCTCTACATTCTCTTAGTTGTTGATTATGTCTCTAGATGGGTGGAAGCCATTGCCTCCCCCACTAATGACGCTATGGTGGTTGTGAAGTTATTCAATCGGACTATCTTTCCACGTTTTGGGACACCACGCATCATCATTAGCGATGGAGCGACACATTTCATCAACCGGAAGTTCAAAGAACTTCTATTGAAGTATGGGGTAACCCACAAGGTAGCAACCCCTTATCACCCTCAAACTAGTGGGCAGGTTGAGATCTCGAATAGAGAAATCAACGCAATTCTGGAAAAGACCGTCTCCAAGACGAGGAAGGATTGGTCCATGAAATTGGACGATGCTCTTTGGGCTTATAGAACCGCATTCAAGACTCCCATTGGTACCACCACTTATAATTTGGTATGTGGGAAGTCTTGTCATCTACCCGTTGAGTTGGAGCACAAGGCATATTGGGCAATAAAGTGGTTGAATTTCGACATCAAGGAAGCCGGAGAGAAGAGACTATTAGACATCAATGAACTGGAGGAATTGCGCTTAAACGCTTATGAGAATGCAAAGATCTACAAGGAAAGAACGAAGAGGTGGCATGACAAGCATATCATTCCTAAGGAGTTCAAAGAAGGAGATCTAGTTCTACTCTTAAACTCCCGCCTCCGCCTCTTTCCAGGTAAGTTGAAATCTAGATGGACATGACCTTACATTGTGAAAGCTGTATTTCCCTATGGTGCAGTTGAGGTTTGGGGTGAAACAAGCGGAAACTTTAAGGTCAACGGTCATAGGCTAAAGAATTACCGACCGAAAGTCCCAGCTGAGGAGATTGCACCACTATACCTTGTTTGAGAATGATGTACGGTCCAGCTAGTGACCTTAAACCAAGCGCTTTTTGGGAGGCAACCCAAGGTATTGCTTTCTTTTCCCTTTTCTAGATTAGTTTTAGATAGTTTGCTTCGTTTTGTTTTTGCGTCCTCTAGACAGGAACCAAGTACTTTCTAAGGAAGGATTTCAGCTCAGGAGATACACTGGAAGGACAGAAGTTCGAGAAATTGAGAAGACGGAGCTTGACTGAGACACATCTCGGTTGCCTTCACAGCACCTCGACCGAGATGTTCTTGGGGCAACCGAGGCGACTAGATCTGACATCCAGTCAAACACCTCGGTCCGGTCGGGACCACCTCGACCGAGGTGAAATCAAAATCAGCGAGGGGTATAAAAGGCGAGACGGTTTTCTCTCTCTTCACTTTTTCCCTCCTAACAACGCACCTCGACCGAGCTTATTCTGTATGGTCACAAAAGGAGTTCCTGATTTTGCTGGTATGCTCGCTGAGGACTTGCACAGGATCAAGGGCAAGTCAAAGGGCGACATCGGTTGTGGAGGTTTAGTGACCCACATTGCTACTGCTATGGGTCTAGATTTGACTGCTTGTACGCTGATCGCGGATGCAAAAATCAATTGTAGGAGATGATCACGAGTCGTATTCTTGTCCCTCGTGGTCTTTGCACGCCTTACGTTGCCATGCCTTGGGAGACGACTACACCACAGGGCATTTTGTGGTCATCTCAGTTCTCTATCTTTGACCGCCATTACTGGTCCGTTGCCTGGTTTCCTTACATACAGGATGCCAAAGACGTTATTGCTGACGAGGAGGGTTTTGATGGAGGAGCTGCCATGGAGACCGGCACTAATACCGGCGGCCCTAGTGTTCCCGTCGTCGATCTAGATGATGAGGCGACGGAGGAGGAGACAACACCACCACCACCACCTCGACGTAGATCCCTCAGACGCAGAGATCCCGAGGCCCACCGACGGATTGATGAGCTAACAATGTAGATGATCGCTTCTTATGCGGCTATGACAGTTGACATGTCCCAGCGCCTTGCTAATGTGCACCGACACAATGATGGATGGATGCATCAGATAGGCCTAGCCAGCATTATCAGCGCCGCATGATGGAGATAGTTTCAGCAGACGATGGGATATCCTTTTGATCCGACCCGGCACCCCTACATTCCACATCGACCACCGCCAGTTGACGAGGACTAGAGCTTCATGGATTTCTTTCTTATTTATTATGCAGTTCAGCTAGGTTCGGTGAGTTTTCTGTTCTTAGACTTATATTTGACCCATTGGGACAATGTGTCCCAAGTATAGGGTATGTGAATATATTTATGTGACTTATGTGTGGATGATTTGTGTGACTCTTTCGGATATTATTGTTTATTTGGCTTTATATGCTTATCTGTCATTACATGCATACATACAGGTTTTTGTTTGAAAAAAACGTCGAAAACTGGTTGAAAAAAACAATTTTTATGACCTCGACCGGGACATTCATGGCCGATCGAGGATGAACACCTCGGATGATGCCAGAACACCTCGACCGAGGTGGGTTTTAACTGAGAGTTTTTCGATACAGTTTTTGTGCTTCTTCTCTAGATATGACCTCAATGATGATTTTTTTTGCATATTGGCTTTGAAATCTTTATATGCTCGAAAGGTTTGATGATATGTTCAAGTTGCTAAATGCTTTGTTTTAAAATGCCAGCATGTTTAATTCTTTGTTTTTATCAAAATTATGTTGGATTTGAAGGTTGACACCACATGATGAGCTCTATCACATTGTTCCTGGGATGATTAAGGCAATTCATTCTCTACTTCTCCTTCTTCTTGATCATGCTTAGCCCCTCATATACATATTTGCCTCCCTTTACCTATTCGGGAATTTGGAAGCAAGCAAAGAAAAGCAAGTGAAAGTGAAGTTGAGATGTTGGCTGAAAGTTTTAGAAAGAAACAATTAGGTTTAGAGAAGTCAATCATGATGATGAGTAACTGTTAGCATGAAATATTGTGATATTTTAGGCACGTTTTCTAATCGTATTTGATTCATATTGATAGTCTTTGATTGAGCTTTGTGCATATGTGAGCTAGTATTGCCTATATTGTCGATATAGATGTCTACACGAGTTCTATGTTGATTATAGGTGATTTGGAGCTATTTCCGAACGGAATCGAGAAAAGGAGAGTTGAGCGGATGTGTCCATAGATCGAGGACACTTTTTGGAAGCAATTTGGAGTATTAGATTGAGGAATGCACGAATGAAGGCAAGAACCACGCTCTCACCCTAAATTACGGCCGTGGATTTTGAGTCAGAATTCGATGTTCATTCCAGGAGATATTACGGCCGTGGAACTAACCGTAGTAGTTTTCACGCCCTAAATTACGGTCGTGAAAAGATTCCACGACCGTGATTTTGGCGAATCTTTTCGCCATGTTTCGAAGCCACGATCTTTTGAAGATTGGGCCGGGCCGACATTTTGCCCAGCATTATAAAATAGACGGATGAAGCAAGATTCCGTCACCTCGCTTACAACGCTTCAACCCTAGTTTAGCGGCAAAAACACACGCTTAGCAACACACAAACCCTCATTCTTGGAGGTAATTTTGGAGATCTCATTGAAGTTCCAAAGTTCGTATTGGAGAGTTGCTGTTTTGTGATCTTCGTGTGGAAGATCGAAGTTCTTGGAGGATTTTGCAAGAAGATTCCTCTTCTTGCTTAGGTTTGATTTAGGATCGGATTGACATCCCGTTTCTTTTCTTTCCTAAGATTGTGATTGCTTATTCCGTTTTGAATCTTTTGATAAACACTTGTTCTTGACTGTGATTCTGAGATTCATTTGAAGATTATTGATAGTTCTTGAAAGTTCCCATCTTTTGTCTTTTAATTCTTGAATTAATATCAATATGACTGTTATTGGCTAAAAACCCTTAACAATTCTAAGGTGAAGGGTTGATAGTTGTGGCTTAGATGATGATAGATCGATCGCAAACAGATTAGGCCCTGAGAGTTAGAGAATTATCGCCGATAAACCCTAAATTACGGGCTGTTCTTGAGTTCCATGACCGTGGAATCTCAAGATCCAACCGTAATTCCCTTAAGTTTACGAGCTTGCTTTTACCTTAATCCAAAGTTAAAGATTTGCTTTAGCTTAGTTTAGACTCGTCTTTTCTAGGTGGTAGTGAAGCCTCAACAACCTCTACCTCGATTGTGAGCCTCAACAACCTCAATCGGATAAGTTAGTCTTGATCTTTAGATTATAGGTTTGGGTATTTGATGCTAATCCTTGTCTTTAGAACCTTTCTATATTGAGCCTCATTAACCTGTATAGGAAGTGTCTTTTAGGTGAGTTACATAAGGTTTTTGGAACCTCAACCGTACGATTACCTTATATTAGTATACCTTTGCATATCTTAACTCTGTCTTTATATCATTAGTATATCTTGAATCGATTGCCACAGCTGGATACCTGGATCTTTAGGATTGTTGTTTTCCCAATAATTTGCAAACTCCTATATTTACTGCTTGATAACCTGCAATCGAGTTCGTTCCACCCAAATCCCTGTGTTCGATACTCTGGAATACTTGCTAATCTACGCCGATCCGTACACTGCGGGTTCGCTTGCTTGATTCTAGTTTTATAAATTTAAAGCTTATTTGCACACACCTCTAGGGGCGAACAAGTTTTTGGCGCCGTTGCCGGGGATTTGGCTTCGTCCGAATCCGGTAGCCGGTTGTCAAGCTTGGGAGCTTGCTCTCGTTATTTGATTTTTCTTTGAGTGCATGCGCAGGTCTAGGAACACAGAAGATCTCTTACCTCTTGATCAAGAGCTAGAGAAAACCTTGAGGCAAAAGCGCAAGGAAAGGAAGATGGCTGAAGAAAACGAGCACAATCTTCAAACTAAGTTGGCGGAGAAGGAAGCTCAACTCCGATGGAATGAGACTCTCCTCCAGGATGAGATGGATCGTCATCAAACCCAAGTTAACGGTCTACAAGACATGATCGTTCAAATGAAGATAAAGATGAGCGACCTTGAAGATAAGGTGGGCAAGAAATCCTCGAGAAGGAGAACAAGGTCTAGAAGAAGAAACCACTCATCCACCGATGATAGTGATTCTTCCATGCCTCCGCTAGAAGAGATTGATCCCACGATCAATATAAATCCTTTCAATCAACAAGGAGCTGCTAACCGCCGCATTCCACCTAGGAATGCGAGGGTCGAACGTGTGGATAATGAGCCGAGAACTCTTGGCCAGCGGATGGATCCAACACAACAACCACGCCGTTTAGGTGTGAACTTTGATGCTGAAGATGTACAAGGGTTTAGCTTCAACCCTCAAGTTATCACTCTTGTTCGCCAAAGCCAGTTTGGCAGTACAAGCACTGAATCTCCACACCAACACTTGCAAAACTTTGAGTGTATGATGGAGACGATGAGACCAAAGAGCGCTACTACCAACAGCTATAAGCTCAAACCTTTCTTTTTCTCTTTGAAAGGGAAGGCGCTATCTTGGTACCAAGCTCTTCCTAGTGGGAAACTAGAGACGTGGGAAGACCTCTCCGCAGAATTTCTCACCAAATTCTTTCCGCCATCCAAAACAGCGGAACTTAGAGGTAAGATTAATGCTTTTTCTATGAGACCTAACGAAAGTTTGTTTCAATCTTGGGAAAGGTTTCAGGATTTGCTCTTGGATTGCCCTCATCATGGCATATCCAAGCTTGCCTTGCTGGAGATTTACTACAAGGGGCTGGATGCGGGAACGCAATTCAACCTCCAATCCCTCTCATGTGGAACGTTCATGGACATGAGAGAAGATGACGCTTGGGACTTCATTGAGAAGCAAGCAAGAGTCATAGAGAAGTATTCCCACCGGAAAGTGGAGGGAAATCGTGTGGAGCAAGGAGCAAAACTCACACATGAAGCTCAAAATCAGATTTTCTCCCTCAACAATGAGATCAAAGAGTTGAAGGAGACTATCAAGACCAACTTCCCAAAGCAACAAGAGAAGGATGTTGGCTATTTGGGCAACAACAACGGCGGTGATAACACCAACCGCAACAACAATAACCGGAACAATAACCGGAACAACAATTGGAATGGAAACAACAACAACCGGAATAACAACAATTGGAACAACAATCGGGGTTCGAACAACAACAATTGGCACTCCAATCAACAAAATTCCGGTAACTCCTACCCTTCCAATTCCAATTCACTAACTCCCCCCTCTTCTTCCTCTACTCCTTTGAAAAGCCAGGGGCAATCATCAAATGGAGGAAACAATACGGGAAAGGAGAAGCCGGATCCCATGTTGGAAACGATCTTGGGAAAGCTTCAAGGGTTGGAGAACCGCATCATCAAGGTTGATGATCAAATTTCTAAGGTTGACAAAGCTCAAAAGGTTTTGGAAAATCAAATGTTCAACCATGCGGAGGAAGTTCCTAGAAATCAAGGGAAACTTCCAGGAAAGACGGAGGACAACCCTAAGGGAAGGGTAATGGCGATTACAACTAGGAGCGGAGTGACTACCACCGATCCGCAGCCTACGTTCGTTGAAGTCCCCGTAGAGAAGGGCAAAGAAAAGGGGAAGGAGAAGGAAGACGTCTATGTTCCTCCTCCAGCTTTCAAACCTCCCCTACCGTTCCCTCAATCTAGAGCGCGAGCGCGCCTAGACAAGCAATTCGGTAAGTTCATAGAGCTCATGAGCAAACTGCATATTAATATACCTTTCATTGATGCTATTGTAGGTATGCCAGCTTATGGCAAGTTCTTGAAGGAGCTTCTCTCTAACAAAAGGAAGCTAGAAGATTTTGGAGAGGTCAAGATGAGTTCGGATTCTTCGGACCTCATCAAGACTATGAAGGAGAAAATGCCCCCAAAGCTGAAAGATCCGGGGTCATTTTGCATTCCCATTGGAGTGGGAGAGGTCACATATGACGCTTTGTGTGACTTGGGAGCAAGTGTGAGCATCATACCACTTGCATTATGCAGGAAGATCGGTTTAGGCGACCCTAAACCAGTGAAGATGACGTTATACATGGCGGATCGATCCATTACTCGTCCTGTCGGCATTGTAGAAGACGTCCCAGTCAAGCTAGGCAAGTTCTTTGTCCCCATTGATTTTGTCGTACTTGACATTCCTGCAGATAGTCCGGTCCCGATCATACTCGGAAGACCGTTTCTTGCAACTTCCGGCTGCATGGTCGATTGCAAGAATGGGAGACTCGCTTTTGACATTGGGGAAGAGAAAGTAGAGTTCGTCCTTTCCACTCTAGTGAAGGAACCAATCTTTGATGAGGATATTTACAATGTCCGAGACGAAGAAGGTTTATCTAGGGAGGAGGTAAGTGCGATTCTCTTTAACGATCCTTTGCAAAAGGTTATTACTATGAGTCTAACCGATGTAGGAGAAGAAGAAGAGTGCAAAGAGGAAATTGAAGCCTTAGAAGCACAAGAAGAGATGCATGAAGTGGAGTTTGAGAAACTCCACGATGAGGCTGAGAATACTCGAAACCACGGTCATACTCTGTATTCCACGACCGTGGATTCCACGACCAAAATCAACCTCCATTCCAGAGGATATTACGGCCGTGGAAAACCAGAGGAAACCGTAATTTTGACCGTGGAAAAGGGCGATCGGCATACTTCTTCAACTTCTTCTAATTCTTCTCCAAACCATTCAACATCCTTAGAAACTTCTAAGGAAACATCGGAAGCTCCTCAAGGATCAGTGGAAGCTCCGAAAGCAATGGAACTTAAACCACTTTCTACTCATCTAAGGTACGCTTTTCTTGGATCTAATTCCACCTTCCCGGTTATCGTTAGTTCCGAATTAAGCATAGATGAACATGAACAGCTCATGATTGTCCTTAGGAAACATAGAAAAGCCATAGGCTACACTATTGAGGACTTAGTAGGAATTAAACCCTCCCTATGCATGCACAAAATACTAATGGAGGAGGACTTTAGAACTTCAAGACAACCTCAAAGGCGGTTGAATCCGACCATGAAGGAGGTTGTCAAGAAGGAAATCCTTAAACTTCTTGATGCAGGTATCATCTATCCTATCTCCGATAGCAAGTGGGTGAGCCCAGTTCAAGTAGTTCCAAAGAAGGGAGGAATGACGGTCATCACCAATAAAAACAACGAACTCATTCCTACCCGAACCGTAACTGGATGGCGAATGTGCATAGACTACCGCAAGCTCAACAATGCAACGCGGAAGGATCACTTTCCATTGCCATTCATCGATCAAATGCTTGAAAGGTTAGCACAACATTCATACTTTTTCTACCTTGACGGTTATAGTGGTTTCTTTCAGATCCCGATACATCCGGATGATCAAGAGAAGACCACATTCACGTGCCCTTGGGGTACGTTCGCTTATAGGAGAATGCCGTTCGGGCTTTGCAACGCCCCAGCCACCTTTCAACGGTGCATGATGGCCATCTTCTCCGAATATGTAGAGGAAATCATGGAAGTCTTCATGGACGACTTCTCCGTTTACGGTTCCTCTTTTAACGATTGTCTTTCTAACCTTTCTCTTGTTTTGCAAAGATGTGAAGACACTAACCTAGTTCTTAATTGGGAGAAGTGTCAATTCATGGTTAAGGAAGGAATCGTGTTAGGTCACTTAGTCTCTAGTAGAGGGATAGAGGTAGACAAAGCTAAAATAGAGACCATAGAGAAACTTCCTCCCCCAATTTCGGTGAAGGGAATAAGAAGTTTCCTAGGACATGCTGGATTTTATAGACGTTTCATTCAGGACTTTTCTAAGATATCAAAACCTCTCACTAATCTATTGATGAAGGATGCAGTTTTTGAGTTTTCACAGGAATGTCTAGATGCGTTCAACACCATTCGGCAAGCTCTGATTTCAGCACCCATTATCCAACTCCCGGATTGGACTCTCCCCTTCGAGATTATGTGTGATGCTAGTGACGTAGCTATTGGAGCTGTTCTTGGGCAACGAAAGGAAGGACGAACCCACGCCATATACTACGCTAGCAAGACGCTAGATGAAGCCCAGCTCAACTACGCCACTACGGAAAAAGAGTTTCTAGCCATTGTCTATGCTATTGACAAGTTTCGCTCTTATCTTGTAGGTGCAAAGGTGATTGTCTACACGGATCATGCTGCGATCCGATACCTCCTTGCAAAGAAAGATGCGAAGCCAAGGCTCATTAGATGGATTCTTCTCCTACAAGAATTCGATCTTGAGATCCGCGATAAGAAAGGCTCAGAAAATTCTGTTGCGGATCATTTGAGTCGTCTAACACATCTAGAGGACGACCATTTACCCATTGATGACTCCTTTCCGGATGAACACCTACATATCATAGAGGAGTGTATCAAGGTAGTCTCCAAAGGTAACGAACCATGGTTTGCTGATTTTGTTAACTATTTGGTTTGCCAGGAGATACCACCCGGACTGTCATACGCACAAAGGAAGAAGTTCTTCAAGGACGTCCGGGAATACCATTGGAACGAGCCTCTCCTCTTTAAGAGAGGTCCGGATGGCATCATCCGGCGATGTGTGCCGGAAGATGAGATGCAAAGGGTCATCCGTCATTGTCATTCACTACCTTGTGGAGGACACGCTAGTTCGAACAAAACTAGCGCAAAGGTATTGCAATCTGGATTCTATTGGCCTACTTTATTTAAAGATGTGCAATCCTTTGTTTCTTGTTGCGATGCTTGTCAAAGAACAGGCAATATCTCTAGGAGGAACGAGATGCCCCTCAACAACATCCAAGAGGTAGAGATTTTCGACGTTTGGGGAGTCGATTTCATGGGACCATTCCCTTCTTCTTGTGGAAACCAATACATACTATTGGCGGTAGATTACGTCTCTAGATGGGTCGAAGCAATTGCCTCTCCCACAAATGATGCCATGGTGGTGGTTAAGTTCTTCAACAAGACCATTTTTCCGCGATTCGGGACGCCAAGGACGATCATTAGTGATGGAGGTTCTCACTTCATAGCCCGTCGCTTTGAAGCTCTTCTAACCAAGTATGGGGTTACTCACAAGATCGCCACCCCTTACCATCCACAAACGAGTGGACAAGTTGAGATCTCAAATAGGGAGATCAAGGGAATTCTAGAGAAGACGGTTTCAAGGACTAGGAAGGATTGGTCCTTGAAACTAGATGATGCATTATGGGCATACCGGACTGCATACAAGACTCCCATAGGAACCACACCATACAACCTTGTGTATGGGAAGTCTTGTCATTTGCCGGTAGAGCTAGAGCACAAAGCGTTTTGGGCTATCAAATGGCTGAATTTCGGCATGAAGGAAGCGGGAGAGAAGCGTCTCCTAGACATCAACGAGCTGGATGAACTCCGTTTGAACGCCTATGAAAACGCTAAGATCTACAAGGAAAGAGCAAAGCGTTGGCATGATAAGCATATCATTCCAAAGGACTTCCAAGAAGGAGATCAAGTTCTCCTCTTCAATTCGAGACTTCGCCTCTTTCCAGGTAAGTTAAAATCTCGTTGGACTGGACCTTTTCTAATTAAGCGTATTTTCCCCCATGGTGCAGTTGAAGTATGGGGTGAAGCTAGCGGAAGTTTTAAGGTGAACGGCCAACGGCTCAAGAAGTACTCGCCGGAACTCCAAGCTGAGGAGTTTGCACCTACCGCACTCGAATAAGTGCGAGACTGGTCTAGCTACGGACCTTAAACAAAGCGCTTCTTGGGAGGCAACCCAAGGTATTGCATTTTCGTTTTTGTTTTCGATTCATAGTTTAGCTTAGAATAGAAATTTTTGCTTTATTTTGCCTCGATTTCTCCCGGTATGTTCGTATTTTTGGTTGTAGGATCGATGGAAAAGGAGAAAGGAGGAATAATGTCGAAGAGAAGTGACGAAATTTGGACTTTGAAGCTTTACAGAAGGTTCCACGGTCTAAATTACGGTCGTCATAGCTACAGTGGCCGTAATTCTCAAAGGCCTGTGAAAAATCACCAAAATTACGGGTCTGTACATTTCCACGGCCGTGGAATGCCCCGATAGACCGTGATTTTTGAAAAATTGCCTGCGAGTATAAAAGCCATACTTCATCACAAAAACACCACAAATCCTCCCCAATTCCACGCCCTAAATACCGAAAACCCGCAGCTTCTCCCAAATCTTCGTTCTTTAATCGTTTTTAACGATTCTTCTTCCTAAACTGAAGCAAATCCAACCACAAACAAGATCCAAGCGAAGAATCGAGCGGAAATTCATCAACGGAAGCACATTTCGGATTTTTCAATCCGAAAAATAGGTTTTTGCTCTCTTCTTGATTCTAGTCGTTTTTGTTCGTTTTTGTTAGAAATTTTTAGGAAGAACTGATTGAGATTGGAAGAAATTAGATTAGGACTGCTTGTTGTGGAGTTTGATTGCTGATTTGCTGAGAATTGCGAATTTTCGAGACGAATCACGGTCGCTGAAGGTTCCACGGCCGTGGTTTCTATAGAACAGACCGTAATTCTCAACAGAATGGACTTTGTGAGGAGAGTTTCGGGAAGGATTAAGGAAAAGAAAGGGGAGCAACATAAGAAGAGAAAGGGCAACCCCTCCACATCTAGGGCACCACCACCCTCATCTCCCTCACCACCATCCTCACCTTCACCTCCATCTTCACCCCCTCCTCCTAGCATCCCGATCATACACGAAAACTACATAGCTGCACTTGAGAAAATAGAGAAGAGGACAGTGATAGGTCCCAGATATTTGTTGTTGGAGGATCTACATCCTCTCAACATAGTAGATGACCTTACATGGCTCTTGGATAGAGCCGGTTTGCTTGTCTTCACGAACATTCGTGAAGACGCTTATGAGGAGATCACCCGAGAGGTTGTGACGTCTTTCGAGCACAGCCATGTTGATAGGACCGTCTCCTTCCGTCTCATGAATAGAGACTACCATTTGAGCATTGTTGAGTTCGGGACCATTTTTGGGTTCCATGAGACCTACAACGGTCGACTCCCTAGAAACGTTTCCGCCAAGGACTTTTGGGAGGAAGTGGCTATGATCTACGCCGACGAGGACCGTTGGCATCCAGTTGATACCAAGGCCAAATTGATGTACCATTTGGCCTTGAAGATAGCCCACCGTGTCCTTTCGGAGTGTCTCTTTCCTAGGACAGAGACGCCCCAAAAGATCAAGACGGACGAGCTATTCCTTCTTTACGCTATGCTTCATGGATGCCGCGCAGATTGTGCTACTCTTTTGGCGGCGACAATGAGTAAACTCAAGAACAAATCGAGAGGGAACATTGGATATGGTGGGATAGTGACCCACATTGCTAGGACGTTTGGTGTGGACTTTTCAGCCTGCACCCGCATACCCGCCGTACCTCTAGGACTACATGCATTCATGGTTAGGGGACTCATCTTCCCCACACATAGAGGTCCGCCTTATGCGGGCATGCCCTGGGAGAGTAGGACAGGCAGGGGTATTGAGTGGCTGCCAGAGTACTCCATTGTGGCGGGACGCCACAATTGGAAGGAGACGTTCGCTGCGATGCATGCGAACAGGCTTGTAGCTCCCCCTTACGTTCCACCACCAGCTGAGGATGAGGAGGACATGGGAGAGCAGTACGAGAGTGGTGGAGGAGCAGAGCAGGAGTTCGGCACGTTTCCGGATCAGCCGGATGCGACCCAGGATGTACCTAGGCGCTCTCCACACCCAGCTAGAGCTTCAGGCTCGTCATCTCGCCGCGCCAGTGTGAGCGAGAGGCCCACGTGGATGACTACACCTCCCACCTGGTACAGCACACCTCCTCCTTGGTCCACGGCGCAGCCAGCAGCACCACCGCCACCACCACCAGCAGCACCAGCCGACGCCCCGGGATGGTATGATAGGATTCCGGATTGGGCTACCGGACTTTCAGAGAGAGTCGGAGCATTAGAGATCCGGGCGGATGCTAGAGACAGACGCTTAGACGACCTTGACCACATGATGAGGGACGTCTACCGCCAGTAGTTTGGGCGGTACTATGATCCGAGCTTCTCTCCATTCCCACCTCCACCAGCACCGCAGTGATTGATGACCGGACAGCTCGTTTTTAGACATTCCCGCCACCATTTGTGAGTTTCCTTTTTCTCTTCTTTCTTTTGTTCTTTCTTGTGAACATTAGGGACAATGTTCGTCCTAAGTATGGGGTGGGATGTACTAAACGTTTGTAATAACTCTACTCTATATGTTGCTTTCATTCCGAGACTATCATTGCATGTTCATCATATGTTACACGTTTCATTCTTGCATTGCATGAAAAAGAACTTTTAAAACCCATAAAAATTGAAAAATTTTGAAAAATTTGATGCTTCTAATGAATCGATATGATTTCCATGATAATTACTACTTGCGAATTGAGTTCGATAACAATTACATGCTTAAAAGGATTGTAAGTCAAAAAGGATTTGAATGAATGAATTTTACCTCTTTTGCAAGTTTTATAATGTGAAAATGTTACCTAAATCATGTAAGAAATCGAAGTTGAAATCACATTATAAGTTCCTATACTTCTTGTTGAAATGATTAAGGCAATTTGATACTTTCTTTCTTCTTTCTTTGACCATCTCTAACTCCTCATTGAAATATTAGCCTCCCTTACCCATCCGGGAACTTGGAAAGCGAATGAGAAAAAGGCATATTTGATGTGGGAGGGCCATGAGAGCATATATTTGCAATCAATTGAATAGAAAGAAATTATAGATTTGGGGAAGTCAATCATGACGATGAGTAACTCGGCACCATTCACATAGCCGGGTGTTTGTGTCTTGCCAAAGTCGGATTGAGCGATATTCCTAGCGGATTATGGTATGTGCGCTAAGGGTTTGAGGCATCTCGCAAAAATGAGAAACGCCAATCTCCTAGGCTTCGGTTTTTGCGCACCTCTATCCATAACTCCAAAAGTAAAGTCGAAAAATGAAAAGGAGAGAGCAAAGCTCTAAGTGAAGTGTTGCGGAAACCGCAAAAGAAGAAGAAGGTAGTTGTCCACTTTCCCGGATTTATGCACCACTCTCCCTTAAAGTTTCCCTTCCCTTCCATACTCTAGACCTTTTCTTTGAAAGTCCTTAAGATCAAAAGAATGTTATATGGCTTGGTGATCTAAATTGAAGTTCTTATGATTGATTTTGATAATGTTCAAAGGTTATAATGCTTGTTTGGAAGCTAAATTGATTCATGATTTTTCTTTGCCTCTTACTCTCTAATTAAGTGTGTGAAAGTTTGAAAAAAAACGATTGAAGCAAGGTTTGAGAATGATCTATTCTTTAGAAGTCACTTTCATCCAAAAGAAGGTACACATATTTCATCCTAACTCTTGTTTAAAACTTTTTGAAAGACCTTGCTTAGGGACAAGCAAGTGCTAAGTATGGGGTTATTTGTTAGCATGAAATATTGTGATATTTTAGGCACGTTTTCTAATCGTATTTGATTCATATTGATAGTCTTTGATTGAGCTTTGTGCATATGTGAGCTAGTATTGCCTATATTGTCGATATAGATGTCTACACGAGTTCTATGTTGATTATAGGTGATTTAGAGCTATTTCCGAACGGAATCGAGAAAAGGAGAGTTGAGCGGATGTGTCCATAGATCGAGGACACTTTTTGGAAGCAATTTGGAGTATTAGATTGAGGAATGCACGAATGAAGGCAAGAACCACGCTCTCACCCTAAATTACGGCCGTGGATTTTGAGTCAGAATTCGATGTTCATTCCAGGAGATATTACGGCCGTGGAACTAACCGTAGTAGTTTCCACGCCCTAAATTACGGTCGTGAAAAGATTCCACGACCGTGATTTTGGCGAATCTTTTCGCCATGTTTCGAAGCCACGATCTTTTGAAGATTGGGCCGGGCCGACATTTTGCCCAGCATTATAAAATAGACGGATGAAGCAAGATTCCGTCACCTCGCTTACAACGCTTCAACCCTAGTTTAGCGGCAAAAACACACGCTTAGCAACACACAAACCCTCATTCTTGGAGGTAATTTTGGAGATCTCATTGAAGTTCCAAAGTTCGTATTGGAGAGTTGCTGTTTTGTGATCTTCGTGTGGAAGATCGAAGTTCTTGGAGGATTTTGCAAGAAGATTCCTCTTCTTGCTTAGGTTTGATTTAGGATCGGATTGACATCCCGTTTCTTTTCTTTCCTAAGATTGTGATTGCTTATTCCGTTTTGAATCTTTTGATAAACACTTGTTCTTGACTGTGATTCTGAGATTCATTTGAAGATTATTGATAGTTCTTGAAAGTTCCCATCTTTTGTCTTTTAATTCTTGAATTAATATCAATATGACTGTTATTGGCTAAAAACCCTTAACAATTCTAAGGTGAAGGGTTGATAGTTGTGGCTTAGATGATGATAGATCGATCGCAAACAGATTAGGCCCTGAGAGTTAGAGAATTATCGCCGATAAACCCTAAATTACGGGCTGTTCTTGAGTTCCACGACCGTGGAATCTCAAGATCCAACCGTAATTCCCTTAAGTTTACGAGCTTGCTTTTACCTTAATCCAAAGTTAAAGATTTGCTTTAGCTTAGTTTAGACTCGTCTTTTCTAGGTGGTAGTGAAGCCTCAACAACCTCTACCTCGATTGTGAGCCTCAACAACCTCAATCGGATAAGTTAGTCTTGATCTTTAGATTATAGGTTTGGGTATTTGATGCTAATCCTTGTCTTTAGAACCTTTCTATATTGAGCCTCATTAACCTGTATAAGAAGTGTCTTTTAGGTGAGTTACATAAGGTTTTTGGAACCTCAACCGTACGATTACCTTATATTAGTATACCTTTGCATATCTTAACTCTGTCTTTATATCATTAGTATATCTTGAATCGATTGCCACAGCTGGATACCTGGATCTTTAGGATTGTTGTTTTCCCAATAATTTGCAAACTCCTATATTTACTGCTTGATAACCTGCAATCGAGTTCGTTCCACCCAAATCCCTGTGTTCGATACTCTGGAATACTTGCTAATCTACGCCGATCCGTACATTGCGGGTTCGCTTGCTTGATTCTAGTTTTATAAATTTAAAGCTTATTTGCACACACCTCTAGGGGCGAACAGTAACTAGGCACCATTCACATAGCCGGGTGTTTGTGTCTTGCCATAGTCGGATTGAGCAATATTCTTAACGGGTCATGGTATGTGCATCAAAGGTTTGAGGCATCTCGAGAAATTGATGATTGCTGATCTACTAGGCTTCGGTTATTGTGCACCTCTGTCCATGCATCCCCAAAAGTAAAGTAAAATGCGAAAAATAAGCAAAGCTTATTGGTGGATGATGTTGTGATTCAAAGAAAGTGAAGAAAAGATCCTTTTCCCGGATTCTACCACCACATTACCCTATATACATCCCACCCTAACACGTTTCTCAACCTCTTTTGGAAAGCCCTTAAGACCTCGAGCTTGTTGATTGACTTGGTGGTTTAAACTGGATTATACATGATTAAGTTCGACAAATATGATTTATTATGCATTCTATAACTTTATGAAAAGATGAACAACTTTCTTATATTTATAACTTTGATCATGTCTTGATTTTATTTGCCATGAAGCATTCTCTTAGGGTGATATATGAGTAAAGCACACCACCAAAGGTTTTGAAAGGCTATTCATTGATCATTTCTGAGTTATTATCCATTCTATCTTGTATCTAAGATTTGGAACTTGCTTTGGGACAAGCAAGTTCCTATAGTCTATTATAGTCTATATTTTGGGATTGGTTTAGATGTTTTATCTTCACAAATCTGCATGTATGGATGTATATTCTTTGATTATATTGTTGTTTTGTCTACCTTTACGGGAATTGAGGTCTACACCTAGTTTCATTGTAATTGTAGGTAAAATGGCACGTTTTGGACTAAAATGGAGCCAAGGGAACAAAGGAGTCATTAGAGCTACATTCTGGAGCATTGATGAGTTATAAGAAGATCTACGGAAGCATGGAAATAATTTAGAGGATTGATTTTGGACCAGATTCTAGATGATATACATTCAGATGAGATTCACCTCGGTCATCTATTGTGTCACCTCGACCGAGGTAATCTTGAGGAGCGTCCCGACCGAGGCGAACACCTTTGTCGCCGGCGAGATCTTTATTTTTGGCTGGGATCTTATATTTTTGGAAGGAGAATATCATATATTTTTGGCTGGATTTCTGGAAGGAAGATATTATATTTGGCTGATTTATTTTGAGAGATATGGATATATTTTCTAAGAAAATATCTTTTTAAGATATTATTATCTTTGGAAGATAATTCTCCTATATAAAGGGCTGATTTTCTACAATTCAGCCATCTAGCATTTGGCGGATCAATCATTCTCTGAAGTTTGAAGGAAGTTTGAAAGAAGTTTTGAAGTTCAAGGAAGGAAGGAATCAAGTTGAAGTTGGCTTTGAAGGAAGTTTGGCTGATTTTATTTGAATATTGATTCCTTTCTTATAAATTTGATTATTGTTATCATGATGATTGTTGGGTAAATATTTTATGCGATTCTAGGGTGATTGGCTGAAAGTTGTGGGAAAGACGATGATAGAATGATCTTAACCTCATTGGACCCTGAAAGCTCGAGTCTTTATCTTAACTGACGAACACCTCGCTCAGTCATTTAACATCTCGGCCGGGGTGGAATATAACTTAACGAGGTGAACCTTTTCCTGACCCTATCTAAGTTAAGATTTAAGTTTGCCAAATCCTATTCTTATTACACCTTTCTTGGTTCAGCGCAAGCCTAGGATGAGACTTACTCGGTGATTCCTTTGTTTGTTTACCCAAGATCATGAGTGTAGGTAATAAAGGTTTATCCTTTATTGGGGTTTGAGTGTGCCTTCATCCCATCTTTGAAGCATGAGACTTACCCGGTAAAGGTTGATTCTATTCCCTTAGGTGGTGTGTTGGTTTGAGATTATAGTTCCTTTCCTTAGTACCTTGAGGCTTACCCGGTGATATGATCTTTGGTTTAGGATAGTGAGTAGTGAGACTTACCCGGTGATCTATTCCCATCTTAGAAACACATTCCCTTTGCAAACCTCATCTTTTTCCACGTTATCTTTTGAGATCTTGAGTCGGAACCACAACTGGATGCTTTAATCTCTAGAATCCGCATTCCCTTTATCTGACTTTATATCATCTTTGATTGCTTTAATTTGTGGTTATTAGTTATTTGACAACCTGATTTCCGAGCTTTGCTTCACCATAGTCCCTGTGATTGACACCCGGAATTCTTGCTTTTATTACAATTGATCCGTACACTGCAGGTTCGCATATTGTTCAAGCATACTTCTTGGGTTATAAATATTAAAGCTTGCACACACCTTTTGGAGCAAACATTGAGCGAGTTGTTTATACATATCTTCTTGTGAGCAGGTTGTGGGCTTCTCCTCAAGGGAACCAAGAGTGTTGTGTGGGTTAGCGGTGGGACGAGGTAAGTCTCCGGACTTACTTAGCTCGTATTCTTTGTATTAGCTTTGATGCGTGTTTGGTGGTGTGTGTTTTAGTATTGTTTTATAATAATAAAACCGGAAATAGGATGACCTTTATATTATTTGGCCCAAGTGTATGATAACGGGCGGTGATAACACTGTCAAGCTCTTGCAGAGAGCTAGGGGGTTCTCGGCGACTAGCCCGGGTAGGTAGACGGTCAGATGCATCAATATCATTCCTTGACGGTGAGTATTGACCAAGGCAAGATCACGGTGATTCTCATGTCCAAAACCTAAGTTGAAATAGAACGGGATATGACTTAATTTTAAAAAGATAATAAACCGGAGTCCGGTGTTTTGGAGCATGTTGTGTATTTATAATTATTTATGTGTGTTTGTATGTCACCTTGATTCTAATGCCTTGAATATTAGCTAACGGTTTTAAACCGATTTTGTATATGCCGTGCATGTTAGGGATGCCGCCGAGTGAGGTGGAGGAGTGGATAGCCGGGGTCTCCGTACATTATAGGACGGGGATGGTATCTTTTTTTGTTATGTTGGAGTTTATGTCGTTTTGAGGACTTGGCTGAATTTCCAAGTTGTACCTTACTTTTCTGGATGCTTGCACTTGCATTATAATGTTTTTGGAATTTTCCTTTATTTTTTTTCTTATTGGAATGGTCCGGTGAAATTATTTTCAAGCTAAGGGTCGGGACCCATTGTGAGGTCTCCGCCCGTAGCATCCCGAGCCCGTGGATTTGGGGTGTTACAACACTATT
The DNA here is from genome assembly GCA_033239125.1 of Fagopyrum homotropicum. NCBI lineage: Eukaryota > Viridiplantae > Streptophyta > Magnoliopsida > Caryophyllales > Polygonaceae > Fagopyrum > Fagopyrum homotropicum. Next base: position 58,890,594 of record BSWB01000007.1, on the reverse strand, counting down.
TGATAGCTATCCACAACAAGAAACACACAACATCAACACTTGGAAGAAGAATCGAAGAAGAAAAGAGGATAAGATGAAGAAGATAGAAGGAAGGAAAGATGAAGCGTGAAGGAAGAAGAACCACATCCAAGACGGGTTTCCAAAACCCTTAGGACGAGGTTCAATCGGATTCTTAAGAGCGTAGAAAGAAAAAAGGAAGTCGGCTAAAAAATCGGCCTTCCCTCTTTTATCCCACAACCACAACCCATCATAGCCGCACCTGCAATGGCGCGACTCCGGGCATGGCGAGGCGCTGTCGCAGGGTCTCCTAGGAAATATGGTTGTTATAGAAATTGTCCCACATCGGAACTGGAGAGTTCATGGAATACCATATATAAATAGATCCATATTATACGGTTTACAATGTCTATGGAGAGACACCCTAGCTTTGCTAGACCACACATTCCGAGCCGAGTCGAGTCGCGGTTTGTCAATTTCGATAGATGGCTTTCGATATGAAGGCCTTCCAAACATGATGTTGGGTTGGGGACCTATCATTTTTGTTTTTGGGCTGACCCAAAATTATCTTCAAAAGCTTGTTTGAATAAGTCAAATGCTAGCCTAGTCCAAAGAAATTTCGTCTGATCCACTCCCATGTTTTGAAAGTGTTGACCTATTCTTACGGGAATGAAAGGTCAAGAGTGAATCTCTCCTAGTGGGTTATCCTAATAACCTCTCTCCATACTCCAATATAAGGAGTTGATGCCATCTATTGATGCATCATTTTGGATGTTAGATTGATGTATGTCACGTTTATTTGATATATGTTGCATCCATATAGTGTAGAAAACATTCATATTGCATATTGTGGTATCTATTTCGGTTTATTTTGTGCTTAAGGTATCCAAGGATGATTATGGTGCATTTCTACCAAAATAGCAAAAGATACACTGATATATGAGAGTTCGATCATCCTTGAAGTCACGAACTGCATTGGAGCATCAAATATGAGTAAGGATTGAGGAATCAAGTAGCATATCGTAGAATTGGACACCTAGATGAAGTCCAACACTTCAATATTTGATCTTACCACGAAGACGGGAAGTGAGATGGGCATGGATGACGTCCTACTAATGACGTGAAGGTGGTAGCAAAGTTCGTTAACAGTATCATTTTCCCAAGACTTGGCTTGGAGTCATCATTGATGGAGGCAAGCACTTCACCACCTAGAACTTTGAAGCACTCTTATCCGAGTATGGGGTAACTCACAAGGAAACCACACCATACTATCCTCAAACTAGTGACCAAGTGAAGATATCATCAAAAAGAGAGATCAAAGGAATCCTGAAGAAGACAATCTCCAGAATAAGGAAGGATTGGACAATGCAGCTGGATGATGCATTGTGGGCATACTAAACAACTTTCAAGATTCCGATAGGAACCACCCTGTACAAGCTAGTTTATGGCAAGTCTTGCAATCTTCCGGTGAAATTGAAGCATAAGAATATTGGGCCATAAAATGTTTTAACTTTGATATGAAGGAAGTTGGAGAGAAATGCCTTTTGGACATCAATGAGCTTGAGGAGATTTGTCTTAATGCGTATGAGAACGCTCAGATCTACAAGAAGAGGACCAAGAGGTGGCATGACAAGCACATAATCCTGAAAGAGTTGAATGAAGGAGATCATGTCCGCCTCTTCAACTCAAGACTTCACCTCCTTCCCGGAAAGCTAAATTCAAGACGGACAAGACCATATGTAGTGAAGAAGGTTTTTCTCCATTGTGTAGTTGAAGTATGGAGTGATCATTGCGGAAGTTTCAAGGTGAACGGGCATAAATTGAAGATATACACCGGAAGCACTGGTGGATAGCATTACTCCCCTTCACCTTGATTAGACACCACGGGACATGGTCCAGGTAGCGACCTTAAACCAAGCACTTCTTGGGAGGCAACCCAAGGTAATTCTTCTCCTTTTTCGTTTATCTTTTTCGTTTATTTTTGTGTGTTTTGTGTTTTTTGTGTCTTTGATTGATGGGACCTAGGTTTTCATGAGAGAATGGATGATGAATTGAGTTGAGATTGTTGAGAGTTTGAAGATTTTGATGGAAAGGATTATGGAAACCGTTCGCAAGGGAAACGGAGGCCAAAGGCTAATGATCTCGGACAACAAGAAGAACCGCGGCTGAGGTTTATGATTAATCCTAAATTTGGCCGAGGTTTGTCAAGTCGATTGCACCCGCGGCCAAAACCGCGGCTAAGGTTTTGAAGATGTGAAGACCAGACCACAAACCGCATCCCCGAGAAGACCAAAACTACGGTCGAGGTTTTCTCTCGACTGCGGTTTATTAAAATTCAATAGAGGGTATAAAAGCGGAAACACACTATTATCTTCAACCTCTCATAATAAAACCAAAACCGCCAGCCCCAATTCCCTTAATCTCTCAAACTCTCAAATCTTAACCAAACCGATTTGTTCTTGCTCCTCAATTTAACCCCTCTCAGCCATAAAGTCGATTTTCTACTCAAACCGCACCAACAACCTCCAAAATCGCCCGAAAATCGACTTTTCCGATTCAAAACCTAGAAAAATCAATTTTTCGATTCAAGATCGTTTGGTTCAAAGTGAGGCATCAATCAAAGTACAAGGAAGTAAAGGAAGATGTGTGAACCAAGATTTTGGAAAGAACTTTATAGATTTGCGAACCGCACGTGATTTCCAAAAAGCCGTGGCCTGTTCTTTATCAAACCGCGGCCGTGCTTATCAACCCAGAACCTGCGGTTTTCCTTCTATGATAGATTTTGTTCGTCGATCAACCCGATCCATTTTTCAAGGAGAGGATCATCTTGCTCATCTCAACAAGCACCACCACCACAACATCACAACATTCCGATCATCCAAAAGAAACAAAAGTTTAGGTACGCCAAAATCCGAAACCGTAACATTATCGCACCTCGTTATATAGTGATAGAAGAACTGGATATGTTGAACATTAGAGAAGACTTTGATTGAATGTTAGATAGGGTAGGGTTGGCTGTGTTTGTTATTATTAGAGAACCGGCTTACGAGGAACTAACGAGGGAATTCTTGAGTTCCTTGGAACATGACCCGAAGAAGCAAACTGTTAAGTTTAGGTTGATGAACAAAACTCACAATCTCCCCATTTAGATTTTTGAGTGTTTCTTTGAATTCCCGGTTGCTAGTCGGGATCATTCCCTAGGATAGTTAAACATCGGGATTCTGAGAGAGCATTAGACGATGGGTGTCTCTTATTCTATGAGTACAGTTACACGCTCGGGTAAAGGTAAACCCGTAGAACGACTGAAATAGCTTACTCGGGCCCATTACATGCCCAATTATTCTAAACTAGCAAAGCATATGAGCATTGATAGGCGATAGAATCACTATCTTATTTAGGTAGTTTAAGCATGTTTTTAGAGTCAAATAGTTGTATTTTGGTGTCAACTGTGTAAATTCAGCTGAAGGAGCATACAATGAAGAAATCTAAGGATTTAGCAATGGTTGGAAGAAGGGAAACAATGAGAAGTCCAAGACGAAGTTTCTATTGAAGAACAACACCCGCAACCAAGGCCTAGCTCCCCGCAATGATTAGTGCCCTAGCCCGCGGGCTTGCCAACGTCCGTGAAGTTCCTTGTCACCGCGAGCCGCACCCGCGGTGACTCAACATCCAAGGCATTGTTAGCGCCTCCGTGCCTTGGTGCCAGCGGCTCAAAGTCTTTGTCACTACGACCGCGGCGAAACTTGGCTGCGCCTACGGAAACACCCCGCACCCGCGACTTCAGAATTTTGCCTTGGAAACGCTTTGGATTCTTGCCTCCGCGGCCTCATTTTAGAAGGGGTCAACTTTTCACCTTCCCGCACCCATGACATCCACCACGCCAAGCCCGAGGTGAGGCACAAATGCTTGATGTAACGCTCCAATTTTTAGCCGCGTTTACGTTATTTATCTTTTTTGATGTTATCGATATTTTTAATACCTTGAGTATGTTTCACGAGTATTTTAAGTCATAAAATTTTAATTTTTACGAGTATATGTATTTATTAATATATATTAATGGTATTTTAATTATTATTTCAAATCTCGTTATTTATTTACGAGATTGATATGTATGTCGCAAAGTATATTTTGCGGATTTACCAGATATTCGATCCATATGTATATATATAATTCCGGTACTTTCGTCTCGGAAAAGTCGAAAATATTCCCGATTCGAAATCCCGTTCCGAATGCATTCGATCGAATCATTTTATTGCACTTTATTTCTCCTACTCTATTTCTTTTCTTTTTATTCCTCCTTGCCTTTTTACTTCCCTCTTTCTTCTCAGTAGGGATGAGCTGCCCCTCGTTCTCCCTGTTGGCTGCCCAGTCAGGCCTAAACAATGCAGCTGATTGGATCACTTCCGACCCTTCACTCAACCGCCCCAAACCTTTGTCACCCCTGCTGCCTTCCCTCTCTCACGTGAGTATCCCAGCCCCACAAACTCTCTCCCTCATGCCCTGCTCTTGCTCTCTTCCCTCACCATCCCTTCCTCTCCTCTACATCGCTATGTCTCTACACTCCACTCTTCTCACTCATCTGTTCAACCTCACCCTCATTGTCTCCTATCTCTCTCTCCGGCACCCAACAGCCCTGCGTTGCCCTTGACGCCGCTAGGAACAAAGCCGACCCTCCCGTGCCCTCCACCCTCGAGCTTGGATTGAGGAAACAGAGGAGTTGTAGCCATAGCCGCCAGGGAGAAACACTTCTTTGAGAAACGCCACTGCAACTACTAGAGAGGGGCGCCATCTAGGCCGCCGCCACTGTCGCCGAAGATGGAGGTTTACTGCCTTCCATCGCCATCCTCGCCATCATGCCTCCTCCTCGCTTCACTCACCTCCGGAATCGGACTGGAACACCGCCAGTGCTACCGACGGGGGAGCCCAGCGTTCGTGCCTCTGTCGCCGCCGGAACTGAAGCCGCCGCTCTTTCTCCCGGTCGGATCGACCACGCAGGCCGCCGCCTTGAGTTGCTTGCCCTGCCGTCCGCCGCCATTGATGCCCTCCATCCCCAGCAAGCGCTGATTTGGGTTTAAAACCCTTTAGGGTTAATTAAATCGGGCTCCTTCTCTTTTGCTATAATTACAGATTGTGCGCCATCTGTTTATATTGCAGTTTTGACCCACAGTTTTGGAAGTTTACACTTATGCCACTACAGAAAGTTAATTACATATATTGGCCATATTTATTATTACAGTTTGTGACCCAATTTTCACATTTTAGCTATTGAGCCCTTTGTTGGATAAATTTCGGATTATGGCCCAAACTTTTATTTGCGGTTTATAACTCACATTTACAAGATTGTATATTTTGCCCGGAAATGGTTGAACGGTTTTGTTTATCCTTGACTTTGAAAACAAGTTTTACCATTGGGTTTATGATATTGTTTAGATTGTACGGATTTTATATTCGGTTTATGGTTCAAGTTGTAATTTCGGGTTTACATCCAAGTGGTTTATTTTCATATTTTCGCCCGGAAGGGTTTAACGAGCTTTAATGCTGGCTTTTGAAAACGGGTTTTGCTTAGATTTATTTATAATATATATAGTCCATTCAAGTTTAGCTTACGAGCTAAACTTGTTTGGTTATGGTGTTAGGTTCGGAAACGACCCCGATAATGGCCTAACAAATCCGCATTCGACATTCGTAGATCGTCTTCCGTCTTTCACCTCGTGTGAGTACCTTTATCGATCTAGTTATGATTAGTATTAGTATCATGCTAGGTTGAACCTAGCAAAACTTAGAGAGAATGCCAAGTAGTGGCCGTGAACCGTATATGGTTGTTGAATGGCTTATGAGTATTGTGAGGTTTTGGTACAATTATAGGACGATCTTCGGGATTAAGAGTTGGACCTAGCATGCTAGGGTCGTGACCTCGTATAGGTTTGGGAGACTAGAAGCCCGAGGGCTTCAAGCTTGTTGGTTAGATATTGATTATGTGCCTTGTCTAATCAGGCGTTAAGTTACATTCCTGCGGAAAACTGAGTACGGGATTTAGCGGGTTAGCTTTGGGACAGGTGAGTCTCCGGACTTACTTAGCTCGTATTCTTTGTATTAGTTTCAATGAGTGCTTGGTGGTGTGTATTTGTTGTTTATGTGTTGTGTTTATTGTTTATGATCTAACATCTAAACCGGTAAAAGGACCACCGACTTTATATGTTTATATTTGGCCCAATTGTATGATAACGGGCGTTGAATGCTTGTCCAGTCCAAAATGGGGATGACTGGAAGGTGCCTTGCGACCAGTCCAATGGGTGATGCTGATCCGCATCAAGTACAAACCCGTATGGTGAAAGCGGGCAAGGGCGAGATTGTTAAGATTCTCGTGTCACACCATAAATGGAATTAGTAATGGGATGACGTAAATGGAAAGATAATAGACCGGCTTGTGTGTTTTGGAGCATGTTGTGTGTTTATGATGCCTTGTGTGTGTGTGTGTGTGCCAATAATATGATTCTAATGCCTTGAATACTAGCTAACGGTTTTATACCGATATTGTTGTAGTTACCCTGCAGGTTAGGGACGCGGCCGAGAGATCCGGAAGAGTGGCAACCGGGGTCCGTACATTGTAGGATGGGATTGTGGGTGGAGTCTTGTAGATATATAAATGTGTTGTATATTGTATGTTTTCGACGTTTGGTCGTTGGAGTTGTTGACTCGGCTGTGGTCTTTTGTTTGTATGGTTTCGGGTTTCATTGCATTGCATAAAAATGTATTTCGTTTTGGCCTTTATTTATATCTTGTTGAAAGATTTGGTGAAATTATTGTCAGGCTAAGGGTCGGGACCCATTGTGAGGTCCCAACCCGTAGCGCCCCGAGTCCCGCGGATTTGGGGTGTTACACTTGAATGCTTCAAAGAGAACTAGGATCCATCAACTTGAATTGAAAGTGGATAACCTTCCAAGTATAGTTGCTTTCTCTACATTGATATCATAATCTTTATTATTTGCATGCTTTTGTTTTGTCACCTTAACAACACCACCACCTGTTACACATATTTGATAGTTTAATCACATTTATACTTTATTGCTCTCTTTTCTCTTGTGTTTGACCCTTACTTGTTTTCTATACTCATTTTGGTGAATTAAGTTTGGTTGATTACTTTGATAAAGTGTAACGACTAAAAGATGTCTTGTCAAATTTGGCGCCATTTCCGGGGAGAATTTAGCTTTAAAGTACTTTGTTATTTCAATTGCAAATATTGGTTTGAACCATTTGTATGGTTCACACTCATGCTACTAATATCATTTTTGATCCTTTTGATCCAAGAGTTGAAAGATAATTCAATAGACAAATGAGGGAATGTCGGAACATACAAGAAGAAATGGAAAACAGAACGCTCTGACAACTTACGCAACCGGACTTAACTCAACATCCACTTGTGGTTACCATTCCGGAAATTTGGTGATGGAGTCAGCTTTGAGCTCCAGCCGGGATTGATCCACTTGTTACCATCCTTCCATGAAATAAGTAGGGAGGATCCAATCAAAAACTTGGGGAAGTTCCATACCGTTTGCATTAGCATGAAGCCGGCAAACGTAAGTGAGGAATAAATCAAGATAAAGGCTTTTGGCTTCACCATCAAGGATGCGGCGGAGGATTGATACTACAACCTACCATCCAGGAGCATCGATACATGATAGAATTTTCACAAAGCCTTCTTAGAGGATTACTTTCCGGAAAAGAAGGCCAACAATTTGAAAAAAGCCATTAACAACATTGAGCAAGTAGCCGATGAGATTCTTTATGAAACTATGAGAGGTTTGCAAGGCTAAGTTCAAACTGTCTATTCCATGGCTACTCTACCCAACACTTGGTGTTGTATTGTACAACAGATTACTACACAATGAACGGCGAATCATTGTTGCCGCTTTTGAAGGTAATATCCTAAATTCCACTCCTGAAATTGCTATGAAAAAATTCAAGAAATAGCAGAAGGTACAAGGAATTTTGGTAGGACTACTAACAAAGGAGGGGTCTATGTTGTAAACCTAGAGCCCATAAGTTCCAAGTGAAATTGTCGAGCTAAAGGAGATGGTGAAAAGGCTCACTTTGTTGGGAACTCCACAACAATTGAAGGCATGTGGTGTATGTACTAATCCGTACCATCCAACGGACATATGCTCTCAGATTCAAGTTGATTTTAGTGCTAAGTTGAATCCTATAGGAAATTATGGACAACAACAACATCAAAGGAATGATCCTTATGCAAAAAACTACCATCCGGATGGCGTGACCATCCCAACTTCACACAACAACAACAACATTGTCCAAGTAAGTCTGAATCAACTTAGGAGATGTTGCAAATTTTAACTAAAAATTTTTGCTACTCATGTCCAAAGTACATAATCAAGCATCATGAACTTAGAAAAGCAAGTTGGACAAATGACGGAGGCAATTACAAGGATCGAAGCTCGAACCTCAGGAAACTTTCCCTCCTAAACAGTTGTAAATCCAAGGGAGAATGTGAGTGCATTGAATTTAAAGAGCGGGAAGCAACTGAACACAAATCAAGGAATTGAGTCTGAAAAACAAAAATCAGAAAAAATCCAGCCACCCCCACGGCCTTACCAGCGGCCCTACCCGCCCGTCCGTTCCGGTGACGCGGCAAGGTGAAGCCACCCCCGCGGTAAAAAAAAGTGAAACTGATGATGGACCTTCCCCGACACCAAGTATACAAGGACCAATCACTAGATCAAGAGCGAGAAGAATTCAAAAGGAGAAGCTATTGAAGATGATCAAGGAACGAAGAAATATGAACCACTGAAGAAATCTCGGCCAATGAGACAAAATCTCACCTGAGATTTACTGTCTGTCGAGATCAATATGATCCAGTCTAGATCTTATTAGATAAAATTATCTTTCAGTTATTTTAATACCTTCAAAGCTCTCAAGTTTTCTAAGGGTATCTTTTTGGTATTGATCCTATCTCTTGGTTCGTATCTTCCTATATTTCCATCAATTTCATTCCATATTATCATTTTCTTATCTATCCATTATCATTCTATCAAACTCATGTTATTTTGTTTGACTTTTCATAAATCTAAGCCCCGCACCACGAATCTCGCCCAAGATTTGTTCTTTGAGACTTTTCGTGGACCTTCAATCTAGATCAGGAACTATGGCATCAACCCCGCATCGAATTGGTATCAGAGCTCAGTTAATTGAAGTCCAAATGAGCCACACTTGAGGTTTGAGTAATATTTATTTGAGTCACATAAAAATTGTGTCTTTTCTTATTGCGATTATTTTGCGAGATTATTTGAGTTTAACGTGCATTGACTTCTGTCTATTGGAGAAGAGAGAAACACCATAACCGAACACAACGCCAACCATAAATTCAAACAAACCTTGCCAGCCCTTACCAAGAATCGTGTACGATATTTTGCGCATAACGTTGAAATTTTTGCGTTACTTGTTTCCCAAGTTTCATAAATTTTCTCTATTCAATTAAAGATCATATATTTATTGGATTTGAGTCAAATATGATAATATTCAACTCCATATTTAAGGAGGAAGGAGATTTACAAAATATTATTGTTGAGATCTTATCTAATAGGTGATATCTTATCATATCTACATTGTCCTAACCGAATATCTATCCCAACAACTATATATTCGACCCCTCCCCACCTGCAACAATATTAATTTTACCCCCCTACTCCCTCAACTCCGCAAAGGAACCCCAAAACACATAACCCTAAGTTTCGAAATTGTTTTATCCTTAACTATTATACCGGAAAACTTTGGGGTAAAAGTTGTTGCAATCCAACTAAGAAGGAATAATCAAGGCAACAAAGGGAGGAGTATACCCCAAAGCATAGAAAATGATTATTGTCGGCAGTTGTTGAAACAAAAATCTTGACCCTGAGACAAAAATCTCGCCCAAGATTTACTTAATTTGCCCGAAATTTATTTTGTTGAGATTAAACCTACCCGACTATCTCCTTTCTTCAACTGCATAGGTTCAAGGTACGTGAAACTCTCTTCTTAATCTCTTGTGTGCTGATTTCGTGCCTTTTTTCTACTCTAAACACATTGAGTCAATTCTTTGAGTGCGTTAGTTAGTTTCTATACTTCCTATCATACTAGTGTGTCCACTTGCAATATTATTTCTACTTTGTGCCAATTGTGTGAAGAGACCTCTAACATGTTTACCTTGACTATCTTCCACCACAAGAACCTCTCTTCAGATCCAAGTCAACTATCTAATTACCTCAAGGGTTTCAAGTTGAAGCTAGTCACCAATTGGTAAAGAAGTACTAATCCATCCAAGGAAATTACATCAAATTAGCGTGAAATTGACAACAGAGTGTGAATGTGAGAGAAAACAAGTAACGAAACTTCGTTTTTACTAACTTCACAAGTTTGTTGTTACTTTGTTTGATTTTGTGGGATGTCTAATAGTCCAAGAGGTTCACAAAGGGGTGGACCAATGATTCCAATAACAAATGAAGACTTAAACAAATCATGGCCACAGTCTCAACATTGACTGAACAAACAGTGAGGCTGGAAACTCGATCTAGAGAACAAATCTTGACCCCAAATCTTGCCCCAATACAACCGAGATTTTATCCTTGATTTTCTACTAATGTGAGCAAAAGTTCACGTACTCCACCCATACCTTCAACCCCTGATCCGCTGTCAAGAACCCCTCAAGGGTCGGGTATGAGATATTTGAATCATGCAAATATTGTTAATAAATTTCAGAAAATGGAGGCAGAGGATGATGAAGGCATGTCGAAAGACTATCCTAGACATAACCATCTCCCTAGGAGAGGTCAAGACTTGGAACCATATAAACCTCACCAAGAGCATGATCATAACCACCACCTTGATGCATTACATAAAAACGAGAGTAATAGTGATGAAAACATTGAGTTTGAGCATGGAGAGTCTTCGATTGCTAGAAGTACCTTGCATGTTAATATAACTCCTTGTGAAGATACTCAATGGGAAAATCTCTTTCATACTAGGTGCTTTGTTTTAGAAAGGTGTGTAACATGATTATTGTTGAAGGTAGTTGATGCAATATTGCTTATAATATCCTTAGTCTAGTAAGGACCCCGTCCATGCGCCTTAGTTTGGCCGCGGGTGCGGAGCCTCCCCCATGGTAGTGATGACCCGCCCCTGCGGTTTGTAGGGCGGGCGCCGCCTTCCTTTACCGTCATTATTTCCGCTTTCTTCCTTTATAAGATTCCCTCTCTCTCCCGTGGGAGGGTTTTCTTCCAAACTTCATCTTCCTCTACTTACGTTCTTCTTCTCTTCCTCTCCTTCTCTTGGTGCTCTTCTCTTGGTTCTTCTTTGAAGTTCTTTCAATTGTGAAGCTTTGGTGTGCGTTGATGGCTGAGATGTTGATGATAATGTTGATGATAATGTTGTTGCTTCTGTTGTTGGTTTTTGTGGCTTGAGAAGCCAGTCTTGTGAGATCTTGTTCTGGTTCTACAGAGTTAGGTTCTTTCCTTTCTTCTTCCTTCTTTCTTCTTTCCTTCATCTTCTCTTCCTTAGTTGGGATCCCACAAGCTTGTTCTTGTGTTCAATATTTGGATGTTGTGTATGTATGTGTATGTTGTTGTTGGTTGCCTTTGGCACCATAAGAGGATAGAAGATCGATCAAGAGATCTCTGGAGAGTAAGACGATCACCATTCTGCTAAATTTCCGCCCATGCAACTTGTTAGTGCCGCCCCTACGGCTGAAGGTTGTCACTGCCCCTGTGGCTTTGAGCCACCGTGGTCGCGGCTTGTCACCACTCATGCGCCCTTTCCTTCCCGCAAGTGCATCTTTGTCCAGGTTATACCAAGTGTTAGTACGTATCCTTCCTTCCCTTTTGGTTATATTTTGAGAGTGAGATCACGATAGTATATTGTTGAGATTGAGGATGTTATATGTTGAAGAATACCTTAGGCATCTTTGGGTTTTGTTGAGATATCGAGGATTTGTTAATGGGTTATGATCTTGTATGATCTTGGAGACTAGGAGGTGAAATCTCCTAGCCTTTGATAGTGATTGATGTTGTGTGCCTTGTTTATACAGGCATTGATCGTTTCCTTGAGGAGAAACCATGACCACTGTTGTTAGGACTACCTTGTGACAGGTAAGTCCTTTGGGCTTACTTAGCTGGCGTTTGTGGATTGGAGTGATTATGATAGTGTGGTGTGTGCATATGTATGTTGCATTGATAACCTAACCAAACTAGAACGGCTATATATGTATTAATTGGCCCAAGTGTATGATAACGGGCGGTGATAACTTGTCCAGTTCAAAATAGGGCAGCTACGGGGTTCTCTACTGAATAACCAAAGGTGAATATAAAGGATATAAATACTCTAGAAGGGGGATTGAATAGAGTATGAGAAATTTTCGCAAAAACTTATCTCAAGGCTTTGAAATTGATTTCAAAGGCCTTGATGTCGATCTGAGCTCTTTGTGACACAACTTGTTTTCAAGGGCTTTGAAAGTGATTTCAAGGGCCTTAACTTTGTAAACCTGCAAAGCAAGATTACTCACAATAAAGTAGATATGGTGCGGAAATTAAAAGATCGACATGGTGATATGTTTAAGAAGTTCGGCTCTAACAACCTACTCTCCGTCCTAGGGTTTACCCGTAGGATCTAACTATCTATTATCAGCTTCAAAGAGTTCTAGATACAGCCTAGAAGAAATCCCCTTCTTCTCTCACTGTAGCCAATGCTACATTCTAGTTCCAACTCTTAACATAGCTATAATAGCCTAGTTACTTCACAAAGTAACACACACTCGAGTATAACACTCTCTAAATATTCCAAAGAAACTCTCGTGTTTTTCTCTCTCTAAGCAATAAAGCTTTTATAAACTAAGAGGAAGAAAAACTTCTTGAATCGAATGAAGATGCTTTGGATCGCTCAAAGACTTTAGATATTTCCGTGTAAGCTTCTTGTAGTTCTTCTTCAATTGACATCTTCATTTATAGTCTTCGATGGAGAAGTCTTTTAGCCGTTGTGAAGATGACCATTATTGATGTTCCTTCTTCTCCATAGAAAATGGTGTATGTTGAGATGAGGTAACCGTTGTAGATTTTCCTTATCTTCTTCATCTCCTTAACGCAAGTTGATTCTTCTTCTCCGTAATCCTCTCTTGAATCATGTTATTGAAGATCTTTGTCGTTCAATCTCCGAGATCATCTTGTTTGTTGAGAATATTTGGTTGAGATCTTCGAGATCTTTTTAGATCCGTTGAGAATAAATCCTGCGTCAAGTTTGACTAAGATCTTTAAAAGATCTTTTTGTTGTTGGTAGAGATCTCTTGATATCTTCTTGTTGGTTAAATCTTCTTGATTTCTTCTTGGAAGATCTTCTCTAGATCCTTGGTAGATTTGGTTTGTTTGAGATTTGAATTTCTTCCAACCGTCATATCCTTTGAATATGGTTTCAAGGCTTCGGCTTTCCATCCCTTGAAATGGTTTTCAAGGCCTCCGTGTTGAACCTTTGAAATGTTTTCGAATCTCTGCGCTTGTCCCTTGTATCCGTTTTCAAGGCCTCCATCTAGCCATTAAAATGCTTTCCAAGGTCTGCATATATTTGACAAACACCAAAAACAAACTAAGCAATTTAGAAATAAAATCGATATTTTGTTAGTATAAAAACTGCTCATTTGTGTTAAGTCTTCCATCATCACATAATCAAATATATAATCGAGGTGGAGTTTTCATCTGTGACAATTCTACCCGGTGGTGATGATTGGCACCAATTCCAAACCTGTGTGGTGAAAGGGGACAGAGGCAAGGTTGTTTTACTCCTCGTATCACATCGAATGAATTAGTAATGTTATAACGTAATGAAGATAATAAACGGATGTGTGTGAGCATTTCATGTTATGATGTGATTATGTGATTATGTGTGTTATTACCATTATTCTTATTCGTGAATTGTTAGCTAATGGTTTCCTACCGTATAATAGATGATTTGCAAGATAGGAAGACTATAGAGTGATCCGGTGGGGTGATCAGCCGATGGCTTCCGTACATTAGGACGTGTATGGGTTTTAGGGATGTTTGTGTATACATATATATGATGTTGCTGTTTTGTACTCGGTTGTAGTTTTGTATGTAATTTGATATATGATTTGTTGTGGTATTTCTAGGATGTGAAAAGCTAAGCAAATCCGAGGCAAGAGTTCCAAGAACTTGTTCGCCCAAATCATGAATACAAAGTCTTAAATTTATGAACTCGAACTAAAATCCTAAACTCCTAACCAACCCGCAGTGTACGAATCGCAAAGTAGAAAGGAAAGCATTCCGAGGTCAAACACAAAGACCGAGATGAGATCAAACCATGCAATGATCAAAGATAGTAAAAGTCTAAGATGAGAAAAGAGATGGAAACAAATAAATGAAAATCATATGTTTTTGATGGGTTTACGGTGATCAAGCAAAGATCACAATCAACAACAATATCAACCAAACAACAAAACAAACACAAGATATAAGATCAATGTAGAGAAAGAGGATTCGGTTATGGCATGGACTCTAATGGAAAATCATATTGCTTCTAATCAATCTAGGACAAGCTGCGTATGTTGGGAAAGAATGTTTCTCTAATGGGATCAATCACCGAGTAGGTATCATGGTCCACTAATCCCGCACCTAAAGTCCTCTTACCGAGTAAGTATCTAGGAATCTAAGGTTGGGAATTCTACACAAACCGGGTCACTACTTAGGGGTCAATACTCTCCTTACCGAGTAAGTCTCGGAAAAGCAAGTGCTAAGCAACAATCCTAGCACACTCAATCCAATAGCTACTGTTGAGGCTCACTACTACCTAATGTTTGTCATCTTCTATACCTAAGAACGGGAATTAGTGGGTAGGTCTCATCCCTCATCTAGTTTACTAATATAGGTCACCCTAATGCTAGATTGGGCTCAACAAACACTAGGATTTCAACTCTCAAACTCCCTAACATGAAAATATAGCACTATAGAAACAACAGCTCACACACATCGGGTGGATCAAGAACACCTCGGCCGAAATTGTTGAAGAACAGGCCGAGATTGCAAACTGAGCTAGGGATTTCGAGCATATAACTATCCTAAGATACATCTAAGTCCAATCTATCATTATCCTAGAAAAAACCTTTCATCCATCTCCATAGAATCACATGCTACTTAGCCAACAAAAATCATCTGAAGTTCATTCATCATCAAAACAACAAACATGCATGCCATAGCTAAATAAAGAGATAGGAAGCAAGATAAACCAAGAACAACATGAAATATAAGTTTAGAATGAGCTTACAACCATCCAAACGTTTCTTTAAAACGAGCTCAACAATCTCTACAACTTTCCTCACTACAAGACTCTCAAAAACTCACTCAAAAGCTATGAAAATGGTGTTTTTCTTCTCTTCTCTTCAATGGAGTTTTTCTTCTATTCTCCTCCATATGGCTTGCCCAACAAGAATGTAATTCCGAAAGTGAGAATGTCCATGGATCCCCGCAAAAATGTGTGCAGGCTGAAATATATCACTTCTCCACCATCATGGGAGAGAAAGTTTGTGGGCTGGAAATTGTGTGCCAAGTGTCGTGGGGGACCAGTGAACGATCTCGGATGGCCTAGAAATCATCTTGGCCGAGATGGGTGAGGGATGGACCGAGATGAAGGGTTGCATGGCTAAAAATGGGGATAAACACAAGCCGGTGCATGGCTCGAACCAACTAAGGTCAATTTTTTTCTTCTTTTCTTCATGCTTGCTCCATTGGAACCTTGAATTCGGGCCTTCACGAGGTTTGATCCTCGGTTATGATCAATAATGCATTAAATCTCCACAAAATACCTACAAAACCAACAAATGCTTGTGTAGATGTCTATTTTGACAAAATAACTCGATAAAGCATAAAACGTCCCGAACATATGCAAAACCGTGCATGTATGAATGTAAAAACTACCTACAAGAATGCTTAATCTAATGTCATAATTCACATCATCAAAATACCCCATACTGGTCGCTTGCTTGTCCCCGAGCAAGGTCCAAATGTAGGCTATGAGATGACGTGAGGTACGAATGCGGAAAAAAAAATCTTTTTGGAAATTGTGCTTCAAGTATAGATCACCTTGATAGTTATGTTTCATGGAAATGGATGAGCAATCATGCATCAAAAGAATAGAGGCACGGAAAGACAATCACACTTAACTCGAAAGCATGCATGAAAAGCAAAAATGAGAATGTCAAGATGATCATGAGAATATCCAATCTAGATCACTAAGTCATACATATATGCAAATAGGTCAGAAGGACTTAGGAATGAAGAGGCCAAGAAACGTGATGATAGGGTGCGAATTTTTCGAGTCAAGTGGTGCTAATCCGGGAAAGGAACTAAACCCCAACATTGTTGTTCTTCATCCACCAAAGTGTATTTTTCTCCTTCATTTCATTCTTTCTTTTATATT
This sequence comes from Fagopyrum homotropicum, assembly GCA_033239125.1. NCBI lineage: Eukaryota > Viridiplantae > Streptophyta > Magnoliopsida > Caryophyllales > Polygonaceae > Fagopyrum > Fagopyrum homotropicum. The sequence continues at coordinate 58,874,136 of BSWB01000007.1, read as the reverse complement.
TCATTTTCATTCAATTATTTTTGAGACAATGGCATTGGGGTACACAAGCCTAAACCTTGGTGATTAGAGGTCCTCCGGATTTTTTCCGAGGTGCCTCACACCGGGCACACATACCAAAGCTCTTTAGGACATTCGGTTTATCCGACTTTGGCAAGACACAAACATCCGATTATGTGAACGGTGCCGAGTTACTCGTCATCAAAACCAAAGTCCCCAAACCTATATTTTTTCTACACTTTTTCACAACACATTCAACTTCTTCATTAACCACATTCATTCACTTCACATCACCCCACACTTGCTTTTTGCACACAACACACTAACATGCTCCTATTCCCGGATGGGTCAAAAGAGGTCAAAGTTTTAATTCAGTAAGGTGCTCAAACAACATGATCAAGATGAGAAGACGAGAGATGAATTGCTTTAATCATTCCTAGATGATGTTCAAGAACTAGCATGCAATTTTGACTATCAATTCTCAATCAAATCAAAACAAACATCATCATCACAATTCATACATAGGATTCAAGAGAAGTATTCAAGTCCACATATGCATGTATTCATTCAACACACAAGGTCATCCATAGCCAATCCACAAAACAAAATTCATCATTAGGGTCATATCCTACTTAGAAGCACAAATTTTTTTTTAAATTTTTCGATTTTTTTGGATGTTTGACATATGTATATACAACGCAAGACATGAAAAGAAACGTGTGACCATAAACGAAACTATCCTAGATGCGATCATGCGAAGGATCATAAAAACCCCACCCCATACTTAAGTACCACAATGTCCCCATTGTGAAAGTTAAATATAGAGTGAAAGAAGTCCTCACAATGTAAGAAGTCGGGATGTCGGTATTTCGGTTCACTCGAGTGGAGATGAAAGTACAAGTTTCATCATTGAAGTACGGGCACACACCAACGCAAACATGGCTCAACAGAGGGATCTTGGTCCGTCACCAGGGCATCTAGACTGAGGTCCAAACTGAGGCGAGGTTCTGTTGAGTTTATTTTGGTTGGCTCAACACCACTTCGGTCAAGATGACCTTCATCACTTCCGTTGCCTATGTGCTCGGATCTTGCATTTCACTCCAATGAATCCATAAGGTCTACAATGGCATCCAAGAACATCAGAAATCATCACAAATCCTACAACCTATCATCAAATCCAAAAGAAAACACACACAAGAAAAAACGAAAACAAAATACAAAATGAAAACAAAATTCAAAGATGCATTCACAATCACAGGATATGTAGAATTTTCACCAAGAAAAGCATACTTTAAATGAGAAGGGAGAGGTTTAAGATCAAGTTTAGGAGGAATTTTCTCACTGGGATGTGATCCATATAGCTCAACATTAGATGGATCCAAAGCCATTGAAGACTCTCTAAGACACCTTGAAGCTTCGTCAACAACAGTTGGAAGCCTTTCTTGAAGTTCAGGAGTTTCGGATGGCTCAGGGGCATTTCGGTCGAGGTATGAACCGAGGTGAGGTTCTGTTGTGTTCACCTCGGATGGTCCTAAACTCATCTCGTTCGAAATGACCTGCTTCCAACCGAAATCATCCTCAGCTTTGCCTAACTTCACAATTTCAGCACTTGTTTCCTCTTCTAGTGCTTCAATTTCAACATTTGGCTCTTCTTCGAGTGCCTCCAAGGCTTAGCTTTCTTCATTGCAATGCTACTATAGACCTTCCTCCATGATGCTCATGCTAAGAACTTTCTCCAAGGGGTCCTTGATCAAGATGGAACTCACAACCTCTCTAGACTCTTCATCATCACAAATGTCAGAGATATCTTCATCTAGAGCTGACCCCTTCACCATTGTGGACAATTTGAACTTTATGTGCTCCTCTCCTATGTTGAATGAGAGGGTTCCATTCTTGCAATCAAGTAGACATCCGGATGTATCTAAGAATGGCCTTCCCAAGATGATGGGAACGGGATAATCCGCCAGAATGTCCAACACAACAAAGTTAATCGGCACATAGAACTTTCCGAGTTGCACCGGGATGTCCTCTAGTATTCCTACCGGATGGGTGATGGATCGGTCCGTGATGTAGAGGGTCATCTTGACCGGATTTGGCTCTCCTAGCCCAACCTTTTTGCATAGTGCAAGCGGAATTACGCATACACTAGCACCAAGGTCACAAAGAGCTTCATATTGCACATCACCAACACCAATTGGCACACAAAATGAACCCGGATCGCGCAACTTAGGAGGCATCTCCTCCCTCATGGTTTGAATCAACTCGGAGGATCTCTTTGTCATCCTCACTTCACCATACTCCTCCAACTTCCTCTTGTTAGAGAGTATCTCTTTCAAAAATTTTCCATAAGCCGGCATACCTAATATTGCATCCATAAACGGACTGGTAATATGCAATTTAGACATAACTTCAAGGAATTTACCAAAATGTATGTCCAACCGAGCTCTTGCTCGAGATTGAGGAAATGGTAGTGGAGGTTTGTATGGAGGAGGTGGCACATAGATTGGCTCATCTTCCTTGCTCTTGCCACCTTCATCTTGTGTTTGCTCTTCTTCCACTATCACCTCCTACCCCTTGTCAACACCCTTGGGCAAGGGATCATTTTTGCTAAATCCACTCCTAGTGGTAATTGACAATACTTGCCCTCTAGGATTAACTTCGGTTCATCCGGGAAGCTTCCCCAGATCCCTTTGTGTCTCACCCACCTTTTGAAACATTTGAGCTTCTAGCATCTTATGAGCCTTGGTAAGTGATGTGAGATTCCTCTCAATCCGTTCATCTTTCCTATCAATTATTCAAGCAATACCTCAGTTCTATCTTTTGGTGGTTAAGTGAAACCGGGTGGAGGCTCTTGTGAAGCTCTTGGTGGTGGGATGCGCTTATAGAAGCAGGAGAGTTTAGAGCACCATCCGGTTTAGAGTATGAGAACCCGGGATGGTTGTGGTTGGGGAGGTAGTTGTTGAAGTTCCTATTATTGTTGATGTTCCTAGGGCCTTGGTACCCTCCATTGAAGTTGTTCCTCCCCATATAATTCACATCTTCCTCCTTAAAGGACAAGTATGCTTGAGATTGCACTTGTACTTGAAGAGTTGCTTGATTCTACAAAGTGGTAGACACAAATCTCTCAAGGACTTTAACTCATTGTTGATGGAATCAAGCTTGAAGTTACTCATGGTCACTTGACTCATTTCATAAGCTCCCAGTCTTCTACCATCACTCTTTCTGTGGAAGTATTTCTCTATCACTAATGCTTGTTTCTCCACAAACTCCCAAGCTTCATCCACATTCTTCTCCATAAATGTACCTCCAGAAAGTGATTGGAGCTTGAATTGGCTATCCTCGTCAAACCCCTTGAAATAAATCTCCAAAATCTCTATCTTCGGAATTCTATGGTGTGGACAATCTAGGAGGAGATCCTTGAATCTCTCCCAAAATTTGAATAGGCTCTCTCTATCCTTCATGGTGAAGGCATTTATCTTCCCTCTTAGTTCGGTTGTCTTGGAAGGCGGGAAGAACTTTAGTCAAGAACTCAGTTGTCATTTCCTCCCAAGTAGCCACTCGTCCTTGTGGTATGGATTGGTACCAAGCCAAGGCTTTATCCTTAAGTGAGAAGGAAAAAGCCCTAAGCTTATGGTTGTTGTTCTCCAATCTAGGTGGTCTTAGAGTCTCCGTCAAAATCTCGTAATTCATTAAGTGTTGATGAGGTGACTCTCCTTCCATCCCTCCAAATTGATTGTGTTGAATCATTTGTAGCACTTGAGGACGAAACTCATAGTCATGAGCCGTGGGATCTCCTAAATTGACACCCGGACGGTGTACCATTTGAGTCGGATCCATGCGTTAGCCAAGTATTTGTGGCTCCTCAATAATAATCGGCTCAAACCGAACATGCGTCGCCGGTTGAGGCGGTAGTGGAGGCGTTGGTTGACGAAGATTAAGCTCCCTTTTCTAAAAATCTTGCCTAATTTTCTCAATCTCCCTCCTAAAAGCTTCTTACCTTTCGTTTGCAAGTCTCCTCTCAGTTTGAAAAGCTTCTTCCCTAAGCCTTATTTCCTCTCTTGTTGCATCCAATTCAACCCTAAGATTTGCTTCATCCATATCTTTCTTCTTCTTAGCACCTTTGGATATAGTCTTAAGGGTTTTCTCCGGTTCGGGACCGAATGGAGCTAAATCCTTGCCACATGATCTTCGCATGCACCTAAAGAATGGGAGATGTCCTGAAAAATCAAAGACACAAACCAAACAAGATCACAAGCAAAAGAAAGACCTAAACTATAAACAATCACACAATGATACAATCTCAACCTAGTCCCGGGCAACGGCGACAAACACTTGTTGTGGTATTTTTCGGATGTGAAAGCTAAGCAAATCCGAGACAAGGGTGCCAAAAACTTGTTCGCCCAAATCATGCACACAAAGTCTTAAATTTATAAACTCAAACTAAAATCCTAAACTCCTAACCAACCCGTAGTGTATGGATCGCAAAGTAGAAAGGAAAGCATTCCGAGGTCAAACACAAAGACCGAGGTGAGATCAAACCATGCAATGATCAAAGATAGCAAAGGTCTAAGATGAGAAAAGAGATGGAAACAAAGAAATGAAAATCATATGTTTTTGATGTGTTTACAATGATCAAGCAAAGATCACAACCAAAAAACAATGTCAACTAAACAACAAAACAAACACAAGATATAAGATCAATGTAGAGAAAGTGGATTCTAGAGATTCGGATGTCTTGTTATGGCCCCGACTCAAGCTTCTAATCAATCTTGGACAAGCTGCATATGCTGGAAAAGAATGTTTCTCTAATGGAATCAATCACCGGTTAAGTGTCATGGTCCACTAATCCCGCACCTAAAGTCCTGTTATCGAGTAAGTCTCTAGGAACCTAAGGTTGAAAATTCTACACAAACCGGGTCACTACTTAGGGGTCAAACCACTCCTTACTGGGTAAGTCTCGAAAAAGCAAGTCCTAAGCAACAATCCTAGCACACTCAATCCAATAGCGGCTGTTGAGGCTCACTACTACCTAATGTTTGTCATCTTCTATAATTAAGAACGGGAATTGCCGGGTAAGTCTTGTCCCTCATCTAGTTTACTAACTTAAGTCACCCTAATGCTAGATTGGGCTCAACAACCACTAGGATTTCAACTCTCAAACTCCATAACATGAAGATATAGCACTATAGGAACAACAACTCACACACCTCGGGTGGATCAAGAAGACCTCAGCCGAAATGGTTGAAGAACAAGCCGAGATTGCAAACTGAGCTAGGGATTTCGAGCATAAAACTATCCTAAGATACATCTAAGTCCAATCTATCATTATCCTAGCCAAAACCTTTCATCCATCTCCCTAGAATCACATGCTTCTTAGCCAACAACAATCATCTCAAGTTCATTCATCATCAAAACAACAAACATGCATGCCATAGCTAAATAAAGAGATAGGAAGAAATATAAACCAAGAACAAGATGAAATATAAGTTTAGAATGAGCTTATAACCATCCAAAGGTATCTTCCAAACGAGCTCAACAATCTCTACAACTTTCCTCACTACAAGACTCTCAAAAACTCACTCAAAAGCTATGAAAATGGTGTTTTTCTTCTCTTCTCTTCAATGGAGTTTTTATTCTCTTCTCCTCCCTACGGCTTGACCAACAAGAATGAAATTTAAAAAGTGAGAATGTCCAAGGACCCTCGCAAAGAGGTGTACCAAGTGTCATGGGGGACCAGCGAACGATCTCGGATGGCCCAAAAATCATTTTGGCCGAGATGGGTGACGGCTGGACTGAGATGAAGGGCGACATGTCTAAAAACACGGCTAAACACAAGCCGGTGCATGGCTCGAACCTACTAAAGTCGATTTCTTCTTCTTTTCTTCATGCTTGCTCCATTGGAACCTTGAATTCGGGAAATCACGAGGCTTGATCCTCGGATATGATCAATAATGCATGAAAGCTCCTCAAAATACCTACAAAACCGACAAATGCTCGTGTAAACGTCTATTTTGACGAAATAACTCGATAAAGCATAAAACGTCCCGAATATGTGCAAAACCGTGCATGAATGAATGTAAAAAACTACCTAACAAAGTGCTTAATCTAATGTCATAAATCACGTCATCATGATTCTACAATTTTATGAATTTGGTTTTATAATTATTTGTGCCTTGTTGTTAGATCCAGTGAACTTGTTTTCAGGCTAGGGTCAGAATCCATTGTGAGATCCTAGCCTGTAGCGCCCCAAATCTCGCGGATTCGGGGTGTTACATTTCGATTACTAAATTGATAAATAAATTTGAACAATGGATATGCATGAAGAGGTTGTTGAGAGCGTCGTTCCTGAGACTGGGAGCGCGATGACAGTGAGATAAACATCTCAACGAGTCTAATCAAACGACTCTGATCATGTCTTGATGAGAGGACCAGAGTTCCACACGTATATTCGATGAGTTAAGGTGGCTGCAATAGCAGGTAGACGTGCCCCGGATCTGTCAACACATGTCGGATCGTCTTAGATGTCCTAGGGAGCTACTCAGGTGCCTGTTATACCAGCACGAGTTACTGAGTTTGCTAGGGCTCAAGACAAGCCGAGAAGACCACGACCGGCCTCTTGGTTGAAGTTATTTCATTTGATGGGATTACTCCCTCTCGCTTGAAAGGTGGGCTTGGAGGTCGAGCTGTGGATTGGACTTGTAGACTCAACCCTAGAGTCTATTATATGTCTAGAGGATAGAGGGATAGAGTAAGTACAAACTCTATTCAGTGACTTAGTATAACATTGGTGGAGGCCCATGCAGAGTCGAGCCACCAGTTATGACGAGATGCGGAGTTTGATTAGACAAACTGCAGGATTTTGTTGAGGCCGGTTTCGAGGACATTCTGGTAGTTGAGGTGTTTAAGAGATTTCAGGAGGAGTTGGCGTTACTAGGTCCAGCTGCACCTCCAGAGGATCAACACGTGTATTTGTTCTCCCACCGACTGAGGGAGAGTACCCGTTCTTACATGGCGGGTTTCCATTGTGGTTCCTTGATAGATTATCATGATAGAGCCTAAGCTTACGGGCGTGAGCGGGCTAGTCAGAGGAGAGCTTCTCAAACATGAAGGTCTGAGAAGAGATAGAGGATAGACAGATCAGTGTAGGAGAACCAGGGTACGGGAGAGGCCAGACTCAAGGCTGCTCGAGTTACCTAGTGTTTGCACACTTTTGAGAGAGGACGGTAGTGCTTCAACTACAAAGAGTCTGGGCATATGCGATCTGATTGCCCGAGGGCACTAGTGACGTGATTCTCTTATGGGAAGCCATAACATCGAGCTACCTAGTACCGACAAGGCAAGGCGTCGTCACAACAGGGTTATTCCCTTGCTAGTACAGTAGGAGGTGGGCAGAGGCTGCCTCAACATTAGATACAAGGATAGCAAAGAGTCCCATATCATCCTGCTACTCAGGGTTCTGCCCTAGGACCGATTAAAGACAGAGGTCGTGATGGAGTTACTACTAATACATGAGGAGCTCGAGGTCGAGTTTTTCAGTTTAGGAGCGCTAAGCAGCCACTAGGGCCGGCTACTACATGTACCATTGCAACTAATGGTTTACTTGTTAGAGTTTAGTTTGATACGGGTGCTACAAACTCATTTATTTTTGATGTATGTGTCGATAGACTAACCTTAGATACGGTAGAGAGGAGACCCTTTGTTATAGTGTTACCCGATGGGAGTCAGGTGAGAGGTACCCGCGAGGTACATAGTTGTCCTATACATTTAGGAAACCGTGATTTGTTAGTGGACTTCTTAGTTATGTTGTTGGTGCACGAGGAAGTCATTTTGGGTATGGATTGGATGGATAGGCATAATGCCGTGTTATATGTAGGTAGTAAGACCGTGACGGTCTCTAATAAGTCGGGTCACATAGAGATTTCCCTAGGTTGGGACCTTGGAAAGACGGGTATGGTTATCAGCGCAGTCCGATTGCCGAGGCTAGTTGCACATGGTTGCGAGGCCTTCAGGTTTTATGCCAAGAAGGAAGGAGAGCGTCCAACATTACAGGACATTCTCGTCGTGTGTGAGTTCACCGACGTCTTTGAAGAGCCATCCTGTTTACCGCCATAGTGGAGCGTGAATTTCGGTATGGAGTTAGAGTTGGGGACAAGACCATTATCGAAGACAACATATCATATGGTGCCTATCGAGTTGTTAGACTTGAAGAAGCAACTCGAGGAGTTGGATGAGAAGGGATTCATATGCCCTAGCATATCCCCAAGGGGTGCAAAAGTCTTCTTCATGCAGAAGAAGGACGGATCGCTGCAGTTGTGTATCGACTACCGAGAGATGAACAAGGTGACCATCAAGAACAAGTATATATTTCCCCGCATCGATGACTTGTTAGATCAACTTCAGGGAGCGACTGTGTTCTCTAGGATCGAATTGCGCTCGGGATATCACCAGTTGAGGGTGAGAGAACAAGATGTGCATAAGACGGCATTTTAGACTCGATATGGTCATTACGAGTTTGTAGTGATGTCATTCGGGCTCACGAATGCCCCCCTCCCCCCGTCTTTATGGAGATGATGAACAACATCTTCATCGACTTCTTGGATCACTTTGTGGTGGTCTTCATAGACGATATCCTGGTGTAATCTCGTAGTAGAGAGGAACATGCAGGACATCTGAGGATGGTATTACGAGTTCTGTATAATAGGGAGTTGTATGCCAAGCTCTCTAAGTGTGAGTTTTGGATGCTAGAGCTATCCTTTTTGGGTCACATTGTTTCCGCCAAGGAGATCAAGGTTGATCCGGCGAAGATCGAGTCTGTAGCAGCATGGATGATACCGACAAACATCAAGGAAGTGCATAGCTTCCTTGGCTTAGACGGATATTACTGTAGGTCCGTGGAGGGATTCTCTATGATCGCTCGACAACTTACAAGTCTATTGAGAAATACTACCCGGTTTGTATGGTCCGAGCCGTGTAATTAGAGTTTTGAGGAGCTGAAGAGATGTTTGACTTCCACTCCCATTTTAGCGCAACCGGAGGGAAAAAAGGACTTTGTGATTTACAGTGATGCATTTAAGCTAGGATTGGGATGTGTTTTGATGCAGCGGGGTAGAGTGATTGCCTATGCGTATAAACAGTTGAAGACGTATGAGGAGAACTACCCGACTCATGACTTGGAGTTGGTTGCGGTAGTTCATACTTTGAAGATTTGATGGCATTACTTGTATGGCGCTACATGTCAGATCTTCACAGACCATAAGAGTTTGAAGTATATTTTCACACAACGGGAATTGAATAACTGCCAAAGGAGATGGCTTGAGTTGATCAAGGACTTTGACCTTGAGATTCTGTATCACCCAAGGAAGGCGAATGTTGTCGCCGACTCCCTTAGGAGGAAGACGCCCCGAGAGAAGGCGATTGCGTAACTGACGGTTCAGCCTAAGTTGTAGATAGATGTAGTGTGGCTTGCATTAGAGGCTCTACCTGATTTGTTGGGTGAGATCCAACAGAAAAAAGAGACTTCCACGACGTTGAGACGGATCCGAGATAGGATGTCTCGTGGTGAGGCCCCACAATTCTCCATAGGAGCATATGGAGTGATGAGATGCTGTGAGCGCATTTGTGTACCCGTTCATGCAGAGCTGAGACAGAGGGTTCTACAAGAGGCTCACTCCATACCTTACTCAGTACACCCAGGTGCGAGTAAGATGTATCAAGATGTGAGATATTCATTCTAGTGGGGCGGGCAGAAGACCGATGTGGCCAGATTTATGGCTCAGTGTGCGACCTGTCAGCATGTCAAGATAGAGCATTACAAACATGGATGAGAGCTCCATCCATTGCCAGTACCACAACGGAAGTGGGAGGATATCCCCATGGACTTTGTGACTGGATTGAGGCCGAGCAGGAGGTTTGATACCATTTGGGTTGTTGTTGAGTGATTGACAAAGACTACATGTTTTATCCCTATTCGGGAAACGTGGCTAGTGAGCTGGTTGGTTGAGGAGTTCACTAGGAAGATAGTGAGACTCCATGATGTGCCGAGGACGATCATCTCACATTGAAATGGGCGATTTATCTCGAGGTTTTTTCAACACATACAAAATGCCCTTGGGACTAGTTTGCATTTTACGACTGCTTTTCATCCTCAAACAGATAGTTAATCAGAGAGGACCATTCAGACTCTAGAGGATATGTTTAGAGCTTGTGTGCTAGACTGGAGGAAGGTGTGGTCAAATCACCTCCCATTGGTTGAGTTTTCATACAACAATAGTTGATATGCATCGATTGGGATGGCCCCATATGAGGCATTGTATGGTCGGAGATGTCGTACGCCGTTGTGTTGGGATGAGCCTAGTAGTGTCAGTGGTATAGGTTCTGAGCAGATTCAAGATGATATTGCCCGAGTGGCACTGATTAGAGAGCGGATGTTGGCTACGCAGAGTCGCCTAAAGTCGTATGTAGATAAGAAGCACCGGCCTCTAGAATTCAGAGTTGGAGCTCATGTGTGGCTAAGAGTATCACCGACGTGTGGCGTCAGACGTTTGGCATTAAGGGGAAGTTGAGCCCCCGGTATGTCGGACCTTTTGAGATTTTGGATCGAGTTGGGAGAGCAACGTACATACTTGTTTTAACTCCGAGATTAGAGGGTTTTCAATATGTGTTTCATGTGTCTCAACTCAGGGAGTACATACCAGATCCGAGACATATCGTCAGCTACGATAATTTAGTGGTCTATCCGGACCACACGTTTGTTGAGCATCCAGTGACAGTCCTAGAGCAGGGTGTGAGACACTTGCCCTCGAAGGACATTCCTATGTTAAGGATACAATGGTCAAGACGAGGACCTGATGAGGCTACATATGAGACAGAGGATAGTATATAGAGGAACTATTCACAGTTTTACGTCGAGATGGATGCACTTGTAGAATCGATGAGTAGATCTTAGTGCTATCTTGGTGAGTTACGTGTATATGTGATTTGATATGTTTTTCTTTCGTGCTAGACTGTGATATGTGTCGTATGATCTTATTAGATCTTGTTATGCTAGCGTGAGTTATGGTTATAGCTGGAGATGGTTCTTTCTCCATGCTATCGCGATGTGATTATAGTTTAGTTGGAGATGATTCTTCCTCTATGCTATGGTATTACGAGTGTAGTTTGGCTGGAGATGGTTTTCCTAATGCCCTTGCGTTATGAGTAAGGTTTGACTGGAGATCGTTTTCCTCCATGCCATTATGATGTGGTTATGGGTTTGCTGGAGATGGTTTTCCTCCATGCCATTGTGATGTGGTTATGGGTTGGCTAGAGATGGTTTTCCTCTATGCTAGTGGGTAGTGTTTTTTATTATGTTGCTGGAGAAGGTGTTCCTCCATGCGTGTGTATTGAGGTTATAGAGTTATAGAGGTTGATACCTTATGATCGCAAATGTGATGCCTCCAATAGAGAGAGTGTGTACACCTCGGCGTATGGGTATGAGAGGATGTGGGTTTGTTCAAGTTTCGGGGAAAAACTTGTTTTTAAGGGGATCTGATGTAATATCCTTAGTCTTGTAGGGACCACGCCCATGTGCCTTTGTTGGGCCGCAGGTGCGGAGCCGCCCCCGCGGCAGTGATGACCCACCCATACGATTTGGGAGGGCGGGTGCCGCCTTCTTTGACCGTCATGTTTTTTGCTTTCTTCCTTTATAAGATTCCCTCTCTCTCCTTTGGTGTGAGTTGATGGGTGAGATGTTGAGGATGATGTTGTTGTTGTTGTTGGTTGTTGTGGCTTGAGAAGCCAACCTTGAGAGATATTGTTCTGGTTCTGCAGAGGTAGGTTCTTTCCTTTGTCTTCTTTATTTCTTCTTTCCTTCCTCTTCTCTTCCTAAATTGAGATCCCAGAAGCTTGTTCTTGTGTTCGATCTTTGAATGTTGTGTATGTATGTGTATGTTGTTTTTGGTTGCCTTTGGCACCATAAGAAGATAGAAGATCGATCGAGAGATTACTGGAGAGTAAACAGATCGCCATTCAGTTGTATTGCCGCCCTTGTGGCTGAAGGTTGTCACCGCCCCTGCGGCTTTGAGCCACCATTGTCACGGCTTGTCACCTCTCCTGCACCCTTTCCTTCCCACAGGCGCGTCTTTGTCCAGGACAACCAAGTGTTGGTGTCTATCCTTCCTTGTCTTATGGTTATAGTTTGAGAGTGAGATCACGATAGTATGTTGTTTAGATTGAGGATGTTATATGTTGAGGAATGCCTTAGGCATCTTTGGGTTTTGTTGAGATATCGAGGATTTGTTTATGGGTTACGATATTATATGATCCTAGAGACTAGGAGGTGGAATCTCCTAGCCTTTGATAGTGATTGGTGTTGTGTGCCTTGTTTATATAGGCACTAATCGTTTCCTCGAGGGAAAACTGTGGCCAATATTGGTAGGACTACCTTGTGGCAGGTAAGTCCTTTGTGCTTACTTAGATGGCATTTATGGATCACAGTGATTGTGATAGTGGTGTGTGTGCATACGTATGTTGCATTGATAACCTAACCGGACTAAGATGGCCATATATGTATTAATCGGCCCAAGTGTATGCTAATGGGCGGTGATTGTAACACCCCGAATCCGCGGGACTCGGGGCGCTACGGGTTGGGACCTCACAATGGGTCCCGACCCTTAGCTTGACAACAATTTCACCGGATCTTGCAACAAGGCACAAATAAAGGCCAAAACTTAAATACATTTTTATGCAATGAAAGAAAACCCAAAAGAAACAACAAAAGACTTCAGCCGATAAGCAACACCAAGGGCCAAATGCCACCACGTGATATACAATATACATGAATAATATACAAACTCGACTCTAACCAAAACCCACTCCTAAAATGTACGGAACCCCGGCTGCCCACTCTTCCGGATCTCTCGGCCGCATTCCTAACCTGCAAGGCAATCTACAACAATCGGTATAAAACCGTTAGCTCATATTCGAAGCATTAGAATTAATGGGAAAGGCACATACACAAGTAATCTCATCACAAGCATACAACATACATAAAAACACACCAATCCGGTTTATTATCTTTGTTATTATTAAGTCGTATCCCGTTCTAATTCAACTTAGGTTTGTGACACGAGACCACCGTGGTCCCGCCTCGGTCCCTATTTCCGGGATGGAAAGGTACGGATGCCTCCGACCGTCTAACCAGCACGGCTAGTCGCCGAGAACCTCCTAGACTCTCGCAAGAGCTAGGCAGATGATGTCACCGCCCGTTATCATACACTTGGGCCAAAATAATATAAAGGTCGGTGATCCTAATTCCGGTTTAGTTGTAATAAATAATAAATAATAAACACACACCACCCAACACACATCAACGCTAATACAAAGAATACGAGCGAAGTAAGTCCGGAGACTTACCTCGTCACCACACTCAACTCACAACACTCTCGCTTCCTTAGGGAGGAAGCCCATAACCTGCTCACAAGAAGATAACTATATCAACAACAACCCACTCACAATAGAAGTCTTAAACTTCTACACAAATGATCTACGCAAGACCATTTGCCTCTCAATTCTAGGACCGCATCCTAGAATCTCTCATGCTCACATCACACTCAACACAAGCTAGAAGTCCTAAGACTTCTAAACCCTCGGATCTCGCAAGATCATAACTCACAACGCAACTAGGATAAGCCAAACCTAACTCCAAAAAAAACCACAAGATCATACAACCCCACCTCGAGCCTCAAAACGCTCACAAGATCAACCATATAACTTAAAGTCTTATAACAACCTCACAAGACCACAATACCACCTCAAGCTTGAAATCAACATCAAGCTATCAAACAATATCAAATCCTCAAAACTCACCTAAGGTTCAAAGCACTATTTGGCATTAACTCTAAGTTATACTAGATCCAGCCTAGCATGATACTAATACTAAACATAACTAAATCACGGGAAGAGATACTCACACGACGTCAAAATACGGAAGTCGATCAATGGATGTCGACTTTGGACTCGTTAGGCCTTTATCGGGACGCTTCCGAACCTAACACAAAAATTAAGCAAATTTAGCTCGTATGCTAAATTTGAACGGAATATAATATACATATATATATATATAACTCTAAGGAAAACTCGTTTTCAAAAGTTGACATTAAAAACCCGGGATTAAATCTTTGAGTCATAACCGAATTAATCCAGCAAAGGCATAACACATAGAGTAAGTAAACGCAAGATTGTTGTAACACCCCGAATCAGCGGGACTCGGGATGTCACGTTGGGCTAGGATCTCACAATGGATCGTGACCCTAGCCTGACAACAAGTTCACTGGACCTTACAACATGGCACTGACAGATATAAAACAAATACATAAAACAGTATAAACTGTACGACCCAAAGTAAACAACAACATAGCCGAGTATATAAAACGACATCCTCACATAGGAGGTACAAAAGATCATCCTCACGCAGGAGGGGGAAACACAACAAACCCAAACCAACCACCTAATGTACGAGAGTCCTCGGCCTGTCACCCTGCCAGATCACCCAGTAGCGCCTAACCTGTAAACATCTACAACACGGTATGAAACCGTTAGCTAACCATAAATATATATGAGGTAATGCAAAAGCACAAGCACAATCATGAAAGATAAACACATCAGCATGCTATCACACATTTACCCATTTATTATCTTTATATAATAACCATTCACTCAAAAACCGTATATATATAGATAGATGAAAGTATGTGACACGAGGACCGATACATCCCCGCCTCTGAGTACAATGTCCAGCTGTACGAGTATCGGTCACACAATCCGTGTACCCTCTGGGAGTGGATTGCGCCCTTCTTGTAAACCAGTCTGGCCTGACATCAGAGAACCCCCCAGACTCCACGACGGGATGAAAGGGAAAGGTTATCACAGCCACGCAGTGGGGCAGTCAATAGAACATAGGTCGATAAAAACGACAACTCATGATATCATAGCAAACATATAAAGCACACACCACTCATGCAAACACCCAATATAGGGATGGTATCTAAGTAAGTCCTACGGACTTACCTCAACCTCGTACAAAATCAACCACGATCACCTCTACATTGGAGGGACAACACGGCCTATAAAAAGGCATAAAGAGATATATCAACCTCTATTCATCAAAGGGGTCACACCTAGACCCAAAGGGATCCATAAGAATCATACTCAATCTGTGAGCCTCACAACTAACTAAACCTCAATATCTCAACATAGCTCACAATTCCTCAAATCTCAAGGTAGTATGTAATCAACATTCCTCAATCTCAATTTTAATCCTAATTTAATTAATTAACCTTTAATTAATTAATTAGATTTCGCCAGAATAACGTTTTGCCCGCAGGCAATTTCTAAACCCCCTGTCATCAGATTTCATCAAACAAGAACTCATAATCACCAGAATAATATAACGACCATAATGGAATTTCTAATTGTCCTATTTGACAAGCCTAAAGTCAATTTAGGCCAAATCGCAGTACGGAAAATGAATAAATTCATAACTTATTCGTTACTAACCCGATTGACGATCTGAAAGAAGATTCGGAATCACAACGACGTAGGCTACGCATGAACAGCATCAAATTCATCGGAATCTGAGCGACGGAACCGTCCTGGTGACATATATGCTCGACCAGCCCTCCATATACTCGGAAATGCAGAAACTCGGTACCGTTATGAAGAGAATGAAGAGAGGAATCCAGAAACTCAAACGGAATTGAAATCGGATTAGAAACGGAGAGTAGATCTGAGTTTGAAGGTTGAGAGAAATCAGAGCTTTTACGAGAAGACGTGAAAGGAAATGAATTAATAAAGGATTTTCCGCTATTTATAGTGAAGACGATAGTTATCCTTTAATAAAGTCGATAATTATCCTTTAACCGATCCAAAGGCGGGTTGAACCTCTTTCTCCAAACTTCTCGAGATTGGAATATTAAATCTGGAATATTGTAGGGATAATTATTACACAACTGCCTCGAAAAACGTGTATTCCTAAGCCATTTTCTTAGCCGTTAAGAAACGAAATAGCGACTCTTTTGGCCGTTTTGCCTCTCCATGTTATTTCATATCTAAGACATATCCGATGTCTTGATCATTTCTCTCAACTGCATTTTTATTAATTGGAGCTCCCAAATGCTCCAAATAACACCGGAGGGTAAAAATAATTACCCGGGGGAAAAAGTAAAAATTTCCCCAAATGTCCAAAATTGCTCCACAAACATAACGGTGGGACTTACTCATCACTTGCGAAATCTACGCGAGTTATATGTCAATTACTATCAACGATTAAGTTAATCAACATTAATTAGAATTTGAAATCCTATCTATTACATCACACACCCCTTAAAAAAAAGTTTCGACCCGAAATTTGAACAATTCCCAAATCCTCTCAGACCCATACGCCGAGGTATAACTCTCACTCTTTCTATCGGAGGTATCACATCTCCGTTCAAAAGATCACAACCTATAACAATCTATAACCTCAAGTATAAACATGGAGGAATCATCACTCCAGGAAACAGGGCCATAACGCTACCCACAGGCGTAGAGGAATCACGTCTCTCGCCATACCACATCACAAGGCATAGAGGAAGCACATCTCTAGCCAAAACATATCACATGCATAGAGGAAATACATCTCTAGCCAACCCATAAACATATATATCGCATGGAGGAATCACATCTCCACTGAACTATGTCCATCAAGGTAGCATGGAGGAAAGAACCATCTCCAGCTGAATCCTAATCCCACTCAAATAGCATGGAGGAAAGAACCATCTCCAGCTATAAATATCATCATACTCGGGTAGCGTGGAGGAAGTAATCATCTCCAGCTATAGCATACATCACGCTAGCACATCAAGATCTATTAAGATCATAAATCACATCACAACTAGCATGGAATAACACATCAAGGCATATAAGCACATAAGCACATAAGCACAACATTCATCAAGATAGCACTAAGATCTACTCGTGCTCCCACAAATGGGTATATCCTAACATATACTCTGGATAGTTCCTCAGGACACTATCCTCAGTCTCTCACATAGCCTCTTCAGGTCTTCATCTCGATCATCATATCCTCAATATGGGCATGTCTTTCAAATGCAAGCGTTTCATATCTTATTCCAAGAATGTAATCAGATGCTCAACAACGATGTGGTTCAACTTAACCACTAGATCATTATAACTCACAAAGTGTTTCCAACCTGGTATATACTTGCTCAGTTGAGACACAGGAACACTGGGTGAACATCCACCAACTTTAGAGTGAAAGCTAAACATCATGTTGCCTTCACAAAATTGATCAAGATCTCAAGTAACCGACATATTGAAAACTCAGTTCCCCTTTCCATAATACACAACTAACGTCTCACAGCTGAGATACCTCCAGCCGGACATGAACTTTTGCTTGAACTTTAGAGGTTAACGCCTCTTGTCTACATATAATATCTGGTGACTCTGTACATCCAGCATTCTTCCTTCAATCAACGTTACTTGAACTATAAAATCCTGAGTCTGGTCAGGTGTTATTCCACTCTACTGCTAGATCACTTCTAGCATAAGGATATACGACATCTATGTCTATATATTGACTCATAGGGTCATCCCAAAAAGATGCACGTCCTTCATTGTTATATAATAAACTCATTAATGGAAGGTAATATAACCCTCCACGTTTCCCATTCAACTTACAACTTATAATAGATCTTTAAGATCTAGATGATCCTCTCTAACTAAGCATTTGTCAGGGGGTGAAGTGTAGTCATGAGGTACATACTTGTCCCTAAAGCAGTCTGAATCTGCTACCCACAATCTCAAAGTAAAAACATCCATCTCGATCAGAAATGATCGTTCTCGGTATACCATGGAGTCTCACTATTTGTCTAATGTACTCCTCAACCAATTCATTCACTAGCCACGTCCTTCTAATAGAAATGAAACGTGCCGGTTTCATTAATCTGTTACCAACAATCCAAATAACATCAATCTTCTACAGGGTCACAATCCCATAACAAAGTCCATAAAGATGTCCTCCCAAATTCTACTACTGCACTGGTAGTGGGTGGGGGCTTATCTCTAGATCGGAAATACTCTATCTGGACCTGCTGACATGTCACACACTATATCACAAATCTGGTTATATCGGCTTCATACAATATAATCGTCTCATCTCGTGGTACATCTTACTCGTACCTGAATGTACTGAATAAGGCGTACAATGGGTATACGTAATATTCTGTCTCCATCTACATCAGCAGGAACACAAAAGCGGTCATGACTCTTCATCAGTCCATCTACTCCTATGGAGAACTATGGTGCCTCAGTACGAGACATACTTTCTCTAAACCTTGTCAAGGCCCGGCAGGTCTGCTGCTTTTGTTGGACCTCATCCAACAGACCAGGTAGAACCTCTGAGGTATAAATGGGTATCCTTATCAAGGAACTAATTGTCCAACTCTAGCCGAGCTAGATCTCTTTGAAGCTGAGGTTGAACTATCAGTCTCACAATCATCTTCTCTTGGAGCGTCTTTCCATTCAAGTTATCGGCGACAACATTCAACTTCTCTAAATGATATGAAATCTTCAAGCAAAGTCTTGATCAACTTAAGCTCTTAATACTGGCGGTTATTCAACCCCTGTTGCATAAAATATACTTCAGATTTCTATAATCTATAGAAATCTGACATGAAGATCACACCAGTAAGGTCTTCAAAACTTAAAGGCTTGAACTACCACTACTAACTCTAAATCATGAGTCGGGTAGTTCTCATCATATGTTCTCAACTATAAACACACATATCAATAACTCTACTCCTCTGTAGTAATACACATCTCAGACTTAGCTGAGATGTATCACCGTAAATCACGGGATCCCAAAAATCTTCTCACTAAAAAAGAATGGAAGCAGAGGTCAAATGCCTCCTCAACTCTTCAGAACTTAGACACACTGCTTTCATCACGTAGTTATGGTGGTCTTCTCAAAAGACTCGCAAATGAATACGTAATCATATAAAATCCTTCCTTAAAGCATTGGTAGCAATCGGATGAGCCGAGAAAACTACGTATTCCTTAATGTTCATCAGTATCTCCCATGGTACAACATACTAAATTATCGCCTGGTCAACCATGATCCCACTGGCGGAGACAACATGGCCTAAAAAGGCTATCACTGGCATCTCAACTTACACTTAGAGAGCGTAGCATATAACTCTCTATCTCTCGAAATCTGCAGAACGGTCCTCAGACGATCGGTCTACTATTCTCTGCTATGAGAGTATACCGACATGTCATCAATGAAGTCCACCACCAACTAATTAAGGAAGTCGATGAAGATACTGCATATCAACTCCATAAAAACTACTAAAACATTCGTCAACCCAAATGACATCACTACAAACTCTTAGTGTCCATAACGGATATGGGATGCTATCTCATACACATGTTGCTCTCTCATCCATGACTAAGGATATCTTGAGCACAAAGAAATCCTGAAAACACCATTGCTTCTTGAAGCTAACTCATCAGGTCGTCAATACGGAACATGGAACCCACTAGGGTAAACCCGTTTCAGTCAACTACTCAAGTTATCAGTACAATATCTCAGCAAGCACCATATAGTGTGGCTTTCCCATTCAATCTTGTATCATACTTCAACTCAATAACAATGTCCACACTCCGCTGAGGTGGCAACTAGACGGTTCAGTAACACGTCTATAAACTCATAAACAACTGGAATACCTTCCATTGTTGGACTATCTCGCTCCTTCATGGTATAACACTAGAAGACGTCACATCCCTGTACTATCAGCTCGCTGCTCGTACAGTCCTGATGACAAACCCGTCTCTTTAAAGGCCTTAACCTCAGAAGACCTCTATTTAACTCAACTCAGTAAAGACTATAATAGTCTTACTATTAAAAGCTAATACCACATGATATCTATTCATCCAAACCATACACATAATGACTTCCTCATGCACCTACGACATGACAAAGAAGTCTACAACCGTACACGGGTCCCTGAAATAAGGGAACAAACACGCATCTCACGGGTATCTCAGACCCAAAAAGGTAATCTTGTAAAGGAAAATCCACCTTCTACTATATACAAAAAGTCAACCATTAACGCATGCATCGAAAGACATGAAGTGCATAGCACTCACAACAAGCAAAACTCCACCAGGTAAACCATTAACGAGAATGATACCTATAACAACTAACACTCGTAGCTACACTACATATCATCACTCAATGTCAGATCCATGCTCCTCAGGTATCACTGAGGTCATTACTATAGCCTCCACTTCCACTCTTTCTGCACCGGAAAGAGGAAAGTCTTGCTGGGAAGAAACATCACAGTGCTGACAGAAAGGGCCAAATGGCCTAGCTCACCACAAGTGAAACAAGCTATCAATGCCAAAGGGCACACAGAACGCAAATGATCTGGATAGCCACAATTGAAACATAATCATCCCATCCTTGCAACCTGTGCAACTGAAGGGTAACTCGACATTAGTCGTCCACCTGGAATGATCTCACTTTTGAAGGGAACCTGTAAAGGCAATGCCTTGCCCTGTCGACAAAACTTCGCTCTATGCCTTGCTTTACCACACGTAAAGCATATGATGGGAGCCTTTGGGCACACAGCTCGCCAGTGTCCCAACTTTCACGCAATTAAAACACTGTAGTTCCTTGCTAGTCATCTTCATGGCCAAAGGATCACTAGATTGTCCTGATATCGGACTTGGTTCCCCATTCATCATCTTTGCTTCTCTAGTAACTGATTCAGTCCATTGCTTCTTTCCGGATCCAGAAGCTTCAGTTGATCTCACAATTGTTGGTAAATCTGGTGTCGATCTACCCGCTATCACCGCTTCATATACTTGTTACATATATTCTTGAAACTCGGATCTACTCATGGAGACACGATCAGCATCTTCAAACTCGTTCTCTGCCATAGGCGAAACAACAGCGGAAACAGGTCCCTAACTTATCACCACTGGAGGAAGAGGGGGGGTGTACCCCTACCTCATCCCACTACAGATACTACTCTAGTTTGAGTCATCTGTAGGATATACGCACCTAATCTTATAAGGCTATATATATGCCATAGGTATCGATATGTGTATAATAAATCCACATAATCCATAGTACACACAGATATATATACATATCTACGCTGCAGAGATCCATGGCAGAGGTGACGACTTCTCGTACATTCTATCCCAAAACCACACTTAAAACCAAAAACGTTTTAAAACGTCAGACCCCTTTCGGGTTCTGTTTATTTTACCTATCAGACCTTATTGCAGGTAGCAAGTGCCATTGTTGTCAATCTGGGCTCTGATACCAACTCTGTAACACCCCGAATCCGCGGGACTCGGGATGTCACATTGGGCTAGGATCTCACAATGGATCCTGACCCTAGCCTGACAACAAGTTCACTGGACCTTACAACATGGCACTGACAGATATAAAACAAATACATAAAACAGTATAAACTGTACGACCCAAAGTAAACAACAACATAGCCGAGTATATAAAACGACATCCTCACATAGGAGGTACAAAAGATCATCCTCACGCAGGAGGGGGAAACACAACAAACCCAAACCAACCACCTAATGTACGAGAGTCCTCGGCCTGTCACCCTGCCAGATCACCCAGTAGCGCCTAACCTGTAAACATCTACAACACGGTATGAAACCGTTAGCTAACCATACATATATGAGGTAATGCATAAGCACAAGCACAATCATGAAAGATAAACACATCAGCATGCTATCACACATTTACCCATTTATTATCTTTATATAATAACCATTCACTCAAAAACCGTATATATATAGATAGATGAAAGTATGTGACACGAGGACCGATACATCCCCGCCTCTGAGTACAATGTCCAGCTGTACGAGTATCGGTCAAACAATCCGTGTACCCTATGGGAGTGGATTGCGCCCTTCCAGTAAACTAGTCTGGCCTGACATCAGAGAACCTCCCAAACTCCACGACGGGATGAAAGGGAAAGGTTATCACAGCCACGCAGTGGGGCAGTCAATAGAACATAGGTCGATAAAAACGACAACTCATGATATCATAGCAAACATATAAAGCACACACCACTCATGCAAACACCCAATATAGGGATGGTAGCTAAGTAAGTCCTACGGACTTACCTCAACCTCGTACAAAATCAACCACGATCACCTCTACACTGGAGGGACAACACGGCCTATAAGAAGGCATAAAGAGATATATCAACCTCTATTCATCAAAGGGGTCACACCTAGACCCAAAGGGATCCATAAGAATCATACTCAATCTATGAGCCTCACAACCAACTAAACCTCAATATCTCAACATAGCTCACAATTCCTCAAATCTCAAGGTAGTATGTAATCAACATTCCTCAATCTCAATTTTAATCCTAATTTAATTAATTAACCTTTAATTAATTAATTAGATTTCGCCAGAATAACGTTTTGCCCGCAGGCAATTTCTAAACCCCCTGTCATCAGATTTCATCAAACAAGAACTCATAATCACCAGAATAATATAACGACCATAATGGAATTTCTAATTGTCCTATTTGACAAGCCTAAAGTCAATTTAGGCCAAATCGCAGTACGGAAAATGAATAAATTCATAACTTATTCGTTACTAACCCGATTGACGATGTGAAAGAAGATTCGGAATCACAACGACGTAGGCTACGCATGAACAGCATCAAATTCATCGGAATCTGAGCGACGGAACCGTCCTGGTGACATATATGCTCGACCAGCCCTCCATATACTCGGAAATGCAGAAACTCGGTACCGTTATGAAGAGAATGAAGAGAGGAATCCAGAAACTCAAACGGAATTGAAATTGGATTAGAAACGGAGAGTAGATCTGAGTTTGAAGGTTGAGAGAAATCAGAGCTTTTACGAGAAAACGTGAAAGGAAATGAATTAATAAAGGATTTTCCGCTATTTATAGTGAAGACGATAGTTATCCTTTAGTAAAGTCGATAATTATCCTTTAACCGATCCAAAGGCGGGTTGAACCTCTTTTTCCAAACTTCTCGAGATTGGAACATTAAATCTGGAATATTGTAGGGATAATTATTACACAACTGCCTCGAAAAACGTGTATTCCTAAGCCGTCTTTCTTAGCCGTTAAGAAACGAAATAGCGACTCTTTTGGCCGTTTTGCCTCTCCATGTTATTTCATATCTAAGACATATCCGATGTCTTGATCATTTCTCTCAACTGCATTTTTATTAATTGGAGCTCCCAAATGCTCCAAATAACACCGGAGGGTAAAAATAATTACCCGGGGGAAAAAGTAAAAATTTCCCCAAATGTCCAAAATTGCTCCACGAACATAACGGTGGGACTTACTCATCACTTGCGAAATCTACGCGAGTTATATGTCAATTACTATCAACGATTAAGTTAATCAACATTAATTAGAATTTGAAATCCTATCTATTACAATTGTAACTCGATGTAAAACTCAAGTTTAAAACCCATAATTATATTTTCCGAGTAACCTATACAACATCATATCCCAAGGTAAAACTCGTTTTCAAAGTCAAGGACACAATAAAACCGCTCATCTATTTTCCGGCCAAAATACACTTATTTTAACATGGTTATAAATCCGCATTTAAATCCTTGGGCCATATTCCATAAATAAATCTGCAGGGGTATATATTGCATAAAACATAAATCTAGGCAACTAATGTAAATAAAAAAGATGGGTTAAAATGTGTAAATATCCAAAAACCAGGGGGCCCGTTTGAATTACCCTAAAAGGGTCTTCTTCCGTGCTAGGTCACATGCGCAGGCTAGAAAAGGGGGATGGCGGCAGGATCATCCCAATCCCGGCGAGGGCTTTGGCGGTCTGGGTTGTTCGAACTCGACAAAGAGGCAAGGGCAAGGGGAAGGGCATTCCACTTCCACAGGGGCGGCGGCTTCGGTAGGGCTCCGGCTGGGAAGGGCATTCCACAGAGGCGGCGGCTTCCGCAGGGATCCAGCACGGCGTTGGCGGTTCTCCCGGTGATGGGGAGCGCAGGCGGAGCTCCGGCGAAGGGAAGGTGGTGGTTCCCGATTGCAACAATAGAGAAGGGGAGAAGAGGCCAATGGAGGAGGCTCCTCAGGTGGAGATTCACGGCGAGGCGAAGGCGGAAATCCGGCTGGTTCAGGGAGGCGGCAATGGCTCCCTTCTCCGGTCGATTGAAGGTGGCGGCACGCCCTGTTCAGCGGTTCGACAGAGGCCCCATAAATGGAGGGCTCGAGGAGATGAGAAGCAGACGAGGGAGAAGGTGAGATGAAGGGGCTGCAGAAGGTTATTAGCCGAGGGTGAGACTACTGTAAGTCTTAGAGAAAGAGAGTACAGAGGGAGTTGAGTGTGAATGGCCCATAGAGAGGGATGATGGGAGATGTGGAGGGGCTGCTTCACAAGAGAGGCCGGCTTGGGCTGCACAAGATGCCGGAATTGTACTGAGACCAAGGGGTCGGGTGCACAGCGTTGCATCTCATCACAACAGAAGAGAGAGACAAAAGAGAGGAGTATAAAAAGGGAATAGAATAAAGAAGAAAAAGAAAATAAAAATAATGAAATGGAGAACTAAAACATACTCGATTGAAAATAATCGGAATGGAAGTTTTGGATCGGAAACTTTTCCGAACTTTTCCGAAAATGTAGCACGGATACACGAGAACTTATTAAAAATATAAATATACTCGGGAAAGGTACTTTATGCCGTAAAATACTTTTAACAAATATATATATATATATAAGCCATTAAATATCGACAAAAGCCGCAAGAATAATAAATAAATAAAAATGCAAACGCGCCTAAAATTGGGGCATTACAATAGATCCCTCTAAAAACAAGTTTCGTCCCGAAACTTGCTATGCGTTGAACTTTTCGGTCCCTAAGGCCGAGGTATGAATTCTCAAATTAAGAAGACTTAAACCTTCTAATCTATGTCAACGAACTACTCAAACTACCACCGCATGATATATTAGGTTATAAAACACACACCCGCACAGGTCACAACTACATATAATATCACAGATGCACATAACACAACTAAGAGAAGAACTAGGTCTAACCCATCGATTTTATCGAAGCTTCTATCTCGGCGTAAATTCAACAAAAGATATAATCGTCCGTCTTCCAGTTAGCTCATCGGTTCCTCATCTGCCAATAGATCCTCATAATTGGAAAGACATGACACACCGGTAAACATTCTATACTCTCTGCGGCCACGCCAACAAGCAAACCACTTTCCTAACTCGCGCTAAGATCTCACAATGGTTCCGATATATCAAAAACTTAACTTCCTTCTCGGGTCTTTCAAAATGTAGCATTTCCATTATTTTCCTTTCGATAACTCTAACAAAGAAGATCGAACTCCCAATTTACACTGTTGGCATGGATTCTCGTCAACCGAACTTTGATGTTATGTTTCCCCAATTCTTGTTGCAATTCCAAGTAACAAAGGAAGTACTTTACTCCATACTGCTTCTACTAACACGACACGTAGGCTATTACTTTTACATCGCTCCTCGCTACTCGATCAAGACCTTGTCTTGAACACTCATTTGTCCACCTCAAACCCATAATACCTCAAGGTAAATCAAAACAGTCGCACCAATGAATCTCCTTCTTAACTCTCCAAAACTCTACTGTCCATTTCCGTCTCATTCAATACTTCATTGTCATCCGGAGTAGGTTACCATAAAAGGTGTTACACAACTTCTCTCTTCACATATCTGGTAAAACTCAACACATTTAAGATAACTTGTAACTCCTTCCATATCTCTCGGGGTTTGCCATCCCGAGACAACTTGTCATACGACTTCTTTCTCGTAGTGACTTTGGTTGGTCCAAAATGCCGTTCTTGCAATATCTGAGTCTCGAATTTTCAAACGATGACAATTAAATCTTAACTTAATCTTAGAAGAGACTACCGACCCTTACAGCTGATCGAGTAGGTCATTTATCCGTGGTGAGGGGTACTTGTTCTTCATTGTTATCTTGTTCCGCTCATTGTAATCGATATACAAACGAAAATAACCGTCTCTCTTTTCGCAATCTGGTGTTCTCCATAACAACTTCAAATCAAGAGTTTAAGATAATGTCGGGTGTTCTCCATGGCATTTCACTAATTCTAAGGAAATCTTATCACTAAGTTCTTGCAATAGTTCCTTCACTTGCTTCCACAACTCATGTCTCTACACAAGTGTTATTCCATACGGCGCCTTAGACATCGGAATTAAGTCAAGCTCGACCTTAGTGGAAAAATCCACATTCAGACGTATTGGAATCCGTGATATCTCAAGTTTTCGTCTCCCTTCTGTCGTCCTATAACATAAGACCAACACAACCTTGTCTTAAAACTTGACAGGTGGTCATGATACTAATGATCTACCCCGATTTGTTGGGGTGACATCCTTTAAACACATGTATTGTAATATCTTTAGCTAAAAAGTTTACCGTGCTCTTTCAAAGATCCTTCATTTCTTGAACTTGAGAGACTTGATCGAGTCTTCTGACTCTTGTAGCCTTATTTAAGTATTCTTTTAACTTAATTTCATTCTCTCACTTTGATGACATGATTGTAAAAATCTTCTAAGGTTTCTCACTTATGTGCAACCATAAGGGTCTAATCGGCAGGACTTAACCGTGTTTCAAAACATTTGACCTTATCTTCTTCACTTTCCGCGATATCCCATCATATGGGAGGAGCTCTTCGTATTCTACATAAGCTTTCACCATAGACATCCTTTCTTCAAGTAGGTGTAGAAATTTATACTTCATTTTGTTATGTAACGCCAACCGACCGTAGAGGCTCCAACCTCAATCTTTCATGTACTTCTTGTACACCTCATATTGACAACAAACTTCAAAACTTCGGTCTTCTCTTACTCTCGTTGGCCACCTAATGTACCTTTTGGTATCCATGCACCGCTTCACAACCGTACTTGTATGCCTTCAGGCAAAATTCCTAACCATAATCACAAAAAGATCCACTCATTACTCCACCAATCACTAACATCGTAATTCCAAGCTTGAAGCGTTGACCTAATATAGGTCCTCCCTTTCACGTCATAGCCACTATGTCTCTTCCATGTGAGTTTGATGCCTCACTCTCATCTTTTGCTCGCGTAAGCATACCCTCCATTTCATTAGAATGAACATATTGTGCATCCTCTTATTATACTCCCGTCTACGCACCACAAACAATGAAAATATCACATTCCTCTTGATCTACGAGTTGCCTTTACCATGACCAAACCATAAAAATTCTAATCCAGGTTGATCTCCCATATGCCGTTCCCATGACCTAAGAAGGTCGTAAAGGGTCATCTTCAACCTTCCCTAGGAGGTTTGTAACAACTACTTGCTCGAACTCATTCCACCTTATTTGATTTAAGACAAATGCACTTCCGTTGACGTACTTCCTTACCATTGACATTGATCCACCGCGAATATTTTGAGATCTTGTTGTCGATCCTCTATATGTACATAGTCTTGTTTACTCATCCCCTCTACACAAACCAATAGACAACCCACACATCTGCGTTCTCAGTTGTCACTGGTCAACTTATAGTTGACCTTCTCCCAAGTCAATGCTTTACCATTCTACTACACTTTCCATGTTACCTCTCTTATGAAGGCTACCCTTCTCGGGGTACTCTACCTTAATCTCCATTAGTTCTTTCCTCGTACCATGCTTTCTTCCTCTTCCATAAGGTAACTATACTCTTCTTGGCCTTGTTGTTTCTTATAACCCCCTTCCATAGGCTTAACCATTCTTCCTTGATGTCCTTCAAGTGCACCTTCCCAAATATTATAGCCCTAGCTACCATCCACTCGCTTTCCTCTTGGTTGGTATCTTAAGTCTCTCGATCAAAGCTCCTCGTTTCGTCTTTCATCTTCTTAAGATCATCACTTATACTCAATTCCTCCTTCTTGGCGTTTCTTAGCCTTATCATCATAATGGAAACTGGTCAAGTCCACGTTAATCTCCATCATGCCCTTCTTGTCATAACTCTAGTAATGTTGACACTTCACTTATTGGTACCTCGTAAGCTTAACTTACGGTATCTTAAATCTTTCTCACATGTTTCGTTCACTTCTCTCATCTTAACTCCAATGCTTAGAAATGTCTAAGGAAAGCTTTGCATCTTAATGGAACACCACCTTAACCTTGCTAGAACGTACTCATCTCCTTCTTGATTTACCTCTTTAGTTGTTCACGCTTCTTCTCGAAGAACTTAAGTTTGTTCTCTCCCTTGGTCTCGTCGTCGCTCGATCATGGCCTCTTTGGAACCGCTTCTACTCTTTAATGTTGCTCTTCTTTACTTGTATTGCTCCATCTCCACCTCTCTTTATTCGTCTCGAGTTCTTCTTTCTACTTGTTCGTCCTTCGTTATTGTCATCTCTACTCCTCCTCTTCGACATCCTCTTAAAGGAGTACAAGAACTCCAAAATGTTCGCCCGAACGTAGCTCTCAACTCGATACTTGAGCATATTCGTCAACATATGTACACTATCCTATGTAAAACGACGTCGTCCAAGGGCGACGATATCATAATAGCATCTCAACTAAAAGGTCTTTTATCTCCATACGCTACTATATATAATAGGAATACGTATCCATAACTATATAAGTCCTAACTCCTAAGTTCATAGTACTACTAAAATCACGCATTCGGCATTCCATTATAACAATACAAGGTCCAAAACATATAATCGTTCACATATACAACTATACACATAAATCATGTCTATCATGCAACTACAATCCACATACAATAATAGCCCAAAAACATCCTAAATCCACAATACATATCTACATATACATATATATACTAAAAGTCCAATAAACTATGCTGCCGAGATCCGCGGAAGGAGTGGTGGTCCGTACATTCTACCCCGACTCATGCATGTGATTTTGGAAAACGAAAACTCAGAACCCGCGGGGTTCTGTTTATTCCTTATTCGGCCTTTAGAAGATTGCGAGTGCCATTGTTGTCAACCTAGGGCTCTGATACCACTTTTGTAACACCCCGAATCCGCGGGACTCGGGGCGCTACGGATTGGGACCTCACAATGGGTCCCGACCCTTAGCTTGACAACAATTTCACCGGATCTTGCAACAAGGCACAAATAAAGGCCAAAACTTAAATACATTTTTATGCAATGAAAGAAAACCCAAAAGAAACAACAAAAGACTTCAACCGATAAGCAACACCAAGGGCCAAATGCCACCACGTGATATACAATATACATGAATAATATACAAACTCGACTCTAACAAAAACCCACTCCTAAAATGTACGGAACCTCGGCTGCCCACTCTTCCGGATCTCTCGGCCGCATTCCTAACCTGCAAGGCAATCTACAACAATCGGTATAAAACCGTTAGCTCATATTCGAAGCATTAGAATTAATGGGAAAGGCACATACACAAGTAATCTCATCACAAGCATACAACATACATAAAAACACACCAATCCGGTTTATTATCTTTGTTATTATTAAGTCGTATCCCGTTCAAATTCAACTTAGGTTTGTGACACGAGACCACCGTGGTCCCGCCTAGGTCCCTATTTCCAGCATGGAACGGTACGGATGCCTCCGACCGTCTAACCAGCACGGCTAGTCGCCGAGAACCTCCTAGACTCTCGCAAGAGCTAGGCAGATGATGTCACCGCCCGTTATCATACACTTGGGCCAAAAACATATAAAGGTCGGTGATCCTAATTCCGGTTTAGTTGTAATAAATAATAAATAATAAACACACACCACCCAACACACATCAACGCTAATACAAAGAATACGAGCTAAGTAAGTCCGGAGACTTACCTCGTCACCACACTCAACTCACAACACTCTCGCTTCCTTAGGGAGGAAGCCCATAACCTGCTCACAAGAAGATAACTATATCAACAACAACCCACTCACAATAGAAGTCTTAAACTTCTATACAAATGATCTACACAAGACCATTTGCCTCTCAATTCTAGGACTGCATCCTAGAATCTCTCATGCTCACATCACACTCAACACAAGCTAGAAGTCCTAAGACTTCTAAACCCTCGGATCTCGCAAGATCATAACTCACAACGCAACTAGGATAAGCCAAACCTAACTCCAAAAAAAACCACAAGATCATACAACCCCACCTCGAGCCTCAAAATGCTCACAAGATCAACCATATAACTTAAAGTCTTATAACAACCTCACAAGACCACAATACCACCTCAAGCTTGAAATCAACATCAAGCTATCAAACAATATCAAATCCTCAAAACTCACCTAAGGTTCAAAGCACTATTTGGCATTAACACTAAGTTATACTAGATCCAGCCTAGCATGACACTAATACTAAACATAACTAAATCGCGGGAAGAGATACTCACATGACGTCAAAATACGGAAGTCGATCAATGGATGTCGACTTTGGACTCGTTAGGCCTTTATCGGGACGCTTCCGAACCTAACACCAAAATTAAGCAAATTTAGCTCGTATGCTAAATTTGAACGGAATATAATATACATATATATATAACTCTAAGGAAAACTCGTTTTCAAAAGTCGACATTAAAAACCCGGGATTAAATCTTTGAGTCATAACCGAATTAATCCAACAAAGGCATAACACATAGAGTAAGTAAACGCAAGATTGTAACTCGATGTAAAACTCAAGTTTAAAACCCATAATTATATTTTCCGAGTAACCTATACAACATCATATCCCAAGGTAAAACTCGTTTTCAAAGTCAAGGACACAATAAAACCGCTCATCTATTTTCCGGCCAAAATACACTTATTTTAACATGGTTATAAATCCGCATTTAAATCCTTGGGCCATATTCCATAAATAAATCTGCAGGGGTATATATTGCACAAAACATAAATCTGGGCAACTAATGTAAATAAAAAAGATGGGTTAAAATGTGTAAATATCCAAAAACCAGGGGGCCCGTTTGAATTACCCTAAAAGGGTCTTCTTCCATGCTAGGTCACACGCGCAGGCTGGAAAAGGGGGATGGCGGCAGGATCATCCCAATCCCGGCGAGGGCTTTGGCGGTCTGGGTTGTTCGAACTCGACAAAGAGGCAAGGGCAAGGGGAAAGGCATTCCACTTCCACAGGGGCGGCGGCTTCGGTAGGGCTCCGGCTGGGAAGGGCATTCCACAGAGGCGGCGGCTTCCGCAGGGATCCAACACGGCATTGGCGGTTCTCCCGGTGGTGGGGAGCGCAGGCGGAGCTCCGGCGAAGGGAAGGTGGAGGTTCCCGATTGCAACAACAGGGAAGGGGAGAAGAGGCCAATGGAGGAGGCTCCTCAGGTGGAGATTCCCGGCGAGGCGAAGGCGGAAATCCGGCTGGTTCAGGGAGGCGGCAATGGCTTCCTTCTCCGGTCGATTGAAGGTGGCGGCACGCCTTGTTCAGCGGTTCAACAGAGGCCCCATAAATGGAGGGCTCGAGGAGATGAGAAGCAGACGAGGGAGAAGGTGAGATGAAGGGGCTGCAGAAGGTTATTAGCTGAGGGTGAGACTACTGTAAGTCTTAGAGAAAGAGAGTACAGAGGGAGTTGAGTGTGAATGGCCCATAGAGAGGGATGATGGGAGATGTGGAGGGGCTGCTTCACAGGAGAGGCCGGCTTGGGCTGCATAAGATGCCGGGATTGTACTGAGACCAAGGGGTCGGGTGCACAGCGTTGCATCTCATCACGGCAGAAGAGAGAGACAAAAGAGAGGAGTATAAAAAGGGAATAGAATAAAGAAGAAAAAGAAAATAAAAATAATGAAATGGAGAACTAAAACATACTCGATTGAAAATAATCGGAATGGAAGTTTTGGATCGGACACTTTTCCGAACTTTTCCGAAAATGTAGCACGGATACAGGAGAACTTATTAAAAATATAAAAATACTCGGGAAAGGTACTTTATGCCATAAAATACTTTTAACAAATATATATATATATATATATATATATATATATATATATAAGCCATTAAATATCGACAAAAGCCGCAAGAATAATAAATAAATAAAAATGCAAACGCGCCTAAAATTGGGGCGTTACAGTGATAACTTGTCTAACTCAAAATGGGATAACTAGGGGGTTTTCTGCGACCATTCCACCAGGTGGTGATGATTAGCACCAATTCCAAACTTGTGTGGTGAAAGGGGACAAAGGCGAGGTTGTTTTACTCCTCGTATCTCACGAATGAATTAGTAATGTTATAACATAATGAAGATAATAAACGGATGTGTTTGAGTATTGAATGTTATGATGTGATTATGTGATTATGTGTGCTATTACCATTATTCTTATTCCTAAATTGTTAGCTAACGGTTTCATACCGTGTTGTCGATGCTTTGCATGATAGGAAGACTACAGAGTGATCCGGTGAGGTGATCAGCCGAGGGCTTCCTACGTTAGGATGTGTATGGGTTTTGGGGATGTTTGTGTATACATATATATGATGTTGTTGTTTTGTACTCGGATGTGGTTTTGTATGTATTTTGATATATGATTCTACCGTTTTAAGAATTTGATTTTATATTTATTTGTGCCTTGTTGTAAGATCCAGTGAACTTGTTGTCAGACTAGGGTCAGGATCCATTGTAAGTTCCTAGCCCGTAGCGCCCCGAGTCCCACGAATTTGGGGTGTTACATTGCTAGTACTGAATTGATAAATAAATTGCAACTTACAACGTTTTATCATGCTCAACCGTACAAATTGCATTGGATGAATGATTGTGATGAACTGAACGTGAACAAGCATGATAGAGTCACCATTACTTTAAGACATTACACCAATGAAATCTTGTGTGATGTAGTACCTCTGCAGGCTTGGCATATTTTACTAGGTCGTCCTTGGCAATATGAATGAAACGTGGAGCACAATGGCTATTCAAATAGGTATATTTTTACATTCAATGGAAAAAAGGTTAAAGCCCATGACTCCTTTACATATTGTTGAGAATTATGAAAAGTAGAAAAGAAAGGACAAGGATCAAGAATTAGACAAGAAGGGATTCGAAACTTATTGTAGTATAAAATCTTGGTCTAGAGGGAAAATATTGCCCGAGATTCCTAAGACCTCGCCCGAGAATTCTGAATATTGTTCCTGTATACATAACCCTTGTCTTGGTACTCTTTTTCTTTTTTCAGTATACCAAAAAATTCTGTTCAACCATCAAGAACTCTTCTTGCTTCTACGGATGAATTTCAAGTTGATTGTTCTCCTATCTATGTTGTTCCTACGTGTTCGACGCAAGGGATGAACATGAATAGGGAAGTTATTTCATTCATGTCATTAAGTGATTTTATTAAGCATTGTGCTCAAGGACTCTAGAACTTGCCACCCTTACCTAGTTTTGAGTTATCATGACTATGTAGTTAAGTTGTTTTCCTTAACTTCTTTTGATCTTAAACCATTGTCTTTCGTACAACGGGTAAGGTTTATTGTAGGAAATCAAGTGCATGTTGTCAAAAACATACATGCAAAATCACGCATACCGCTAAAGGAAACCGGAAATCTAGTTGCGGCCAAGGTTAATCAAATGGGCATGCAATTGCTACTTGATCTAGTAGATTTCATGACATTGCCGCAATAAAAGGATGTGACTTCAGATTATACCAGGTTTTCATCATCAGTAGTGATCTATGGACGCCTAGTAGACATCTCGGCCCCTTAATAACGAAATCTCACCCAAGATTTTAGTATTTTGACCGAGCTTCTCTATTATCATGTGGTACGGTGCACATCTTCATGGCATGAGTTTAACAAACTTTGAGGGAACCTCCATGATAGTCACGGAAACCGATGTTTTTACAACAAAGATACTTGAGTTCCTATGTGATTAGTACTGAGCATGGTGTGGATTTGAGGACAATCCTTTTCAAGAAGGGGAGTATGATGAGGGACCATCCCCGAAACGAAGTATACAAGGACCAATCACTAGATCAAGCGCAAGAAGGATCAAAAGGAGAAGCTATTGAAGATGATCAAGGAACCATAAAATATGAACTAGTGAAGAAATCTCGGCCCTCAGACAAAATCTCTCCCGAGACTTAAACCGTGATTTACTGTATATCGAGATTGTTAGCATGAAATATTGTGATAATTTAGGCACGTTTCTAAGCATGTTTGGTTCATATTGATTGTCTTTGATTGAGCATCATTGCATATGTGAGCTAGTATTACCTATATTATCGATATGGATATCTACACTAGCTTTATGTTGATTATAGGTAATTGAGAGTAATTTCCGAACGGAATCGAGCAAAGAAGAGTTGATTGAATATGTCCATGGATTGAGGGAATTATTAGGAGCAAATTGGAGTTCAACTTGAGGAATGCACGAAGCTAGGGAAGAATCACGTTCTTGCCGTAAACCACGCTCTAAATTACGGTCGTGGAACCTTCCACGACCGTGATCTTGGCGATCTTTTTCGCCACATTTTGAAGCCACGATCTTTTGAAGATTGGGCCGGGCCGATATTTTATTTTTCCCTATAAAAAGACGGACGAAGAGAAATTCCGTCATCGACGCCAACACCTCGTTTATCTTTGCTTAGGGAATTTTCAGAAATCAACGCTTCATCTCCGCTTAGAGATTTTCAACGCCATTTGAGCCCTTGCTTGGGAGCATTGACATCTCTTTGGAGATCGAAGTTCGCATCTGGGATTTGCCCTAATCTCGCACTTTTGGTGGAGATTGCTGTTGAGATCTCCGGATTGGCGGAAGATCGAAGCTTTTGGAAGATTGTTGCAAGAAGATCTCTCTTCTTGTTTAGGTTTGATTTGGAAAACGGATTGACATCCCGTTCTCCCTTCTTTCCTAAGATTGTGATTGTTTGCTTTATTTTGAATCCATTGACAATATTTGTTCTCGATTGTGACTTTGAGATTGGTTTGAAGATTATTGAAAGTTTTCGGAAGTTTTCATCTCTTTATCTTTTAATCCTTGAATTGGTATCAACATGACGGTTATTGGTTAAAAACCCTTAATAATTCTAAGGTGAAGGGTTGATAGTTGTGGCTTAGATGACGATAGATTGATCGTAAACAGATTAGACCCTGAGAGTTAGAGAGAATCGTCGACGAACCCTAAATTACGGGCTGTTCTTGAGTTCCACGGCCGTGGAGTCTCAAGATCCAACCATAATTTCCCTTAAGTTTACGAACCTGCTTTTACTTTAGTCCAAAGTTAAAGATTCTTTTAATTTAGTTTAGACTTGTCTTTTCTAGGTGGTAGTGAAGCCTCAACAACCTCTACCTCGATTGTGAGTGTCATAACCATAATCGGCTGAGTCAGTCTTGATCCTTGGATTACAAGTTTGGGTATTTGACATTAATTCTTGCTTTTAGAACCCTTCTATATTGAGCCTCAACAACCTGTATAGGGAGTGTCTTGTAGGTGAGTCATATAAGGTTTTTGGAACTTCACCGTACGATTACCTTACATTAGCATACCTTTGCATATCTCAACTCTGTCTTTATATCATTAGTATATCTTGAATCGATTGCCACAGCTGGATGCCTGGATCTTTAGGATTGTTGTTTTCCCAATATTTGCAAAAACTCTCATATTTACTTGCTTGATAATCTGCAATTGAATTTGTTCCGACCCAAATCCCTGTGTTCGATACTCTGGAATCCTTGCTTAACTGTACCGATCCGTACACTGCGGGTTCGCTGCTTGATTCTAGTTTTATAAATTTAAAGCTTATTTGCACACACCTTTAGGGGCGAACAAGTTTTTGCCGCCGTTGCCGGGGATTTGGTTTCGGCCGAATTCGGTAGCCGGTTGTCAAGCTTGGGAGCTTGCTCTCGTTATTTGATTTTACTTTGAGTGCATGCGCAGGTCTAGGAACACTGAAGATCTCTTGCCTCTTGATCAAGAGCTAGAGAAAACTTTAAGGCAAAAGCGCAAGGAAAAGAAGATGGCTGAAGGACACGAACGTGATCTTCAGGCGGAGTTGGCGGAGAAGGAAGCTCAACTCCAATGGAATGAGACTCTCCGCCAAGATGAGATGGATCGTCATCAATCTCAAGTTAACAATCTACAAGACATGATCTTCCAGATGAGGGTAGAGATGAGCGACCTTAAGAATAAGGGAAGCAAGAAATCCTCAAGGAAAGCATCAAGGTCTAGAAGAAAAAGTCACTCATCCGCTGATGATAGTGATTCTTCCATGCCACCGCTAGAGGAGATTGATCCCACGATCAATGTAAATCCTTTCCATCCACAAGGAGCTGCTAATCGCCGCATTCCGCCTAGGAATGTGAGGATCAAACGTGTAGATAATGAGCCAAGAACTCTTGGCCAGCGGATGGATCCAACACAACAACCTCTACCTCGATTGTGAGTGTCATAACCATAATCGGTTAAGTTAGTCTTGGTCCTTGGATTACAAGTTTGGGTATTTGACATTAATTCTTGCTTTTAGAACCCTTCTATATTGAGCCTCAACAACCTGTATAGGGAGTGTCTTGTAGGTGAGTCATATAAGGTTTTTGGAACTTCACCGTACGATTACCTTACATTAGCATACCTTTGCATATCTCAACTCTGTCTTTATATCATTAGTATATCTTGAATCGATTTCCACAGCGGGATGCCTGGATCTTTAGGATTGTTGTTTTCCCAATATTTGCAAAAACTCTCATATTTACTTGCTTGATAATCTGCAATTGAATTTGTTCCGACCCAAATCCCTGTGTTCAACACTCTGGAATCCTTGCTTAACTGTATTGATCCGTACACTGCGGGTTCGCTGCTTGATTCTAGTTTTATAAATTTAAAGCTTATTTGCACACACCTTTAGGGGCGAACAAGTTTTTGCCGCCGTTGCCGGGGATTTGGTTTCGGCCGAATTCGGTAGCCGGTTGTCAAGCTTGGGAGCTTGCTCTCGTTATTTGATTTTACTTTGAGTGCATGCGCAGGTCTAGGAACACCGAAGATCTCTTGCCTCTTGATCAAGAGCTAGAGAAACCTTTAAGGCAAAAGCGCAAGGAAAAGAAGATGGCTGAAGGACACGAACGTGATCTTCAGGCTGAGTTGGCGGAGAAGGAAGCTCAACTCCAATGGAATGAGACTCTCCGCCAAGATGAGATGGATCGTCATCAATCTCAAGTTAACAATCTACAAGACATGATCTTCCAGATGAGGGTAGAGATGAGCGACCTTAAGAATAAGGGAAGCAAGAAATCCTCAAGGAAAGCATCAAGGTCTAGAAGAAAAAGTCACTCATCCGCTGATGATAGTGATTCTTCCATGCCACCGCTAGAGGAGATTGATCCCACGATCAATATAAATCCTTTCCATCCACAAGGAGCTGCTAATCGCCGCATTCCGCCTAGGAATGTGAGGATCAAACGTGTAGATAATGAGCCAAGAACTCTTGGCCAGCGGATGGATCCAACACAACAACCTCTACCTCGATTGTGAGTGTCATAACCATAATCGGTTAAGTTAGTCTTGGTCCTTGGATTACAAGTTCGGGTATTTGACATTAATTCTTGCTTTTAGAACCCTTCTATATTGAGCCTCAACAACCTGTATAGGGAGTGTCTTGTAGGTGAGTCATATAAGGTTTTTGGAACTTCACCGTACGATTACCTTACATTAGCATACCTTTGCATATCTCAACTCTGTCTTTATATCATTAGTATATCTTGAATCGATTGCCACAGCTGGATGCCTGGATCTTTAGGATTGTTGTTTTCCCAATATTTGCAAAAACTCTCATATTTACTTGATTGATAATCTGCAATTAAATTTGTTCCGACCCAAATCCCTGTGTTCGATACTCTGGAATCCTTGCTTAACTATATCGATCCGTACACTGCGGGTTCGCTGCTTGATTCTAGTTTTATGAATTTAAAGCTTATTTGCACACACCTTTAGGGGCGAACAAGTTTTTGGCGCCGTTGCCGGGGATTTGGTTTCGGCCGAATTCGGTAGCCGGTTGTCAAGCTTGGGAGCTTGCTCTCGTTATTTGATTTTACTTTGAGTGCATGCGCAGGTCTAGGAACACCGAAGATCTCTTGCCTCTTGATCAAGAGCTAGAGAAAACTTTAAGGAAAAAGTTCAAGGAAAAGAAGATGGCTGAAGGACACGAACGTGATCTTCAGGCGGAGTTGGCGGAGAAGGAAGCTCAACTCCAATGGAATGAGACTCTCCGCCAAGATGAGATGGATCGTCATCAATCTCAAGTTAACAATCTACAAGGCATGATCTTCCAGACGAGGGTAGAGATGAGCGACCTTAAGAATAAGGGAAGCAAGAAATCCTCAAGGAAAGCATCAAGGTCTAGAAGAAAAAGTCACTCATCCGCTGATGATAGTGATTCTTCCATGCCACCGCTAGAGGAGATTGATCCCACGATCAATGTAAATCCTTTCCATCCACAAGGAGCTGCTAATCGCCGCATTCCGCCTAGGAATGTGAGGATCAAACGTGTAGATAATGAGCCAAGAACTCTTGGCCAGCGGATGGATCCAACACAACAACCTCTACCTCGATTGTGAGTGTCATAACCATAATCGGTTAAGTTAGTCTTGGTCCTTGGATTACAAGTTTGGGTATTTGACATTAATTCTTGCTTTTAGAACCCTTCTATATTGAGCCTCAACAACCTGTATAGGGAGTGTCTTGTAGGTGAGTCATATAAGGTTTTTGGAACTTCACCGTACGATTACCTTACATTAGCGTACCTTTGCATATCTCAACTCTGTCTTTATATCATTAGTATATCTTGAATCGATTGCCACAGCTGGATGCCTGGATCTTTAGGATTGTTATTTTCCCAATATTTGCAAAAACTCTCATATTTACTTGCTTGATAATCTGCAATTGAATTTGTTCCCACCCAAATCCCTGTGTTCGATACTCTGGAATCCTTGCTTAACTATATCGATCCGTACACTGCGGGTTTGCTGCTTGATTCTAGTTTTATAAATTTAAAGCTTATTTGCACACACCTTTAGGGGCGAACAAGTTTTTGGCGCCGTTGCCGGGGATCGAACCCGGGTCACCCGCGTGACAGGCGGGATGCCTGGATCGAACCCGGGTCTTCCCCACACATAGAGGTCCGCCTTATGCGGGCATGCCTTGGGAGAGTAGGACGGGTAGGGGTATAGAGTGGCTACCAGAGTACTCCATTATGGCGGGACGCCATAATTGGAAGGAGACATTCGCCGCGATGCATGCGAACAAGATAGCAGCTCCCCCTTATGTCCCACCACCGGTTGTCGAGGAGGAGGATATGGGAGATCAGTTTGAGAGTGGAGGAGGAGCCAAGAAGGAGTTTGGCACGTTTCCGGACCAGCCGGAGGCGGCCCCAGACGTACCTAGACGCTCTCCACGTCCAGCTAGAGCCTTAGGCTCGTCATCTCGCCGCGCTAGCGTGAGTGAGAGACCCACGTGGATGACCACACCTCCCGCATGGTATGGCGTTCCCCCTCCTTGGTCCAATGAGCAGCCAGCAGCACCTCCACCAGCACCAGCACCATCCGACGCCCCAGCATGGTACAGTCAGGCCCCGGGATGGTACGAGCAGATGCCGGATTGGGCTACCGGACTTTCAGAGAGAGTAGGAGCACTAGAGATCCAGGCGGATGCTAGAGACGGACGTTTAGACGACCTTGACCACATGATGAGGGACGTCTACCGCCAGCAGTTTGGGCGGTTCTACGATCCGAGCTTCTCTCCATTCCCGCCGCCGCCAGCACCGCAGTGATTTGATGCATGACCGTTCGTTTTAGACATTCCTGCCACCACTTTGTGAGTTTCTTTTTCCTTTCTTCTTTTGAACATTAGGGACAATGTTCGTCCTAAGTATGGGGTGGGATGTACTAAAAGTTTGTAATAACTCTACTTACTATGCTTGCTTTCATTCGAGACTATCATTGCATGTTCATTATGTGTTTCACGTTTCATTATCGCATTGCATGAAAAAGAACTTGAAAAACTCATAAAAATTGAAAAATTTTGAAAAATTTTGTGCTTTTAATGAATTGAGATGATTTCTATGATAATCACTACTTGTGAATTGAGTTTGATGACAATTGCATGCTTAAAAGAATTGTGAATTGAAAAGAATTTGAATGAATGAATTTTACCTCTTTTGCAAGTTTTATAATGTGAAAAATGTTACCTAAATCATGATGAGAAATTGAATTTGAAATCACACTATAAGTTCTTATACTTCTTGTTGAAATGATTAAGGCAATTCGAATTTTCTTTCTTCTTTCTTTTGACCATTTTAGCTCCTCATTGAAATATTAGCCTCCTTTACCTATCTGGGAATTTGGAGAAGTGAATGAAAAAGGCATGTTTGATGTGGGAGGGCCATGAGAGCAAATTTTTGCAATCAAAAGAATAGAAAGAAATTCTAGGTTTGGGGAAGTCAATCATGATGATGAGTAACTCGGCACCATTCACATAGCCGGGTGTTTGTGTCTTGCCAAAGTCAGATTGAGCGATATTCCTAGCGGATTATGGTATGTGCGCTAAGGGTTTGAGGCATCTCATAAAAATTGAGAAACGCCAATCTCCTAGGCTTCGGTTTTTGTGCACCTCTGTCCATAACTCCAAAAGTAAAGTCGAAAAATGAAAAGAAGAGAGCGAAGCTCTAAGTTGAAGTGTTGTGGAAACCGCAAAAGAAGAAGAAGGTAGTTGTCCACTTTCCCGGATTCATGCACCACATTTCCTTAAAGTTTTCCCTTCCTTTCCATATTCTAGACCTTTTCTTTGGAAGTCCTTAAGATCAAAAGAATGTTATATGACTTGGTGATCTAAATTGAAGTTTCTTATGATTGATTTTGATAATGTTTAAAGGTTATGATGCTTGTTTAGAAGTTGAATTGATTCATGAATTTTCTTTGCTTTTTACTTTTTGATTGAGTGTGTGAAAGTTTGATAAACGATTGAGGCAAGGTTTGAGAATGATCTATTCTTTAGAAGGCACGTTCATCCAAAAGAAGGTACACATATTTCATCCTAACTCTTGTTTAAAGCTTTTTGAAAGACCTTGCTTAGGGACAAGCAAGTGTTAAGTATGGGGTTATTTGTTTGCATGAAATATTGTGATAATTTAGGCACGTTTTCTAAGTATATTTGATTCATATTGATAGTCTTTGATTGAGCATCATTGCATATGTGAGCTAGTATTACCTATATTATCGATATGGATATCTACACTAGCTTTATGTTGATTATAGGTAATTGAGAGTCATTTCCGAACGGAATCGAGCAAAGAAGAGTTGATTGAATATGTCCATGGATTGAGGGCATTATTAGGAGCAAATTGGAGTTCAACTTGAGGAATGCACGAAGCTAGGGAAGAATCACGTTCTTGTCGTAAACCACGCTCTAAATTACGGTCGTGGAACCTTCCACGACCGTGATCTTGGCGATCTTTTTCGCCACATTTTGAAGCCACGATCTTTTGAAGATTGGGCCGGGCCGATATTTTATCTTGCCCTATAAAAAGGCGGACGAAGAGAAATTCCGTCATCGACGCCTACACCTCGGTTATCTTCGCTTAGGGAATTTTCAGAAATCCACGCTTCATCTCCGCTTAGAGATTTTCAACGCCGTTTGAGCCCTTGCTTGGGAGCATTGACATCTCTTTGGAGATCGAAGTTCGCATCTGGGATTTGCCCTAGTCTCGCACTTTTGGTGGAGATTGCTGTTGAGATCTCCGGATTGGCGGAAGATCGAAGCTTTTGGAAGATTGTTGCAAGAAGATCTCTCTTCTTGTTTAGGTTTGATTTGGAAAACGGATTGACATCCCGTTCTCCCTTCTTTCCTAAGATTGTGATTGTTTGCTTTATTCTGAATCCATTGACAATATTTGTTCTCGATTGTGACTTTGAGATTGGTTTGAAGATTATTGAAAGTTTTCGGAAGTTTTCATCTCTTTATCTTTTAATCCTTGAATTGGTATCAACATGACGGTTATTGGCTAAAAACCCTTAACAATTCTAAGGTGAAGGGTTGATAGTTGTGGCTTAGATGATGATAGATTGATCGTAAACACATTAGACCCTGAGAGTTAGAGAGAATCGTCGACGAACCCTAAATTACGGGCTGTTCTTGAATTCCACGGCCGTGGAGTCTCAAGATCCAACCGTAATTTCCCTTAAGTTTACGAACCTGCTTTTACTTTGGTCCAAAGTTAAAGATTCGCTTTAATTTAGTTTAGACTTGTCTTTTCTAGGTGGTAGTGAAGCCTCAACAACCTCTACCTCGATTGTGAGTGTCATAACCATAATCGGCTAAGTTAGTCTTGATCCTTGGATTACAAGTTTGGGTATTTGACATTAATTCTTGCTTTTAGAACCCTTCTATATTGAGCCTCAACAACCTGTATAGGGAGTGTCTTGTAGGTGAGTCATATAAGGTTTTTGGAACTTCACCGTACGATTAACTTACATTAGCATACCTTTGCATATCTCAACTCTGTCTTTATATCATTAGTATATCTTGAATCGATTGCCACAGCTGGATGCCTAGATCTTTAGGATTGTTGTTTTCCCAATATTTGCAAAAACTCTCATATTTACTTGCTTGATAATCTGCAATTGAATTTGTTCCCACCCAAATCCCTGTGTTCGATACTCTGGAATCCTTGCTTAACTATATCGATCCGTACACTGCGGGTTCGCTGCTTGATTCTAGTTTTATAAATTTAAAGCTTATTTGCACACACCTTTAGGGGCGAACAGAGATCTTATTAGATAAAGTTATCTTTTAGTTATCTTATTACCTTTAAAGCTCTCAAACTTTCTGAAGTTATCTTTTTGGTTTTGATCTTGTGTTTTAGAATAATTTTAGTAATATCTTTTAGAGGATATCTCCTATAATATCCTTAGAGGACGAGATTCATAAGTAGATTATTTTGATTATTATTTCCACAATGTTGTGAGATACTCGTTGCTTCGTTTACGAAGTTTGTGTTTTATTCATTTCTTTCAATCAAAAAGACAATCTTTGATTGAATCGTTGTGTATCTTTGCTAGATTGTTCTTGTGTGTTCTAATCTTATTGAAGATTGGTTCTACAATTCAATTATGGTCCCTCCTTGTTCTTGTCTTATTTAGAAGGCTTGTGAAAGTTGAAAAAAGGGAGGGTTAAGATAAGCTCTTTGTTAAGGGGTTTTGATCCAATTAGTCAAGGTTTTTTTACAATAATGTCGTGGTTCATATCTTCCTATATGATAACTCCACCTTGAGTATATATTCTTATATGTGATGATGGAAGATTTAGCGGTTTATACACTGACAAATATCGTTCATATTTCAAAATTACTTAGTTTGGTTTTGTGTTTGTTAAATGTGTGTATGCCTTTGGAAGCATTTCAAAGGATAAAAGGAGGTCTTGAAACACGATACAAGAGACAAGCGTGTTGAGATTGAAAAGCATTTCAAAGGTTCAACACAGAGGCCTTGAAAGACATTTCAAGGGATCAGAGTCGAAGCCTTGAAACGCGATACAAGGGATACATCGGCTAGAAGCATTTCAAAATCAAGAATAAATCTCAACAACCAAATCTATAAAGGATCAAGAGAAGATCTAGGTCAGCTCAACGGATTTTGTAGAAGAGATATCGGCCTAATAAAAAGATCCTTTAAAGATCTTAACCGACGTAAGATTGAAGATTTCATCCAACGGATCTTTCAAAGATCTCGAATCCAAGGAAGATCTTCATCGGCTATCAAAGAGAGATATCTTCAACCGAAGATCCTCAACAACTTGGAAGATCTCGGAGCTTGAAACAAGGACTTCAACGACAAAATCTTCAACGGCTCTTTCAAGAGAAGATCTCGAACAAGAAGACTCTCAACTTGCGTCAAAGAGATGAAGAAGATTGAAGATCCTACAATGGATAATTCATCTCAACCTACACCGTATTCTATGGAGAAGGAAGAACATTAAAATGGTCATCTTCACAACGGTTAGAAGACTTCTCCATCAAAGACTATAAATAAAGATGGCGATTGAAGAGAAAAACAACAAGCTTACACACAAACATTTAAGTCTTCAAGCGATCCAAAGCATCTTCATTCGTTCCAAAAGTTTTTCTTCCTCTTAGTTTACAAAAGATTACATCCTTAGAGAGAGAAAAACACAAGAGCCTCATTGGAATATTAAGAGAGTGTTATACTCGAGTATGTGTTACTCTGCGAAGTAACTAGGCTATTATTGTTAGGTTAAAAGTTGGAACTAGATCGTAGAATTGGCTACAATGAGAGAAGAAGGGGATTTCTTCTAGGTTGTATCTAGGATTCTTTGAAGTAAATAATAGATAGTTAGATCTTGTTCGCTCAAAAAGGTGTGTGCAAGCTTTAATATTTATAACCCAAGATATATGCTTGAACAATATGCGAACCCACAGTGTACGGATCAATTGTAATAACAACAAATATTCCAAGGGTCGATCACAGGGACTATGGTGAAACAAAGTTCGATAAATCAGGTTGTCAAATAACAAACACGCAACAAGCAAAAATATCAAAGATGATGTAAAAGTCAAGTAAAGGAAATGCGGATTCTAGAGATTAAAGCATCCAGTTGTGGTTCCGACTCAAGATCTCAAAAGATATCGTGGACAAAGCTGAGCTTTGCAAAAGGAAGGTGTTTCTAAGGTGGGAATAGATCACCGGGTAAGTCTCACTACTCACTATCCCAAACCAAAGATCCTATCACCGGGTAAGTCTCAAGGTACTAAGGAAAGGAACTATAATCTCAAACCAACACACCACCCAAGGGGATAGAATCAACCT
Source organism: Fagopyrum homotropicum (assembly GCA_033239125.1). Taxonomy (NCBI): domain Eukaryota; kingdom Viridiplantae; phylum Streptophyta; class Magnoliopsida; order Caryophyllales; family Polygonaceae; genus Fagopyrum; species Fagopyrum homotropicum. The sequence goes on along the minus strand of BSWB01000007.1, from coordinate 58,829,292 downwards.
TTATCGGGTAAGTCTCAGGCTAAGTATCAAAGATGGGATGAAGGCACACTCAAACCCCAATAAAGAATAAACCTTTATTACCTACACTTGTGATATTGGGTAAACAAACAAAGGAATCACCGGGTAAGCCTCATCCTAGGCTTGCATTGAACCAGGAAAGGTATAACAAGGATATGATTTGGCAAACTGGAATCTTAACTCAGATAAGGTTCAGGAAAGGTTCACCTCGCTCAGTTATATTCCATCCCGGCCGAGATGTTCAATGATTGAGCGAGGTGTTTGTCTGTTAAGGTAAAGGCTCGAGCTTTCAAGGTCAGCTAGGGTTAAGATCATTCTATCATCGTCTTTCCCACAACTTTCAGCCAATCACCCTAGAATCGCATAAAGAACTTAGCCAACAATCATCATGTTAACCATAATCAAATATATAAGGAATCAATATTCAAACAAGAAAATCTTAAGAGAGAGGTCTCAATAAGTCAATGAATCAAACTAACAAACAATCAGCGTTCCTCAATCACAATCAGAAAAGAGAGCAAACAAACCAACTAAGAAAGTCTTACAAACTTCCTTCAAAGCCAACATCAACTTGATTCCTTCCTTCCTTAAACTTCAACCTTCAATACTTCCTTCAAACTTCCTTTATAAAATCCTTGATCCGAAGATGGGTGATCCAGAGATTCCGAGATAGCTGAATTCTAGAAAATCAGCCCTTTGTATAGGAGAATTTTCTTCCTAACATAAAATATCTTAAAAAGATAATTTCCTTAAAATATATCTCCATATCTTCCAAAATTAATCAGCCAAAAATATATCTTCCTTCCAGAAATCCAGCAAAAAATATGTGATATTCACTTTCCAAAAATAGAAGATCTCAGCCAAAAATAAAGATCTTATGGCCGTTACGATATTCGCCTCGGTCGAGTCGCTCCTGAAGATCACCTCGGTCGAGGTGGTACTGTATTTGACCGAGGTGAGTCTTAGTTGAAAATGTAACTCTCAAATCTGGTCAAAAATCAATCTTATAAATCATTTCCATGCTTCATGAGCTCTTCTTATAACTCCTCAATGCTCCAGAATGTAGCTCCAATGACTCCTTAGCTTCCTTAGCTCCATTTCGATCCAAAACGTGCTATTTTCCCTACAAGTACAACGAAACTAGGTGTAGACCTCGATTCCCGCAAATGTATACAAAACAACATTATAATCAAAGAATATACATCCATACATGCAGATTTATGAAGATGAAACATCTAAACCAATCCCAAAATATAGACTATAATACATGCTATCAAAATTCCCCATACTTGCCCCTTGCTTGTCCCCAAACAAGATCCAAATCTTAGATACAAGATAGAACGGATTATAAGTTATCAAAAAGATCAATGAATAACCTTTCAAAGCTCTTTTGGTGTGTGCTCCATCCATAGATCACCCTAAGAGAATGCTTCATGTCAAATAAATTCAAGATATGATTAAAACATTTTATACATAAGAAAGTTGCTCATCTTTGCATTAAATCATATAATGCATAATAAATCATATTTATCGAATTCAATCATGTATAATCTTGTTTAAACCACCAAGTCAATCAACAAGCTCGAAGTCTCAAGGGTTTTCCAAAAGAGGTCAAGAAACATGTCACAGTGGGATGTATATAGGGCATGTGGTGCTAGAATCTAGGAATTGGATATTTTCTTCACTTTCTTTGAATCACAACATCTTTCATCAATAAGCTTTGCTTATTTCACTTTTTACTTTACTTTTTGGGAGCATGGGTAGAGGTGCACAATGTAACATCCGGAAATTTAATTTCCATTTAATTCCGAGAAAAACCGGAACTCGACCGGTTTGAACTTTCCATCATTTTTTTCATTTTATGTGACACCAAATTCTTCGATATTTCTATTATTTTATGTGAGGAACCTACTCACATAAATTATGCAAATCCGATCTAGTTGTTCTTAATCCGTTGTTAGAATTTTATCCAAAATGAGAAACCAAGTTTCAGCCCATGAACCATACCATCTGGGCCCGTCAAAGACAGCCAATTGGGCCCGTCATGGACAACCAGTTGGGCTCATGAGCTCTCCCTTTCCCTCCTGCGTGTAACCTCTCTCGCTTACGCTAGCCGCTCCTGTAACCCTAGCCTCGTTTCTCCTTCAACCGTGCCTACGACAATCCTTCTTCTGCCTCTCCTTCACCTCTCTCTTTCACGTTCGATTGGCACCGGGGGCAGCTTCTTTTCCCTTCCCTCTACCCCTCCTTGGAGGTTGCCTTCTACACTACAGCCTTGGATGGCACCGGCGAAGTCCCTTCCTACGCCAATAGTGAAGCAAGATTGTTGCTGCTCATCTGTGTCGGCCGGAGACAATAGCTTCATATGTCGGGTGGGCTTGGCCTCCTGCGACGTCGAACCAGTAGCCGGAGGCTCCTCCTCCTCCCCTTTGGTCAAAGACAGCGGCGGCCTTCAACCCTTTCTGTTCGTGCACAATAGCGCCAGAGGACAGCCGCAAGGGGCACAAGGCCGTTGGGGCTGTGGTTAGGAACCGCTGGGACGGTGTGCACGACCCACTAGTGAACCTAGAGCAGACTGCAGGCGTGCCTCTTGGGCCACTGTCGAGTCTTTTTCCTGCTGCAGTTACGGACTCTAGCAACAGCAGTCCGATGCTACTTCCTTCACCTCTTCATGACATGGAATCGAGTAAGATCCATATCCGTCCTTCTAGGTCCTTCTCTTTGATCAATCCTTACCATATATATGCTGATGTGAGCACCCTTTGTGTCTTCAATTCGTCCCTAACAGCCTCGGAAAATAGCTTGAAGAGCTGAGGCGTTTTCTGAGTTTTTGGAAGTGACGAGCAGTCAATTTCGGGTACAATTTTGGGTAAGCTAGACTCCTTTTTTCGGCTTGTTTTCGGATATGTCATAGAAGGTATTGCATAGTAAATCATACTAAAATTTTAGAGGAATCCATGCTATAGTTTGAGAGTTATGTTGTTTCAAAGTTGACTCCTCCCACAATTTTTATAACTGTGCTGAGTGTTGGGACAATAACATGTGATGTTGTTTTGTGAGATAGTTTTGAATAGGCTTTTGATCTCTATTGGACTTGCATTCTGGATATGATATAGTTGGCATTCTGTAGTAGAACATATCAAAATTTGGGATAAATTCAACGAGTGGTTTAGGAGTTATGATTTTTCAAAGTGGAGACAGTGTGCTGTTTTGTTAAGTGTTTGCTGAGTTTCCAGAAACTGTGTTGATCAGTCAAGTTTGAGCATACTTTTTGATGCCTTAGAGATACTATCCACCGTTCAATTTTTGAAAGGTTGTTTAGTGTCATGCAAAGATTAATATGTTAAAAGTTGGGATGAATCCAACGGTGGGATTTTGAGTTATAGAGGCTCAAAGTGGACTTGTTGTATAGTTAGAAAACATACTCAGATTTTGGCTAAGTATAGAAAATTTCAAGTGTTGTAACCAACTTTGGAAACTTTTGTAGAAGTGATGGTTGAACAGTTTTAAAAAATTCTTGCTCCTAGGAGTAGATGGGATATCATAGATGATCTAGAGAATTATTTCCGAATTTTTATAAGTTTATTCGAATTTCATATTTGAAGCCAAAGTTGGACCCTAGTGACCTTTTTAGAAGGTTAAACAAAACATGTAATGTTCTAGTCTTGACCTAAACTCAACTTTAAGAGTTAGAATATGATAGTTAGTCTCAAGGAAGAATTTAAGTACATATTACGAGATTTTTAGAAGATTCGGGACCAAGGGTAAAATGGTCATTTTACCTTATACGTGTATTTTAGTATATTTCTCTTCCGATAGGATCTTATATCTTAGTAGTCTTAGACTTCTAAGTATATTGGATATGTGTTGACCCACTTGCCTCCTTTGACAAGCAACCGAGTTATACAATTATAGATTGAGTTGTGATTAAGAGAGTCGAGATCTGATTCAGGTAAGTCCACGGACTTAATTAGCTGGCTTCTTGTATGAGTGTAATGTGTATGAGTGGTGTTTGTTAGTTATGATAAACAATGAAACCGGATTAGGACGACTTTATTATATTATGTAATTGACCCAAGTGTAAGATAACGAGTCGTGACATCATCTGCCTAGCTCTTGCGAGAGTCTAGGAGGTTCCATGCGACCAGCCAAGCCAGGTAGACGGTCAGATACATTAGTACATTCCTCGTTGGTAAACGGGGACAGGGGCGAGGTTTGGGAATCCCTCGTGTCCCAAAATAAGTATCATTAGTGATGACATATCACCTAATTAAAGATAATAAAATGATTGAGTGTTGCATGTTGATTGTGTATGTTGTGTGTTTATGCTTTTACCTTTATACTTATGCATAGAATGTTAGCTAACGGTTTTATACCACTTGTAGATGCCTTGCAAGTTAAGACAGTTGTAGAGAGATCCGGAGGAAATAGTCAGCCGGGTCCACGTACTCATTTAGTTGGGGACGGGGATGTCTTCTGTTCTTCATATGCGTCGTTTTAGTATCTTTTCTTGTAAGGCTGATACATATTCGCCATGTATATATTGTTTAAAGTTTTCAAATGTTTTAAATACTTTTGTGCCTTGTTGTAAGATCCAAGTAACATTGTTGTCAAACTAAGGTCGGGACCCATTGTGAGGTCCTAACCAGTAGCTCCCCGAGTTCTCAGAATTTGGGGTGTTACACACAATAACCGAAGCCTAGGAGATCAACAATCATTAACTTCTCGAGATGCCTCAAACCCTTGATGCACATACCATGACTCGTTAGGAATATCGCTCAATCCGACTTTGGCAAGACACAAACACCCGGCTATGTGAATGGTGCCGAGTTACTCATCATCATGATTGACTTCCTCAAACCTAATTGTTTCTTTCTAACACTTCCAGCCAAGATCTCAACTTTACTTCCACACGCTTTTCGTTACTTGCATCCAAATTCCCGGATAGGTAAATGGAGGAAAATATGTATATGAGGGGTTAAAGCATGATCAAGAACAAGAAGAAGAGAATGAAGTGCCTTAATCATCCAAATTCTCCCATGACATGGCAACGTAGGGTGTGCCAATGCCACGGGAAACTAGATGTTCCTAGTGGCATTGTGTAACACCCCGAATCCGCGGGACTTGGGATGTCACATTGGGCTAGGATCTCACAATGGATCCTGACCCTAGCCTGACAACAAGTTCAGTGGACCTTACAACATCAAACTGATAAATATAAAACAAATGCATAAAACTGTAAAAACTGTACAACCAAAAGGCAAAGACATCATAGGCGAGTATAAACAGCAACATCCTCACACAGGAGGTAACAAAAGATCATCCTCACACAGGAGGGAACGTAAACAACCCAAAAAAAACCACAACCATCTTATGTACGAGAGGTCCTCGGCCTGCCACTCTGCTAGATCACCCAACAACACACCTATCCTATAGGGCATCTACAGCATGGTAATAAACCATTAGATAACCATAAATATATTAGGTAATGCATAAGCACAAACACAATCATGAAAGATTAACAACTCAGCATGCTATCATACATTTACCCATTTATCATCTTTATATATAAGTCATTCACTCAAATCGTGTAATATAGATATATGAAAGTATGTGACACGAGGATAGATACATCCTTGCCTCTGAGCCTGATAGCCAGTTGTACGATTATCGGTAACATAATCCGTGTACCCTGTGGGAGTGGATTGCGCCCTTCATGTAAACCAATCTGGCCTGACGTCAAAGAACCTCCCAGACTCCACGGCGGGATGAAAGGGAAAGGTTATCACAACCACGCAGTGGGGCAGTCAATAAAACATAAGTCGTTATAAACGACATCTCATGCTATCATAGCAAACATATGAAGCACACACCACTTATGCAAATACCCAATATAAGGATGATAGCTAAGTAAGTCCTACGGACTTACCTCAACCTCGATATACCTCAACCACAATCACCTCTACACTAGAGGGACAACACAGCCTATAAAAAGGGCATAAAGAGATATACCAATCTCCTAACAGCACAAGGGTCACAACTAGACCCAAAGGGATCCATAGGATCGTAATCATTCTATAAGCCTTACAACCAACAAATCCTCAATATGTCAGCATAACTCACAACTCCTCAAATCTCAAGCTAATATCTAATCAACATTCCACAATGTCAATTCTAACCTAATTTAATTAATTAACCTTTGATTAATTAATTAAATTTCGCCACAATAATGTTTTGTCCGCAGACAATTTTTAAACCCCCTATCATCAGATTTCATCAAACAAACAACCCATAATCACCAGAATAATATAACGACCATAATGGAATTTCTAATTATCCATTTTGACAAGCCTAAAGTAAATTTATGCCAAATCGCAGTTCGGAAAAGAATAAATTTATAACTTATTCGTTACTAACCCGATATATGATCCGGAAGAAGATACGGACTCCTAGCAAAGTAGGGAGTAAGAGCACGGTAAGAAACTCTGTGTCCGATGACTTGCGGTAGTCCGTCGGCGTTCCGATAGCGGTAAACAGAGGCTTAACCAAAAAGTTAGCAAACGGGAAATAACTTCGTACCACGTTGAACAGAACAAGATAAGAAACTCGATGGTACAATCGGATCTGAGAATAGATCGAAGACGAGCGATTTATGGAGGGTTGAATGAATTCAATACGTTCGCTCGCCTATAACTTTGCAACATGAATCAAGAGAAGATTCCTTCCAATGCCTTTTTTACGAGATATATATATAACATTATAACATATATATATATATATATATATATATATATATATATATATATATATATATATATATATTAGCCGCCTTCCAATCTTTCAATTCCAATCTTTCTATTGAAAATTGTGTACTGCTCTTCACTTCTATATATATATATATAATATAATATAAATAATAAGAAATAGATGCGGAACCGCCTCTCTTTACACATTTGTATAAAAGTGTATATATATATATATATAAAGTTTATCCACATATAATTAAAAGTGGTTATATTTTTCGGTTTCCAAATTTTATGGAACTGGAATACAAAATCCGGAATATTGTCGGGATAGTTATTCCATAACTTTCTTGTAACAAGGGCATTTGTAAACCGCATTTCTTAACCGCTAAGAATCGAATTGCGACTCTTTTGGTCGTTTGGCCTTTTATATTAATCCACATCTAGTACATATCCGATGTCCCGATCATTTCTCTCAACTGCAAACCTATTTATTGGAAGCCGCGACCAGTGTACAAGCTAAAAGATCTAAACCCATGGAAGTGGCGATGTGGGTCACCAACCCACCACAACAGATATCTCCTCTAGACTTGCCCTTGATCCTGTGCAAATCATCTGCCAGCATGGCAGCAAAGTCCGGCACTCCTCCAGTCACCATACAGAAAAAACTCAGCAGCTCCCCTTGACGGATCTTCTGGGGCGTCTCAGTATGCGCCAGAAGAGTCTCACTAAAAATCTTGTGAGCAAGGCGGAAAGCAAGATGAAAGATAATACGCTCCCGGGAATCTCCGGGTCGCCACCTGTCACTGTGATCCGTCATATGGGCTATCTCGCCCAGAAACTCCGAGCCACCGCTCGGGAATCAGTCACAGTCGGTGGAGGGAAGCCAAAAATCTCCCTAAACTGGTCCATAGGACCGACAAACTCCATCGTCGACTCTAGATAAGCCGGTGCCCTGATATCCATGAACTCCTAAAGACCAACCATGGAGATCATCTTCTTCACGTCCTCCACCACATGGAGGCACTCGAAGGCATCAACATGAAGAAAGTGCGGGGCAACGATCGGACACCCGCAAATACGATCATAATCCTTCTGGTGCCACTCGTGGATCACCGGAATGGAAAACTGAGAAGCAGAGGAAGGGAAAGACTGGTGGGAACTGCTAGGCCTGTCCCTCAAGGCCAACTGACGATCAGATTTGTTGCTCATGTTTCTGGATGAAGAACACCTCGGTTGCCCTAAGAACACCTCGGCCGAGACACAGTCGACTGGACCGAGGTGAACTGTTTTTCGAACGCACTCTCTGAATTTGTAAGTTCTTTTCCCCCAAATCACTACCAAAAGCTTCCTAAGGGGTACTTATATCTTTTTCAACAACAATCAGTGGCAACCAAAGCCAGATCTACTCAAAATCGACAAAAGAAGGAGGGAGTTAGGGTTTGGAACGAAATACCCCAAATTCTACAGATTGAAGCGTTTTCCTTGATGTTTGATGCTTGGAAACTGAATCTCTTGCTTCCTCCGGTGAAATCAAGCCAAGAAGCATGGAAAACGAGCAAGATTCGAGAAGTAGAGGGTAAAGTGCCGCCGCGGTCGAGGTGAGAGTAGAGAGGGAAAAAGTGGAAGAGTGAGAAATCGTCGCGCCCTTAATACCCCTCACTGAATTTGATTACACCTCGGTCGAAGTGGTCCCGAGCGGACCGAGGTGTCAGATTGGATGTTAGACCTAGTCGTCTCGGTTGACCAAGAACATCTCGCCCAAGGTGCTGTGACAGCAACCGAGATGTGCCTCAGTCAAGCTCCGTCTTCTCAATTTTTCGAACTTCTGTCATTCCAGTGTATCTTCTGAGCTGTAATCCTTTCTTAGAAAGTATCTGGTTCGTGTCTATAGGACGCAAAAATAAAATGAAGCAAACTATCTAAAACTAAGCTAGAAATGGTAAAAGAAAGCAATACCTTGGGTTGCCTCCCAAGAAGCGCTTGATTTAAGGTCGCTAGTTGGACCGTACGTCATCCTCAAACAAGGTATAATGGTGCAATCTCCTCAGCCCGGACCTCCGGTCGGTACTTCTTCAGCCTATGACCGTTGACCTGAAAACTTCCGCTAGTTTCATCCCATATTTTAACTGCACCATAGGGAAAAATAGTTTTCACAACGTAAGGTCCTCTCCATCTAGATTTCAACTTACCTGGAAATAGGCGGAGGCGGGAGTTGAAGAGTAGAACAAGATCTGCTTCTTTGAGTTCCTTAGGAATGATATGCTTGTCATGCCATCTCTTCGTTCTTTCCTTGTAGATCTTGGCATTCTCATAAGGGTTTTAGCGCAACTCCTCCAATTCATTAATGTCCAAAAGTCTCTTCTCTCCGGCTTCCTTGATGTCAAAATTCAACCACTTGATTGCCCAATATGCCTTGTGTTCCAGCTCAACAGGTAGATGACAAGACTTCCCATATACCAAATTGTAAGGGGTAGTACCAATGGGAGTCTTGAAGGCGGTCTTGTAAGCCCAAAGAGCATCATCCAGCTTCATGACCAATCCTTCCTTGTCCTTAAAACGGTCTTCTCCAAAATTTCCTTGATTTCTCTATTAGAGATCTCCACCTTCCCACTAGTTTGAGGGTGATAAGGGGTTGCTACCTTGTGAGTTGCCCATACTTCGATTAAAGTGCCTTGAACTTCCGGTTGATAAAATGTGTCCCTCCATCGCTGATGATGATGCGTGGTGTCCCAAAACGTGGGAAAATAGTCCTATTGAAGAACTTCACAACCACCATGGCGTCATTAGTGGGAGAATCAATGGCCTCTACCCATCTAGAGACGTAATCATCAGCTAAGAGAATGTAGAAGTTCCCCACGGATGATGGGAAATGTCCCATGAAATCAACTCCCCATACATAAAAAATCTCAACCTCCTGAATATTGTTGAGTGGCATCTCGTTCCTTCTAGATAAGTTTCCTATTCTTTGGCATGCATCACAAGAAACTACTAAGGCTTGCACATCCTTAAATAATGTAGGCCAAAAGAAACCAGAACGTAATACCTTAGCGCACGTTTTGTGAGCACTAGCATGTCCTCCACAAGGGAGCGAGTGGCAATGCCGTATAACACTAGCAACTTCATCCTGTGGAATGCATCGTTGAAGCATCCCATCCGGTCCTCTCTTGAACAGTAGAGGCTCATTCCAATAGTTGTGGCGTACATCCTTGAAGAACTTTTTCCTTTGAGTGTACGTCAATCCAAGCAGTATTTCTTGACAAACAAGGTAATAGATGATATCCACGTACCAAGGCTTTTACCATAAGAAACTTGGCGAAGCCAGTGCTCCACCAACTGTAAGTGACCATCAGAAAGTTTATCATCCTCAGTTGACGACATCTCGCCTGCAGTCTCGGTTGTGGTCCGAGGTGGGTGACCGAGGTGTTCTTCAGATAAGAGCACCTCGCTTGCTCCAGAGAGTGTCTCGGTCGAGGTACTAGAACTGGGACCGAAACCTAACGTGCTTTTCGTTTCCTGAATCAATTTATCAAATCTAGATCCTGGATCTGCTTCCCATCCCTTCAAGCTTCGCACATCTGCATCACAAGAGACATCTATACCTTCCTCTATTAAATTAAAACTAAGAACTTTTTCAAGAGGATCTTTAACCAATTCTCTAGATTCTTCTTCATCATAGATGTTGAAGATATCATCCTTCAACGGCTCTCCCTTCATTGCAGCAAGCAATGCAAACTCCACATGATCTCCACCAATGTTGAATTTCAACTTGGCATTCTTACAATCCGCGTTGTAACCCGAAGTTGCTAGAAATGGCCTCCCGAGAATGATAAGAATGGGATAATCTGCGGGATATGTCAAGCACAACAAAGTCTATAGGTATATAGAAATTACCTAACTTGGTGGGAACGTCCTCAAAAATACCCACGGGACGGGTAATGGAGCGATCCGCCATGTATAATGTCATCTTCACCGGCTTGGGCTCTCCAAGTCCGACTTTCTCATAAAGCTCCAGCGGAATGATACTCACGCTGGGGTTAAGATCAAGATTCAAACAAGAAAATCAATATTCAAACATAAGAAAGGAATCAATATCCAAACAAGAAAATCTTAAGACAAAGGTCTCAATCTTCTAAATCATTTTCATGCTTTCTGAGCTCTTCTTATAACTCCTCAATGCTCCAGAATGTAGCTCTAATGACTCCTTAGCTTCCTTAGCTCCATTTCGATCCAAAACGTGTCATTTTCCCTATAATTACAACGAAACTAGGTGTAGACCTCGATTCCCGCAAAGGTAGACAAAACAACAATATAATCAAAGAATATACATCCATACATGTAGATTTATGAAGATGAAACATCTAAACCAATCCCAAAATATAGAATATAATACATGCTATCAGATCCTACGGGCAAAGAAATCCTAGGACGGAGACATAGGTTGTTAAAGCTGAACTTCATAAACATATCACCGTGTCGATCTTTTACTTCCGCACTATTTCTTGCTTAATTGTGACACACATCGTTTTGCAGGTTTTTGGAGTCAAGGCCTTGAAATCCTTTTCAAAGTCCTTGAAAACTAGTTGTGTCACAAAGAGCACAAATCGACACCAAGGCCTTGAAATCAGTTTCAAATCCTTGAGATAGGTTTTCGCGAAAAGTTCTCATACTCTATTCAACCCCCTTCTAGAGTATTTATATCTTTTATATTCACCTAGGCGGTTGTTCAATCGGTATCAGAGCTAGACTCACGTATATTGATTTAACCTTCAGTGAGACTAATCATGAACTCTGTAGGTGATGGAGTATTTGCTCAACGGAGATCCACATCTCGACCACCACTCTTCTACGGAAACAACTTTGCCTATTGGAGAGCACTATTGCAAATGTGTATTATTGATCTAGACATGGAACTAAGGAGCATTACTCAAAATGGCCCTAAAATCCCAACTACCACGGTTGAAGGAGTCCAAGTCGCAAAGAAGGAAGCTGACTTTACACAAACTGACTTGGATAGTGTTTCAAAGAACTAGAAGGCCATGAACTTGCTCTACTATGGAATGGATGCAAATGAATTCAACCGTATCTTATCATGCAAGAGTCCAAAAGAAATATGGGAAAAGCTAGTTGTCACGTACAAAGGAACAAGTCAAGTTAAGGAAACAAAGATAAGCATCTTCCTCAGACAATATGAGCTATTGAAGATGAACTCAAACAAATCAGTCAAACAAATGTTTACACGATTCACCGAGATCGTGAACAATATCAACTCACTTGGAAAGGTCTTCACAAATGAAGAGAAAGTGAGGAAGCTTCTAAGGAGCTTACCTAAAGCTAAGTGGGGACCAAAGGTGACTATAGTCGAAGAAGCTCAAAATCTCACAACACTTCCTCTTGATGACCTTCTTTGAAAGCTTATCACCCACGAAATGGTTCTTGGTGAAGAAGATGGAGAGCTTCCATCCAACACAAAGAACTTAGCTCTAAGATCGAAGAAAGATGATATACCATCATAGGAGGAAGATAGTGATGATAAAGATGAGGAAGATCCATTCGCCTTTATCTCAAGGGGTGTTGTAAACATTCTTCAAATGAAGAAGCAGCTCGTAAACAATAAAGGTTATCCGCGATCATCAAGACCTCGAGGTAAGTTTTCTAACCCTAATAAGAAAACTAAGGTCTTAACTTACTTTGGATGTAATTGATTTGTCATAACAATGGCAAAGACAACCTTGGTAAATTTGATGCACGTACTGATGAAGCTATCTTCATTGGATATGTTTCAAATAGCAAAGTTTATCGTGTTTATAATAGACGTACCAAAATCATTGAAGAAAGTATTCATGTTATATTTGATGAAAGCAACGATGGTACTTTGAGTGAAAATTTCGTAGATCTTAATCTAAATCAATATGGAGATCACAATTCTGATGGAGAAGAAGATCCTAAAGCTAAGGAAAAGAATATGCAAGAAAAGATTCAAGATACCGGAGAACAATCTCAAGACCTTGAAATGCATCTTAAAGACCTTGAAACGGCAAACTGCGATGTCAAAAGTCAGCTTCAAGGCCTTGAAACTCAACTTCAAGGCCTTGAAATAGGATCCAAAGGCAATACTCCAACGGTACCTAAATCTAGTCGAGTGAAAGAGCCCCAATCGTCAGGATCTACTCCATCATACAAAAGGAGAAAGTTTTAACAAACTTCATACCATCCACCAAAGAATTTGATCTCATATCAAAACACAGGAGTTCAAACCCGATATATGGTTAAAAACCTATGTGCATTCTCGGCGTTCGTGTCTCTTCTTGAGCCCAAGAGCTATGTTCAAGCTCTTCAAGAACCCGACTGGATCATGGCCATGCAAAATGAACTAAATGAGTTTGAGAGAAACAAAGTTTGGACCCTCACGTCTAGACCTAAAAAACAATCCGTCATTGACACAAATGGGTATTTCGAACCAAGTTGGATGAAAATGGGAAGGTTATTTGAAACAAAGCACGTCTTGTAGCTCAAGACTATAACCAAGAAAAAGGTATTGATTATGAGGAGACTTTTGCTCTGGTTGCAAGGTTAGAAGTCATATGTATGCTATTTGCTTTTGCATCCTTCATGAACATAAAGCTTTTTCAAATAGATGTTAAATTTGCTTTTTTAAATTGCTTCATAGAACAAGAAGTCTATGTTGCTCAACCTCCTGGTTTTGAAAATGATGAATTTCCGGATCATGTTTTTAAATTGGACAAAGCTCTTTATGGTCTTAAGAAAGCTCCTCGAGCTTGGTACGAAAGATTGTCCAAGTATCTTCTTAAAATAATTTCAAAAGAGGTTTGATTGACAAAACTTTATTTATCAAAACTAGAGGCAACGATATTCTACTAATACAAATCTATGTTGATGATATATTATTTGGTGCTACTAACGATTCTCTATGCAAGAAATTTTCAGATATTATTTGTAGGGAATTCGAGATGAGCTTAATGGGAGAGTTAAATTTCTTTTTTGGACTTCAAGTCAAACTGTAAAGAAAGATATTTTCTTAATCAAAGCAAGTATACCAAAGATTTTCTTAAGAAGTATAAAATGGATCAATCCAAGGTAGAAAAAACTCCTATGAGTTCCACACTTTCACTTGATCACGACAAAAACGGTAAAAGTGTTGTACAAAAGGAGTATCAAGGTAAGATCGGTTCTTTGTTATATCTAACCGCTAGTCGACTTGACATTATATTTGGTGTGTGCATGTGTGCAAGATTTCAAGCTGATTCTAAAGAGTCACATTTGATAGCTGTGAAAAGGATATTTCGGTATCTCAATGACACTAAGGATTTAGGGTTATGGTATCCACATCAAAGCTCGTTTCACCTTGTTGACTATTCGGATGCTGATTTTGCAGGCTATAACGTCGATAGAGAGAGTACTTCTGGATGTTGCCAATTCTTAGGGTCATCCCTAATCAGTTGGCACTCCAAGAAGCAAAACTTGGTTGCCCTATCCATAGTTGAAGCAGAATATATAGCTGTGGGATCCTATTGTGCGCAAATTCTATGGATAGCTCAAGAACTTCGTGCTCTTGGCTTTGATCTTAAAGGTATACCTATTAAATGTTATAATACTAGTGTTATTTCGATTACTAAAAATCCGGTGTAGCATTCAAGAATAGAGCATATTGATGTGAGGCATCCCTTCGTATGTGATCATGTTGAGAAAGGTGATGTTTCGATATCTTTTATATCGACTAACTTGCAACTTGAGAATATATTTACTAAGCCTCTACCTGAAGATCAATTCAATTTTATTAGATTAGAGCTTAGCATGTTGATCAAGGAAGCACTAACTTAGGGGGAGTAAATTGTTTTATTTCCTCCTTGTAATGAAGCCCACTTTTCAATTTCAAGGCCTTGAAATACAATTCAAGGGCCTTGAAACAAAATTCAAGGGCCATATTCAAAATCAAGGATCATTTTATTGGTTAATATTTTTTAGATATTTGATCATTAAATTATTATAATGAAAAAATTCTCAATCTAGATGGCGAAGGCAGTATTTTGAGGATCAGAAGGACTAGTCTTCAAAGCCTTGAAATGGATGTCAAGGCCTTGACATGGATTTCCAAGCCTCCTTCGTTTTGATTTCAAGGCCTTGAAAAATGTTTGTGGGACTTGCCTTTTTTAAAAAACTCTATTTTGTTTTTTGGAAATACACTTTGTGGGTTTGTAATCACTTTAAACTCCCGTACTTTAACTATTTTTTCTCCCTTGTTGAAAGACAAAGGGGGAGAAATTATGCGTGATCCGATATTTCTGCATTCTGCATTTTACAATTTTTTTCAATATTATTTGCATATGTATCGCTAACATTGAATGAAAGGGGGAGATTGATAACTCCACCTTGAGTATATATTTGTATATGTTATGATGGAAGACTTAGCGGTTTATAAACTAACAAATATCTTTTATATTTCAAGATTGCTTGGTTTGGTTTTGTGTTTGTTAAATGTGTGCAGGCCTTGGAAAGCATTTTAAAGAATGAAAAGAGGCCTTGAAACACGATACAAGGTACAAGCGCTGAGATTGAAAAGCATTTCAAAGGTTCATGACAAAGGCCTTGAAAGACATTTCAAGGGATCAGAGTCGAAGCCTTAAAACGCGATACAAGGGATACATCGGCCAGAAGCATTTCTAAATCAAGATTCAATCTCAAAAACCAAATCTACCAAGGATCAAGAGAAGATCTAGGCCACCTCAACAGATTTGTATAAGAGATATCAGCCCAACAAAAAAGTCTTGGAAAGATCTTAACCGACGCAAGATTGAAGATTTCATCCAACGGATCTTTCAAAGATCTTGTATCCAATGAAGATCTTCATCGGCTATCAAAGAGAGATATCTTAACCCGATGATCCTCAAGGACTTGGAAGATCTCGGAGCTTGAAACAAGGACTTCAACGACAAAATCTTCAACGGCTCTTTCAAGAGAAGATCTCGGAGAAGAAGACTCTCAACGTGCGTCAAGGACATGAAGAAGATTGAAGATCCTAAAACGGATAATTCATCTCAACCTACACCGTTATCTATGGAGAAGGAAGAAAATCACAACGGTCATCTTCCTAACAGCTAGAAGACTTCTCCATCAAAGACTATAAATGAAGATGGCGATTAAAGAGAAAAACAACAAGCTTACACGGAAACATCTAAGTCTTCAAGCGATCCAAAGCATCTTCATTCGTTCCAAATGTTTTTCTTCCTCTTAGTTTACAAAACATTACATCCTTAGAAAGAGAAAAACACAAGAGCCTCATTGGAATATTAAGAGAGTGTTATACTCGAGTGTATGTTACTCTGCGAAGTAACTAGGCTATTATTGTTAGGTTAAAAGTTAGAACTAGATCGTAGCATTGGCTACAATGAGAGAAGAAGGGGATTTCTTCTAGGTTGTATCTAGGACTCTTTGAAGTAAATAATAGACATTTAGATCTTACGGGCAAAGAAACCTTAGGACGGAGATGTAGGTTGTTAGAGCTGAACTTCGTACACATATCACCGTGTCGATCTTTTACTTCCACACTACTTCTTGCTTAATTGTGACTAACGTTGTTTTGCAAGTTTTTGGAGTCAAGGCCTTGAAATCACTTTCAAAGTCCTTGAAAACCAGATGTGTCACTAAGAGCACAAATCGACAACAAAGCCTTGAAATCATTTTCAAAGCCTTGAGATAGGTTTTTGCCAAAAGTTCTCATACTCTATTAAACCCCCCCTTCTAGAGTATTTATATCCTTTATATTCACCTATTCGGTTCTTCACTATATTTCCTTCAATATCATTCCATGTTATCATCTTCTTATCTATCCATTATTATTCCATCAAACTCACGTTATTTTGTTTGACTTTTTATAAAGCTCAACCACGCACCCATAATTTGGCCTGAGATTCTAGACTGAGATTTGTTCTCGAAGACTGTTCATGGACCTTCAATCTAGATCGGGAACTGCGGCTTCAATTCCGCATCGGAAACGCACCCGTGATTGCAAGAAGGCGCGACCACGACTGAACCAACAAAAGGTCCTTTGAAGAGGATTCCTATGTCTTTCCAAACTTCCAACCTCTTTACTTAGAGAAACCACATGTCCCCTTTCCAGAAGCACTCAAGAAGAGGAGAGTGATCGAGGATAAAGACTTGTTTAAGACATTTTCCAAATGCGAGGTAAACATCCATCTCCTTAAACTAGTGAAGAGTATTCTTAAATATGCTCGTTTCATGAAGGAATTATGGACCATCAAGAGGAACCAAAAGCTCAAGGGAAAACAGAAGGTGACGGTGAGCAAGCAAGTTTCTGCGGTTTTTCAAAGATGGTAATCTAAGAAATGTAGTGATCCGGGTAAGGTAAGTCTTCCTTGTGTCATAGACCAAACTCTCTTTGACAAAGTCATCCTAGACTTAGTTGCTTCTATATATGTGTTGTACGTCATATTCTATCTATCAATCACTTGGTGGTATTTGACAACTGCATGAAACCTGAATTGTTGTTCAACTAGCCGATAGATCTCATGTTTATCGAAAAGGAATAATTGTTAGTTATGGTTGATAATTTTAAATTTCCAGATGATTCTTGTTTTAGATATGGAACATGACATGAATGTTGCACCTATTTTGCTAGGAAGGCCATTCTTGAAAACGGCTAGAACTAAGATTGGCTATGTTAGTGGTAAATTAACTATGAAAGTTGATGGTGAAGTTGTTGAATTTAATATCTATTATGCTATGAAACATCCCATTGATTGCAATTTTTTATGCTCCATTGACATAATTGAACCATTTCTGCAAGATGTTTTTCACATATATGATTATGATGAATTGAAGAGTATCAATGAAATTGACATAGATTCTCACAAAACCGAATATGATTTAACATCTAATATGTACGTTGTTCTATCTCAATTGGATGGACACAAAAGGCTTTCAATCAGACCTTTGGCCATTGGGTCCACTCTTCTAACCCCAAGAGAGAAGATTGTTCCCTCTATTGTGAAGGCTTCGTAAATTGAACTCAAGGAACTCCCCCAACATCTCAATTACGCTTTCCTTGGTGACAATGACACAATTCCCGTAATTATGTATAGCAAGTTGTCAACGCAACAAGAGGAGAAGTTGGAGGAAACACTTAAGAAGCACAAGACGGATCTTGGATTGACAATCGCGGATATCAAGGGAATTAGACATTCCACTTGCATTCACCAGATTCTCCTTGAAGATGATGTAAAACCATCAAGACAACAACAAAGGCGGCTCAACCCATCTATGATGGATGTGGTGAAGAAGGAGGTCTAAAGCTCCTTCTAGTGGATATGATCTTCCCCATTTCGGATAGCAAATGGGTCACCAAAGTCGTCCAATAAAAGGAGGAATCAAGATGGTATAAAATCAACACGGAGAAATGGTGCCAAGAAATACACAAACCGGATGGAGGATTAGTATCGACTATCGTAAGCTAAATGTGGTAACCATAGAGGACCACTTCCCTTTACCCTTTATTGATCAAATGCTTTAGTGTCTTGCAAGACAACCTTACTATTTCTTTCTAGATGGTTACTCAAGTTACTTTGAAGTGTCCATAGCACCGGAGGATCAAGAGAAGATGATGTTTACATGTCCTTTTTGCAGTTTGCATACCGTAGAATGTCATTTGGACTATGTAACACTCCCGGAACCTTTCAAAGATGCATGCTAAGTACTTTTTCCGAGTATAATTAAAATTTCATTGAAGTATTCATCGATGACTATACGTACATTGGAATAGTTTTGATGCATGTTTAGGACATTCGAAACTTCTGCATAAAAGATTTGTAGAAACTAACCTAGTTCTAACCTCAAAAAAATGTCTTTCATTGTTGAACAAGGTATCGTCTTAGGCCACATAAATTCCGTTAATGGTATTGAGGTTGATAAAGCAAAGATTTGATGTTATTCAAACTTTGCCTTATCATACTACTGTTCGTGAAGTTCGTTTCTTTTTAGGCCATGTAGGTTTTTATCGCCAATTAATCAAGGATTTCTGCAAGATCTCCACACCATTGTGTGAGATTTTGAATAAGGATGTTACGTTCATGGTAGATGAAGGTGCAAGAGGGACTTTGACCAACTTAAAAAGTGTCTCACTAGTGCCCCCATAATCCAATCACCAAATTAGGTTAAACCATTCGAGATAATGTGTGATGCAAGTAACTACACTATTGTTGTGGTCTTAGGACAGAAATAAGGAAGAGCATCCCATGTGATCCACTATGCATCCATGATCCATGACGTTCAATGGAGCCTAAAAGAATTACTGTACCACCGAAAAGGAGATGTGGCCGGTGGTCTTTGCCTTGGAGAACTTCAGGCAATACTTGTTAGTAGCCAAGGTGATCGTCTACAATGAACATGCAGCCTTACGTTACCTAATGATGAATACGGAGACCATTCCAAGATTGATTCGATAGGTCCTACTTCTAATTAAGTTCGACTTAGAAATTCGGGACAAGAAAGGAGCGGAAAACTTGGTGGCAAGCCACTTGAGGAGGTTGGTCAATGAGGACTACAAGCCAGGAAATTAGAAGGCATTTTTTGGAGTTTTTCCTGACGATACACTTTTGAGCATCTGTCTGTTATTACCTGCACCCGCGTCCTGGAGGAGCCTCGACTGCAGCATGTCACCACCCCCTCGGCTAGATGCTAGTGCGATTGCGGTGCACGATATGGTGCCCCCGCGGCTTGTTTTTGCCGCCCCCATAGAAATCCAAACAGAGGTATTGTATAAGCTCCATTCTTTTAAGCCTTAGTTTGGTGATATCGTTAATTATCTTGTCAAAGGAGAGTACCCACCAGACTTCACCAAGGCTCATAGGAAGAAGGTGAAGGCCGAAGCTAGACATTACGTTTGGGATCATCCCTACTTATGGAAGTGATCAAGTAATCCAATGTTGCTTCCCGGACAATGACGTACAATACATCTTAGCATTTTGTAATTCCAAATCACGTGGAGGACATTTTGGAGCTAACAAAACTGCTATGAAAGTATTAGATGTTGAATTCTTTTGATCACATATCTTTCGAGATGCTTTTGCATTTTGTAAAGTGTATGATAGATGTCAACATATAGGTAACATATGTGGTGAAATAAAATGCCACAATCGTCACTTATTTCTAGTGATTTTTTTTTATGTTTGGAGAATTGATTTTATAGGCCCTTTTCCTAACTCCTTGGGTAATACTTATAAACTGCTTACAGTGGACTATGTTTCCAAGTGGGTGGAAGCAAAGGCCACCAAAACAAATGATTCTAAAGTGGTGGCAGATTTTCTTAAAGACAATATATTTGCAAGATTTGGGATCCCTAAGGCTCTAATCAACGATAGGGGACACACTTCTTGCATCAAGACCATTACCGCCCTAGTGAAGAAGTGTCACGTCAATCAAAGAATATCCACGGCGTACCTTCCCAAACTAGCGGACAAGCGGAAGTGTCCAACAATGCGATCAAAACCATTCTAGAGAAAACGGTGACCCGCGGGGGAAAGATTTGAGTCTAAGACTCAATGACAGATTGGGTATACCGTACGGCCTACAAGACGCCCATTGGCATGTCACCGTTTATGCACGTGGGCAAAGTTTGGCATCTATCCGTGGAGCTAGAACAAAAGACTTGGTGGGTGGTGAAGAAGTGCAACATGCAAATCAATGAGGTGGGAGAGTTTAGGAATTTCAATTGAAGGAATTAGAAGAGCTTCGCCTCAATGCATATGACAATGCCACTATGTACAAAGAGAAAACAAAAGTTTTAGATGATCAATTATCCTCCGAAAGAATTTCCGACTAGGTAGTAAGGTTCTTCTCTTCCAATCTCGAATAAAGCTCTTTGTGGGAAAACTATGTTCATTGTGGAGAGGTCCATACGCCATTGCCGAGGTGTATCCATACGGTGTTGTGGATCTATATGATCCATAAACACATATGGTCTTCAAGGTCAATGGAGAAAGGCTCAAGATGTACCATAAAGGAGTTTCCAATGATCCAATTAACGAGATGATTTCGGAAGAGACAAACACACTCTAATCAAGGTTCTACATTGAGCCAACGACGTCAAATAAAGGTGTTGCTCGGGAGACAACACGGGGAAGTAGAAGTAGAACTTTCTAACGTTTGGCCGCTCCCATGCCTTTGACTCTTTGCGACCACGGAGGGCCCAGAATATCCCGACTTGTGGCTTAGAAGGGTCGCGGCCGCGGTATCCCCATCAGACCCTGCACCCGTGGCCACGAGACACCACGACTGCAGCAACACACGACAAGTAAAAACCAATTCTACCCCTTACTCAATTCATCTCCTTCACTCTCAAACTCCTTCACCAAACTCACGTCCCCTCTAGCCGCCTTGCGCAAGCACCAACTCACCCCCACGACCACCTCTTATTGTTTCCACGACAACCAATCACCACTTTTCCTCCATTCACCGTCGACGGCGACCATCTACCCACCAGCCTTACCTCATCTCAATCCCCATCACCACTCCATTCCACTATAATTTAGCATCAACCAACACCGTCTCAACCACTAGAAATTACCGCCTACGACGCTATCCACTGACGGACCGCCAAGGTTATCCACCACGTCCAAAGCAACACCTTCAAAGGTTGTTTGAGCTTTCATAAATCGCCAAATTTGATTTCTCCCGAGACCGCGGCCAAAAATCAACGCGACCGCGACATCACATATTTATCGCGACCGTGGCCAAAACGATCTCACGACCGTAGAATCCCAGAAGAGGTTCCTGTGATCGTGGCTTTAAAACCTCGCTCCACGGTTCTTTGACAGAAAGGTCGATTTTGCCTCTTTTTCATTCATCTCTAATCATTTATTGAAATTTAAAGCTAGAAATGGAACGAGGAAGAAAGACTAGGATGACAACCAAGGATGGACAACGGTATGAAATTGTGAAAAAAAGAGATGTAATAGCAACTAAGTTTTTACATGTTTTGACTTTGGAGAAGTTGCGTATGTTGGAGTGTACGCAGTAGTGTCTCGAGCAGGTTGTGCTCATAAATTTTCCAAGGAAGCATCTTCTTGTCTATCCTAAGCTGGTTAGGCAGTTCATTTCCACAATCCAGGGTAAGCTGGAAGACCATGCTTTAACTATTTTAAGCTTTTAATTTGAGAATGGAATTTTATTATGTTGATTTAGAGCAATTCAGCGATGTTTTTGGAGTCACCAAGTACCCTATTGAGGTTTGGAAATCCGGTTCTGCAAATAGATATTTATTTGCTTTTTGGTCAGTCACTACTATGTTAGATATCTATGTAGGTGGTGAGTACAACAACAAGCTCATTTACCCTTTCTTGAGGCTCATCTTTAAGGTGATAATGAGTGTATTTCGTTGGAACAATGAGGACAACAATGTTGCCCTCAAGGACTTGGACTACTTATATGCATGCATTCTGGAATGTGACGTCGTTCTGGATTGGATCAAGCGGTTCTTGACCGCTTTGAAGTGGATCGGGAGAGGAGAGCCGATAGATATTGTGAGAGGAGGGTGCATTACCTTCATTGTTGCTCAGGTTATGGACATCTCACTCCTAGATGACTCTCTCCTTGTTCCTCTCTATACTATTCCTCTCCTTCGGTGTTGCTAGATGCTAAATACCGAGGGTGAGCACCACTTATGGACGTCAATGCATGACCAGAGCCATGTCACATACTTGCCCTGTCCATTTCCGTATGGACCAGATTTGGCATACTTCTACACTTGCACCGACCCGATCAATCCGAGGCCGATGCACGTTTTTGTCATTGAGCGGTATGTGACGAGCTCGAGTGGATCCCTCGCTCAGAAATTTGAGCATATTGCTGATGATGAGGAGGAGGAGATGCTTGCTGGTTTAGATCCTTTTCACGAGTAGATGACATCCTAGATGAGGGCTTTGACTACTCAGCAAGACATGTAGCATATAGGATTCGAGCATAAGGTGTTCTCTCAGCTTGCTCACCGGAAAGAGGAGTGGCAGTTGGGCTATGAGAAGAGGATGCACGCTCACATGGACCAGCAACAGTAGGAGTGGTAGACGGGATATAAGGCGAGGATGAGCTCTCGCATTGATAAGCAGAGCTAATAGATTTTCTAGTGTATGGAGGCATGGAGTCGGCAAATTATTGAGCTACATCAGCACATGAGCATTTCTTCTACCACTTCCCATATCCACCGGAGTACGTTCGCTCTCAGACGTGTGTGTAATAGTGAACAAATAGCTTTAAGTTTATAACCTAAAATATAAACCTGAAACAATATGTGAACCCACAGTGTACGGATCAATTGTAATAACGGTAAATACTCCAGGGTCGAACACATGGACTATGGTGAAATCAATCACGGTAATAATAAGGTTGCCAATCAAAGCAACGCAACAAAACAAAGATAACAAAGATGATATATCAATCAGATAAAGGAATGCAGATTCTAGAGGTCAAAGCATCCAGTTGTGGTTCCGACTCAAGATTTCTAAGGATAATGTGGACAAAGCTAAGGTTTACAAGGAAAGGTATAAGTTAGCATGAAATATTGCGATATTCTAGGCACTTTTTCTAATTGTTTTTCACCCATTATAGTGTTCATTGATAAGTCATTGAAGCATTTGTTAGCTAGTTTGTCTATATTTTCGATATGGAGGTCTACATTAGCTTTGTGCTGATTATAGGTGAATAAGAGCTAAAGTCCGGACCAATTGAGAGAGATAGGAGAGGATATGAGCACATCCAAGGATTAGGAACACGTCAAAGAAGTCAAAGGAGATGCTAGGATGAGGAATGGCACGACACAAAGGAAACCACAAGCAATTTACACTTCCATGCTCTAAAATACGGTCGTAGAGAAGTCCACACTCTAAACCACGGCCGTGGATCTTGGCATCATGAACGTGGAGCATTCCAGAGAGTTACACGGTATAAATTACGGTAGTGGAAATCATATGGAACCGTAATCCACTTCCACGCTCTAAACCACGGTCGTGGAACCCCTTGAGACCGTGATTTAGGCGATCTTTTCACGAATTAATTATTGCCACATCATTTACGCACATGGGCCGGACGGTTATTTTATCCGTTCTTATAAAAGGGTCAGATAAGAGAGTTTCGTACATCCACGCTTATCGCTTAGCCTTGCTTAGGGTTGTTGGAAAGAGTTCGAGAAGGATCTAGTGGAAGCGCCGGCAATTTGGATTTCGGAAGATTTTGTGTGGCGGAAGTTGCGCCCTTTTTCCTAGGGTTTTGATATTGAAGACGGATTGACATCCCGTTCTTCGTGTTTGCCCAGGATCATTGTGAGGTTTTGTGTTCTATTCCGAATACATTGAATATTTCGATTTGTATTTCGGATTTGAGATTGACTTTGAGTTATATTTGAGTTTTCGAAGGTTTTCATCTTTCATTCTTCTTAAATTGATTTTTGATATCATGACAATGGTTATTGGATAAAACTCTTTAGCAATTCTAAGGTGAAGGGTTGATAGTTGTGGTTTAGATAATGATAGATCGATCGTAATTTGATTGGACCCTGAGAGTTAGAGAAATATCGTCGACACCCTAAATCACGGCCTGTTCTTAGGTTTCCACGGCCGTAATTCTCAAGAACTACCCGTGATTTACTTCAGTTTACGAAACTTGCTTTTACTTTAATCCAAGGTTAAAGATTAGCTTTAATCTAGTCTAAGTTTATCCTTTTCTAGGTAGTAGTGAGACTCATCACCCTCTACTTCGATTTCGAGTGTCACAACCTTAATCGGTTTAGTTAGTCTTGATCCTTGGGTTACAAGTTTGGGTATTTGATATTAATTCTTGTCTTTAGATCCTTTCTATACTGAAGCCTCAACAACCTTTATAGAGAGTGTCTTTAGATAAGTCATATAAAGCCTTGGAACTTCACCGTACATTACCTTACTTTAGCATACCTTTGCAATTCTTAACTCTGTCCTTATATGCATAGTATATCTTGAATCGATTGCCACAATTTGACATCCGGATCTGTAGGGTTGATGTTTTCCCAATATTTGCAAAGCTTTATACATTTACTTGCTTGACGATTTGCGAACTGAATTTGTTCCCCCCAAATCCTTGTGTTCGATACTCTGGAATATTTGCTAATATACGCCGATCCGTACACTGCGGGTTCGCTTGTTTTTATTCTAGTTTTATAAATTTAAGACTTGATTGCACGCACACGAAGTGGCGAACAAGTTTTTGGCGCCGTTGCCGGGGAATTGGTCTAGGCCGAATTCGGTTATCGGTTGTCAAGCTTGGGAGCTTTGCTCTTGTTATTTGATATCTCCTTTGAGTGATATTTGCAGGTTACCATAGGTATATGCGCATGTCTAGAAACAACAAAGACCTCTTACCTCTTGATCAAGAATTTGAGAAGACTTTGAGGAAGAAGCTCAAAGAAAGAAAGATGGTTGAAAACAAGGAGCGGGATCTTCAAGCAGAGTTGGAAGAATCTGAAGCTCAACTTAGATGGAGCGAGAAGACTCGCAAGGAAGAATCGGACCGTCATCAATTGCAAATTGATGAGCTCAGGGACATGATGTTTCAAATGAGGGTGGAATTGAGCGATTCCAAGAAGAAGAAGAGGAGGAAACCGGCAAGATCGGTTAGAACCAACTCATCCGATGAGGATAGCGACTCTTCCATGCCACTGCTAGAGGATATTAATCCGACGATCAATATGAATCAATATAATCTAAGACTGGATGTCAATTATCGTGTCCCGGCTAGGGGTGCGAGAGCCGCTCGTGTGGATGAAGAACCAAGAACTCTTGGCCAAAGGATGGATCCAATTGAGCAACCACGCCGTCTAGGTGTGAACTTTGATGCTGATGATATGCAAGGGTTTAGCTTCAACCCACAAGTTATTACCATCGTTCGCCAAAGTCAGTTTGGAGGAACGAGTGCTGAATCTCCGCATCAACATTTACAGAATTTTGAGATCTTGATGGAGACAATGAAGCCAAAGAATGCAACTACCAACAATTACAAGATCAAGTCATTCTTCTTCTCTTTGAAAGGGAAAGCTTTATCTTGGTATCAAGCTCTTGCAAATGGAAGACTCAACACATGGGAGGATCTTTCTTCGGAGTTTCTCACCAAATTCTTTCCACCATCCAAAACGGCGGAGTTGAGAGGTAAGATTAATGCATTTTCTATGAGATCTAATGAAAGTTTGTTCCAGTCCTGAAAAAGATTTCAGGATTTACTATTGGATTGCCCACATCATGGCATTTCCAAATTGGAGCTATTGGAGATATACTATAAGGGGTTGGATATGTAAACACAATTCAAGCTCCAATCCCTTTCACGTGGTACGTTCATGGACATGAGGGAAGATGACACTTGGGACTTCATTGAGAAGCAAGCCCGAGTCATTGAGAAGTATTCTCACCGGAAGGTAGAAGCAAATCGAGTGGAGCAAGGATCAAAGCTAACACAAGTTGCTCAAACTCAAATCTTTTCTCTCAACACCGAGATTAAAGAATTGAAGGAAGTCATCAAAGCTAGCTTTCCAAAGCATAAGGAGCAAGATATTAGTTATTTAGGAAACAACAATAACCACAATGGGAATGAGAATACAAATCGCAACAACCGGAACAATTGGAACAACAACAACAACAACCGGAATAACAATTGGAACAACAATAGGGGTTCAAACAACAACAATTGGCGTTCCAACCAAAAACAAAACTCCGGTAATTCTTATCCCAATTCAGGAAATTCACTAACTCCACCATCTTCTTCTTCCATTCCTTTGAAAAGTCAGGGACAAACATCTAATAGTGGAAGCACTTCGGGGAAAGAGAAACCTGATCCCATGTTGGAAATAATTTTGGGAAAGCTTCAAGGATTGGAGACTCACATTACTAAGGTTGATAAAGCCCAAAAGGTTTTAGAAAACCAAATGTTTAGCAATGCTGAGGAAGTTCCTAGGTATCAAGAAAAACTTTCAGGAAAGACGGAAGATAACCCGAAAGGAAGGGTGATGGTTATCACAACTAGGAGTGGAGCAACAACCACCGACCCGCAGCCTAAGTTTGTGGACTTCCCGTCGAAATAGAGAAGGAAAGGGGGAAGGAGAAGGAAGATATCTACATTCCTCCTCCAGCTTACAAACCTCCCCTACCATTCCCACAATCTAGAGCAAAAGTGCGTCTAGACAAGCAATTCGGTAAGTTTATTGAACTCATGAGCAAACTGCATATTAATATACCTTTCATTGATGCAATTGTAGGTATGCCAGCTTATGGAAAGTTCTTAAAGGAGATCCTCTCTAACAAGAGGATATTAGAAGATTTTGGAGAAGTCAAGATGAGTTTGGATTCGTCGGATCTCATCAAGACGATGAAAGAAAAGATGCCCCCAAAGCTGAAAGATCCGGGGTCATTTTGTGTTCCTATAGGAGTGGGAGATGTCACATATGATGCATTATGTGATTTAGGAGCAAGCGCTAGCATCATTCCGCTTGCCTTATGCAGGAAGATCGGTTTAGGCGAACCTAAACCGGTGAAGATAACGTTATACATGGTGGATCGATCCATAACTCGTCCCATCGGCATAGTTGAAGGCGTCCCGGTTAAGCTTGGTAAGTTCTATGTTCCAATAGATTTTGTTGTGCTTGAAATTCCTGTAGATAGTCCAGTCCCGATCATACTCGGAAGACCGTTTCTTGCAACATCCGGTTGTATGGTTGATTGCAAGAATGCTAGACTTGCCTTCGACATAGGAGAGGAAAAGGTAGAGTTCGTTCTTTCCACTTTGATGAAAGAACCAGCTCTCGACGAGGACATATTCAACATCCATGACAAAGAGCTATCTAAAGAGGAAGTAAGTTCGATTCTCTTCAAAGGTCCCTTGCAAAAGGTGATCACTATGAGCATTATGGACATAGGGGAAGAAGAGGAATGCAATGAGGAAATTGAAGCTTTAGAGAAGCAAAAGGAAGTGTATGAAGAAGAGTTTGAAAAACTCTACGATGGGTTAGAGAACGTGAGGAATCACGACGAGTCGTGCTATTCCACGGCCGTGGTTTCCACCAACATGACCGTAATCAGCTATTCAGAGGACTCCAGTAGGTTACACGGCCAAAACCACGGCCGTGGAACAAGCAGAGGCACCGTAATTGACTTCCACGCCCAAAACCACGGCCGTGGAGGAAACAAGGGAGCCGTAATTTTGGGAAAATCTGAGGACAATTACGTTCTTTCTACCACTTCTCTTGATTCTTCTCCAACAACTTCTATACCCTTAGAGACTTCTAAGGAAGCATTAGACACTCCTCAAGAGTCATTAGAGAGTCCTATAGTGATGGAATTGAAGCTACCTCCCGCACATCTAAGGTACGCATTTCTAGGACCTAATTCTACCTTTCCGGTGATTGTTAGTTCCGATCTAAGTATAGATGAACATAGTAAGCTTATGGTTGTTCTTAAGAAACATAGGAAAGCCTTAGATTACACTATAGAGGATCTAGTAGGAATCAAGCCTTCACTATGCATGCATAAGATCCTAATGGAAGAAGATTTTAGAACTTCGCAACAACCTCAAAGGCGGTTAAATCCGACCATGAAGGAGGTTGTCAAGAACGAAATTCTTAAACTACTTGATGCAGGTATCATCTACTCTATCTCCGATAGCAAGTGGGTGAGTCCCGTACAGGTGGTTCCAAAGAATGGAGGAATGACGGTCATTACCAACAAGAACAATGAACTCATTCCTACACGAGCCGTGACGGGGTGGAGGATGTGCATAGACTACCGCAAGCTAAACAACGCAACAAGGAAGGATCACTTTCCACTACCATTCATCGACCAAATGCTTGAGAGGTTAGCACAACACTCACATTTCTGTCATCTTGACGGTTATAGTGGTTTCTTTCAGATCCCGATACATCTGGACGATCAAGAGAAGACCACATTCACGTACCCGTGGGGTACATTTGCTTGTAGGAGAATGCCGTTTGGGCTTTGTAATGCCCCAACCACCTTTCAAAGGTGCATGATGGCTATCTTCTCGGAGTACATAGAGGAAATCATAGAGGTTTTCATGGATGACTTTTCTGTTTATGGTTCCTCTTTCGATAATTGTCTTTCTAACCTTTCTCTTGTGCTACAAAGGTGTAAAGACACTAACCTAGTTCTTAATTGGGAAAAGTGTCAATTTATGGTGAAAGAAGGCATTGTAATAGGACACTTGATCTCTAGTAGAGGGATTGAAGTGGATAAGGCCAAGATAGAGACTATAGAAAAGCTCCATCCTCCATCTTCGGTGAAAGGGATAAGAAGTTTTCTAGGACATGCTGGATTTTATAGACGCTTTATAAAGGATTTCTCTAAGATATCAAAACCGCTTACTAATCTATTGATGAAGGATGCAGTTTTTTATTTCTCGCAGGAGTGTTTAGACGCCTTTAATAAGATTCGGGAAGCTCTAATCTCAGCCCCGATTATTCAACCTCGGGATTGGAATCTTCCATTTGAGGATATGTGTGATGCAAGTGACGTAGCTATAGGAGCTGTGCTTGGGCAAAAGAAAGAAGGACGAACCATGCTATCTACTATGCTAGCAAGACGCTAGATGAAGCGCAGCTTAACTACGCCACTACCGAGAAAGAGTTTCTAGCAATTGTATATGCATTTGAAAAGTTTCGTTCTTATCTTGTAGGTGAAAAGGTGATTGTATACACGGATCATGCTGCGATCCGGTATTTACTTGCAAAGAAGGATGTGAAACCAAGGCTAATTAGATGGATTCTTCTTCTACAAGAATTCGATCTAGAGATCCGTGACAAGAAGGGTTCAGAAAATTCTGTTGCGGATCATTTGAGTCGTCTACCATATCTAGAGGACGACAATCTACCCATAGATGACTCCTTTCCAGACAAGCATTTACATATCATAGAGGAGTGCATCGACAAGATCACTAAAGGTAATGAACCATGGTTTGCTGATTTTGTTAACTATTTGGTTTGCCAGGAATTACCACCCGGATTATCCTATGCACAAAGAAAGAAGTTCTTTAAGGATGTTCGGGAATACTTTTGGAATGAACCTCTCCGCTTTAAGAGAGGTCCTGACGGCATCATTCGACGATATGTGCCGGAAGACGAGATGCAAAGCGTCATCCGTCATTGTCATTCACTACCTTTTGGAGGACACGCTAGCTCGAACAAGACTAGCGCTAAGGTATTGCAATCTGGATTCTTTTGGCCTACTTTATTTAAAGATGTGCAAACATTTGTTTCCTCCTGCGATGCGTGTCAAAGAACAGGGAACATCTCTAGGAGAAACGAGATGCCTCTTAACAACATTTAGGAGGTAGAGATCTTTGACGTTTGGGGAGTAGACTTCATGGGACCTTTCCCATCATCTTGTGGAAACCAATACATACTTCTAGCTGTAGATTATGTTTCGAGATGGGTTGAAGCAATTGCCTCTCCTACTAATGATGCCATGGTTGTGGTTAAGTTCTTTAACAAGACCATTTTCCCACGATTTGGGACACCATGGACTATCATTAGTGATGGAGGCTCTCACTTCATTGCCCGACGATTCGAAGCTCTACTAGCTAAGTATGGGGTGACTCACAAGATCGCCACCCCTTATCATCCACAAACAAGTGGACAAGTGGAGATTTCAAACCGGGAGATTAAAGGAATCCTAGAGAAGACAGTTTTACGAACAAGGAAGGATTGGTCTTTGAAGCTAGATGATGCATTGTGGGCATATCGGACTGCATATAAGACTCCCATAGGTACGACAGCATACAACCTTGTGTATGGGAAGCCTTGTCACTTGCCGGTAGAGTTGGAACATAAGGCGTATTGGGCAATAAAGTGGTTGAACTTCAGCATAAAGGAGGCAGGCGAGAAGCGCCTCTTGGACCTTAACGAGCTTGAAGAACTTCGCTTAAACGCCTACGAAAACGTCAAGATTTATAAAGAAAGAGCAAAGTGTTGGCATGATAAGCATATCATTCCAAAAGACATCAAAGAAGGAGATCAAGTTCTCCTCTTTAATTCAAGACTTCGTCTCTTTCCAGGTAAGTTCCCCATAGTGCAGTTGAAGTATGGGGTGAAAAGGGCGGAAGCTTCAAGGTGAACGGTCAACGACTCAAAAAATACTCACCGATACTCCAAGTTGAGGAGTTCGCACTTACCGCACTCGAGTAAGTGCAAGTACGGTCTAGCTACGGACCTTAAACAACCGCTTCTTGGGAGGCAACCCAAGGTATTGCACTTATTTTTTTTGTTTATCATTCGTAGATTATAGTAGTTTAGACATTTTTGTTTTGTTTTGTCTGTGATACATTCCGGTATGTTTGTGTTTTTGGATGTAGGAGCAATGGAATAGGCAAGGGTGAAGGAAAAGTTGAAGGAAATTGACAAAACTTGGATTTTGGCACATTACAGAGAGTTCCACACCCAAAACCACGGTCGTGAAAGCTACAATGACCGTAATTTGCAAAATTCTGAGAAAAATCACCAAAACCAAGGTTCCGTACAAAACCACGGTTGTGGAACACCCCGAGTGACCGTAATTTTCCAAAATTTTTACGGCCATTATATAAACCACCTTCTTCACAAAAACCACACAAATTTCCCAATCCACGACCCTCTTCCACGCCCAAATCGCCGGAACCATCTCTCCTCTCTCAAATCTTCGTTCGGTAATCGTTTCGAACGGTTCTTGAGCCTAAAGTGAAGCAAATTCAACCATCTACAAGATCCAATCAACAAATCAAGCTAACGATCCCTGAAGATGACGGAATTTGGATTTTAAGAATCCATAACCTAGGTTTTCTTCTCTTTCTCTACTTTGTCGATTTGGCTTAATTTTTGCAAGAATTTTTAGGAGAACTGATTGGAATTGGATTGGAATTAGTCTGCATCACATAAAACATCTACACCTTCCTCCATCATACTAAAACTCAACTTTCTCAAGGGGGTCTTTAATTAAGATAGAGTTCACCAATTCTCGAGAATGTTCTTCATCATAGATGTTGAAGATATCATCCTCTAAGGGTTCTCCTTTCATCATGGCTAAGAGTGTAAACTCCACATGATCTTCCCTAATATTAGATGACAACTTTTCATTCTAAAAATCAACGTTGTAACCCGATGTTGCAAGAAATGGTCTTCCAAGAATGATGAGAATTGGATAATGATAGCATGTATTATTGTCTATATTTTGGGATTGGTTTAGACGTTTTATCTTCATAAATATGCATGTATGGATGTATATTCTTTGATCATTATGCTGTTTTGTTTACTTTTGCGAGAATCGGGGTCTACACCTAGTTTCGTTGTAATTATAGGGAAATGGCACTTTTTAGAGAGAAATGGAGCTAAGGAAGCTAAGGAGTCATTGGAGCTACATTCTGGAGCATTGAGGAGCTATAAGAGAGACTCAGGAAGCATGGAAATGAGATGGGAGATTTATTTTGAACCAGATTAGAGAGATTCACACTAAGCTGAGATTCACCTCGGTTGGCTACAGTGCCACCTTGACCGAGGTGATCTTCAAAATCGACTCGACCGAGGCGAATATTATAACGGCCATAAGATCTTTATTTTTGGGTGAGATCCCTTATTTTTGGAAAGTGAATTTTCCATATTTTAGGATGGATTTCTGGAAGGAAGCATATCTTGTTGGCTGATATATTTTGGAAGCAAAGAAGATATGAAGATATTTTAAAGAAGGAAATTATATTTTTAAGATATGTTATCTTTGAAAGGTGATTCTCCTATATAAAGGGGCTAATTTTTAGAATTTAGCCATCTTTGGATCAACGGATCTTCGGATCACCAAATCTCTGATTCAGCAAGTTGAAGGAAGTATTGAAGGTTGAAGATCAAGGAAGGAAGGAATCTAGTTTGAAGTTGGCTTTGAAGGAAGTTGTAAGATTTCCTTAGTTTGGTTCGATTGTTGTCTTTTCTGATTGTAATTGAGGAACGCTAATTGTTTGTTTGTTTGATTCAGTTATTGAGACCTTTGTGTTAAGGTTTTCTTTTTTGAAGATTGATTCATTTCTTATATATATGATTATTGTTATCATGATTATTGTTAAGTTCTTTATGCGATTCTAGGGTGATTTCTTAAAGGTTGTGGGAAAGGCGATGAAAGAATGAGCCTTTACCCCGGTGGACCCTGAAAGCTTGAGCCTTTACCTTAACCGACGAACACCTCGGTCAATCGTGGAACATCTCGACCGAGATGGCACGTGAACTTAGCGATGTGAGCCCTTTCTTGATCCTTATATGAGTTGAGGTTTCAATTTACCAAATCCTATCCTTGTTATACCTTTCTTGGTTCAACGCAAGCCTAGGATGAGACTTACCCAGTGATTCCTTTGTTTGTATACCCAAGATCATGAGTGTTAGGTAATTAAGGTTTATCCGTTATTGGGGTTTGAGTGTGCCTTCATCCCATATTTGAGAGTTAGCCTGAGACTTACCCGGTAAAGGTTGATTCTACTCCCCTGGGTGGTGTGTTGGTTTTAGATTATAGTTCCTTTTCTTAGTACTTGAGACTTACCCGGTGAGAGGATCTTTGGTCTGGGATAGTGAGTAGTGAGACTTACCCGGTGATCTATTCCCACCTTAGAAACACCTTCCCTTTGCAAACCTCAGCTTTGTCCACGTTATCTTTTGAGATCTTGAGTCAGAACCACAATTGGATGCTTTAATCTCTAGAATCTGCATTTCCCTTACCTGGTTATTACATCATCTTTGATATCCTTGCTTTGATGCTTGTTTTTGTTTGACAACCTGAATTACCAATCTTTGTTTCACCATAGTCCCTGTGTTCGACCCTGAAATTCTTTCTTTTATTACAATCGATCCGTACACTGCGGGTTCGCTATTTGCAATTATTCTTGGTATAAATATTAAAGCTTGCACACACCTTTTGGAGCGAACAAGTTTTTGGCGCCGTTGCCGGGGACTGATCTTGCTTTTCTACTAATCTTTCTACTTGAGTGTTCTTGCAGATTTGTTTTCTTAGATACATACGAATTTATTGTTCTGGCAAAGGAACAAAGTTTCGCCAAAGAACAGATAATTTGCAGGAATGTCCAACACAACAAAGTCTATAGGTATATAGAAATTACCTAGCTTGACGCGAACGTCCTCAAGGATTCCAACGGGACGAGTAATGGAATGATGTGTCATGTATAAAGTCATCTTCACGGGCTTAGGATCTCCAAGAACGATCTTCTCACAAAGTCCTAGAGGAATGATGCTCACACTAGCTCGTAGATCACAAAGTGCATCCTAAGTGACATCTCCAACTTCGATGGGAATGCAAAACGAACCGGGATCTTTTAGCTTTGGTGGCATATTTTCTTTCATGATTTGAATGAGTTCCGAATATCTAGAGGTCATCCGCACTTCTCCAAAGTCTTCCAGCTTTCGTTTCCTTGACAAGATCTCTTTTAGAAACTTCTCATAGGCGGGCATACCTAAGATAGCATCAATGAAAGGGATGTTAATATGTAGCTTATTCATAAGGTCAAGAAACTTACCGAAGTGTTTGTCTAGATGTGCCCGTTCCCTAGACTGAGGGAACGGGAGCGGAGGCTTGTAAGCCGGAGGCGGAACATAGACATGAGACTTCTCTTTCGCTTTTTGGGGCTCCATCTCGGTTGGCACCTCGACCGAGGTGTTCTTTGTTTGATCGTCGTCCGACCGAGGTACTTGATCAGTTGTCTTCAATCCACTTCATGTGGTGATTGCCACGACCTGTCCCTTTGGGTTGTTCTTCGTCTTTTCTGGGAGTTTACCCGGACCTCTAGGTGCTTCATCAGCCTTGTTGAAAACTTAATGTTCAAAGACTTTTGTGCCTTCGAAAATGTGTTCATAGAATTTTCCATAGCATTGAGCTTGGTCATGATTACTTCCAATACAGCATCCGTCTTCTCCTTAGGCTACTGGGATGAGCTTGATGGCGGCTCTTGACTCTTCAATGGAATAGAGGAAGAAGATGGAGGAGTTAGAGCCCTTTCAACATGAGATTAAGGATTACCGGAATTTTGTTGATTTGTTCTCCAATTGTTGTTGAAATTTATGTTGTTGTTGTTGTTGTAATTTAATTTCTTGTCCCTTGATAGTTTCCTCTCCCTAAGTATCCAACGTCTTGCTCCTTGGATGCTCCCTTAGTTTAAGCTAATAAAAGCTCCTTCAAAGCTATGACTTCATTGTTAAGGGTGGTGAGTTGAGCAACGCTTGAATTAGAAAGATTCAGCACAAGAAATCCAACTCGTTTTGTGTTACGCTAAGATTGTGTAGCACAAAAGTCTTACAATTTATAAACTCGATATAATTTCCTAACTCCTAGCGAATCCACAGTGTATGGGTCGTTTTGTAGCAAGGATAGTATTTCGAGGTAGAACACGAAGACTAAGGTGAAATCAAATCAACAAGTTAGTGTGAATCTAGTCTAAGAAAAGAGAGAGAAACAAAGAAATGAAAATCATGATATTTCTGGTTGGGTTTTTGTGGTGATCAAGCAAAGATCAAGCTAGCAAAACAAACAAGTAACACAAGCACAGGATATGTGATCAAAGAGAGAAAAGTGGATTCTAGAGGTCAAGATTTCCGGTTATGGCATTGGACTCAAGCTTCTAAAGATTCTAAGGACAAAGCTGCGGTGTTGGGAAAGGGTGTTTCTCTAATGGAAGCAATCACCGGGTAATTCTCTTGCTTCACTAATCCCGCATCAAACTCCTATTATCGGGTAGGTCTCAAGGGGTTAAAGTTGGAAATTCTACACAAACCGGACTCTACTTAAGGGGCAACTCTCTCCTTACCGGGTAAGTTTCGGAAAAGGGAAGTCTCAAGCAATAATCCTAGCACACTTAATCCAATAGCGGCTTGTGAGGCTCACTACTACCTAGAGTTCATCATCTTAGGTATCTAAGGTCGGAAATCACCGGGTAGGTCTCTTCCCTCACTTAGGTTGCTAGCATTAGGTGACCCTAAGCTATATTATGCTTAATAAACACTAAGATTCCAACAACCTAACATCCTAACATACTGATTCATCAATTAAAGAACAACAGAGAGAAAAATCGGGTGGATCATAGCATAAATCGGACGATTTAATCTAAGAACAGGTCGATTTTCTTTTCTGGGTTAGGTTTTGTGCATACGAATCATCCTAAACTAACATACAAGTCCATCCTATCATCACCCAAGCCATAACCATCAATCCATCACTCCAGAATCACAATAAACTAGCCAATAATATGCATCTCAAGATCCAAAATCATCACACAAGCATACATGGTTCTCATAAGTAGATGATGAAAGATAAGCAAGTAAAACAAGAAATCTATGCTAAATATAAGTTTAAGTTTGACTTACAATCCTTCAAAAGAAGTTCCAAAATGTTCCTAACAATCCTTCCAAAAGTTCTTCAACCAAAGACTCTAAAAATCACTCAAAATCACTCAAAAACTCACTATCGAACTTAGTTTTGGTGTTCTTCTTCTTTCCCAAATTGAGAGAGTTTTCTTTTTCTCCAAGTTTGTCCTCCAATTGGAATGAGGTGTGTGTGAGAGAATGTGTGTGAGATTATCTAGCAACAGCTTGCAGGACCACTTATATTCTTCATCAAGAGCAAGGGCCGGACAAAGAGATCGTGGGACACGTGGCTTAAGCTGTCAAAGGCCAGAAAATCGACCCAGTCAGATAAATCGGCCGATTTTCCTGAGTGCTGGTCCGATTTTCTTCAACAGAGGCTTGTTATGATCGTCTAGCCATGAGTTGCTCCATTGTTTGCACCAATAAGGGTCCTTGTGTCCTTCATTGCTCCAATTATGTTCCTTCAAAGCCGTGGATGTGTACCACCATGAGGCTTGACCCTCGAATGTATCGATTAATGCCCAAAAGATCCCCGAAATACCTACAAAACCGACAAAAGCTCGTGTAGACGTCTTTTCTAGAAATATGCACGAAATGAGTGTAAACGTCGTGAACTAATGCCAAACCGTGCATGAATAACGGGAAAACTATATAAATGAATGCCTATACTAACGTCATAAATCACGTTATCAAAATACCCCATACTTAAGATTTGCTCGTCCCCGAGCAAGATCCAACTATAGACTAAGAGATGACATGATTTATGCATGCAGAAAAACAACAAAATCTTTTTGGAATTGTGCTTCTAACATTGGATCACCTTCATAGTCAGGTTTCATAGCAATGGACAAGCAATCATGCATAAAATGAATGAAAGCATGGAAAGACAATTATACTTAACTAGAAAGCATGCATGAGAGGTGAAAATGAAGAAGTCAAGATGATCATGAGTATGTCCAATCTAGATCACTAAGTCTTACACACATGCATTTAGGTCACAAGGACTTAGGAAAGAAAAGGCTAAGAAACGTTATGATTAGGTGAGAAGTTTTAGGTCATGTGATGCTAATCTGGGAAAGGAACTAACTCCACAATTTCGTTTTTGCTCAACTTCCCAACAAGTGTATAATTTTCTCCATCTTTTCTTTGTTTTCTTTTCTTTTCACTTATATTTGAGACAATGGCATTGGTGTACAAAAGCTGAAACCTTGGTGATTAGCCGTCCTCGGGTTTTTTTATTTTTCGAGGTGCATCCACACCGGGCACACATACCAAAGCTCGTTAGGACTATCGGTTTATTTGACTTTGGCAAGGCACAAACACCCGATTATGTGAATGGTGCCGAGTTACTCGTCATTTAAACCAACGTCCCCAAACCTATATTTTTTTCTACACTTTTCACAACAAATTCAGCACTTTATTCACATCATTCATTCATCAACAACTTCACCCCACACTTGCTTTTCACACACATCAACACACTAGCATGCTCCTATTCCCGGATGGGTCAAAAGAGGTAAAATTTTTCATCAATTGAGGTGCTCAAACAACATAATCAAGATGAGAAGTAGAGAAAGATGAATTGCCTTAATCACTCCTAAATGATGTGCAAGAACTAGCATGCAATTTCGACCTTCAATCCTCAATCCAATCAAGACAAGCATCATAATCACAAATCATTCAAGGGATTCAAGATAAGTACTTCAAGTCCACATATGCATACATCAATTCAACACATAAGGCTATCCATAGCCAATTCACAAGACAATTTCATCATAAGGGTCATTCCCAAGCTTAGAAGCACTAAAATTTTTAAAATTTTCTGATTTTTTGGATTTTTCGAAATATATATGTACAATGCAAGACGTAATGAAACATGTGACAATATTAAACTATCCTAGATGCTAATAATGCAAGTGATCATGAAAACCCCACCCCATACTTAGAAACACATTGCCTTCAATGTGCAAACTAAATAAAGAAGTGAAAGAGAGTCCTCACAATGTAAAATTGGTGATGCTTTGGTATTTCGGTTCACATCGAATGATGGTGGTGGATGATCGATCGAGTATGGTAGAGTGTTCTTGATGTTCATTATGGTGTCGGAACCCGCGTTTGGCACCGCAAGCCGTCCAAGTTCCACGTCCGCTCCACCCATGCTTGATTGGAGATCATCACTTTCCTTGACAGAAGGAAAAATCGGACCATAACCCAGGAAAATCGGCCGATTTCTATGAAGAACAGTCCGATTTTCCTAGGTGCTTTCTTCCTCGTCTATGTGCTTGGATCTTGTACCTTCAACAGTTCCATGTAGTTTTCACATGACCTTCAACATCTCATCACACATGACAATCAACAAGATCTAGCACCCAAAAACACAAAAGAAAAACAAAGCACACCAAGAGTGAGATCAAACAAAAACAAGAAAAATAAAAGGGAAAAATATGTACCAATGGGTAGCCTCCCATTAAGCGCTTCTTTAAGGTCATTAGCTTGACCAAATTCAGGGGCGTTTCACTCAAGGTGAAGTGGGGCAATCACTTCCACCGGGGCTTCCGGGATGTACTTCTTCCAACGGTGCCCATTCACCTTAAAGTTACCACAATGATCTCCTCCTATCTCCACCGCTCCATGAGGAAAGATCTTCCTCACAACATAGGGACCCGTCCATCTTGACTTGAGCTTTCCGGGGAAGAGCCGCAGTCTTGAGTTGAAGAGAAGCACTAAGTCACCCTCACTTAACTCCTTCGGGATGAGACGCTTGTCATGCCAACGCTTGGTCCTCTCCTTGTAAATCCGGGCATTTTCATAAGCATCCAACCGGATCTCCTCAAGAGCGTTCATGTCTAGCAACCTATTCTCACCGGCCTCCTTGAGGTCAAAATTTAGCCACCTTATGGCCCAATATGCTCTATGCTCCATCTCTACCAGAAGATGGCAAGACTTGCCATAAACTAGCTTGTAGGGAGTGGTGCCAATCGGTGTCTTGAAAGCGGTTCTAAAGCCCACAAAGCATCATCGAGCTTCATAGCCCAATCCTTTCTTGTTCTAGAAACCGTCTTTTCAAGTATCCCTTTTATCTCCCGGTTGGAGATCTCCACTTGGCCACTAGTTTGGGGATGGTAAGGTGTTGCCACCTTATGAGTCACCCCATACTTAGCCAAAAGTGCCCCAAAGTTCCTATTAGTGAAGTGCTTCCCTCCATCACTTATGATCACCCATGGTGTCCCAAGCCTAGGAAAGATCACTCTGTTGAAGAACCGCATCACAACCTTGGCATCATTTGTGGGAGAAGCGATTGCTTCCACCCATCTCGACACATAGTCCACCGCCAATAGAATGTAGAGGTTGACACATGAAGAAGGGAATGGTCCCATGAAGTCCACACCCCACACATTAAATATCTCCACCTCTTGTATGTTGTTCAAGGGCATCTCATTCCTCCTTGAGATGTTGCCCGTCCTTTGGCAAGCATCACAAGCTACCATAAAATTCTGCATATCCTTGAACAAACTTGGCCAAAAGAAACCCGATTGCAACACCTTAGCACATGTCTTGTGTGAGCTAGCATGGCCTCCACATCGCAAGGAGTGACAATGCCGGATCACACTCCCCACCTCATCCTCCGGTATGCATCTCCTAAAGACTCCATCCGGCCCTCTCTTGAACAAAAGAGGTTCACTCTAATAGTAATGCCTCACATCCTTGAAGAATTTCTTCCTTTGGGCATAGGATAAACCGGGTGGCACCTCCTCACACACAAGGTAGTTCACAATATTGGTATACCATGGCTCATTTCCCCTTGACACTTGAAACAAGCACTCCTCGACCATTTGCAATTGCTCATCCCGGAATGATTCATCAATTGAGATGTCATCTCTCTCAATCTCCAACGGTGGGAGTCTACTAAGATGGTCCGCCACGGAATTTTCGGATCCCTTCTTGTCCCGGATTTCCAAGTCAAACACTTGAAGAAGAAGGATCCACCGAATGAGGCGAGGCTTGGCATCTTTCTTTGTGAGGAGGTAACGGATCGCAATATGATCCGTGTACACAATGAACTTTGCTCCAACAAGATATGACCAAAACTTTTCAAAGGCATACACCACCGCTAGCAACTCCTTCTCGGTTGTGGCATAGTTAAGTTGGGCATCATCTAGCGTCTTGCTAGCATAATAGATGGCATGTGTACGCCCATCTTTCTTTTGTCCTAAAACAGCCCCAACGGCCACATAACTTGCATCACACATCACTTCAAATGGTAAGCTCCAATCCGGAGGTTGAATGATGGGGGCGGTGATCAAAGCATCCTTCAACCTACAAAAAGCCTCAAGGCAATCCTTGGAGAAAACAAACTCAACATCTTTCATTAGTAGGTTAGTAAGAGGCTTAGAAATCTTAGAGAAATCTTTAATGAATCTCCGGTAAAAACCGGCATGCCCTAGAAAACTCCTTACCCCTTTCACCGAGGTAGGTGGTGGCAACTTCTCTATCATCTCAATCTTAGCCCTATTAACCTCAATGCCACGGTTGGACACCCAGTGTCCCAACACAATGCCTTCACTTACCATGAAGTGGCATTTCTCCCAATTGAAGACAAGATTTGTCTCCTCACATCTCTTAAGCACCAAAGACAAGTTAGTTAAACAATCATCAAATGAAGATCCATAAACAGAGAAATCATCCATAAACACTTCCATGATGTTTTCAATATATTCAGAAAAGATAGCCATCATACACCTTTGAAAGGTGGCGGGTGCATTACACAACCCAAATGGCATTCTCCTATATGCAAATGTACCCCAAGGACATGTGAATGTAGTTTTCTCTTGGTCATCGGGGTGGATAGGGATTTGGAAGAATCCACTAGAACCATCTAAGTAACAAAAATGGGAGTGTTGAGCTAATCTTTCTAGCATTTGGTCAATGAAAGGAAGAGGGAAGTGATCTTTCCTAGAGGCCACATTTAGTTTCTAATAGTCTATACACATCCTTCATCCCGTAACCGTTCTAGTTGGGATTAGTTCATTATTCTCATTAGTTACTACGGTCAAACCACCCTTCTTAGGAACCACATGAACGGGACTAACCCATTTACTATCCGAAATCGGGTAGATGATTCCCGCATCTAGCAACTTAATGATCTCTTTCTTGACTACCTCTTTCATTATAGGATTCAATCTTCTTTGATGTTCAATAGAGGGTTTATTGTCATCTTCCATCAATATCTTATGCATGCACAAAGAGGGCTTAATGCCAACAAGGTCATCAATGGTGTATCCTATTGCCTTTCTATGTAGTTTCAATTCAGTCAACAATCTATTAAGCTCATCATCATTCAAAGATGCATTCACAATCACCGGATAAGTAGAATTTGAACCAAGGAAAGCATGCTTTAAATGAGAAGGAAGAGGTTTTAGATCAAGTTTAGGAGGACCTTTATCGGTTAGAGATGATCCATACAATGTAGGTTGAGATGATTCCAAAGCCATGGAAGCCTCACCTAAGTCCCTTGATGATTGCTCATAAACACTTGGATGATGCTCAAAAGACTCAGGAAAATCGACCCTCTGTGAAGAAAATCGGACGATCTGGGGGTCGATTTCAGTTTCTGCATTTGCAAAATCGGATGAAAATTCAGGATTTATGCAAAAATTGGCCGATTTTTGCACCCTCTGTCCGATTTTTCTACAGGTATTTCTCTCTTCCTCAAGTACTTCAAATCCAACACTTGGTAGCTCATCCAATGCATTCAAAGCCTTGATCACTTCATTGCTACTCTCCTCAACTCCTTCCTCCATCAAACTCGAGCTAAGAACCTTCTCAAGTGGATCTTTGAGCAAGATTGAGCTCACAACTTCTCTAGACTCCTCTTCCTCAACAATGTTGAAGACATCTTCACCTAGGGTTGGCCCCTTCACCATTGTGGACAAATTAAACTTGATGTTCTCCTCTCCAATGTTGAAAGAGAGAATTCCATTTTTACAATCCACCAAACATCCGGAAGTAGCTAGGAAAGGTCTCCCCAAGATGATAGGAACCAGATAGTCCGCCGGGATGTCCAAAACAACGAAGTCTATGGGCACATAGAACTTCCCTAGTTGCACCAGTATGTCTTCCGAGATTCCAACCGGGTGAGTGATTGAACGGTCCGCCATGTAAAGGGTCATCTTGACCGGCTGTGGTTCTCCTAGCCCAACCTTGTTGCAAAGTGCAAGCGGGATGATGCTTACACTTGCCCCAAGATCACATAGGGCGTCATACTTCACTTCTCCCACTCCAATTGGCACACAAAAGGATCCTGGATCTCTTAGCTTAGGAGTCATCTCCTCCTTCATAGTTTGAATCAACTCCGAGGACCTCTTTGTCATCCTCACTTCTCCATACTCCTCCAACTTCCTCTTGTTGGAGAGTATTTCCTTCAAAAACTTGCCATATGCCGGCATACCTAGAATAGCATTCATGAACGGAATGTTAATATGCAATTTAGACATAAGTTCAAGGAATTTACCGAAGTGTTTGTCCAAACGATCTCTTGCTCGTGATTGTGGGAATGGTAGTGGTGGCTTGTATGGAGGTGGTGCCACATATGATGGCTCATCATCCTTGCTCTTTCCTCCATCTTCTTGCAATGGCTCTTCTTCTATCACCACTTGCTTCCCCTTGTCATTTCCCTTAGGTAAAGGATCCTTCATGCTCAACCCACTCCTTGTTGTAATAGCCAACACTTAGCCCCTTGGGTTATCTTCGGTCCTTCGGGGAAGCTTCCCCGGATCTCTATGAGCTTCACCCGCCTTTTGGAACACTTGTGCTTCCAAAACCTTTTGAGCTTTAGAAATTGAAGTCACCGTGCTCTCAATACCACTCAACCTTCCAAGCAATTGCTCAAACATCATTTCGGTTCTATCTTTTGGAGGTTGAGTAAATCCGGGTGGAGGTTCTTGTGAAGCCTTAGGCAGTGGAGTTGCGATTGTGGAAGCGGGAGGGTTCAAGGCTCCATCCGGGTTAGAATAGGAAAACCCGGGATGGTTGTGGTTAGGCCGGTAATTGTTGAATTGCCAGTTGTTGTTGAATTCCTTGGGCCTTGATAGTTGTTGTAGTTGCCCCTTCCCATGTAGCTCACATCTTCCTCCTTGGAAGACAAGTTTGCTTGCACTTGCACTTGAAGGCTTGCTTGACTCTTCAAAGTTGTAGCACACAACTCCCTCAAAGACTTTAGCTCATTATTGATTGCATCAAACTTGAAGTTACTCATGGTGACTTCACTCACCTCATATGCTCCCGCTTTCCTCCCATCATTCTTCCTACGGGAGTACTTCTCAATCACCAAAGCTTGTTTCTCTACAAACTCCCAAGCTTCATCCACAT
This sequence comes from Fagopyrum homotropicum, assembly GCA_033239125.1. Classification (NCBI taxonomy): domain Eukaryota; kingdom Viridiplantae; phylum Streptophyta; class Magnoliopsida; order Caryophyllales; family Polygonaceae; genus Fagopyrum; species Fagopyrum homotropicum. The sequence goes on along the minus strand of BSWB01000007.1, from coordinate 58,785,735 downwards.
TCTTTTCCATGATAGTCCCACCGGAAAGAGATTGAAGCTTGAATTGGCTATCTTCATCAAGTCCCTTGAAGTAGATCTCCAATAACTCAATTTTCGGTATACCATGGTGTGGACAATCTAGGAGAAGGTCTTTGAACCTCTCCCAAGACTTGAATAGGCTTTCTCTATCCTTCATCACGAAGGCATTGATCTTTCCTCTTAGCTCGGTACTCTTGGAAGGTGGGAAGAACTTAGTCAAAAACTCGGTTGTCATCTCCTCCCAAGTACTCACTCGCCCTTGTGGAATAGATTGATACCAAGTCAAGGCTTTATCCTTAAGTGAGAAGGAGAAAGCCCTAAGCTTATGGTTGTTGCTCTCCAATCTAGGCGGTCTAAGAGTCTCCATCAAGATCTCATAGTTCATCAAGTGTTGATGGGTAGACTCTCCTTCCATCCCTCCAAATTGATTATGCCGGATCATTTGTAGAACTTGAGGACGGAGCTCGTAATCATGGGCTGCGGGATCTCATAAGTTCACACCCGGACGGTGTGCTCTTTGTGCCGGATCCATACGTTGCCCTAACGTTTGTGCCTCTTCAATAGCAATGGGCACGACCCGAATATTAACCGCCGGCTGCAGTTGTGGTGGAGGTGGAGGTTGTTGACGATTAAGCTCTCTTTGCACAAGAGCTTGCCTAATCTCTTCAATCTCCCTCCTAGTCGCTTCTTGCCTCTCATTGGCAAGTCTCCTTTCATTCTCCAAGAGCTCATCTCTTAGTCTAATTTGCTCTAAAGCGTCATCCAACTCAGCTTGGAGATCTCTTCCGGCCATCTCTTTTCCCTTTCTACTGCTCTTGGATCTAGATCTAAGGGTTTTCTCCGGTTCGGGATCGAATGGAGCTAAATCCTTGCCACGAGATCTTCGCATACACCTAAAGAGTGAGAGATGTCCTGAAAAGCAAAGACACAAACCAAACGAGATCAAAAGCAACAAGAAAGATCTACACTATAAACAATCACAAAAATGACTCAATCTAGACCTAGTCCCCGGCAACGGCGCCAAAAACTTGTTACGCTAAGATTGTGTAGCACAAAAGTCTTACAATTTATAAACTCGATATAATTCCCTAACTCCTAGCGAACCCACAGTGTATGGGTCGTTTTGTAGCAAGGATAGTATTCTGAGGTCGAACACGAAGACTAAGGTGAAATCAAATCAACAAGTGATCATAGATAGTGTGAATCTAGTCTAAGAAAAGAGAGAGAAACAAAGAAATGAAAATCATGATATTTTTGGTTGGGTTTTTGTGGTGATCAAGCAAAGATCACAAATCAAGCAAGATAATAAACCAAACTAACAACTCAAGCTAGCAAAACAAACAAGTAACACAAGCACAAGATATGTGATCAAAGAGAGAAAAGTGGATTCTAGAGGTCAAGATTTCCGGTTATGGCATTGGACTCAAGCTTCTAAAGATTCTAAGGACAAAGCTGCGGTGTTGGGAAAGGGTGTCTCTCTAATGGAAGCAATCACCGGGTAAGTCTCTTGCTTCACTAATCCCGCATCAAACTCCTATTACCGGGTAGGTCTCAAGGGGTTAAAGTTAGAAATTCTACACAAACTTGGACTCTACTTAAGGGGCAACCCTCTCCTTACCGGGTAAGTCTCGGAAAAGGGAATTCTCAAGCAATAATCCTAGCACACTCAATCCAATAGCGGCTTGTGAGGCTCACTACTACCTAGAGTTCATCATCTTAGGTATCTAAGGTCGGAAATCACCGGGTAGGTCTCTTCCCTCACTTAGGTTGCTAGCATTAGGTGACCCTAAGCTATATTATGCTTAATAAACACTAAGATTCCAACAACCTAACATCCTAACATACTGATTCATCAATTAAAGAACAACAGAGAGAAAAATCGGGTGGATCATAGCATAAATCGGACGATTTAATCTAAGAACAGGTCGATTTTCTTTTCTGGGTTAGGTTTTGTGCATACGAATCATCCTAAACTAACATACAAGTCCATCCTATCATCACCCAAGCCATAACCATCAATCCATCACTCCAGAATCACAATAAACTAGCCAATAATATGCATCTCAAGATCCAAAATCATCACACAAGCATACATGGTTCTCATAAGTAGATGATGAAAGATAAGCAAGTAAAACAAGAAATCTATGCTGAATATAAGTTTAAGTTTGACTTACAATCCTTCAAAAGAAGTTCCAAAATGTTCCTAACAATCCTTCCAAAAGTTCTTCAACCAAAGACTCTAAAAATCACTCAAAATCACTCAAAAACTCACTATCGAACTTAGTTTTGGTGTTCTTCTTCTTTCCCAAATTGAGAGAGTTTTCTTTTTCTCCAAGTTTGTCCTCCAATTGGAATGAGGTGTGTGTGAGAGAATGTGTGTGAGATTATCTAGCAACAGCTTGCAGGACCACTTATATTCTTCATCAAGAGCAAGGGCCGGACAAAGAGATCGTGGGACACGTGGCTTAAGCTGTCAAAGGCCAGAAAATCGACCCAGTCAGATAAATCGGCCGATTTTCCTGAGTGCTGGTCCGATTTTCTTCAACAGAGGCTTGTTATGATCGTCTAGCCATGAGTTGCTCCATTGTTTGCACCAATAAGGGTCCTTGTGTCCTTCATTGCTCCAATTATGTTCCTTCAAAGCCGTGGATGTGTACCACCATGAGGCTTGACCCTCGAATGTATCGATTAATGCCCAAAAGATCCCCGAAATACCTACAAAACCGACAAAAGCTCGTGTAGACGTCTTTTCTAGAAATATGCACGAAATGAGTGTAAACGTCGTGAACTAATGCCAAACCGTGCATGAATAACGGGAAAACTATATAAATGAATGCCTATACTAACGTCATAAATCACGTTATCATTTCGCTCCATCTTCAACCCTTCGATGGGAGTACTTCTACATGTGTAAAGTTTGCTTCTAAACAAACTCCGAAGCTTCATCAACCGGTGTATCCATAAAAGTGCCAGCAAAAAGTGATTGGAGTTTGAATTGAGTTTCCTCATCCAAACCCTTTAAGTAGATCTCTAGCAACTCAATCTTTGGAATCCCATGGTGAGGGCAATCCAACAAAAGGTCCTTGAACCTTTCCCAAGACTTAAACAAACTTTCTCTATTCTTCATGAAAAAAGCATTAATCTTACCCCTTAACTCCGCATATTTATTGGGGGAAAGAACTTTGTGAGAAACTCCGTAGTCATATCTTCCAATGTGTTAACTCTTCCAGTTGGAAGAGATTGATACCAAGCAAGCGCCTTGTCTTTCAAGGAGAAGTAGAAAGGCCTTAGCTTGTAGTTGTTGTTCTCAACTCTTGATGGTCTCAAAGTCTCCAGAAGAATCTCATAATTTGCAAGTGTTGATGTGGAGATTCTCTTTTCATGCCTCCAAATTGACATTGTCGAATCATTGTGAGGACTTGAGGTCGAAGCTCGTAGTCATGCTCAGCTAGAACTCCTAGATTAACTCTGGGACGCCGCACTTGTTGATTCAGGTCCATCTTTTGACCTAGGGTTTGCGGTTCTCAAGCGAACAAGTTACCTCGGTCAACCCTAGCCGGCATTCGAGGTAGTGATGGAGGTATCTCGACCGGTGCAACTAGGTCAAGATTCTGCAACAGTCCGATGACAGGGTTCGGTCAAGGTAGAATGTGAGTGCTCGCACTAGATAGTAGCACAAAAGGATTTACACTTATAAACTCGATCTAAAATCCTAAACTACCTAGCGAAACCCATAGTGTATGAATCGTTATGTAGGAAAGAAAGTATTCCGAGGTCGAACACAAGGACTGAGGTGAAATCAAATCATTCAATGATCATGTATAGTGCAAATCTAAACTAAGAGATGAGAAAGGGATAAAGAAATGCAAAACACAATATTTTTTTGTTGGTTTTGGGTGATCAAACAAGGATCACAAATTATATGCACACAAACAAGCAAACAACACAACAACTCAAAGATAGGAGATAAGAGGTAAGAAGGCGGATTCTAGAGATTCAGAATTTCGATTAAGACAATGGACGTATGCTTCTAAAGATCAAAGGAAAGTTGCGGTTGTTCGGAGTTGGGTGTTTCTCTAATGGGAGCAATTACCGGGTAAGTCTCATGCTCAACTAGTCTCGCACCTAAGGTCCTATTACCGGGTAAGTCTCAAGGAGCCTAAGGACGGGAATTCTACACAAACCGGCCAATACCTAAGGGTCAAACCCCTCCTTACCGGGTAAGTCTCGGAAAAGGTAAGTCTTAGGCAACGATCCTAGCACACTCAATCCAATAGCGGCTTTTTTGGCTCACTACTACCTAGAGTTCATCATCTTATGTATCTAAGAGAGGAAATTACCGGGTAAGTCTCATTCCTCAAGTAGGTTGCTAGCAGAGTTTACTCTAAGCTAGATTAGGCTCAACAAACACTAGGATTTCATTACATCTACCTCCTTACATCCAGATTCATCAATATAGGTACAACAGAGCAACACCACGGGTGGATCATGGAAACCACGGCCCTAGAATCATGAAGAACAGGCCATGGTTTTATTCTGAGTTAGGTTTTCGAACACAGATCCATCCTAAGCTAACATGCAAGTCCATACAATCATAGTCCAAAGCATAAACATCATTCCTTCACCTTAGAATCACATCTACTCAGCCAACAACATACATTTCTAGATCAAACTTCATAAATAAAGCATGCTTGCAAGTCATGGCTAGAAAATGAAGATAAGATCAAAGAACAAGAAGTTACTTAGCTAGATAGATGCTTTAACAATCTTACAAAGGTCCCAATGGCAGCTCCAAGATCCAAACTTCCAAGCTTCCAAGGAAAAACACTCAAAACTCACTCAAACTCACTCTAGATCAACAAACTACACTAATCTCATCCAAGAACACCCACAAGGGTGCTTGGAGGAGAGAAACAATCCACAAGAGAGTCTTGGAGAAGGTAATGTGCAGCCCACTCTTTACAGCCTGCAAAACCACATAAGTACTCCACCAAAAAGCAAGGGTCGGACAAAGAAATCGTGTGACAAGTGTCAAAGCTATCCAGAGAGAAACCACGGGCTGAATTATAGAAACCACAGGCGTGGAAATTCCAGATAGGTCGTGTTTTGCCCAGGAACCCCTCCTTGGATCACCAAGTCACGAATTGGTGCAAGGCATGCACCAATAAGGTCTTTTGTGTTCTTCTTTGCTCCTAGCTTGTTCCTTAAAGAGTCCGGATGTGTGCCACCAGAAGGAATGATCCTTGAATGTATCGATTAAGTCCAAAAGCTCCCCAAAGTACCTACAAAACCGACAAAAGCTCGTGTAGATGTCTATTTTGACAATATGGATGAATTAAGCGTAAACGTCATAAACTAATGCGGAAACATGCATGAATGGAAAGGAAAACTATATAAAAGAGTGCCTAAACTAGTGTCATAAATCATGTCATCAAAAATACCTCATACTTGCCACCTGCTTGTCCCCAAGCAAGGTTCAAACCTGAGCTACAAGATGGCATGAATTATGAATGCGGAAAAACATAAAATATTTTTACAATTGTGTTTCTAGTCATAGATCACCTTCATAGTGATGTTCATGGCAAAGGATGAGGAAATTTGTATCAAGAGAATAAATGCATGGAAAGACAACCACACTTATCTTCAAATCATATATGCAAAGTAAATCGAGAATGTCTAGATGATCATGAAGATATCAAATCTAAATTTGTCTCTATAAATATCCTACAGCCTTCAACGTTGAAAGGACCCCCAACAACAAGGACTTCGACGGATGGATAGGAATTGACACCTCCTACCACGCTTAGATTAACATCCAGATTTACTCAAGAAACCCTAGAGACAAGCAAGAAGGAGAGGAGAAACAACATTCCACATTCGAGATTCAAGATTCGAGATAATTAGTGAATTTCTTTGAGATTTATTTTAGTTTTTAGATTCTTTTGTTTTGAATGCAAGATTCGGAGTTTCTATTGCTTTTATTTAGTTTTTGGACATTGAGAACATTTGCTAAGGATTTCTTGCTTTTATTTAAGTTCATTTAGTTTCTTTATTTTCTTGATTCATATTTCAATCTTGATTTGATAATGTGTGTTATTCTCTAACACCCTTCCGATTTTAAGGTGATTGGTTGAAGAGTGTTGTTTAGATGATGAAAAGCTGAGCTTCACATTAGATTGGACCCTGAGAGTTGGATCTACCTTTGAAGAGAGGAAAGATTGGTCTGTTCTTGGGAAAAATCGGCCAAGATTTATACAAGAATAGCCCGATATTCTTTCTTCCATGCCCTTGATGTTATATCCTTGAACTTATGTTAACAATTGCTTAAACCCTAGCCTTTCAGAACCTGCCTTGCAACTAATCTTTGTGAGCCAAGAGGGTGGGCGCTCTCGGCTAAGTGACAATCTGAGAAGTCAAACTCCAACGCCTTCGCCACATGAGTGACAAGGCCTCCAGCACAAATATCACCCCTCAAATTGTTGGCTATCTTCCCAATATAGTCAGTAAACATAGTGGCGGTGTCCAGAATAGCGCCGCTGGTCATACAATGGAGGAGGTAGAGCTCATCTTCCTTCAGCTTTTGTGGCATCTCTGTTCTTGCAAACAAGGAATCACTAAGCATCTTGTGGGATATCTTGAAGGGGAGTTTGTAGATGCTTGCTTCCTTCGAGTTTCCCCATCTCCACTTATCTCCTCCTGCTTCCCCAACGGAGATACTCTCCCAGAATGCACTAGCGCTCACACCTCGTGGAAATGTGCTTGTAGAGGAAGAGGGAAAACCAAACAGATCTCCAAATGCAGGTATAGACATAGCATGGTCCTCATTCATGAGCCGGAAAGTGACTCTCCTATCTCTAGGATCGTGCTCAAAGGTACTAAGGAACTCGAGGGTAATCTCGGTGTAAGCATCTTCCCGAATGAGCGCAAACTGACTCAGCCCTATCCTATCCAACATCATGTCAATGTCCTCTCTCACAAACAGCGCATCCAAGTCATCTAGTACAATGTAGTGAGGAGTGAAAGGACGTCCTAAGAAACGTTCATATCTCTTCTTATGTTTGGAAAGGGGAGGAGGAAGGTTTGGTTTAGCTTGGGAAGGTGGTAGTGATAGGGGAGGTGCCTTGGAAGAAGATCCCTTCTTCTTGCTTGAGTTTCGGGTTCTTCTCTTTAAGGTCTCCATTCTGCAATATAAAACCGACTTGTTCTTGGTAAAAATCGGTCGATTTTTCTGGGCTGGTCCGATTTTTCTCACGATTTTAACACAAATCACAAATCGACTTGCTCTGTTGCCTGAATCGATCGATTTACTTTTGGTAAGTCGATTCCTTCCCTTCTTTTCCTTGAAATGTGTGCTTTACCCACTTTATGTCCACTTCCTTCATCAATTCCTCAAGGTTGAACCTAGTTCGTGCGATTTATGACACAAACAAACCGAGAGCGCATATAGGAACAAACAAAGCAAAAACAAAAACAAACTAACGACTATCCCAAGCTATTCTAAGATGAAAAGAAAAGAAAAGAGCTACACTACCATGGGTTGCCTCCCAAGAAGCGCTTGATTTAACGTCTTTAGCTGGACGTTGCTTGTTAAGGTGCTTAATGGAGGAGAATAGGAGCTATCTCCTCAACCGGAACTTCCGGTATGTACTTCTTCAACCGTTGACCATTGACCTTGAAACTTCCGCTTTTTTCACCCCATACTTGAACTGCACCATGAGGCAAAACACGTTTAATGACATAAGGTCCTGTCCAACGGGATTTAAGCTTACCTGGAAAGAGTCGAAGCCTTGAGTTGAATAGAAGAAGAGATCTCCTTCCTATAGGTCCTTTGGGATGATATGCTTATCATTCCAACGCTTCGTTCTTTCCTTGTAGATCCTTGCATTCTCGTACACATTCACGCGGATCTCTTCTAGTTCATTGATGTCCAATAGCCGCTTTTCTCCGGCTTCCTTCATGCTGAAGTTGAGCCACTTGGCGGCCCAATATGCTTTATGCTCTAGCTCAACAGGAAGGTGACAAGACTTCCCATGTACACAAGGTTGTATGGTGTTGTTCCTATGGGTGTCTTTAAAGCGGTCATGTACGCCCATAATGCATCATCTAGTTTCATTGCCCAAACCTTTCTTGTTCTAAAGACAGTCTTCTCTAGAATTCCTTTGATCTCCCTGTCTGATATCTCAACTTGTCCACTTGTTTGCGGATGGTATGGTGTGGCAATATTATGGGTTACCCCATACTTAGCTAAGAGAGCCTCAAATCAACGGGTTGTGAAGTGCGTTCCTCCATCACTAATGATGGTTCGGGGAGTCCCGAACCTTGGGAACATTGTTCTATTGAAGAACTTCACCACAACCATTGCATCATTAGTTGGAGAAGCGATTGCTTCTACCCATCTTGAGACATAGTCCACGGCTAAAAGTATATACTGGTTTCCGCAAGATGATGGGAATGGTACCATGAAGTCTACTCCCCATACATCGAATATCTCTACTTCTTGTATGTTGTTGAGGGGCATCTCATTCCTCTTTGAAATATTACCTTTCCTTTGACAAGCATCACAAGAAACAACATACATCTTTAAATAAGGTAGGCCAAAAGAAGCCAGATTGGAGTACCTTAGCACATGTCTTATGGGAACTAGCATGTCCTCCACAAGGTAAAGAGTGGCAATGGCGGATAATTCTTTCAACTTCATCTTCTGGAACGCATCTTCTAAACATACCATCGGGACCTCTCTTGAAGAGTAGAGGTTCATTCCAATAGAAGTGTCGGACGTCTCTAAAGAATTTCTTCCTTTGAGCATATGAAAGTCCGGGTGGGAGTTTCTGACAAATAAGGTAATTGACAATGTCAGCAAACCATGGGTCATTACCTTTCGAGATTTATTGAAGACATTCTTCAATCTCGTGTAGTTGCACATCGGGAATTGAGTCGTCAATAGGGAGCTCATCCATCTCGTCGGTGAGGTGTGGGAGACAGCTAAGGTAATCGGCGACTGAGTTCTCCGAGCCTTTCTTGTCACGGATCTCTAGATCAAACTCTTATAGAAGTAAGATCCATGTTAGAAGCTTAGGCTTTGTATCCTTCTTTGTGAATAGGTAACGCATTGCTGAATGATCCGTGTAGACTATCACTTTCGCACCTACAAGATAGGAACGAAATTTCTCAAATGCATAAACAACAGCAAGGAGCTCTTTCTCCGTGGTAGCGTAATTCAATTGAGCTTCGTCTAGCGTCTTGCAAGCGTAATAGATCACGTGAGTACAACCATCTTTCTTCTGTCCAAGTACAGCTCCTATAGCTACATCACTTGTGTCACACATGATCTCGAAAGGAAGTGTCCAATCGGGTGGTTGGATAATAGGAGCTGAAATCAAAGCTTCCTTAATCCTGCAAAAGGCATCAAAACTTTCTTTCAAAAACTCGAAAGTTATGTCCTTCATCAAAAGATTAGTCAAAGGTTTTGAAATCTTAGAAAAATCCTTTATGAACCTCCTATAGAAACCTGCATGTCCCAAGAAGCTTCTAACTCCTTTCACCGAAAATGGAGGAGGTAGCTTCTCTATGGTTTCAATCTTAGCTCTATCAACTTCTATTCCTCTATTCGAAATCAAATGGCCTAACACAATTCCTTCGGTTACCATGAAATGACACTTCTCCCAGTTTAAGACTAGGTTAGTGTCTTTGCATCTCTTAAGAACAAGAGAAAGGTTAGAGAGAGAGTTATCAAAGGAAGAACCATATACCGAAAAGTCGTCCATGAATACTTCCATGATATTCTCTACATATTCTCAGAAGATTGCCATCATACACCTTTGGAAGGTGGCTGGAGCGTTGCATAAACCGAATGGCATCCTTTTATAGGCAAACGTACCCCAAGGGCACGTAAGAAGTTGTCTTCTCTTGATCATCCGGATGAATGGGAATCTGAAAGAAACCATTGTATCCATCTAAATAACAAAAGTAAGAGTGTTGAGCTAACCTTTCCAACATCTTATCGATGAAAGGGAGGGGAAAATGGTCCTTCCTTGTGGCTATATTCAGCTTACGGTAATCGATGCACATTCTCCATCCCGTAACTGTCCTTGTAGGAATGAGCTTGTTGTTCTTGTTTGCAACAACGGTTATACCTCCTTTCTTTGGAACTACTTGTATGGGGCTCACCCATTTGCTATCAAAAATAGGGAAGATGATACCTGCATCAAGTAGCTTAAGGATTTATTTCTTCACGACCTCTTTCATGATCGGATTTAACCGTCGTTGAGGTTGACGTGAAGGTTTGTAATCCTCTTCCATTAAGACCTTATGCATACAAAGAGAGGGTTTAATGCCTACTAAATCATCAATGGTATAGCCTAAGGCTTTCCTATGTTGTTTCAGAACATTCATAAGCTTCTCAAGTTCGTCATCACTCAAGTTCGCAATAACTATAATAGGGTATGTTGAGTTAGGCCCAAGGAATGCATACCTAAGATGTGTAGGGAGTGGTTTCAACTCCAATGAGGGTGGTGTTTTGGTTGATGATCCTTGATCATCGAGTGTCATTGGAGAAGCCTCTGAAGGTGGAGGAAGTGTGCTACTACAGTTAAGAACAACTGCAATTGAGTTTGTAGAAGTTGGAGAAATTGCCGAAAAATCGACTTCCCCTTAAGTAAATCGGTCGATCTCTAGTCTGATTTTTCTTTCTGTTGTCAAAAATAGACTTGCATTATCAAAAATCGGGCGATTTCCTTTATGTAGGTCGATTTTTTCAACGTCTTCCGGAGCTCTTCTCAGCTCCTCAAGCCTTGCTTCTGGCTCTTCCTCTTCATCTTCCAATGCTCGAATCTCATCATTATAGTCATTTTCCGCTCCTTCTTCAATGATACTCATGCTAAGAACCTTTTGAAGTGGATCTTTGATCAAGATTGAACTCACTACTTCACGAGACTCTTCTTCATCAAAGATGTTAAAAATATCTTCTCTCAAACCTGGCTCTTTGATCACGGAGGAGAGTACAAATTCCACTTTCTCGTCCCCTATATTGAATGATAGCTGCCCATTCTTGCAATCAACCATATAACCGGAGGTTGTAAGGAATGGTCTCCCAAGTATGATAGGAACTGGATAATCTGCAGGAATGTCAAGAACGACAAAATCTATGGGAATGTAAAACTTACCAAGCTTTACGGGAATGTCCTCTATGACTCCGACAGGCCTAGTTATGGAACGATCAGCCATGTAGAGTGTCATCTTCACCGGTCTAGGCTCTCCTAGATCAACTGCCTTGCACAAAGCAAGTGGGATAATGCTTACGCTTGCTCCAAGATCACAAAGTGCATCATATGTGACTTCTCCTAAGGTGATGGGTATGCAAAATGATCCTAGATCACGTAGCTTGGGTGGCATGTTCTCCGTCATAGTCTTGATAAGTTCGGATGACTCCGTACTCATCTTAACTTCACCGATATCTTCTAGTTTCCTCTTGTTAGAGAGAATCTCCTTTAGGAACTTCCCATAAGTTGTCATACCTAAAATTGCATCCATAAAAGGTATATTAATGTGCAGCTTGCTCATTAGATCAATAAACTTACCGAAGTGTTTATCTAGACGCGCTCTTGCTCTAGATTGGGGAAAAGGTAGAGGTGGTTTGTAAGCGGGAGGAGGAACATAGACATCTTCCTTCTCTTTTTCCTTTTCCTATCTTCTTCAGCGGGGGCTTCAACTAGTTTGGGTTGTGGATCGGTGGTTGTTACACCGTTTCTAGTAGTAATCTTCATTACTCGCCCTTTGGGTTGTCCTCCGTCTTTCCGGGAAGCTTCCCTTGATCTCTAGGGACTTCTCCGGCCTTGTTGAATACTTGATTCTCTAAAGCTTTTTGTGCTTTGTCAATCGAAGTAATATGACTCTCCATTTCTTGGAGCTTCCCCAAGATGTTCTCCATCATGACATCAAACATGTCCTTCTCCGGCTTGCTCGAGCCATTCGATGTTTGACCTTGGCTTTTTAAAGGAGTAGAAGAAGATGGAGGTGTTAGTGAATTTTCAGCATGTGAATAGGGAATACCGGAATTTTGTTGGTTGGATCTCCAATTGTTGTTGGAGTTCCTGTTGTTGTTGTTATTCCAGTTATTGTTCCGGTAGTTGTTCCTATTGCCTTGGTTTTTGTCCCTTCCTACGTAACCAGCATATTGTTCCTTCGTTCTTTGAAGGCTGGTTTTTATCACTTCCTTCAACTCCTTGATCTCATTATTGAGGGAAAAAATTTGAGTTTGAGCAGCTTGAGTTAACTTTGCTCTTGGATCTCCTGAATTCCGACTCCCACCATCGATTTTCCTATGGAATACTTCTCAATTACTTGGGCTTGCTTCTCAATGAAGTCCCAAGCGTCATCTTCTCTCATATCCATGAATGTACCACAAGAAAAAGATTGAAGTTTGAATTGTGTCTCCACATCCAATCCCTTGTAGTAGATCTCTAATAATTCCAGCTTTGAAATGCCATTGGTGCGCAATCCAATAGAAGATCTTGAAACCTTTCCCAAGATTTAAACAAACTTTCGTTAGGTTTCATAGAAAAAGCATTTATCTTACCTCTTAATTCCGCCGTTTGGATGGCGGAAAGAACTTAGTGAGGAATTCCGAAGTCAAGTCCTCCCATGTATTGAGTTTTGCAGCTGGAAGAGCTTGATACCAAGCTAAGGCTTTGTCCTTCAAAGAGAAGAAGAATGATCTCAACTTGTAGTTGTTGTTGTTAACCCTTTGAGGCTTCAAAGTTTCCATGAGAATCTCAAAATTTTGCAAGTGTTGATGCGGAGATTCAGCTTCCGTTCCACCAAACTGGTTTTGGCAGATCATAGTGATGACTTGTGGACGCATCCCAAAGTCATGGTCATCTTGCTCTCCAAGATTCACACCTAGACGGCGTGGTTGTTGAATTGGGTCCATTCGTTGCCCAAGGGTTTGTGGTTCAGCCACGACATTAGTAGCTCTCGCCTCTGTAGCAGGATGGCGAGGATCGACATAGGGTCGAGGATTAACCGGTGGTATATCCTCTAAGTCCGGCATGTCATCATCATCGGATAATTCAGCTCTAGATGCTTTGGCCTTATTCTTCTTAGTGTCATTCCTCTCCAATTTCATGTCTAGAATCATAGCCTTAAGCTCATCTATCTGAAATTAATTACTCTCTTGTTCTTCCAAGTGAGCCTTCTCACTCAATTTGAGTTGAGCTCGAGTTTCATCCAACTCCTCTTGGATGCTCCCCTCATTATTTTCAGCCATCGTTTTCTCTCTTAGCTTTCTCCTTAAAGTTTTCTCCAATTCGGGATCAAAAGAAACGAGGTCTTTGGTGGATCTAGACCTTCGCATAAACCTAAAGAATCTGCAAAAATCACTCAAGTAGACAGATCAAATCACAAGAGCAAAAGCTCCCAAGCCAGACAACCGAAAACCGAATTTTGTCTAGACCAAATCCCCGGCAACGGCGCCAAAAACTTGTTCGCTCAAAAGTGTGTGTGTCAAAGTATTAAATTTATATCTAGAACTTGTGCAAAAGCAAACCCGCAGTGTACGGATCAGCTGTAGTAAAGCAAGAAATTCCAGAGTCAAACTCAGGGATTTGGTGAGAATAAAATCGATTTCAAAATATCTAGCAGGGTGCAAAAGCTTTTGTAAATATAAAGGAGACAAATGATTCCAAGGATTCAAGTATCTGACTGTGGCTTTCGATTCAAGACACTTCTAAAGATCAAAGGACAGAGTTGGTTTTGCCAAGGTTTTGTGTTTCAAAAGAAGGTATTGTACGGTGAAGTTCCAAAACCCTTATGTCTCACCCAAAGGCTCTCTCTATAAAGGTTGTTGAGGCTGCAAAATAGAAAGGATCTAAGGATGATATTAACACTCAAACTAACCACTCAAACCCAAGGATATAACTCTCGAATGTAAAGATGGAAAGCACACTCAAACCTTAATAGAGGATGTTGAGTCTCTCTATTACCCAAATCTTACAAACTTTAGTTATCAAATGAAGAATCAATGATGAAGTCTCTTCTCACACTTGAATAAGGGTTAAAAAGGTTAAGCAAGGTTAGGATTTAGGCAAGGGTTATATTTGGTTAAAGGATAAATCAACTAAAGAACGTCAGGAAGAAAATTCGCCCTGTTCTTGATAAAATCTGTCGATTTACTCAAGAACAGGTCGATTTATCTAGTGTCGGAAAGTTAAATCACAACTCTCAGGGTCCAAATGTTTAAATGAGTTCAGTCTATCATCATCTAAGCCTTAATCATCAACTATTTTCCCTAGAATCACAAGGTTTTTAGCCAACCATTTTCATATTTAAATCAAAATCAAGATTGAATGAAGAAAACCAAATAAAACTCAAACTTTGCATAAAAACCAAATAATCTCCGAATCTGTAATCAAACCTTAAAATCTTTCAAACAATCTCTAAAAACACTCAACAATGTTTTCACAAATCACAAGAATTAGAAAGGAAACTAAAGATCTCACAAACTTCCTTGAATCTTGACTTCTTTTTCTTTCCTTCAATCCTCTCTCCAAGAACCTTCAATTCTGTAAAATCCTGTAAAACTTTCCCACTGCGAACCCCCGATTTTTGTTCCTAGGGTTCCAATGTATAATTTCTCACTAATGGGTTGCTTGGCATATCACTTCTCAGGCCCACAGGTGATGGGCTTTTGATCGTAATATATTTAGACAATTTATAAAGGAAAATTGCTCGATTCAAAGGAAAATGGACCACCCGATTTTTACACAGAAAAATCGTCCGATTTTCTATGTAAATGAGGCGATTTTCTTCAACAGAAAGTGCTCGTCTCTTGACTTGTTTCCTTCCTTCCTTTTGTGACCCTTTCACGCACTTTCTTTGCTCTTCATGACTCCTCCAAGGTTCCTTAAGGTTCCTTATTGACCTTAGATACTCTTTGCTCCACTTTTGCTTCATATTCCATCGAATTCACCTATAATTCAACCAAAACTCGTGTAGACCTTTATTTCGAAATTATAAATGAAATAAACCTTAAAGGTACACAAATCTCTCCCAATAAAAGGTAAATCGAGGTAAAACCTCTACAATATGCATGATTATAATGGCATATAATTCATGTCATCAGTAGACCACCTCTTCCTCCAGGAGGGATAGGACAGGGATCAGCTCCCGCTATTGATCCACTAGTGGTGGAGGAGGCTCTTGAGGAGGTTGCTGAGAGTGTCGTCCCAGAGACGAGGAGTGGTGGATCCAGGAGACAGCAGGCACATCGAGTCCAGTCAGATGACTCAGATCGTGTCTCCATGGGGGGACCGGAGTTTAGAGAGTACCTTAGACGTTTTGAGGAGACTATAAGAGCTGGCAGACAGGCCCCAGATCTACCAGTGCATGAGGGATCATTTGAGAGATCCCATGGAGCCACTCAGGTGCTAGTTATGCAAGCATGTGCTGATGAGACTGTTAGAGCTATAGAGGAGACCAGAGGGCCTCGACTAGATACCTAGTTGAAGGCGTTTCATCAGCAAAGAGTACCACCCTTCTCTAGGAAGATTGGTTTAAAGACCGAGGTATGGATAGGACACGTAGACTCAGCTTTTGAGTCTATTAGATGTCCTGAGGATAGACGGATAAAGCTAGTTCAGTCTCTATTCCGTGACCTTGCTCATTAGTGGTGGAGGACCGTACGAGCCCGAGTTACCAGCTATGAGCAGATGAGGACCTTGCTTAGGGAGTAATTCTGCCCTGTCTCACTGAGGAGGGAGAAGTTGCAAGATTTCGTGGAGGCAGGCTTTGAGGACGTACCCATTACAGATGTCATCAGCCGCTTCTAGACTGAGTTAGCCTTGCTGGGTCCAGCTGCACCTTTTGAGGACCAGCTTGTGTACTTATTCTCCCGTCGACTGAGGGAGAGCACACGTTCGTATATGGTGGGATTCCACTGTGATTCCTTGGCAGATTACTAGGATCGAGCCTCTACTTATGAGCGAGAGAGAGCCAGCCAGAGGAGGACTTCTCAGACGGGATGGTCTGAGAAGAGGCAGCGCACAGGACAGACTAGTGTAGGAGCATCTGGATACGGGCGAGGCTAGTCTCAGGGCCGCTCGAGTGGTCTAGTGTCTACACAGATGACTGAGAGAGGCCGGCAGCGTTACAACTGCGGGGCCTATGGACATTTGAGGACTAAGTGTCTGAGAACACCACTGACTTACTTCTCGTGTGGGAAGCCAGGACATAGGGCTATGTTTTTCCATCAGGGCAAGGCGTCATCACAGCAGGGTTCTTCCCTTGTAGGCACAGCAAGAGGTGGGCAGAGACCGCCTCAGCACCAGGCACAGGGATAGTAGAGAGTCCTAGACACACCTGCTACTCAAGGTTCAGCTCCAGGACCGAGTAGAGGTAGAGGTAGAGATGATGGTACTAGTGATGCCCAAGGAGCTCGAGGCCGTGTTTTTGAGTTGAGGAGTGTTGAGGAGCCACCAGCACCAGTTGCTACAGGTACCATTCTGTTACATGGTCTACCTGTTAGAGTTTTATTTGATACGGGTGCTACGCATTCCTTTATTTCTGCTGCATGTGTTGAGCATTTGAGTTTATCTACCATAGAGGGGACACCCTTTGCGATAGGGTTACCTGATGGTAGTAGGGTCAGAGGTACCCGTGAGATACGTAGTTGTCCCCTTCACCTTGGGACTCGTGTGTTTCTTGTTAACTTCTTAGTCATGCCCTTGATGCATGAAGAAGTCATTTTAGGTATGGATTGGACGCGTAGACACCGAACGGTGTTAGATGTGGGTAAGAGAACTGTTACAGTCTCTACCGACATAGGTCCGATAGAGGTCTTCCGAGGTTGGGACCTTGGGAAGACGGGATCTGTTATTAGCACTATACGAGCAGCGAGGCTGATAGCACAGGGATGCGATGTCTTCTGGTGTTATGCCATGAAGAAGGGAGATAGCCCATCTTTGGAGAACATACCAGTGGTTTGCGAGTTTACAAACGTGTTTGTAGAGCCGTCTAGTTTGCCGTCTCAGAGGAGTGTGGACTTCGGCATCGAGTTGGAACCTGGCACGAGGCTGATCTCGAAGTCCCCATATCATATGGCTCCTATCGAGATGTTGGAGCTGAAGAAGCAACTCGAGGAGTTGGTTGAGAAGGGCTTCATCCGCCCTAGCGTATCACCATGGGATGCACCCGTCCTCTTCGTGCGGAAGAAGGACGGATCGTTGAGATTATGTATTGAATACAGAGAGCTGAACAAGGTGACCATCAAGAACAAGTACCCATTGCCTCGTATTGATGATCTGCTTGATCAGCTTCAGGGAGCGACAGTCTTCTCCCGGATCGATTTACGCTCAGGATATCACCAGCTGAGGGTGAGGGAGCAGGATGTACACAAGACGGTATTTTGTACCCACTATGGACACTGATAACACGATTTATTGCTTAGTTTTAGGTAATCATTTAGATAGATTTATCACTCATTCATGCATAGTTAAGCACTAGTTCACAACGTTTGCACTCAATTCACGTACTTTGTCGAGATAGACGTCTACACGGACTTGTGCGTTGCTTTGTAGGTATTTCGGGAGATTTAGGAGCTAAAACGATACGTTTGAGGATCGTTCATCTAGATGACACACCCTCGGACTCATTAGGACACAAGCTAAAGGCTAAGGAGGACTCATGGAGCCTTGCCAACACAAGCCATGCACCAAATCACAGCTTAATGATTGTTAGCATGAAATATTGTGATATTTTAGGCACGTTTTTTAAACGTATTTGATTCATATCGATAGTCTTTGATTGAACTTTGTGCATATATGAGCTAGTATTACCTATATTGTCGATATGGATGTCTACACTAGTTCTATGTTGATTTTAGGTAATTTGGAGCTATTTCCGAACGGAATCGAGCAAAGGAGGGTTGAGTTGATATGTCCATAGATTGAGGACACTCTTTGGAAGCAAATTGGAGTTCTAGCTTGAGGAATGCACGAGTTTAGGGAAGAATCACGTTCTTGCCCAAAACCACGCTCTAAATTACGACCGTATCACGTTCCACGTTCAATTCCACGACCGTGGATTTAGAGTCAAAAATTCATGATCATTCCAGAGGATATTACGGCCGTGGAATATATGATGCAAACTGTATTTGTTTCCACGCTCTAAATTACGGTCATGGAACACTTCCACGACCGTGATCATGAATTTTAGAGTCAGAAATTCATGATCATTCCAAAGAAGATCTCTCTTCTTGTTTAGGTTTGATTTGGAAAACGGATTGACATCCCGTTTTCTCTTCTTTCCTAAGGTGGTGATTGTTTGTTTTACTTTGAATCTTTTGACATTGCTTGTTCTCTCTGTGACTTTGAGATTGAATTGAAGATTATTGAAAGTTCTTGAAAGTTTTCATCTTTTTATCTTTTAATTCTTGAATTGATATCAACATGACTGTTATTGGCTAAAAACCCTTAACAATTCTAAGGTGAAGGGTTGATAGTTGTGGCTTAGATGATGATAGATCGATCGCAAACAGATTAGACCCTGAGAGTTAGAGAGACTCGCCGACAACCCTAAATTACGGTTTGTTCTTGAGTCCACGGCCGTGGAACCTCAAGAACTAACCGTGATTTCCCTTAAGTCTACGAACCTGCTTTTACTTTAATCTAAAGTTAAAGATTTGCTTTAGCTTAGTTTAGACTTGTCTTTTCTAGGTGGTAGTGAAGCCTCAACAACCTCTACCTCGATTGTGAGTGTCACAACCTCAATCGGTTAAGTTAGTCTTGATCCTTGGGTTATAAGTTTGTATTTGACACTAATTCTCGTCTCTAGAATCCTTCTATATTGAGCCTCAACAACCTGTATAGAGAGTGCCTTGTAGGTGAGTTATATAAGGTTTTTGGAACTTCACCGTACGATTACCTTACATTAGTATACCTTTGCATATCTCAACTCTGTCTTTACATCATTAAGTATATCTTGAATCGATTGCCACAGCTGGATACCTGGATCTTTAGGATTGTTGTTTTCCCAATAATTCGAAAAGCTCTTACATTTACTCGCTTGATAACCTACAACTGGATTTAACCCCCAAATCCCTGTGTTCGATACTCTGGAATTCTTGCTTAACTATATCGATCCGTACACTGCGGGTTCGCTACTTGATTCTAGTTTTATAAATTTAAAACTTATTTGCACACACCTCTAGGGGCGAACAAGTTTTTGGCGCCGTTGCCGGGGATTTGGTTTAGGCCGAATCCGGTAGCCGGTTGTCAAGCTTGGGAGCTTGCTCTCGTTATTTGATATCTCTTTGAGTGCATGCGCAGGTCTAGGAACACCGAAGATCTCTTACCTCTTGATCAAGAGCTAGAGAAAACCTTGAGGCAAAAGCGCAAGGAAAAGAAGATGGCTGAAGAACACGAACGTGATCTTCAAACGAAGTTGGCGGAGAAGGAAGCTCAACTCCGATGGAATGAGACTCTCCGCCAGGATGAGATGGATCGTCATCAATCTCAAATTAACAGTCTACAAGACATGATCTTCCAAATGAGGATAGAGATGAGCGACCTTAAGAATAAGGGAAGCAAGAAGTCCTCAAGAAGGAGATCAAGGTCTAGAAGAAAAAGTCACTCATCCGCTGATGATAGTGACTCTTCCATGCCACCGTTAGAAGAGATTGATCCCACGATCAATATGAATCCTTTCCATCCACAAGGAGCTGCTAATCGCCGCATTCCACCTAGGAATGTGAGAGTCGAACATGTGGATAATGAGCCAAGAACTCTTGGCCAGCGGATGGATCCAACACAACAACCACGCCGCTTGGGTGTGAAATTTGATGCTGAAGATGTGCAAGGGTTTAGCTTTAACCCTCAAGTTATCACTCTTGTTCGCCAAAGCCAATTTGGCGGTAAAATTGCTGAATCTCCACACCAACACTTGCAAAATTTTGAGTGTATGATGGAGACGATGAGACCGAAGAACGCTACTACCAACAGCTATAAGCTCAAGCCTTTCTTTTTCTCCTTGAAAGGGAAAGCGTTATCTTGGTACCAAGCTCTTCCTAATGGGAAACTAGACACGTGGGAAGACCTTTCCGCGGAGTTTCTCACCAAATTCTTTCCGCCTTCCAAAACGGCGGAACTTAGAGGTAAGATTAATGCTTTTTCCATGAGACCTAACGAAAGTTTGTTTCAATCTTGGGAAAGGTTTCAGGATTTGCTCTTGGATTGCCCTCATCATGGCATATCCAAGCTTGCCTTGCTGGAGATTTACTACAAGGGGCTGGATGCGGGAACGCAATTCAACCTCCAATCCCTCTCATGTTGAACGTTCATGGACATGAGAGAAGATGACACTTGGGACTTCATCGAGAAGCAAGCAAGAGTCATAGAAAAGTATTCCCACCGGAAAGTGGAGGGAAATCGTGTGGAGCAAGGAGCAAAGCTCACACATGAAGCTCAAAATCAAATTTTCTCCCTCAACAATGAGATCAAAGAGTTGAAAGAGACTATCAAGACCAACTTCCCAAAGCAACACGAAAGGGATATTGGCTATTTGGGCAACAACAATGGCGGTGATAACACCAACCGCAACAACAATAACCGGAACAATAACCGGAATAACAATTGGAATGGAAACAACAACAACAACTGGAACAACAACAATTGGAACAACAATCGGGGTTCAAACAACAACAATTGGCGCTCCAATCAACAAAATTCCGGTAACTCTTATCCTTCCAATTCTAATTCACTAACTCCACCTTCCTCTTCCTCTACTCCTTTGAAAAGCCAGGGGCAATCATCTAATGGAGGAAACAATACGGGAAAGGAGAAGCCCGATCCCATGTTGGAAACAATCTTGGGAAAGCTTCAAGGACTGGAGAACCGCCTCATCAAGGTTGATGATCAAGTCTCTAAGGTTGACAAAGCTTAAAAAGTTTTGGAAAACCAATTGTTCAACCACGCGGAGGAAGTCCCTAGAAATCAAGGGAAACTTCCAGGAAAGACGGAGGACAACCCTAAGGGAAGGGTGATGGCGATTACAACTAGGAGCGGAGTGACTACTACCGATCCGCAACCTACGTTCGTTGAAGTCCCCGTAGAGAAGGACAAAGAAAAGGGGAAGGAGAAGGAAGATGTCTATGTTCCTCCTCCAGCTTACAAACCTCCCCTACCATTCCCTCAATCTAGAGCGCGAGCGCGCCTAGATAAACAATTCGGTAAGTTCATAGAACTCATGAGTAAGCTGCATATTAATATACCCTTCATTGATGCCATTGTAGGTATGCCGGCTTACGGCAAGTTCTTGAAAGAGCTTCTTTCCAACAAGAGGAAGCTAGAAGATTTCGGAGAGGTCAAGATGAGTTCGGATTCTTCGGATCTCATCAAGACTATGAAGGAGAAAATGCCCCCAAAGTTGAAGGATCCGGGGTCATTTTGCATTCCCATTGGAGTGGGAGATGTCACATATGACGCTTTATGTGACTTAGGAGCAAGTGTGAGCATCATACCACTTGCACTATGTAGGAAGATCGGTTTAGGCGATCCTAAACCGGTAAAGATGACGTTATACATGGCGGATCGATCCATCACTCGCCCCGTCGGTATTGTAGAAGACGTCCCGGTCAAGCTAGGTAAATTCTTTGTTCCCATTGATTTTGTCGTGCTTGACATTCCTGTAGATAGTCCGGTCCCGATTATACTCGGAAGACCGTTTCTTGCAACTTCCGGCTGCATGGTCGATTGCAAGAATGGAAGACTCGCTTTTGATATCGGAGAAGAGAAAGTAGAGTTCGTTCTTTCCACTCTAGTGAAGGAGCCAATCTTTGACGAGGATATCTACGATGTCCAAGATGAAGAAGGTTTGTCTAGGGAGGAGGTAAGTGTGATTCTCTTTAACGATCCTTTACAAAAGGTTATCACTATGAGTCTAACCAATGTAGGGGAAGAAGAAGAGTGCAAAGAGGAAATTAAAGCCTTAGAAGCACAAGAAGAGATGCATGAAGTGGAGTTTGAGAAACTCCACGATGAGGCTGAGAATGTAAGAATCCACGGTCATACCCTGTATTCCACGACCGTGGATTTCACAACCAAAATCGACCTCCATTCAAGGGGATTACACGGCCGTGGAACACATGGAGAGGCCGTAATTCTGACCGTGGAAGAGGGTGATCGGCTTACTTCTTCAAATTCTTTTGATTCTTCTCCAAACCACTCAACAACCTTAGAAACTTCTAAGGAAACGTCGGATGCCCCTCAAGGACCATTGGAAGCTCCGAAAGTGATGGAACTCAAACCATTTCCTACTCATCTAAGGTACGCTTTCCTTGGATCTAATTCTACCTTCCCGGTTATTGTTAGCTCCGAATTAAGCATAGATGAACATGAACAGCTCATGATTGTCCTTAGGAAACATAGAAAAGCCATAGGCTACACTATCGAGGACTTAGTAGGAATTAAACTCTCCCTATGTATGCATAAGATACTAATGGAGGAGGATTTTAGAACTTCAAGACAACCTCAAAGGCGGTTGAATCCGACCATGAAAGAGGTTGTCAAGAAGGAAATCCTTAAACTTCTTGATGCAGGTATCATCGATCCTATCTCCGATAGCAAATGGGTGAGTCCAGTTCAAGTAGTTCCGAAGAAGGGAGGGATGATTGTCATCACCAACAAGAACAACGAACTCATTCCTACCCGAACAGTGACTGGATGGCGAATGTGCATAGACTACCACAAGCTCAACAACGCAACGCGGAAGGATCACTTTCCATTGCCATTCATCGATCAAATGCTTGAAAGGTTAGCACAACATTCACATTTTTGCTACCTTGACGGTTATAGTGGTTTCTTTCAGATTCCGATACATCCGGATGATCAAGAGAAGACCACATTCACATGCCCTTGGGGTACGTTCGCCTATAGGAGAATGCCGTTCGGGTTTTGCAACGCCCCAGCCACCTTTCAACGGTGCATGATGGCCATCTTCTCCGAGTACGTAGAGGAAATCATGGAAGTCTTCATGGACGACTTCTCCGTATACGGTTCCTCTTTTAACGATTGCCTTTCTAACCTTTCTCTTGTTTTACAACGTTGTGAAGACACTAACCTAGTTCTTAATTGGGAGAAGTGTCAATTCATGGTTAAGAAAGGAATCGTATTAGGTCACTTAGTCTCTAGTAGAGGGATAGAGGTAGACAAGGCTAAGATAGAGACCATAGAGAAACTTCCTCCCCCAATTTCGGTGAAAGGGATAAGAAGTTTCCTAGGACATGCTGGATTTTTTAGACGTTTCATTAAGGACTTTTCTAAGATATCAAAACCTCTCACTAATCTATTGATGAAGGATGCGGCTTTTGAGTTTTCGCAGGAATGTTTAGATGCGTTTAACACCATTCGGCAAGCTCTAATTTCAACACCTATTATCCAACCCCCGGATTGGACTCTTCCCTTCGAGATTATGTGCGATGCTAGTGACGTAGCTATTGGAGTTGTTCTTGGACAACGAAAGGAAGGGCGAACCTATGCCATATACTACGCTAGCAAGACGCTAGACGAAGCTCAGCTCAACTACGCCACTACAGAGAAAGAGTTTCTAGCCATTGTCTACGCTATTGACAAGTTTCGCTCTTATCTTGTAGGTGCAAAGGTGATTGTCTACACGGATCATGCCGCGATCCGGTACCTCCTTGCGAAGAAAGACGCGAAGCCAAGGCTAATTAGATGGATTCTTCTCCTACAAGAATTCGATCTTGAGATCCGCGACAAGAAAGGTTCAGAAAATTCTGTTGCGGATCATTTGAGTCGCCTCACACATCTAGAGGACGACCATCTACCCATTGATGACTCCTTTCCGGACGAACACCTACACATCATAGAGGAGTGCATCAACGAGATCTCCAAAGGTAACGAACCATGGTTTGCTGATTTTGTTAACTATTTGGTTTGCCAGGAGATACCGCCCGGACTATCCTACGCACAAAGGAAGAAGTTCTTTAAGGACGTCCGGGAATACTATTGGAACGAGCCTCTCCTCTTCAAGAGAGGTCCGGATGGCATCATTCGGCGATGTGTGCCGGAAGATGAGATGCAAAGTGTCATCCACCATTGTCATTCACTACCTTGTGGAGGAAACGCTAGTTCGAACAAGACTAGCGCAAAGGTATTGCAATCTGGATTCTATTGGCCTACTTTATTTAGAGATGTGCAATCCTTTGTTTCTTGCTGCGATGCTTGTCAAAGAACATGCAATATTTCTAGAAGGAACGAGATGCCCCTCAACAACATCCAAGAGGTGGAGATTTTCGACGTTTGGGGAGTCGATTTCATGGGACCATTCCCATCTTCTTGTGGAAACCAATACATACTATTGGCGGTAGACTACGTTTCTAGATGGGTGGAAGCAAATTGCCTCTTCCACAAATGATGCCATGGTGGTGGTTAAGTTCTTCAACAAGACCATCTTTCCGCGATTTGGAACACCAAGGACAATCATTAGTGATGGAGGTTCTTACTTCATAGCCCGTCGCTTCGAAGCTCTTCTAGCTAAGTATGGGGTTACTCACAAGATCGCTACCCCTTACCATCCACAAACGAGTGGACAAGTTGAGATCTCAAATAGGGAGATCAAGGGAATTCTAGAGAAGACGGTTTCAAGGACTAGGAAGGATTGGTCCTTGAAACTAGATGATGCATTATGGGCGTACCGGACTGTGTACAAGACTCCCATAGGAACCACACCATACAACCTTGTGTATGGGAAGTCTTGTCATTTGCCGGTAGAGCTGGAGCACAAAGCGTTTTGGGCTATCAAGTGGCTGAATTTCGGCATGAAGGAAGCGGGAGAGAAGCGTCTCCTAGACATCAACAAGCTGGATGAACTTCGCTTGAACGCCTATGAAAACGCTAAGATCTACAAGGAAAGAGCAAAGCGTTGGCATGATAAGCATATCATTCCAAAGGACTTCAAAGAAGGAGATCAAGTTCTCCTCTTCAATTCAAGACTTCGCCTCTTTCCAGGTAAGCTTAAATCCCGTTGGACCGGACCTTTTCTAATTAAGCGTATTTTCCCCCATGGTGCAGTTGAAGTATGGGGTGAAGCTAGCGGAAGTTTTAAGGTGAACGGTCAACGACTCAAGAAGTATACGCCGGAACTCCAAGCTGAGGAGTTTGTGCCTACCGCACTCGAATAAGTGCGAGATTGGTCTAGCTACGGACCTTAAACAAAGCGCTTCTTGGGAGGCAACCCAAGGTATTGCATTTTCGTTTTTTGTTTTCGATTCATAGTTTAGTCTAGAATAGACGTTTTTGCTTTATTTTGCCTCGATTTCTTCCGGTATGTTCGTGTTTTTGGTTGTAGGATCGATGGAAAAGGAGAAAGGGAGAATAATGTCGAAGAAGAGCGACGAAATTTGGACTTTGAAGCTTTACAGAAGGTTCCACGGTCTAAATTACGGTCGTCATAGCTACAGTGGCCGTAATTCTCAAAAGCCTTTGAAAAATCACGAAAACCATGGGTCCGTACACTTCCACGGCCGTGGAACACCCCAACAGACCGTGATTTTCAAAATTTTGCCTGCGACTATATAAGCCACATCCTTCACAAAATTTCCCAAAAAACTTACCCCTTTCCACACCCTAAACGCCGAAACCCCACGACCTCCTCCAATTCCTCGTTTTCTAATCGTTTTCAACGATTCTTCATCCTAAACTGCAGCAAATCCAACCACGAACAAGATCCAAGCGACAAACTGAGCGGAAATCCGTCAACAAACGCGCATTTCGGATTTTTCAATCCGAAAAAAAGGTTTATTCTTTCTTCTTGATTTTCGCGGATTTGGCTCATTTTTGCTATAGATTTTTAGGAAGAACTGACAAAGACTGGAAGGAATTAGATTAGGACTGCTTGTTGTGGTGATTGTTGGTGAAATTGCTGAGATTCGCGAGATTCTGAGACGAATCACGGTCTCTGGGTAAACCACGGCCGTGGAACCTGAAGAACAGACCGTAATTTTGGTGAAAAAATGGATTTTGTAAGAAGAGTGTCGGGAAGGATAAAAGAGAAGAAGGGAGAGTAGAATAAGAAAAGAAAGGGCAATCCCTCCACCTCTAGGGCACCACCACCCTCATCTCCCTCACTACCATCGTCACCTTCACCTCCATCTTCACCTCCTCACCCTAGCATCCCGACTATACATGAGAACCACCTTGCTGCACTTGAGAGGATCACGAAGAGGACAGTGATTGGTCCTAGGTATTTGTTGTTGGAGGATCTACATCCTCTCAATATAGTTGATGACCTTACATGGCTCTTGGATAGAGCCGGATTGCTTGTCTTCAAGAACATTCGTGAAGACGCCTATGAGGAGATCACCCGGGAGGTTGTGACGTCTTTCGAGCATAGCCACGTCGATAGGACCGTCTCTTTCCGTCTCATGGAAAAAGACTACCATTTGAGCATAGTCGAGTTTGGGACTATCTTTGGGTTTCATGAGACCTATAACGGTCGATTTCCGAGTGGAGTTTACCCCAAGAACTTTTGGGAGGAAGTTGCGATGATATACGCCGACGAGGACTGTTGGCAACCCGCCGATACCAAGGCTAGATTGATGTACCATCTAGCCTTGAAGATAGCACACCGCGTTCTTTCGGAGTGTCTCTTTCCTAGGACGGAGACGCCCCAAAAGATCAAGACGGATGAGCTATTCTTGCTCTATAGCATGCTATACGGTCGCCGTGCAGATTGTGCTACTCTTTTGGCGGCTACGATGAGTAAACTCAAGAATAAGAAGAAGGGGAACATTGGATATGGTGGGATAGTGACCCACATTGCTAGGAGTTTCGGTGTAGATTTTTCTGCTTGCACCCGCATACCCGCCGTACCTTTAGGATTACATGCTTTCATGGTTAGGGGTCCCATTTTCCCCACACATAGAGGTCCGCCTTATGCGGGCATGCCTTGGGAGAGTAGGACGGGCAGGGGTATAGAGTGGTTGCCGGAGTACTCCATTGTGGCGGGACGCCACAATTGGAAGGAGACGTTCGCTGTGATGCATGCGAACAGGTTAGTAGCCCCCCCTTACGTTCCACCACCGGTTGTGGAGGAGGAGGACATGGGAGATCAGTACGAGAGTGGTGGAGGAGCGGAGCAGGAGTTTGGCACGTTTCCGGACCAGCCGGAGGCGGCCCCAGATGTACCTAGACGCTCTCCACGTCCAGCTAGAGCCTCAGGCTCGTCATCTCGCCGCGCGAGCGTGAGTGAGAGGCCCACGTGGATGACTACACCTCCCACTTGGTATGACACCCCCCTCCTTGGTCCACGGCGCAGCCAGCAGCACATCCACCACCACCAGCACCTTCCGATGCCCCATCATGGTACAGTCAGGCTCCGGGATGGTACGAGCAGATGCCGGATTGGGCTACCGGACTTTCAGAGAGAGTAGGAGCGCTAGAGATTCGGGCGGATGCTAGAGACGGACGCTTAGACGACCTTGACCACATGATGAGGGACGTCTACCGCCAGCAGTTTGGGCGGTTCTATGATCCGAGTTTCTCTCCATTCCCACCTCCACCGCCGCCGTAGTGATTGATGCATGATCGTTCGTTTTAGACATTCCCGCCACCACTTGTGAGTTTCTTTTTCTTTTCTTTCTTTTGTTCTTTCTTTTGAACATTAGGGACAATGTTCGTCCTAAGTATGGGGTGGGATGTACTAAAAGTTTGTAATAACTCTACTCTCTATGTTTGCTTTCATTCGAGACTATCGTTGCATACTCATTATGTGTTACACGTTTCCTTATTGCATTGCATGAAAAATAACTTGAAAAACCCATAAAAATTTGAAAAATTTTGAAAATTTTGTGCTTCTAATGAATTGAGATGATTTCCATGATAATCATTACTTGTGGATGGAGTTTGATAACAATTGCATGCTTAAAAGGATTGTGAATTGAAAAGAATTTGAATGAATGAATTTCACCTCTTTTGCAAGTTTTATAATGTGAAAATGTTACCTAAATCATGATAGGAAATTGAAGTTGAAATCACGTTATAAGTTCCTATACTTCTTGTTGAAATGATTAAGGCAATTCAAAACCTTCTTTCTTCTTTCTTTGACATCTAGCTTCTCATTGAAATATTAGCCTCCTTTACCTATCCGGGAATTTGGAGAAGTGAATAAGAAAAAGGCATGTTTGATGTGGGAGGGCCATGAGAGCAATTATTTGCGATCAAATGAATAGAAAGAAATTGTAGGTTTGGGGAAGTCAATCATGACGATGAGTAACTCGGCACCATTCACATAGCCGGGTGTTTGTGTCTTGCCAAAGTCGGACTGAGCGATATTCCTAGCGGATTATGGTATGTGCGCTAAGGGTTTGAGGCATCTCTTGAAAAACTTGAGAAACGCCGATCTCCTAGGCTTCGGTTTTTGTGCACCTCTATCCATAACTCCAAAAGTAAAGTCGAAAAATGAAAAGAAGAGAGCGAAGCTCTAAGTTGAAGCGTTGCGGGAACCGCGTAAGAAGAAGAAGGTAGTTGTCCACTTTCCCGGATTTATGCACCACTTTCCCTTAAAGTTTTCCCTTCCCTTCCGTATTCTAGACCTTTTCTTTGAAAGTCCTTAAGATCAAAAGAATGTTATATGACTTGGTGATCTAAATTAAAGTTTCTTGTGATTGATTTTGATAATGTTTGAAGGTTATAATGCTTATTTAGAAGTTAAGTTGGTTCATGAATTTTCTTTGCTTTTTACTCCTTGATTGAGTGTGTGAAATTTTGATAAACGATTGAAGCAAGGTTTGAGAATGATCTATTCTTTAGAAAGTCACATTCATCCGAAAGAAGGTACACATATTTCATCCTAACTCTTGTTTAAAGCTTTTTGAAAGACCTTGCTTAGGGACAAGCAAGTGTTAAGTATGGGGTTAATTGTTAGGATGAAATATTGTGATATTTTAGGCACGTTTTCTAAACGTATTTGATTCATATCGATAGTCTTTGATTGAACTTTGTGCATATATGAGCTAGTATTACCTATATTGTCGATATGGATGTCTACACTAGTTCTATGTTGATTTTAGGTAATTTGGAGCTATTTCCGAACGGAATCGAGCAAAGGAGGGTTGAGTTGATATGTCCATAGATTGAGGACACTCTTTGGAAGCAAATTGGAGTTCTAGCTTGAGGAATGCACGAGTTTAGGGAAGAATCATGTTCTTGCCCTAAACCACGCTCTAAATTACGACCGTATCACGTTCCACGTTCAATTCCACGACCGTGGATTTAGAGTCAAAAATTCATGATCATTCCAGAGGATATTACGGCCGTGGAATATATGATGCAAACCGTATTTGTTTCCACGCTCTAAATTACGGTCATGGAACACTTCCACGACCGTGATCTTGGCAAATCTTTTCGCCACACTTTGAAGCCACGATCTTTTGAAGATTGGGCCGGGCCGATATTCTATCTTGCCCTATAAAAAGACGGACGAAGCAAGAATCCGTCATCCCCGCTTACCCTCATTCATCATCGCTTAGGACCGCTTAGCTTGCTTGGAATCATTGACATCTCTTTGGGAGATCGAAGTTCGTGTTTGGCAATTCCTCTAATCTCGCACTTTTGGTGGAGATTGCTGTTGAGATCTCCGGATTGGCGGAAGATCGAAGTTCTTGGAAGATTTTGCAAGAAGATCTCTCTTCTTGTTTAGGTTTGATTTGGAAAACGGATTGACATCCCGTTTTCTCTTCTTTCCTAAGGTGGTGATTGTTTGTTTTACTTTGAATCTTTTTACATTGCTTGTTCTCTCTGTGACTTTGAGATTGAATTGAAGATTATTGAAAGTTCTTGAAAGTTTTCATCTTTTTATCTTTTAATTCTTGAATTGATATCAACATGACTGTTATTGGCTAAAAACCCTTAACAATTCTAAGGTGAAGGGTTGATAATTGTGGCTTAGATGATGATAGATCGATCGCAAACAGATTAGACCCTGAGAGTTAGAGAGACTCGTTGACAACCCTAAATTACGGTCTGTTCTTGAGTCCACGGCCGTGGAACCTCAAGAACTAACCGTGATTTCCCTTAAGTCTACGAACCTGCTTTTACTTTAATCTAAAGTTAAAGATTTGCTTTAGCTTAGTTTAGACTTGTCTTTTCTAGGTGGTAGTGAAGCCTCAACAACCTCTACCTCGATTGTGAGTGTCACAACCTCAATCGGTTAAGTTAGTCTTGATCCTTGGGTTATAAGTTTGGGTATTTGACACTAATTCTCGTCTCTAGAATCCTTCTATATTGAGCCTCAACAACCTGTATAGAGAGTGCCTTGTAGGTGAGTTATATAAGGTTTTTGGAACTTCACCGTACGATTACCTTACATTAGTATACCTTTGCATATCTCAACTCTGTCTTTACATCATTAAGTATATCTTGAATCGATTTCCACAGCTGGATACCTGGATCTTTAGGATTGTTGTTTTCCCAATAATTCGAAAAGCTCTTACATTTACTCGCTTGATAACCTACAACTGGATTTAACCCCCCAAATCCCTGTGTTCGATACTCTGGAATTCTTGCTTAACTATATCGATCCGTACACTGCGGGTTCGCTGCTTGATTCTAGTTTTATAAATTTAAAACTTATTTGCACACACCTCTAGGGGCGAACAATGATCCAAAGCGAAGTTTCTGGAGCAAATCACGGTTCTCTGACACTCCACGGCCGTGGAATCACCCGTGGATTTTGCCAGATTCTTGTGACAGCTGTGCCACGACTCTCATGGCCAGCTCATGCAAAATTTGTTATAAAAGTGGTCCTTCATTGGCTGAGAAGGGCATCTTGGAGTAGCTCTCCATTATCCATTACCCTATAACAAAAATATTCTCTCAACAAGAAGTCTTTCTAGGAAGGAAAGTGTCAAAGAGGAAGAAGAAGAGCTCCATTGAAGGGAAGAAGAAGAACACACACCATTACCACACTTGATAGTTTTGTATTGAAGAATTCCGGATTCTATTTCTAAGAGTTGTATGAATCATTTGAACCTTCCTTTGAAAGGATTGTGAGTTACTCTAATTCTATTTTCAGCTTGGTTTTGTTTTAGTTCACTCGTTCATCTCTCTTCCTTCATCATCTTGCAAATGGATGTCATGATTTTATGTTTGTTTGTTTCGATTTCTATTATGAACGTTGTAGGCTAAATAGATTTGGTTCTAAGGTAAGGAAAGGATGGTTATGGCTAGGGCTATGATAGGACGGACTTAGAATTATCTTTGGATGACTTGTGTGCATAAACGTAGCTGCTGTTAGAAATCACGGGTAGTTCTTGCCTAACCACGGCCGTGGTTTAGGTAGAACAAACCGTGATTTTCCCTGGTTCGATGGATCTTGTCTTAGATTGTTAGAATGTTGAAATCCTAAGTGTTTGTTGAGTTAAATCTACCCTAGGGTGACCTAGTGTTAGCAACTAAGTGTTAGGAGAGACTTACCCGGTAATCCTTACTCTTAGATTCCAAAGATAACATACCTTAGGTAGTGGTGAGGCTAATAAGCCGCCATTGGATTATGTGTGCTAGGATAGTTGTTTAGGACTTCCCTTTCCAAGACCTACCCGGTAAGGATAGGTTAAGATCTTTAGGTAACAATCTGGTTTGTGTAGAATTCCGTCCCTTAGGTTCTTAGAGACTTACCCGGTGATGAGGCCTAGGGAATGGACTAGTGGATCATGAGACCTACCCGGTGATTGATCCCAATCTAGAAACACTTAATCCCAACATAGTTAATCCAAGGAATGAATAGATAGCTTGAGTCCTATGCCATAACCGGAACTTCCAACCCCTAGAATCCGTCTTTTCTTTCTTTGATCTATATCTTGTTTAGCTTGTTTATTTGTGTTGATTCATAGTTTAGTTGATTGTTTACTTTGCATGAATTGTGATCTTTGATTGATCACTAAAGACCAACCAAAAACAATTGAGATTTTCATTTCTTTATTTCTCTCTTTTCTTTACTTAGATCTTCACTAAACTCAATCAAAAACCGAATCAATCTCACCTTAGTCTTTGTGTTCGACCTTGGAATACTATCCATACTACGAACGTCCCGTACACTGCGGGTGCGCTAGGAGTTAGGAGAAATATAACGAGTATAAATTTAAAGCTTTTTGTGCACACATCCTGAGCGTAACAAGTTTTTGGCGCCGTTGTCGGGGACTAGGTCTAGATTGAGTCTATTTTGTGATTGTTTATAGTGTAGATCTTTCTTGTTGCTTTTGATCTCTCTTTGGTGTGTGTCTTTGCTTTTCAGGACATCGCTTACTCTTTAGGTGCATGCAAAGATCTCATGGAAAGGATTTAGCTCCATTCGATCCCGAACCGGAGAAAACCCTTAGATCTAGATCCAAGAGCATCAAGAAGGGGAAGGAGATGGCCGGAAGAGATCTCCAAGCTGAGTTGGACGAAGCCTTAGAGCAAATTAGGATAAGGGACGAAGCTTTGGAGAATGAGAGGAGACTTGCCAATGAGAGGCAAGAGGTAACTAGGAGGGAAATTGAGGAGATTAGGCAAGCTCTTGTGCAAAGAGAGCTTAACTGTCAACAACCTCCTCCACCTCCACCACAACCGCGGCCGGCGGTCAACATTAGGGTTGTGCCCATTGCTATGGATGAGCCACAAACGTTGGGGCAACGTATGGATCCGGCACAAAGAGCACACCGTCCGGGTGTGAACTTAGGAGATCCCGCAGCCCATGATTACGAGCTCCACCCTCAAGTTCTACAAATGATCCGGCATAATCAATTTGGAGGGATGGAAGAAGAGTCTCCTCATCAACATTTGATGAATTATGAGATCTTGATGGAGACTCTTAGACCGCCAAGATTGGAGAGCAACAACCATAAGCTTAGGGCTTTTTCCTTCTCTCTCAAGGATAAAGCCTTGGCTTGGTATCAATCTATTCCACAAGGGCGAGTTGGTACTTGGGAGGAGATGACAACCGAGTTTTTGACTAAGTTCTTCCCACCTTCCAAGACTACCGAGTTAAGAGGGAAGATCAATGCCTTCGTGATGAAGGATAGAGAGAGTCTATTCAAGTATTGGAAGAGGTTCAAAGATCTTCTCCTTGATTGTCCACACCATGGCATACCGAAAATTGAGCTGTTGGAGATCTACTTCAAAGGACTTGATGAAGATAGCCAATTCAAGCTTCAAACTCTTTCCGGTGGGAATTTTATGGAGAAGCATGTAGATGAAGCTTGGGAGTTTGTGGAGAAGCAAGCTCTAGTGATTGAGAAGTACTCCCATAGGAAGAGTGAAGGAAGAAAGGCGGGAGCATATGAGGTGAGTGAAGTCACCATGAGCAATTTCAAGCTTGACGCCATCAACAACGAGTTGAAGTCCTTGAGGGAGTTGTGTGCTACAACTTTGAAGAACCAAGCAACTCCTCAAGTGCTTCCACAAGCCAACTTGTCTTCCAAGGAGGAGGATGTGAATTATATGGGAAGGGGAAACTTCAACAATTACCAAGGCCCAAGGAGTTTCAACAACAACCGGCAATTCAACAATTACCGGCTCAACCACAACCATCCCGGATTTTCTTACTCTAACCCGGATGGAGCCTTGAACCCTTCCTCCTCCACAAGCACAACTCCACCACCAAGAGCGTCACAAGAACCTCCACCCGGATTTACTCAACCCCCAAAGGATAGAACCGAAATAATGTTTGAGCAATTGCTTGGAAGGTTGAGTGGTCTTGAGAGCACGGTGACTTCCATTTCTAAAGCTCAAAAGGTGTTGGAAGCACAAGTATTCCAAAAGGCGGGTGAAGCCCATAGAGACCCGGGAAAGCTTCCCGGAAGAACCGAAGACAACCCAAGAGGCCAAGTGTTGGCTATTACAACGAGGAGTGGGTTGAGTATGAAAGATCCTTTGCCCAAGGACAATGCTAAGAGAAAGTAAGTAGTGGTAGAAGAGGGAAAGTTGCAAGAAGATGGAGGCAAGAGCAAGGATGTAGAACCAACCTATGTGGCACCGCCTCCATACAAGCCACCACTACCGTTCCCACAATCAAGAGCAAGAGCTCGTTTGGACAATCACTTTGGTAAGTTTCTTGAACTAATGTCCAAATTACATATTAACATTCCGTTCATGGATGCCATTTTAGGAATGCCGGCATATGGCAAGTTTTTGAAAGAAATACTCTCCAACAAAAGGAAGTTGGAGGAGTATGGGGAGATAAGAATGACCAAGAGATCCTCGGAATTGATCCAAACAATGAAGGAGGAGATGTCTCCCAAGCTAAGAGATTCGGGCTCTTTTTGTGTCCCAATTGGAGTGGGAGATGTGAAGTACGAGGCCCTTTGTGATCTTGGAGCAAGTGTAAGCATCATACCGCTTGCACTTTGTAACAAGGTTGGGCTAGGAGAGCCGAAACCGGTCAAGATGACCCTCTATATGGCGGATCGTTCTATCACTCATCCGGTTGGGATCTTAGAGGACATTCCGGTGCAACTAGGAGGATTCTATGTGCCAACCGATTTTGTAGTCTTGGACATTCCGGCGGACTATCCGGTTCCCATCATCTTGGGAAGGCCTTTCCTATCCAACTCCGGATGCCTAGTGGATTGCAAAAATGGAACTCTCTCCTTCAACATTGGAGAGGAGAACATCAAATTCAAATTGTCCACAATGATGAAAGGGCCGACCCTTGATGAGGATGTCTTCAACATAGTCGAGCAAGAAGAATCTAGGGAAGTTGTGAGCTCGATCTTGATCAAGGACCCCTTGGAGAAGGTTCTTACCTTAAGTATAATGGAGGAAGGTGTTGAGGAGGCTTGCAATGAAGAGATCAAGGCCTTGGAAGCATTGGAAGAGGAGCCAAGAGTTGGATTTGAAGGCCACGAAGAGGTGTTGAACAGCTGCAAGTTCCACGGTCGAGATTTATGTTCCACGGCCGTCAAACTTTCTGGACAACTCCGGGAAGCAAGCTTAGCAAGAACCACGGCCGTGGAAGTTGAGCAAACCGTGGTTCCAGCCGTGGTTTTCCCTGGATCAGCCCTTGACGGTGAACAAGCTTCTAGGAGCCTTGGAGTGTCTTCATTTGCTTTGGATTCATCTCATCCAACCTTGTTTGGGTCTTCTACACTCGACAAAGGTCCTCCTAAACTCGAACTCAAACCCCTCCCCTCTCATTTAAAGTATGCTTTCCTTGGTGTTGATTCTACATATCCGGTGATTGTGAATGCATGCTTGAGTGATGATGAACTTGCTAAGTTGTTGCACGAACTAAGATTGCATAGGAAAGCCATTGGCTATACTATTGATGATTTGGTTGGCATTAAGCCTTCTTTGTGCATGCATAAGATAATGATGGAAGATAATCATAAACCCTCTATTGAACATCAAAGAAGATTGAATCCTATAATGAAAGAGGTAGTCAAAAAGGAAATCATTAAGTTGCTAGATGCGGGAATTATCTAACCTATCTCGGATAGTAAGTGGGTTAGCCCCGTTCATGTAGTACCTAAGAAGGGTGGGATGACCGTAGTGACTAATGAGAACAATGAACTAATCCCGACTAGGACGGTTACGGGGTGGAGGATGTGCATTGATTATAGGAAATTGAACATGGCCTCTAGGAAAGATCACTTCCCTCTCCCCTTCATTGACCAAATGCTAGAAAGGTTAGCTCAACACTCTCATTTTCGCTATCTAGATGGCTATAGTGGATTCTTCCAAATCCCTATCCACCCCGATGACCAAGAGAAAACAACCTTTACATGTCCATGGGGTACTTTTGCATATAGGAGAATGCCATTTGGGTTGTGTAATGCACCCGCCACCTTCCAAAGGTGTATGATGGCTATCTTTTCGGAATACATAGAAAATATCATGGAAGTGTTTATGGATGATTT
This sequence comes from Fagopyrum homotropicum, assembly GCA_033239125.1. Lineage (NCBI taxonomy): Eukaryota > Viridiplantae > Streptophyta > Magnoliopsida > Caryophyllales > Polygonaceae > Fagopyrum > Fagopyrum homotropicum. The sequence goes on along the minus strand of BSWB01000007.1, from coordinate 58,749,815 downwards.
CTCTGTTTATGGTTCTTCCTTTGATAATTGCTTGGCTAACTTGTCATTAGTATTGCAAAGATGTGAGGAGACAAATCTTGTCATGAATTGGGAAAAATGCCACTTCATGGTAAGTGAAGGCATTGTGTTAGGACACTTGGTGTCTAACCGTGGCATTGAGGTTGATAGTGCCAAGATTGAGACGATAGAGAAGTTGTCACCACCTACCTCGGTGAAAGGGGTAAGGAGTTTCTTAGGGCATGCCGGTTTTTACCGGAGGTTTATTCAAGACTTCTCTAAAATTTCTAAGCCCCTTACTAACCTACTAATGAAGGATGTTGAATTTGTTTTCTCCAAAGATTGCCTTGAAGCTTTTTGTAGGTTGAAGAACGCCTTGATCTCCGCACCTATCATGCAACCTCCGGATTGGAGTTTACCATTTGAGATCATGTGTGATGCAAGCGATGTAGCCGTTGGGGCTGTTTTGGGGCAAAGGAAAGATGGGCGCACTCATGCCATTTATTATGCTAGCAAGACGCTAGATGATGCCCAACTCAATTATGCTACCACCGAGAAGGAGTTGCTAGCGGTTGTGTATGCATTTGAGAAGTTCCGCTCATACCTTGTTGGAGCGAAGGTCATAGTGTATACGGATCATGTTGCGATCCGTTATCTACTTACAAAGAAGGATGCTAAACCAAGGTTGATTCGGTGGATCCTTCTTCTACAAGAATTTGATTTGGAAATCCGGGACAAGAAGGGATCCGAGAACTCGGTGGCGGATCACCTTAGTAGACTTTCACCATTAGAGCTTGGAAGAGATGACATTCCAATTGATGACTCATTCCGAGATGAGCAATTGCAAATGGTGGAGGAATGCTTGTCCCAAGTATCTAGAGGAAATGAGTCATGGTTCGCCGACATTGTGAACTAGTTAGTGTATGAGAAAGTGCCTCCCGGATTGACATATGCACAAAGGAAGAAGTTCTTCAACGATGTGAGACACTACTATTGGAGTGAACCACTTCTATTCAAGAGAGGGCCGGATAGAATGTTTAGAAGATGCATACAGGAAGATGAAGTAGAGAGTGTGATCCGGCATTGTCACTCCTTACCATGTGGAGGCCATGCTAGCTCACACAAAACGTGTGCGAAGGTATTACAATCCGGTTTTTATTGGCCTAACTTGTTTAGAGATGTGCAAGGTTTTGTAGCGGCATGTGATGCTTGCCAAAGGACGGGCAACATCTCAAGGAGGAATGAAATGCCCTTGAACAACATCCAAGAAGTCGAAATATTTGATGTGTGGGGTGTGGACTTCATGGGACCATTCCCTTCTTCATGTGGCAATCTCTTCATCCTATTGGCGGTGGACTATGTGTCAAGATGGGTGGAGGCAATCGCCTCTCCTACAAATGATGCCAAGGTGGTGGTGCGGTTCTTCAACCGGGTGATCTTCCCTAGGTTTGGAACACCAAGGGTGATCATTAGTGATGGAGGAAAGCACTTCACGAATAGGAACTTTGGAGCGCTTTTGGCTAAGTATGGGGTGACTCATAAGGTGGCGACACCTTACCATCCCCAAACTAGTGGCCAAGTGGAGATCTCCAACCGGGAAATCAAGGCCATTCTTGAGAAGACGGTCTCTAGGACGAGAAAAGATTGGGCTATGAGGCTCAATGATGCCTTATGGGCATATAGAACCGCCTTCAAGACACCGATTGGCACCACTCCTTACAAGTTGGTCTATGGCAAGTCTTGCCACCTTCCGGTAGAGATGGAGCATAGAGCTTATTGGGCCATTAAGTGGCTAAATTTTGATCTCAAAGAGGCGGGAGAAAAGAGATTGCTTGAATTGAATGCCCTCGAGGAGATCTGGTTGGACGCTTATGAGAATGCCCGGATTTACAAGGAGAGAACCAAAAGATGGCATGACAAGAGGATCATCCCCAAGGAGTTGAGTGAATGAGATCTTGTCCTTCTCTTCAACTCAAGGCTAAGGCTCTTCCCCGGAAAGCTCAAATCAAGATGGACCGGGCCATATGTGGTGAAGAAGATCTTTTCCCATGGAGCCATTGAGATAGGAGGGGAACATTGTGGGAACTTTAAGGTGAATGGGCACCGGTTGAAGAAGTATATCCCGGGAGCTCCGGTGGAGATAATTGCCCCACTTCACCTTGAATAGACGCCCCCGAGTTTGGTCAAGCTAATGACCTTAAAGAAGCGCTTGATGGGAGGCAACCCATTGGTAACGTTTTTCCTTTCTTGATTTGCTTTTGTTCTAGGTTTTTCTATCTTTGTGTGTGTTTTGTCTACTTGTGTGTGTGCTAGAACATTAGTGGCATTGGAAGCCTTGCTTGACATAGGAATGATGATGATGAACCCCTCATCAATTATGGGTGGAGCGGACGCGGAACTTGGATGGCTAGCGGTGCCTAGCGCGGGTCCCAAAGCTTAGATGGATGCTTAAGAGCTCTCTACCATTGTTGATAGGATCATCCAACATCAATTCACTTTAACAATCCCAAATACCATAGCAAACCATTTTTACATTGTGAGAACCTTCTTTCACTCTCTTTACTTGTATACCACATTGGGGACAATGTGTTTCTAAGTATGGGGTGGGGTTTGCATGATCCTTTGCATGATGAGCATCTAGGATAGTTTAAAATCTTCACATGTCTTGCATTGTACATACTTAAATCGAAAATACCATAAAAATCAGAAAATTTAAAAAAAATTTGTGCTTTCTAGGCTTGGATATGATCCTAATGATGAATCTTGTCTTGTGAATTGGCTATGGAGGGCCTCATGTGTTAGGATTGATGAACGCATATGTGGACTTGAAGTACTTCTCTTGAATTCTATGAATGATTTGTGATCATGATGTTTGCCTAGAAATGATTGAGTATTGAAGATCGAAATTACATGATAGTTCTTGTATACCATCTAGGAATGAATGAGGCAATTCATCTTTCTCTACTTCTCATCTTAATCATGATTGCTTGAGCACCTCAATTGAGATAAATTTGACCTCTTTTAACCCATCCGGGAATAGGAGCATGCTAGTGTGTTGATGTGTGCGAAAAGCAAGTGTGAGGTGAAGTTGTTAATGAAAGAACATCATGCATAAAATGCTGAATTTGTTGTGAAAGTGTAGCAAAAAAAATATAGGCTTGGGGACATTGGCTTAAATGACAAGTAACTCGATACACTTCACATAATCGGGTGTTGGTGCCTTGCCAAAGTCAAATGAACCAATAGTCCTAACGAGCTTTGGTATGTGTGCCCGGTCTGGATGCACCTCGAAAACTAAGAAAAAGCCCGAGGACGGCTAATCACCAAGGTTTCGGCTTTTTTACACCAATGCCATTGTCTCAAAAATAAGTCAAAGGAAAAGAAAAGAAAGAAAAGATAGAGGAAAATATACACTTGAGGGAAGTTGATCGAGGACAAGATTGTGGAGTTAGTTCCGTTCCCGGATTAGCATCACATAACCTAGAAATCCCCACCCAATCACTACATTTCTTGGCCCTTTTATTTCACAAGACCTTATGACCTATTTGCATGTTTGTAAGACTTAGTGATTTAGATTGGATGTACTCTTGATCTTCTTGACTTCTTCAGCTTTACATTTCATGCATACTTTTGAGTTAAGTACAATTGTCTTTCCATGTCTTCATTTGTTTGAATGCATGATTGCTTGTCCTTGCCATGAAACATGACTTTGAAGGTGATCCAATAATAGAAGCACAAACCCAAAAAGATTTTGCCATTTTTCTGCATACATTAATCATGTCATCTCTTAGTCTATAGTCGGGAGTTTGCTCGGGGACGAGCAAACCTTAAGTATGGGGTATTTTGATAACACGATTTATTGCTTAGTTTTAGGTAATCATTTAGATAGATTTCTCACTCATTCATGCATAGTTAAGCACTAGTTCACAACGTTTGCACTCAATTCACGTACTTTGTCGAGATAGACGTCTACACGGACTTGTGCGTTGCTTTGTAGGTATTTCGGGAGATTTAGGAGCTAAAACGATACGTTTGAGGATCGTTCATCTAGATGACACACCCTCGGACTCATTAGGACACAAGCTAAAGGCTAAGGAGGACTCATGGAGCCTTTCCAACACAAGCCATGCACCAAATCACAGCTTAATGATCCAAAGCGAAGTTTCTGGAGCAAATCACGGTTCTCTGACACTCCACGGCCGTGGAATCACCCGTGGATTTTGCCAGATTCTTGTGACAGCTGTGCCACGACTCTCATGGCCATCTCATGCAAAATTTGTTATAAAAGTGGTCCTTCATTGGCTGAGAAGGGCATCTTGGAGCAGCTCTCCATTATCCATTACCCTCTAACAAAAATATTCTCTCAACAAGAAGTCTTTCTAGGAAGGAAAGTGTCAAAGAGGAAGAAGAAGAGCTACATTGAAGGGAAGAAGAAGAACACACACCATTACCACACTTGATAGTTTTGTATTGAAGAATTCCGGATTCTATTTCTAAGAGTTGTATGAATCATTTGAACCTTTCTTTAGAAGGATTGTGAGTTACTATAATTCTATTTTCAGCTTGGTTTTGTTTTAGTTCACTCGTTCATCTCTCTTCCTTCATCATCTTGCAAATGGATGTCATGATTTTATGTTTGTTTGTTTCGATTTCTATTATGAATGTTGTAGGCTAAATAGATGTGGTTCTAGGGTAAGGAAAGGATGGTTATGGCTAGGGCTATGATAGGATGGACTTAGATTTATCTTTGGATGACTTGTGTGCATAAACGTAGCTGCTGTTAGAAATCACGGGTAGTTCTTGCCTAACCACAGCCGTGGTTTAGGTAGAACAAACCGTGATTTTCCCTGGTTCGATGGATCTTGTCTTAGATTGTTAGAATGTTGAAATCCTAAGTGTTTGTTGAGTTAAATCTACCCTAGGGTGACCTAGTGTTAGCAACTAAGTGTTAGGAGAGACTTACCCGGTAATCCTTACTCTTAGATTCCAAAGATAACATACCTTAGGTAGTGGTGAGCCTAATAAGCCGCCATTAGATTATGTGTGCTAGGATAGTTGTTTAGGACTTCCCTTTCCAAGACCTACCCGGTAAGGATAGGTTAAGATCTCTAGGTAACAATCCGGTTTATGTAGAATTCCGTCCCTTAGGTTCTTAGAGACTTACCCGGTGATGAGGCCTAGGGAATGGACTAGTGGATCATGAGACCTACCCGGTGATTGATCCCAATATAGAAACACTTAATCCCAACATAGTTAATCCAAGGAATGAATAGATAGCTTGAGTCCTATGCCATAACCGGAACTTCCAACCCCTAGAATCCGTCTTTTCTTTCTTTGATCTATATCTTGTTTAGCTTGTTTATTTGTGTTGATTCATAGTTTAGTTGATTGTTTACTTTGCATGAATTGTGATCTTTGATTGATCACTAAAGACCAACCAAAAACAATTGAGATTTTCATTTCTTTATTTCTCTCTTTTCTTTACTTAGATCTTCACTAAACTCAATCAAAAACCGAATCAATCTCACCTTAGTCTTTGTGTTCGACCTCGGAATACTATCCATACTACGAACGTCCCGTACACTGCGGGTGCGCTAGGAGTTAGGAGAAATTTAACGAGTATAAATTTAAAGCTTTTTGTGCACACATCCTGAGCGTAACAGACACTACGAGTTTGTAGTTGAAAAATCCACCTTGATTATAAAGGTTTTACAGGTGTTGCTGATGGAAGACTTAAACACAAATGAAGTAGTTTGATACACTAACCAATGAATTATTATATTTCGAGATGCTTGGTTGGTTTGGTATTAAGTGCAGGTTTTGTCAAAGAATTGAAAGGCCTTGAAATGAATTTCAAGGGCACAAAGAAGACAAGGATGCACAACGAAGGATGCACAACGAAAACCATCTCAAAAGCCATGAAGTAAATTCCAAAGAAACAAGGGAGACAAGGCTGGACAACGAAAAGATTTCAAATAACAAAGAAAATCTTGTTCGAGAGATTTGAGAAGATTTGATTAGAAGAAGATCTAAACCGACCAACAAGATCTTACAAGATCTTTAAACAAAAAACACGAAGATTCTCTGATCTAGAATTGACGATTGTTTCACCAATCAACGAGAAGATTAAGGAGCCAAGAGATCAATGTGTTCTCAGGAAGTAACTAGGGTAAGTGAAGAGTTGGAGCTAGATCGTAGCATTGGCTACAGTGAGAGAAGAAGGGGATTTCTTCTAGTTTGTATCTATGACTCTTTGAAGCTGATAATCGATAGTTAGATCCTAAGGTTATATTCTGGGACGGAGAGTAGGTTATTTCGAGCCGAACTTGGTAAACATATCCTCGTGTTGATCTTTTACATTCCGCACCATATCTTGTTTATTGTGACTAACTTTGTTTTACAGGAGTTCAAAGTCAGGGCCCTTGAAAGTTATTTCAAAGCCCTTGAAATCAAAGTTTCACAACGAACTGAGATCGACATCAAGACCCTTGAAATTGATTTCAAGGCCTTGATATTGGTTTTGCGAAAAGTTCTCATACTCTATTCAACCCCCCTTCTAGAGTATCTTTTAACCTTTTATTTAACCTACCGGTTCTTCAGTAGTGATGCCATTCAAGCTGACGAATGCCCCAGCAGTTTTCATAGAGTTGATGAACAATATCTTCATCGACTTCCTGGATCAGTTTGTAGTGGTCTTCATTGATGCCATTCTGGTATACTCTCGTAGCAGAGAGGATCATGCCGGTCATTTAAGGACAGTTTTACAGATTTTGAGGGATAGAGAGTTGTATGTCAAGCTCTCTAAGTGCGAGTTCTGGATGTCTGAGGTTGCTTTTCTTGGACACATTGTCTCCGCTGACGGGATTATGTTTGATCCGGTGAAGATTGAGTTTGTTGCTGCATGAACGACACTGACGAACGTCAAGGAAGTGCGTAGCTTTCTTGGCCTATCCGGTTATTACAAACTTTTTGTGGAGGGATTTTCTGTGATTGCCCGTCCACTGACGAGTCTTATGAGGAAGACTACCAAGTTTGTATGGACCGACCAGTGTGCTCAGAGTTTTGAGGAGTTGAAGAGGCGTTTGACTTCTGCTCCTGTCTTGGCACAGCCAGAGGGTTCCGATGACTTTGTGGTTTACAGTGATGCATCCAAGCTAGGCTTGGGATGTGTACTAATGTAGAGAGGCAGAGTAATTGCATATGCGTCTCGACAGCTGAAGACGTACGATGAGAACTACCCGCGACTCATGATCTGGAGTTGGCAGTGGTAGTTCATGCTTTCAAGATCTAGAGACATTACTTGTATGGTGCCACCTGTCAGATCTTCACATACCATAAGAGTCTGAAGTATATTTTCACACAGCGGGAATTCATTAACCGCCAACGTCGATGGCTTGAGTTGATCAAGGACTTTGACCTTGAGATTTTGTATCATCCTGGGAAGGCGAATGTTGTAGCTGACGCCTTGAGCAGGAAGATGCCTCGAGAGAAGGCGATTGCCAGATTGACAGTACAGCCTCAACTTCAGATGGATTTAGTCTGGCTAGAGATAGACAACTAGTTTCATGATGAGGATGCCCAGTTGTATATTTTAGAGGTTTTACCTACTCTGTTGGATGAGATCCAACAGAAGCAGGGGACCTGCCCGACCTTGATGAGGATCAGAGAGAGGATGTCTCGTGGAGAGGCACCATAGTTCATCATTGGAGCAGATGGAGTTATGAGACGCCGCGACCGTGTCTGTATACCCACTAATACGGAGTTGAGACAAAGGATTTTACAAGAGGCTCACTGTACACCTTACTCTATACATCCAGGTACGAGTAAGATGTACCATGATGTGAGACGCTCATATTGGTGGAAGGGATGAAGCCCGACGTAGTCAGATTTGTGGCCTAGTGTGCGACCTGTCAACAGGTCAAGATAGAGTACTTCAGACCTGGAGGTGAGCTTCATCCACTGCTAGTACCGCAATGGAAGTGGGAGGACGTCTCCATGGATTTTGTGACCGGATTAAGGGCCAGTAGGAGCTTTGATGCTATTTGGGTTATTGTTGACAGACTGACGAAGACGGAACGTTTCATTCCCATCAGAGAGACGTGGCCGGTGAGCAGATTAGTTGAGGAGTACACTAGATAGATAGTGAGACTCCATGGTGTACCGAGGATGATCGCATTGATCGAGATGGACGGTTTACTTCGAGATTTTGGCAACAGATTCAAACTGCTTTGGGGACGAGTCTACACTTCACGACTGTGTTCCACCCCTAGACTGATGGTAAGTCTGAGAGGACCATCCAGACTTTAGAGGACATGTTGCGAGCCTGTGTGTTGGATTGGGGATAGGGTTGGTCTGATTACCTCTCACTGGTCGAGTTCTCATACAACAACAGCGGGCACACATGTTACGCTAAGATCGTGATGCGCAAATGGGTTTTAAATTTATACCTCGAACTAAATCCTAAACTACCTAGCGAAACCCACAGTGTACGGGACGTTTGTAGTAAGGATAGTATTCCGAGGTCGAACACAAAGACTAAGGTGAAATTGATTCGGTTTGTGATTGAGTTTAGTAAAGACCTAGGTTGAAAGAAAAGAAAGAAATGAAGAAATGAAAATCTCAAATGTTTTTGGTTGGTTTTTGGTGATCAATCAAAGATCACAATTCATGCAAAGTAAACAATCAAACTAAACTATGAATCAACACAAATAAATAAGCTAAACAAGATAATGATCTAAGAAAGAAAAGACGGATTCTAGGGGTTGGATGTTCCGGTTATGGCATAGGACTCAAGCTATCTATTCATTCCTTGGATTAACTATGTTGGGATTAAGTGTTTCTAGATTGGGATCAATCACCGGGTAAGTCTCATGATCCACTAGTCCATTCCCTAGGTCTCATCACCGGGTAAGTCTCTAAGAACCTAAGGGACGGAATTCTACACTAACCGGATTGTTACCTACAGATCTTAACCTATCCTTACCGGGTAGGTCTTGGAAAGGGAAGTCTTAAACAACTATCCTAGCACACTTAATCCAATGGCGGCTTATTAGGCTCACCACTACCTAAGGTTTTTTATCTTCGGAATCTAAGAGTAAGGATTACCGGGTAAGTCTCTCCTAACACTTAGTTGCTAACACTAGGTCACCCTAGGATAGATTTAACTCAACAAACACTTAGGATTTCAATATTCTATAAATCTAAGACAAGATCCATCGAACCAGGGAAAATCACGGTTTGTTCTACCTAAACCACGGCCGTGGTTAGGCAAGAACTACCCGTGATTTCTAACAGCAGCTATGTTTATGCACACAAGTCATCCAAAGATAAATCTAAGTTCGTCCTATCATAGCCCTAGCCATAACCATCCTTTCCTTACCCTAGAACCATATCTATTTAGCCTACAACGTTCATAATAGAAATCGAAACAAACAAACATAAAATCATGACATCCATTTAAAAGATGATGAAGGAAGAGAGATGAACAAGTGAACTAAAACAAAACCAAGCTGAAAATAAAATTAGAGTAACTCACAATCCTTCCAAAAGAAGGTTCAAATGATTCATACAACTCTTAGAAATAGAATCCGGAATTCTTCAATACAAATCTATCAAGTATGGTAATGGTGTGTGTTCTTCTTCTCCTCTTCAATGGAGCTCTTCTTCTTCCTCTTTGACACTTTCCTTCCTAGAAAGACTTCTTGTTGAGAGAATACTTTTGTTAGAGGATAATGGATAATGGAGAGCTGCTCCAAGATGCTCTTCTCAGCCAATGAAGGAGCACTTTTATAACAAATTTTGCATGAGCTGGCCATGAGAGTCGAGGCACAGCTGTCACAAGAATCTGGCAAAATCCACGGGTGATTCCACGGCCGTGGAGTGTCAGAGAACCGTGATTTGCTCCAGAAACTTCGCTTTGGATCATTAAGCTGTGATTTGGTGCATGGCTTGTGTTGGCAGGGCTCCATGAGTCCTCCTTAGCCTTTAGCTTGTGTCCTAATGAGTCCGAGGGTGTGTCATCTAGATGAATGATCCTCAAACGTATCGTTTTAGCTCCTAAATCTCCCGAAATACCTACAAAGCAACGCACAAGTCCGTGTAGACGTCTATCTCGACAAAGTACGTGAATTGAGTGCAAACATCGTGAACTAGTGCTAAACTATGCATGAATGAGTGAGAAATCTATCTAGATGATTACCTAAAACTAAGCAATAAATCGTGTTATCAAAATACCCCATACTTAAGGTTTGCTCGTCCCCGAGCAAATTCTCAACTATAGACTAAGAGATGACATGATTTATGTATGCAGAAAAATGGCAAAATCTTTTTAGGTTTGTGCTTCTATTATTGGATCACCTTCAAAGTCATGTTTCATGGCAAAGGACAAGCAATCATGCATTCAAACAAATGAAGACATGGAAAGACAATTGTACTTAACTCAAAAGTATGCATGAAATGTAAAGATGAAGAAGTCAAGAAGATCAAGAGTATATCCAATCTAAATCACTAATCTTACAAACATGCAAATAGGTCATAAGGTCTTGTGAAATAAAAGGGCCAAGAAATGTAGTGATTGGGTGGGGATTTCTAGGTTATGTGATGCTAATCCGGGAACGGAACTAACTCCACAATCTTGTCCTCGATCAACTTCCCTCAAGTGTATGTTTTCCTCTATCTTTTCTTTCTTTTCTTTTTCTTTGACTTATTTTTTAGACAATGGTATTGGTGTACAAAAGCTGAAACCTTGGTGATTATCCGTCCTCGGGCTTTTTCTTAGTTTTCGAGGTGCATCCACACCGGGCACACATACCAAAGCTCGTTAGGACTATTGGTTCATTTGACTTTGGCAAGGCACCAACACCCGATTATGTGAAGTGTACCGAGTTACTTGTCATTTAAGCCAATGTCCCCAAGCCTATATTTTTGGCTACACTTTTCACAACAAATTCAGCATTTTATGCATGATATTCTTTTCATCAACAACTTCACTTAACACTTGCTTTTCACACACATCAACACACTAGCATGCTCCTATTCCCGGATGGGTTAAAAGAGGTCAAATTTATCTCAATTGAGGTGCTCAAGCAATCATGATTAAGATGAGAAGTAGAGAAAGATGAATTGCCTCATTCATTCCTAGATGGTATGCAAGAACTATCATGTAATTTCGATCTTCACTACTCAATCCTTTCTAGGCAAACATCATGGTCACAAATCATTCATAGAATTTCAAGAGAAGTACTTCAAGTCCACATATGCGTTCATCAATCCTAACACATGAGGCCATCCATAGCCAATTCACAAGACAAGATTCATCATTAGGATCATATCCAAGCCTAGGAAGCACAAAAAATTTTTAAATTTTCTGATTTTTATGGTATTTTCGATTTAAGTATGTACAATGCAAGACATGTGAAGATTTTAAACTATCCTAGATGCTCATCATGCAAAGGATCATGCAACCCCACCCCATACTTAGAAACACATTGTCCCCAATGTGGTATACAAGTAAAGAGAGTGAAAGAAGGTTGTCACAATGTAAAAATGGTTTGCTATGGTATTTGGGATTGCTCAATAGTGAATTGATGTTTGATGATCCTATCAACAATGGTAGAGAGCTCTTAAGCATCCATCTAAGCTTTGGGACCCGCGCTAGGCACCGCTAGCCGTCCAAGTTCCGCGTCCGCTCCACCCATAATTGATGAGGGGTTCATCATCATCATTCCTATGTCAAGCAAGGCTTCCAATGCCACTAATGTTCTAGCACACACACAAAGTAGACAAAACACACACAAAGTAGACAAAACACACACAAAGATAGAAAAATCTAGAACAAAAGCAAATCAAGAAAGGAAAAAAACGTTACCAATGGGTTGCCTCCCACCAAGCGCTTCTTTAAGGTCATTAGCTTGAGAAAACTCGGGGGCGTCTACTCAAGGTGAAGTGGGGCAATTATCTCCACCGGAGCTCCCGGGATATACTTCTTCAACCGGTGCCCATTCACCTTAAAGTTCCCACAATGTTCCCCTCCTATCTCAATGGCTCCATGGAAAAAGATCTTCTTCACCACATATGGCCCGGTCCATCTTGATTTGAGCTTTCCGGGGAAGAGCCTTAGCCTTGAGTTGAAGAGAAGGACAAGATCTCCTTCACTCAACTCCTTGGGGATGATCCTCTTGTCATGCCATCTTTTGGTTCTCTCCTTGTAAATCCGGGCATTCTCATAAGCGTCCAACCGGATCTCCTCGAGGGCATTCAATTCAAGCAATCTCTTTTCTCCCGCCTCCTTGAGATCAAAATTTAGCCACTTAATGGCCCAATAAGCTCTATGCTCCATCTCTACCGGAAGGTGGCAAGACTTGCCATAGACCAACTTGTAAGCAGTGGTACCAATCGGTGTCTTGAAGGCGGTTCTATATGCCCATAAGGCATCATTGAGCCTCATAGCCCAATCTTTTCTCGTCCTAGAGACCGTCTTCTCAAGAATGGCCTTGATTTTCCGGTTGGAGATCTCCACTTGGCCACTAGTTTAGGGATGGTAAGGTGTCGCCACCTTATGAGTCACCCCTTACTTAGCCAAAAGCGCTCCAAAGTTCCTATTCGTGAAATGCTTTCCTCCATCACTAATGATCACCCTTGGTGTTCCAAACCTAGGGAAGATCACCCGGTTGAAGAACCGCACCACAACCTTGGCGTCATTTGTGGGAGAGGCGATTGCCTCCACCCATCTTGACACATAGTCCACCGCCAATAGGATGAAGAGATTGCCACATGAAGAAGGGAATGGTCCCATGAAGTCCACACCCCACACATCAAATATTTCGACTTCTTGGATGTTGTTCAAGGGCATTTTATTCCTCCTTGAGATGTTGCCCGTCCTTTGGCAAGCATCACATGCCGCTACAAAACCTTGCACATCTTTAAACAAGTTAGGCCAATAAAAACCGGATTGCAATACCTTTGCACACGTCTTGTGTGAGCTAGCATGGCCTCCACATGGTAAGGAGTGACAATGCCGGATCACACTCTCTACTTCATCTTCCGGTATGCATCTTCTAAACATTCCATCCGGCCCTCTCTTGAATAGAAGTGGTTCACTCCAATAGTAGTGTCTCACATCGTTGAAGAACTTTTTCCTTTGTGCATATGTCAATCCGGGAGGCACTTCCTCACACACTAAGTAGTTCACAATGTCGGCATACCATGGCTCGCTTCCTCTAGACACTTGGAACAAGCATTCCTCCACCATTTGCAATTGCTCATCCCGGAATGAGTCATCAATCGGGATGTCCTCTCTTTCAAGCTCCAATGGTGGGAGTCTACTAAGGTGATCCGCCACGGAGTTCTCGGATCCCTTCTTGTCCCGGATTTCCAAATCAAACTCTTGAAGAAGAATGATCCACCGAATCAACCTAGGTTTTGCATCCTTCTTGGTAAGTAGATAACGGATCGCAGCATGATCCGTGTAGACTATGACCTTCGCTCCAACAAGATATGAGCGGAACTTCTCAAAAGCATACACCACCGCTAGCAACTCCTTCTCGGTGGTAGCATAATTGAGTTGGGCATCATCTAGCGTCTTGCTAGCATAATAAATGGCATGAGTGCGCCCATCTTTCCTTTGCCCCAAAACATCCCCAACGGCTACATCGCTTGCATCACACATGATCTCAAACGGTAAACTCCAATCCGGAGGTTACATTATAGGTGCGGAGATCAAGGCGTTCTTCAACCTACAAAAAGCTTCAAGGCAATCTTTGGAGAAAACAAATTCAACATCCTTCATTAGTAGGTTAGTAAGGGGCTTAGAAATTTTAGAGAAGTCTTGAATAAACCTCCGGTAAAAACCGGCATGCCCTAGAAAGCTTCTTACCCCCTTCACCGAGGTAGGTGGTGGCAACTTCTCTATCGTCTCAATCTTGGCCCTATCAACCTCAATGCCACGGTTAGACACCAAGTGTCCTAACACAATACCTTCACTTACCATGAAGTGGCATTTTTCCCAATTTAAGACAAGATTTGTCTCCTTACATCTTTGCAATACTAATGACAAGTTAGCCAAGCAATTATCAAAGTAAGAACCATAAACAGAGAAATCATCCATGAACACTTCCATGATATTTTCAATGTATTCCGAAAAGATAGCCATCATACACCTTTGAAAGGTGGCGGGTGCATTACACAACCCAAATGGCATTCTCCTATATGCAAAAGTACCCCATGGACATGTAAAGGTTGTTTTCTCTTGGTCATCGGGGTGGATAGGGATTTGGAAGAATCCACTATAGCCATCTAGATAACAAAAATGAGAGTGTTGAGCTAACCTTTCTAGCATTTGGTCAATGAAGGGGAGAGGGAAGTGATCTTTCCTAGAGGCCATGTTTAATTTCCTATAATCAATGCACATCCTCCACCCTGTAACCGTCCTAGTCGGGATTAGTTCATTGTTCTCATTAGTCACTACGGTCATCCCACCCTTCTTAGGTACTACATGAACGGTACTAACCCACTTACTATCCGAGATAGGGTAGATAATTCCCGCATCTAGCAACTTAATGATTTCCTTTTTGACTACCTCTTTCATTATAGGATTCAATCTCCTTTGATGTTCAATAGAGGGTTTGTGGTTATCTTCCATCATTATCTTATGCATGCACAAAGAAGGCTTAATGCCAACCAAATCATCAATAGTATAGCCAATGGATTTCCTATGCAATCTTAGTTCATGCAACAACTTAGCAAGTTCATCATCACTCAAGCATGCATTCACAATTACCGGATATGTAGAATCAACACCAAGGAAAGCATACTTTAAATGAGAAGGGAGGGGTTTGAGTTCAAGTTTAGGAGGACCTTTATCGAGTGTAGATGACCCAAATAAGGTTGGATGAGATGAATCCAAAGCAAATGAAGACTCCTCATGGCTCCTAAAAGCTTGACCATCATCAAGGACTGGTCTAGGGAAAACCACGGCTGGAACCACGGTTTGCTCAACTTCCACGGCCGTGGTTCTTGCTAAGCTTGCTTCCCGGAGTTGTCCAGAAAGTTTGACGGCCGTGGAACATAAATCTCGACCGTGGAACTTGCAGCTGTTCAACACTTCTTCGTGGCCTTCAAATCCAACTCTTGGCTCCTCTTCCAATGCTTCCAAGGCCTTGATCTCTTCATTGCAAGCCTCCTCAACACCTTCCTCCATCATACTTAAGGTAAGAACCTTCTCCAAGGGATCCTTGATCAAGATCGAGCTCACAACTTCCCTAGATTCTTCTTGCTCGACTATGTTGAAGACATCCTCATCAAGGGTCGGCCCTTTCATCATTGTGGATAATTTGAATTTGATGTTCTCCTCTCCAATGTTGAAGGAGAGAGTTCCATTCTTGCAATCCACTAGGCATCCGGAGGTGGCTAGGAAAGGCCTTCCCAAGATGATGGGAACCGGATAGTCCGCCGGAATGTCCAAGACTACAAAATCGATTGGCACATAGAATCCTCCTAGTTGCACCGGGATGTCTTCTAGGATTCCAACTGGATGAGTGATAGAGCGGTCTGCCATGTAGAGGGTCATCTTGACCGGTTTCGGCTCTCCTAGCCTAAACTTTTGTTGCAAAGTGCAAGCGGTATGATGCTTACACTCGCTCCAAGATCACAAAGGGCCTCGTACTTCACATCTCCCACTCCAATTGGGACACAAAAAGAGCCCGGATCTCTTAGCTTGGGAGGCATCTCCTCCTTCATTGTTTGGATCAATTCCGAGGATCTCTTGGTCATTCTTATCTCCCCATACTCCTCCAACTTCCTTTTGTTGGAGAGTATTTCTTTCAAAAACTTGCCATATGTCGGCATTCCTAAAATGGCATCCATAAACGGAATGTTAATATGTAATTTGGACATTAGTTCAAGGAACTTACCAAAGTGATTGTCCAAATGAGCTCTTGCTCTTGATTGTGGGAACGGTAGTGGTGGCTTGTATGGAGGCGGTGCCACATAGGTTGGCTCTACATCCTTGCTCTTGCCTCCATCTTCTTGCAACTTTCCCTCTTCTACCACTACTTGCTTTCCCTTAGCATTGTCCTTGGGAAAAGGATCTTTCATACTCAACCCACTCCTCGTTGTAATAGCCAACACTTGGCCTCTTGGGTTGTCTTCGGTTCTTCCGGGAAGCTTTCCCGGGTCTCTATGGGCTTCACCCGCTTTTTGGAACACTTGTGATTCCAAAACCTTTTGAGCCTTAGAAATTGAAGTCACCGTGCTCTCAAGACCACTCAACCTTCCAAGCAATTGCTCAAACATTATTTCGGTTCTATCCTTTGGAGGTTGAGTAAATCCGGGTGGAGGTTCTTGTGAAGCTCTTGATGGTGGAGTTGTGCTTGAGGAAGAGGAGGGGTTCAAGGCTCCATCCGGGTTAGAGTAAGAAAATCCGGGATGGTTGTGGTTGGGCCGGTAATTGTTGAATTGCCGGTTGTTGTTGAAACTCCTTGGGCCTTGGTAATTGTTGAAGTTGCCCCTTCCCATATAATTCACATCCTCCTCCTTGGAAGACAAGTTGGCTTGTGGAAGCACTTGAGGAGTTGCTTGGTTCTTCAAAGTTGTAGCACACAACTCCCTCAAGGACTTCAACTCGTTGTTGATGGCGTCAAGCTTGAAATTGCTCATGGTGACTTCACTCACCTCATATGCTCCCGCCTTTCTTCCTTCACTCTTCCTATGGGAGTATTTCTTAATCACTAGAGCTTGCTTCTCCACAAACTCCCAAGCTTCATCTACATGCTTCTCCATAAAAGTCCCACCGGAAAGAGATTGAAGCTTGAATTGGCTATCTTCATCAAGTCCTTTGAAGTAGATCTCCAATAGCTCAATTTTTGGAATGCCATGGTGTGGACAATCAAGGAGAAGATCTTTGAACCTCTCCCAAGACTTGAACAAGCTCTCTCTATCCTTCATCACGAAGGCATTGATCTTCCCTCTTAATTCGGTAGTCTTGGAAGGTGGGAAGAACTTAGTCAAAAACTCGGTTGTCATTTCCTCCCAAGTACCAACTCGCCCTTGTGGAATAGATTGATACCAAGCCAAGGTTTTATCCTTAAGAGAGAAGGAAAAAGCCCTGAGCTTATGGTTGTTGCTCTCCAATCTTGGCGGTCTAAGAGTCTCCATCAAGATCTCATAATTCATCAAATGTTGATGAGGAAACTCTCCGTCCATCCCTCCAAATTGATTATGCCGGATCATTTGTAGAACTTGAGGGCGGAGCTCATAGTTGTGGGCTGCGGGATCTCCTAAGTTCACACCCGGACGGTGTGCTCTTTGTGCCGGATCCATACGTCTCCCTAGGGTTTGTGGCTCTTCAATGGCAATGAGCACAACCCTATCATTAACCGCCGGCTGCGGTTGTGGTGGAGGAGGTGGAGGTTGTCGGCGATTAAGCTCTCCTTGAACAAGGGCTTGCCTAATCTCATCAATCTCCCTCCTAGTTGCCTCTTGCCTCTCATTGGCAAGTCTCCTCTCTTCCTCCAAGAGCTCATCTCTTAGCCTTATTTGCTCTAAGGCTTCATCCAATTCAGCTTGGAGGTCTCTTCCGGCCATCTCTTTTCCCCTTTTAATACTCTTGGATCTAGATCGAAGGGTTTTCTCCGGTTCGGGATCGAATGGAGCTAAATCCTTGCCACGAGATCTTCGCATACACCTAGAGAGTAGGAGATGTCCTGAAAAGCAAAGACATACACCAAAGAGAGATAAAAAGCAACAAGAAAGACCTACACTATAAACAATCACAAAATAGACTCAATCTAGACCTAGTCCCCGGCAACGGCGCCAAAAACTTGTTACGCTAAGATCGTGATGCGCAAATGGGTTTTAAATTTATAACTCGAACTAAATCCTAAACTACCTAGCGAAACCCGCAGTGTACGGGACGTTTGTAGTAGGGATAGTATTCCGAGGTCGAACACAAAGACTAAGGTGAAATTGATTCGATTTGTGATTGAGTTTAGTAAAGACCTAGGTTGAAAGAAAAGAAAGAAATAAAGAAATGAAAATCTCAAATGTTTTTGGTTGGTTTTTGGTGATCAATCAAAGATCACAATTCATGCAAAGTAAACAATCAAACTAAACTATGAATCAACACAAATAAACAAGCTAAACAAGATAATGATCAAAGAAAGAAAAGACGGATTCTAGGGGTTGGATATTTCGGTTATGGCATAGGACTCAAGCTATCTATTCATTCCTTGGATTAACTATGTTGGGATTAAGTGTTTCTAGATTGGGATCAATCACCGGGTAAGTCTCATGATCCACTAGTCCATTCCCTAGGTCTCATCACCGGGTAAGTCTCTAAGAACCTAAGGGACGGAATTCTACACTAACCGGATTGTTACCTACAGATCTTAACCTATCCTTACCGGGTAGGTCTTGGAAAGGGAAGTCTTAAACAACTATCCTAGCACACTTAATCCAATGGCGGCTTATTAGGCTCACCACTACCTAAGGTTTGTTATCTTCGGAATCTAAGAGTAAGGATTACCGGGTAAGTCTCTCCTAACACTTAGTTGCTAACACTAGGTCACCCTAGGATAGATTTAACTCAACAAACACTTAGGATTTCAACATTCTATAAATCTAAGACAAGATCCATCGAACCAGGGAAAATCACAATTTGTTCTACCTAAACCACGGCCGTGGTTAGGCAAGAATTACCCGTGATTTCTAACAGCAGCTACGTTTATGCACACAAGTCATCCAAAGATAAATCTAAGTTCGTCCTATCATAGCCCTAGCCATAACCATCCTTTCCTTACCCTAGAACCACATCTATTTAGCCTACAACATTCATAATAGAAATCGAAACAAACAAACATAAAATCATGACATCCATTTGCAAGATGATGAAGGAAGAGAGATAAACAAGTGAACTAAAACAAAACCAAGCTGAAAATAGAATTAGAGTAACTCACAATCCTTCCAAAAGAAGGTTCAAAAGATTGATACAACTCTTAGAAATAGAATCCGGAATTCTTCATTACAAATCTATCAAGTGTGGTAATGGTGTGTGTTCTTCTTCTCCTCTTCAATGGAGCTCTTCTTCTTCCTCTTTGACACTTTTCTTCCTAGAAAGACTTCTTGTTGAGAGAATATTTTTGTTAGAGGATAATGGATAATGGAGAGCTGCTCCAAGATGCTCTTCTCAGCCAATGAAGGACCACTTTTATAACAAATTTTGCATGAGCTGGCCATGAGAGTCGTGGCACAGCTGTCACAAGAATCTGGCAAAATCCACGGGTGATTCCACGGCCGTGGAGTGTCAGAGAACCGTGATTTGCTCCAGAAACTTCGCTTTGGATCATTGAGCTGTGATTTGGTGCATGGCTTGTGTTGGCAGGGCTCCATGAGTCCTCCTTAGCCTTTAGCTTGTGTCCTAATGAGTCCGAGGGTGTGTCATCTAGATGAACGATCCTCAAACGTATCGTTTTAGCTCCTAAATCTCCCGAAATACCTACAAAGCAACACACAAGTCCGTGTAGACGTCTATCTCGACAAAGTACGTGAATTGAGTGCAAACGTCGTGAACTAGTGCTAAACTATGCATGAATGAGTGAGAAATCTATCTAGATGATTTCCTAAAACTAAGCAATAAATCGTGTTATCAACACATCCCTTGGGATGGCTCCTTATGTGGCACTGTATGGACATAGGTGCCGTACACCTTTATGTTGGGATGAGCCTAGCAGTATCAGTGGGATAGCGCCAGAGCAGATTAAAGATGATATGGCTCGAGTAGCGCTGATTAGAGAGAGGATGCTGGTTGCACAGAGTCGCAAAAAGTCATATGCAAACAGGAGGTGTCGACCTCTAGAGTTCAGGGTAGGAGCTCATGTCTGGTTGAGAGTATCTCTGACGCGTGGCGTCAGACGTTTCGGTATAAAGGGGAAGATGAGTCCACGATATGTCGGTCCTTTCGAGATACTGGATACAGTTGGGAGGGCAACCTACAAATTAGCATTGTCTCCGAGGTTAGAGGGTGTTCACCCTGTGTTTCATGTGTCCCAGCTTAGGGAGTACATACTAGATCTGAGGCACGTTGTGAGTTATGATGATCTGGTGGTTGAGCTAGACCACACCTTTGCAGAGCACCCTATTGCAGTGCTAGAACGAGGTGTGAGACGCCTGCGTTCGAAGGACTTTCTTATGCTGAGGATACAGTGGTCTAGACGAGGACCGATGAGGCTACATGAGAAACTGAGGATAGTATCCAGAGGAACTATCCAGAGTTCCACGCCGAGATAGATGGACCTGTAGGATTCACGAGTAGATCTTAGTGCCATCTTGGTGAGTGCATGTTATGCTATGTATTTATGTGATATGTTGTGTTTTCGTGCTAGCTGTGATATGTGCATATGATCTGTTAGATCTTTTTTTATACCGCGATAGGTATAGTTGGAGACGGTTCTTTCCTCCATGTTATGGTGTGTGTATGTTAGGATCAGCAGGAGATGGTTCTTTCCTCCATGATAGCATTAATGGACATAGTGTGAGTAGAGATGGCTTTCCTCCACGTAGTAGTGTTATATGTATGTTTTAGCTGGAGATGGTTTACCTCCATGCTAGTGTGATGTGGTTAGTGTTCGGCTAGAGATGATTTTCCTCCAGGCCTTGTTTAGAGTTGATGATGGTGTGCTGGAATGATGATTCCTCCATGTTGTGTTTGAGGATATAGAATGGTATAGGTTGTGACATGATGTCTCTGAGAGGGAGAGTTATACCTCGGCTTATGGGTCCGAGAGGCTTTGGGATCTTGTAAGTTTCGAGACAAAACTTGATTTTAGGGGAGTGTGATGTAAGATCCTTAGTTTTTAGGAGCTGAGTTGTGTTGAGCCAGGGCTGAGCCGCCCTTGCGGGCTTTGTGAGCCGCTCCTGCGCCTCAGGAGGGCCGCCCCTGCGCCTTGCCTGGTCCGCCCCTGCGGGTTTGTACGGCTGCAGCCACCTTTGTTGACCTCTTGACCTTGCTTTTGGCTAGCTTCCTATATAAGCTTCCCATTGCTTCAGTGAGAGGGTTTTCCTCATCTTCTTTAGCCCTATCTCCCTCTCTACGCTCTTCTTCTTCTTCCTCTTCTCTTCTTTGATCTTCCTTGATCTTGTGAGAGAGTTTTGAGAGTTTGATTGTGGTTTTGGCTTTGGATGATCATGAGGTTGATGCTGAGTGTTGTTGTTGTGTTGTGGATAGCCAGTTGTGGTGAGGTTGTTGTGATCTTCTCATCTGCTTAGGTTTTGTGGTGAGTCTTTCCTCTTCCTCTTCATCTTCTCTTCTCTACTTCCTATCTTTCTCTTTAGTTTAGTATTCACAAGTTTAGACTTGTGTTGGATCATTTCTTGGACGTTTTGATGTTCATACATGTGTATATATGTATGTGTTATGTTGTTGTGTGGTGAAGAAGTAAAGAAAGTCGAGAGAAGGATCAGAGATAAGTCGAGACCGACCTTCTGCACAAACAGCCGCCCATGCGCCTGTCTTGAGCCGCACCTGCGCCTAGTGTGTGTTCTCCACTTAGCGTGCGTGCAAATAAGCTTTAAATTTATAAAACTAGAATCAAGCAAGCGAACCCGCAGTGTACGGATCGACGTAGTTAAGCAAGAATTCCAGAGTATCGAACACAGGGATTTGGGGGGAACAAATTCAATTTCAGATTATCAAGCAAGTAATTGTAAGAGCTTTGCAAATTATTGGGGAAACAACAATCCTAAAGATCCAAGTATCCAGCTGTGGCAATTGATTCAAGATATACTAATGATATAAGGACAGAGTTAAGATATACAAAGGTATGCTAATGTAAGGTAATCGTACGGTGAAGTTCCAAAAACCTTATATGACTCACCTACAAGACACTCTCTATAAAGGTTGTTGAGGCTTCAATATAAAAAGGTTCTAAAGATGAGAATTAACGTCAAATACCCAAACTTGTAATCCAAGCATCAAGACTAACTAAACCGATTACGGTTGTGACACTCACAATCGAGGTAGAGGTTGTTGAGGCTTCACTACCACCTAGAAAAGGCAAGCCTAAACTAAGTTAAAGCAAATCTTTAACTTTGGACTAAAGTAAAAGCAAGTTCGTAAACTTAAGGGAAATCACGGTTAGTTCTTGAGGATCCACGGCCGTGGACTCAAGAACAGGCCGTAATTTAGGGTTCGTCGGAGATTCTCTCTAACTCTCAGGGTCCAATTTAATTACGATCGATCTATCATCATCTAAGCCACAACTATCAACCCTTCACCTTAGAATTTTTAAGGGTTTTTAGCCAACAATGGTCATTATGATATCAAATTCAAGGTTTAAAAGATTGAAAGATGAAAACTTCCGAAAACTTTCAATAAACTTCAAACCAACCTCAAAGTCACAATCAAGAACAAATATCGTCACTAGATTCGGGATAGAACAAACAACACAATCTTAGATAAGAAGGAAGAACGGGATGTCAATCCGTCTTCTAAATCAAACCTAAACAATAAGAGGAATCTTCTTGCGAATATCCTTCCGAATCTTCGATCTTCCGTCAATCCGGAAATCACCAATAGTGTTGCGCCAAATCTCTCAATAGAACTTCTACCAAAGGCGAGATTAGGGCAATTCCAAACGCAATCGTCAATGCGTCTAGGGTAAGCGAAGGTGTATGCCTCAAGCGAGGTGACGGAATCTCTCTTCGTCCGTCCTTTTATAGTGTATGATGAAATAGCGGCCCGGCCCAATCCTTTAGAAGATTGTGGCTTAAAGTGTGGCGAAAAAGATCGCCAAGATCACGGTCGTGGAAGGTTCCACGGCCGTAATTTAGAGCGTGGGAATCAACACGGTTTGGACCATCTTCGCCACGGCCGTAGAAGTTGCTGGAATGAACCACGTTTCCTTAACCATGGTTCCACAGCCGTGGAACTGAACGTGGAAAGTAGTACGGCCGTATTTTAGAGCGTGGTTTAGGGCAAGAACGTGATTCTTCCCTATCCTCGTGCACTCCTCAAGTTGACACTCCTTTTGCTCCTAAGAATGTCCTCAATCCATGGACATTGCTCAACAACTCCATCTTGCTCGATTCCGTTCGAAAATAGCTCCCAATCACCTATAATCAACATAAAGCTTGTGTAGATCTCTATATCGACATTATAGACAAACTAGCTCACAAATGCATCTATGCTCAATCAATGACTATCAATATGAATCAAATACACTTAGAAAACGTGCCTAAAATATCACAATATTTCATGCTAACAAATAACCCCATACTTGCAACTTGCTTGTCCCTAAGCAAGGTCTTTCAAAAGCTTTAAAACAAGAGTTAGGATGAAATATGTGTACCTTCTCAAAGCTATACTTCTTTTGGATGAATGTGCTTTCTAAACAATAGATCATTCTCAAATCTTGCTTCAATCGTTTATAGGACTTTCATACACTTAATCAAAGAGTAAAGAGTAAAGAAAACTCATGAATCAATCAAACTTCCATACAAACATCATAACCCTTAAACATTAACAAAATCAATCATAAGAAGCTTCAATTTAGATCACCAAGTCATATAACATTCTTTTGATCTTAAGGACTTTCAAAGAAAAAGGTCTAGAATGTGGAAAGGGAAGGAAACTTTAAGGAATGTGGTGCATGAATTCGGGAAAGTGGACAACTACTCTTATCTTCTTCACTTGCGGTTTCCGCAACACTTTCAACTTAGAGCTTCGCTCTCTTCCTTTCATTTTTCGACTTTACTTTTGGAGTTATGGATAGAGGTGCACAAAAACCGAAGCCTAGGAGATTGGAGTTTCTCAATTTTTATGAGATGCCTCAAACCCTTAGCGCACATACCATAATCCGCTAGGAATATCGCTCAATCCGACTTTGGCAAGACACAAACACCCGGCTATGTGAATGGTGCCGAGTTACTCATCATCATGATTGACTTCCCCAAACCTACAATTTCTTTCTATTCTTTTGATTGCAAATAATTGCTCTCATGGCCCTCCCACATCAAACATGCCTTTTTCATTCACTTCTCCAAATTCCCGGATAGGTAAAGGAGGTCAATATTTCAATGAGGAGTTAAATGATCAAAGAAAGAAGAAAGAAAAATCGAATTGCCTTAATCATCTCAACAAGAAGCATAAGAACTCATAGTGTGATTTCAATTTCAATTCCTCAACATGATTTAAGTAACATTCATCACATTATGAAACTTGCAAAAGAGGCATAATCAACTCATTCAAATTCTTTTCAATTCACTATTCATTTAAGCATGCAATTGTCATCAAACTCGATTCACAAGTAGTGATTATCATGGAAATCATCTCAATTCCTTAGTAGCACAAAATTTTTCAAAATTTTTCAATTTTTATGGGTTTTTCAAACTCTTTTTCATGCAATGCAATAATGAAACGTGCAACAATATAATGAACATGCAATGATAGTCTCGATAGAAGCAAACATAGTGAGTAAGAGTTATTACAGACTTTTAGTCACACCCCACCCCTACTTGGGACGAACATTGTCCCTAATGTTCAAAAGAAAGAAAGAAAAGAAAGAAAAGAAAAAAGAAACTCACAAAATGGCGGTGGAGCGGCTAAAGCTGTCGGTCATGCAATCATCATCACTGCGGCGCTGGTGGAGGCGGGAATGGAGAGAAGCTAGGATCATAAAACCGCCCAAACTGCTGGCGGTAGACATCTCTCATCATGTGATCGAGGTCGTCCAAGCGTCCATCTCTAGCATCGGCTCAAATCTCCAATGCTCCTACTCTCTCCGAAAGACCAGTAGCCCAATCCGGCATCTGCTCATACCATCCCGGAGCATGATTGTACCACTCTGGAGTGTCGGATGGTGTTGGTGCTGGTGTTGGTGCAGATGGTGTCTGTGTAGCCCATGGAGGTGGAGCTCCATACCATGCAGGAGGTGTCTCAGCCCAAGTGGGTCTCTCACTCACGCTGGCGCGGCGAGAAGACGAGCCTGAAGCTCTAGCGGGACGTGGAGAACGTCTAGGCACATCTGGGGCCGCATCCGGCTGATCCGGAAACGTGCCAAACTCCTGCTCGGCTCCTCCTCCACCCTCAAACTGATCCCTCATCTCCTCCTCCTCAACTACGGGCGGTGGTGGGACGTATGGAGGAGCTGCAATCCTGTTCGCATGCATAGCAGCGAACGTCTCCTTCCAATTATGGCGTCCAGCCATAATGGAGTACTCCTGTAGCCACTCAATACCCCTACCCGTCCTGCTCTCCCAAGGCATGGCCGCATAAGGCGGAACTCTATGTGTGGGGAAGATAAGACCTCTAGTCATGAAGGCATGAAGTCCTAAAGGTACGGCTGGTATGCGGGTACAGGCAGAAAAATCAACACCCAACGCCCTAGCAAGGTGGGTGACAATCCCACCATATCCAATGTTGCCCTTCCTCTTGTTCTTAAGCTTGCTCATAGTAGCAGCTAAGAGGGTGGCACAGTCAGCTCGGCGCCCATACAGCATAGAGTATAGCAGAAAGAGCTCATCCGTCTTGATCTTTTGGGGCGTCTCCGTCCTAGGGAAGAGACACTCTGAAAGAACACGGTGAGCAATCTTCAAGGCCAAGTGATACATCAACTTGGCCTTGGTATCAGCAGGTTGCCAGCGGTCCTCGCTGGCGTATATCATAGCAACCTCCTCCCAAAAGTCTTTGGCGTAAACGCCACTAGGAAAGCGACCATTGAAGGTCTCATGGAACCCAAAGAAGGTCCCAAACTCACGGATGGTAAAATCATAGTTTCTTTCCATAAGATGGAAAGAAACGGTCCTATCCACATGGCTGTGCTCGAAAGACGTCACAACCTCCCTCGTAATCTCCTCATAAGCGTCTTCTCGGATAGCCGAGAAGACAACTAGTTCGGCTCTATCCAAGAGCCAAGTAAGGTCATCTACAATGTTAAGAGGAGCTAGATCCTCTAACAGTAGGTACCTAGGTCCAATCACAGGTCTCTCATGGATCCTCTCGAATGCATCAAGGTGATCCTCATGAATGGTCGGTACTCTAGGGCTAGGAGGTGAGGGTGATGAAGGTGATGATGAAGGTGAAGGGGAAGAGGGTGGTGGTGCTCTAGAGGATGAAGAAGAAGAGGGATTACCCTTCCTCTTCTTGTTTTGGTCATTCTTTTTCTCCTTAATCCTCCCAGAAAATCTCCTCACGAAGTCCATCACTGTTCAAAATTACGGGCTGTTCTTGGTGATTCCACGGCCGTGGTTCTGTTAGTGACCGTGGTTTGTCTAGTTTTTTCGCAAATCTCAAAAATCAACACTCAAACTCAATAATCAGACAGCCCTAGTCTAGTTCCTTCCAATTTCAATCAGTTCTTCCTAAAATTTCTAGCAAAACGAACCAAATCGACAAAGATCAAGAAGAGGGAAAACACCTAGGTTTCGGATTTTTTAAATCCGAATTGTGCGTTCCGTGGTGAATCTCCGCTCGATTCGCTGCTTGGATCTTGTTGGTGGTTGAATTTGCTTCAATTTGGGAAGAAGAATCGTCGAAAACGATTAAGGAATGAAGATTTGGGAGTAGGGTCGTGGAATCGGCGATTTGGGTCGTGGAAGGGGTTTTTGTGAGGTGTTTTTGTGAAGAACGTGGTTTATATAGTCACAGGAAAAATTTTGAAAATCACGGTCTGTCGGGGTGTTCCACGGCCGTGGAAATGTACGGAACCGTGGTTTTGATGATTTTTCAAAGGCTTTTGGAAATTACGGTCACTGTAGCTGTCACGACCGTGGTTTAGGCCGTGGAACCCTCTGTAATGCTCCAAAGTCCAAGTTTTGTCACTTTTCTTCAACATTATCCTTCCCTTCCCCTTTTCCATCGTTCCTACATCCAAAAACACGAACATACCGGAAGAAATCGAGGCAAAATAAAGCGAAAAACGTCTAAACTAAGCTAAACTATGAATCGAAAACAAAAAACAAAAATGAAATACCTTGGGTTGCCTCCCAAGAAGCGCTTTGTTTAAGGTCCGTAGCTAGACCAATCTAGCACTTATTCGAGTGCGGTAGGCGCGAACTCTTCAGCTTGGATTTCCGGTGTATACTTCTTGAGTCGTTGACCGTTCACCTTAAAGCTTCCGCCCGCTTCACCCCATACTTCAACTGCACCATGGGGGAAAATACGCTTAATTAGAAAAGGTCCGGTCCAACGGGATTTGAGCTTACCTGGAAAGAGACGAAGCCTTGAATTGAAGAGGAGAACTTGATCTCCTTCTTTAAAGTCCTTTAGAATGATATGCTTATCATGCCAACGCTTTGCTCTCTCCTTATAGATCTTGGCGTTTTCATAAGCGTTCAAGCGGAGTTCGTCCAGCTCATTAAGGTCTAGGAGACGCTTCTCTCCCGCTTCCTTCATGCTGAAATTCAACCACTTGATAGCCCAAAACGCCTTGTGCTCCAACTCTACCGGCAAGTGACAAGACTTCCCATACACAAGGTTGTATGGTGTGGTTCCTATGGGTGTCTTGTACGCAGTCCGGTATGCCCACAATGCGTCATCAAGCTTCAAAGACCAACCCTTCCTAGTCCTTGAAACCGTCTTCTCTAACATTCCTTTGATCTCCCTATTTGAGATCTCAACTTGTCCACTTGTTTGTGGATTATAAGGGGTAGCAATCTTGTGAGTAACCCCATACTTAGCTAGAAAAGCTTCAAAGCGCCGGGCAATGAAGTGAGAACCTCCATCACTAATGATAGTCCTTGGCATCCCAAATCGAGGAAAAATGGTCTTGTTGAAGAACTTAACCACCACCATGGCATCATTGGTGGGAGAGGCAATTGCTTCTACCCATCTAGAAACGTAATCCACCGCCAATAGTATGTATTGGTTTCTTCAAGAGGATGGGAACGGTCCCATAAAATCTACTCCCCAAACATCGAAAATCTCCACCTCTTGGATGTTGTTGAGGGGTATCTCATTCATCCTAGAGATATTGCCTGTTCTTTGACAAGCATCGCAGCAAGAAACAAAGGATTGCACATCTCTAAATAAAGTAGGCCAAAAGAATCCAGATTGCAATACCTTTGCGCTAGTCTTGTTCGAACTAGCATGTCCTCCACAAGGTAGTGAATGACAATGGCGGATGACACTTTGCATCTCATCTTCCGGCACACATCGCCGAATGATGCCATCCGGACCTCTCTTAAAGAGGAGAGGCTCGTTCCAAAAGTATTCCCGGACATCCTTAAAGAACTTCTTTCTTTGTGCGTAGGATAATCCGGGTGGTATCTCCTGACAAACCAAATAGTTAACAAAATCAGCAAACCATGGTTCGTTACCTTTGGAGATCACATCGATGCACTCCTCTATAATGTGTAGGTGTTCGTCCGGGAAGGAGTCATCGATGGGTAAATGGTCGTCCTCTAGATGTGTTAGGCGACTCAAATGATCCGCAACAGAATTTTTTGAACCTTTCTTGTTGCGGATCTCTAGATCGAATTCTTGTAGGAGAAGAATCCATCTAATTATCCTTGGCTTCACATCTTTCTTCGCAAGGAGGTACCGGATCGCAGCATGATCCGTGTAGACAATGACCTTTGCACCTACAAGATAAGAGCGAAACTTGTCAATAGCATAGACAATAGCTAAAAATTCTTTTTCGGTAGTGGCGTAATTGAGCTACGCTTCATCTAGCGTCTTGCTAGCATAGTATATGGCATGGGTTCGCCCTTCCTTTCGTTGTCCAAGGACAGCTCCTATAGCTACGTCACTAGCATCGCACATAACCTCAAAGGGAAGAGTCCAATCCGAAGGTTGGATAATAGGTGCTGAAATTAGAGCTTGCCAAATGGTGTTAAACGCATCCAAACATTCCTGCTAAAACTCAAAAACCGCATCCTTCATCAATAGATTAGTGAGAGGTTTTGATATCTTAGAAAAGTCTTTAATGAAGCGTCTATAGGATCCGGCATGTCCTAGAAAACTTCTTATCCCTTTCACCGAAGTTGGGGGAGGAAGCTTTTCTATGGTCTCTATCTTAGCCTAATCCACCTCTATCCCTCTACTAGAGATTAGGTGTCCTAGTACAATTCCTTCCTTAACCATAAATTGACACTTCTCCCAATTAAAAACTAGGTTAGTGACTTCACACCTTTGTAAAACAAGAGAAAGGTTAGAAAGGCAATCGTTAAAAGAGGAACCGTATACGGAGAAATCGTCCATGAAGACCTCCATGATTTCCTCTATGTATTCGGAGAAGATGGCCATCATGCACCTTTGAAAGGTGGATGGGGCGTTGCAAAGCCCGAACGGCATTCTCCTATAGGCAAACGTACTCCACGGGCACGTGAATGTGGTCTTCTCTTGATCATCCGGGTGTATCGGAATCTGAAAGAAACCACTATAACCGTCAAGGTAGCAAAAATGTGAATGTTGTGCTAACCTTTCAAGCATTTGATCAATGAATGCAATGGGAAGTGATCCTTCCTCGTTGCATTGTTGAGCTTGCGGTAGTCAATGCACATCCTCCATCCTGTTACGGTTCGGGTAGGAATGAGTTCGTTGTTTTTGTTGGTGATGACCATCATTCCTCCCTTCTTCGGAACTACTTGAACCGGACTCACCCACTTACTATCGGAGATAGGATAGATGATACCTGCATCAAGAAGTTTAAGAATTTCCTTCTTGACAACCTCCTTCATGGTCGGATTTAACCGCCTTTGAGGTTGTCTTGAAGTCCTAAAGTCTTCCTCCATTAATATCTTATGCATGCATAGGGAGGGTTTAATTCCTACTAAGTCCTCAATAGTGTAGCCTAAAGCTTTCCTATGTTTCCTAAGGACAATCATGAGCTGATTATGTTCATCTATGCTTAGATCGGAACTAACAATAACCGGAAAGGTAGAATTAGGTCCTACGAAAGCGTACCTTAGATGAGTAGGAAGTGGTTTGAGTTCCATTGCTTTCGGAGCTTCCAATGATCCTTGAGGAGCATCCGATGTCTCCTTAGAAGTTTCTAAGGGTGTTGAAGGTGTAGGAGAAGAATCAAAAGAAGTTGAAGAAGTGTCTCGATCACCCTCTTCCACGGCCAAAATTACGGTTTTCCCATGTCCTCCACGGCCGTGGTTTAGGGCGTGGAAGGTGGTCACGGTTGCTCTGTCTCCTCCACGACCGTGTAACCCCCTGGAGTGAGCCACGCTTTGGGTTGTGAGATCCACGGCCGTGGAATATAGTGTATGGCCGTGGATTCTCACGTTTTCTGCCTCATCGTGGAGTTTTTCAAACTCCACTTCACCCATCTCTTCTTGTGCTTCTAAGGCTTCAATTGCCTTATTACACTCCTCTTCTTCCCCTACATTCGTTAGACTCATAGTAATGATCTTTTGTAAAGGATCTTTGAAGAGAATAGCACTTACCTCCTCTCTAGATAACCCTTCTTCATCTTGGATATGGAATATATCCTCATCAAAGATTGGCTCCTTCACTAGAGTGGAAAGAACGAACTCTACCTTCTCTTCTCCTATGTCAAAGGCGAGTCTAGCATTCTTGCAATCGACTATGCAGCCGGAAGTTGCAAGAAATGGTCTTCCGAGTATGATCGGGACCGGACTATCTGCAGGAATGTCAAGCACGACAAAGTCAATGGGAACAAAGAATTTACCTAGCTTGACTGAGACGTCTTCTACAATACCGACGGGGCGAGTGATGGATCGGTCCGCCATGTACAACGTCATCTTCACCGGTTTAGGGTCGCCTAAACCGATCTTCCTGCACAATGCAAGTGGTATGATGCTCACACTTGCTCCTAAGTCACATAATGCATCATATGTGACATCTCCCACTCCTATGGGAATGCAAAACGACCCCGGATCCTTTAGCTTTGGGGGCATTTTCGCTTTCATGGTCTTGATGAGATCCGAAGAATCCGAACTCATCTTGACCTCACCGAAATCTTCTAGCTTCCTCTTATTGGAGAGGATCTCTTTCAAGAACTTGCCATAAGCCGGCATACCTACAATAGCATCAATAAAGGGTATATTAATATGCAGCTTGCTCATGAGTTCTATAAACTTACCAAACTGTTTATCTAGGCGCGCTCTCGCTCTAGATTGAGGGAATGGTAGGGGAGGTTTGTAAGCTGGAGGAGGAACGTAGACATCTTCCTTCTCCTTCCCCTTCTCTTTGTCTTTCTCTACGGGGACTTCAACGAACTTAGGCTGCGGATCGGTGGTAGTCACTCCGCTCCTAGTTGTGATTGCCATCACCCTTCCCTTAGGGTTGTCCTCCGTCTTTCCTGGAAGTTTCCCTTGATTCCTAGGAACTTCCTCCGCATGGCTGAACATTTGGTTTTCTAAAACCTTTTGGGCTTTATCAACCTTAGAAATTTGATCATCAACCTTAATGATGCGGTTCTCCAAACCTTGAAGCTTTCCCAAAATCATTTCCAACATGGGATCGGGCTTCTCCTTCCCCAAAGTGTTTCCTCCATTAGATGTTTGCCCCTGGCTTTTCAAAGGAGTAGAGGAAGAGGAAGGTGGAGTTAGTGAATTTGAATTGGAAGGATAAGAGTTACCGGAATTTTGTTGATTGGAGCGCCAATTGTTGTTGTTTGAACCCCTATTGTTGTTCCAATTGTTGTTCCGGTTGTTGTTGTTGTCATTCCAATTGTTCCGGTTATTATTCCGGTTATTATTGTTGTTGTTGCGGTTTGTGTTCTCACTGCCATTGTTGTTGTTGCTCAAATAGCCAACATCCTTGCCTTGTTGCTTTGGAAAGTTGGTCTTGATTGCCTCCTTCAACTCTTTGATCTCATTGTTGAGGGAGAAAATCTGATTTTGAGCTTCATGTGTGAGCTTTGCTCCTTGCTCCATATGATTTCCCTCCACTTTCCGGTGGGAATACTTCTCTATGACTCTTGCTTGCTTCTTAATAAAGTCTCAAGCGTCATCTTCTCTCATGTCCATGAATGTTCCACATGAGAGGGATTGGAGGTTGAATTGCGTTCCCGCATCCAGCCCCTTATAGTAAATCTCCAACAATGCAAGCTTGGATATGCCATGATGAGGGCAATCCAATAACAAGTCCTGAAACCTTTCTCATGATTGAAACAAACTTTCGTTAGGCTTCATGGAAAATGCATTGATCTTACCTCTAAGTTCCGCCGTTTTGGATGGCGGAAAGAATTTGGTGAGGAACTCCGCGGAAAGGTCTTCCCACGTGTCTAGTTTCCCACTAGGAAGAGCTTGGTACCAAGACAACGCTTTCCCCTTCAAGGAGAAGAAGAAAGGCTCGAGCTTATAGTTGTTGGTAGTAGCGTTCTTCGGCCTCATTGTCTCCATCATACACTCAAAGTTTTGTAAGTGTTGGTGTGGAGATTCAGCGCTTGTTCCGCCAAATTGGTTTTGGCGAACAAGAGTAATAACTTGAGGGTTGAAGCTAAACCCTTGCACATCATCAGCATTGAAGTTCATGCCCAAACGGCGCGGTTGTTGTGTTGGATCCATCCTTTGGCCAAGAGTTCTTGGCTCATCATCTACACGTTCGATCCTTGCATTCCTAGGTGGAACACGACGATTAGCAGCTCCCCGTGGATGGAAAGGATTCACATTGATCGTGGGATCAATTTCCTCTAGCGGTGGCATGGAAGAATCACTATCATCAGCGGATGAATGGCTTCTTCTTCTTGATCTTGATCCCCTCCTTGAGGATTTCTTGCTCCCCTTATTCTTAAGGTCGCTTATTTCTATCCTCATCTGAAACATCATATCTTTTAGATCGTTAACTTCAGATTGATGACGATCCATCTCATCCCGGCGAATATTCTCATTCCATTGGAGTTGAGCTTCTTTCTCCGCTAGCTCCGCTTGAAGATCACGTTCGTGTTCTTCAGCCATCTTCTTTTCCTTACGCTTTTGCCTTAAAGTCCTCTCAAGCTCTTGATCAAGAGGTAAGAGGTCTCCGGTGTTCCTAGACCTGCGCATGCACTCAAAAAGATATCAAATAACGAGAGCAAGCCCCCAAGCTTGACAACCGGCTACCGAATTCGGCCTAGACCAGATCCCCGGCAACGGCGCCAAAAACTTGTTCGCCACTTAGCGTGCGTGCAAATAAGCTTTAAATTTATAAAACTAGAATCAAGCAAGCGAACTCGCAGTGTACGGATCGACGTAATTAAGCAAGAATTCCAGAGTATCGAACACAGGGATTTGGGGGGAACATATTCAATTTCAGATTATCAAGCAAGTAATTGTAAGAGCTTTGCAAATTATTGGGGAAACAACAATCCTAAAGATCCAAGTATCCAGCTGTGGCAATCGATTCAAGATATACTAATGATATAAGGACAGAGTTAAGATATGCAAAGGTATGCTAATGTAAGGTAATCGTACGGTAAAGTTCCAAAAACCTTATATGACTCACCTACAAGACACTCTCTATAAAGGTTGTTGAGGCTTCAATATAAAAAGGTTCTAAAGATGAGAATTAACGTCAAATACCCAAACTTGTAATCCAAGGATCAAGACTAACTAAACCGATTACGGTTGTGACACTCACAATCGAGGTAGAGGTTGTTGAGGCTTCACTACCACCTAGAAAAGGCAAGTCTAAACTAAGTTAAAGCAAATCTTTAACTTTGGACTAAAGTAAAAGCAAGTTCGTAAACTTAAGGGAAATCACGGTTAGTTCTTGAGGATCCACGGCCGTGGACTCAAGAACAGGCCGTAATTTAGGGTTCGTCGGAGATTCTCTCTAACTCTCAGGGTCCAATTTAATTACGATCGATCTATCATCATCTAAGCCACAACTATCAACCCTTCACCTTAGAATTTTTAAGGGTTTTTAGCCAACAATGGTCATTATGATATCAAATTCAAGGTTTAAAAGATTGAAAGATGAAAACTTCCGAAAACTTTCAATAAACTTCAAACCAACCTCAAAGTCACAATCAAGAACAAATATCGTCACTAGATTCGGGATAGAACAAACAACACAATCTTAGATAAGAAGGAAGAACGGGATGTCAATCCGTCTTCTAAATCAAACCTAAACAAGAAGAGGAATCTTCTTGCGAATATCCTTCCGAATCTTCGATCTTCCGCCAATCTGGAAATCACCAATAGTGTTGCGCCAAATCTCTCAACAGAACTTCTACCAAAGGCGAGATTAGGGCAATTCCAAACGCAATCGTCAATGCGTCTAGGGTAAGCGAAGGTGTATGCCTCAAGCGAGGTGACGGAATCTCTCTTCGTCCGTCTTTTTATAGTGTATGATGAAATAGCGGCCCGGCCCAATCCTTTAGAAGATTGTGGCTTAAAGTGTGGCGAAAAAGATCGCCAAGATCACGGTCGTGGAAGGTTCCACGGCCATAATTTAGAGCGTGGGAATCAACACGGTTTGGACCATCTTCTCCACAGCCGTAGAAGTTGCTGGAATGAACCACGTTTCCTTAACCATGGTTCCACGGCCGTGGAACTGAACATGGAAAGTAGTACGGCCGTATTTTAGAGCGTGGTTTAGGGCAAGAACGTGATTCTTCCCTATCCTCGTGCATTCCTCAAGTTGACACTCCTTTTGCTCCTAAGAATGTCCTCAATCCATGGACATTGCTCAACAACTCCATCTTGCTCGATTCCGTTCAAAAATAGCTCCCAATCACCTATAATCAACATAAAGCTTGTGTAGATCTCTATATCGACATTATAGACAAACTAGCTCACAAATGCATCTATGCTCAATCAATGACTATCAATATGAATCAAATACACTTAGAAAACGTGGCTAAAATATCACAATATTTCATGCTAACAGTGTGTAAGCCGCCTCTACGCCCTGAGTCATCCTCCCCTGCGCCTGACTGGTTCAGCGCCCCTGCATCCTTTGTTGCCGCTGGTGCGTCCAGGGCATACCTTGTTGGTATGATTCCTTCTTTCCTTTATTTTGGCCTAGTTTTAGTTGTTGAGCAAGGCTAGCTTGGTTAGGATGAGATGATGAGTTGCGTGATAGAGATGTGTCTTAGGCACTTGTGTTTTTGTTGAGGATATGCCTTAGGCATCTGTGACCATGTTATGATCTCGAGCTTTAGATTGGGGTCATAGGTTGGTTTGTGGTTATGGAGACGAGTCTCCTAAGCGTTGCAGTATATGATGATATGTGCCTTGCTATTGCACGCGTTGATTACTTCCCCAAGGGGAAGCTGTGACATGGTACAGGTTGCGGGTATATTTGGTAAGTTCATAGGACTTACTTAGCGTTCAGTTGTGGATTTGCGTGATTGTAATGGTTGTGTTTATGTTGAGGATATGCCTTAGGCATCTGTGACCATGTTATGATCTCGAGGTTTAGATTGGGGTCATAGGTTGGTTGTAGTTATGGAGACGAGTCTCCTAACCGTTGCAGTATATGATGATGTGTGTCTTGCTATTGCAGGCGTTGATTACTTCCTCAAGGGGAAGTTGTGATGTGGTACATGTTACGGGTATATATGGTAAGTCCATAGGACTTACTTAGCTTTCAGTTGTGGATTTGCGTGATTGTAATGGTTGTGTATGTTCATATGGTTGTGCATTTATAACCTAAACCGGACTAGGATGACCATTTATTACCTTAAATGGCCCAAGTGTATTATAACGGGTCATGACCACATATGCCTCCACTCGAGGGTAGGGGAGGTGCTTGGAAGCCAGTAACACAGGGGGGACGAGTAATGATCACCCCCATGCAAACCCTTGTGTTAACGGGGGAAGGGACGAGGTTCTTTAGGCTCCTCGTATCACAAAATAAGTTGAATTAGTAATGGAATAACGTAATTGAAGATAATAAATGAATGTGTGTGTGGCATTGCATGTGTGATGTGTGGATGTGTGCTTGTGCTATTACCTTCATTCTTATTCATTGTTGTAGCTAACGATGTATACCGCATTGTAGATGATCTGCAGGTTAGGAAGACTGTAGAGTGAGCCAAATGGGGTGACCAGCCGAGGACTTCTGTACATTAGGGTTGCGTGGGATATGGGATATCTTTTGTGTCTGATGTTTATGGATGTTGTTTTGTACTCGGTTTTTATGTTGTAAACCTTTTTGATGTATCTTATACAGCTTTATGTATTTGGTTTTAATCTACCTGTGCCTTGCTGTAAGATCCGGTGAAATTGTTGTCAGGCTAGGGTCGGGATCCATTGTGAGATCCTAGCCCAATGTGACATCCCGAGTCCCGTGGAATCGAGGTGTTACAGGCGTGCCTTTGACATTTAATTGTAGTGAAAGGGTTCTACGATCGTTCTTGATTGTGTGTTAGAGTCATAGCTTCCCTATCGTGCTCCAAGTCATTTCTTAGGGTGAGAACCTAATATATTCAGCTAACGATCCATACATCACCGGATCATTCACACCATCCCCAACCTTCTCCGAGCCATCGGTCACCCTCCATACACGATATATCCCTCGTTTGTCCATTCCTCATAATAAGGATCGGAAGTGTCAATTGGTGTCGAAAGATCGGGACTCAATCACAGCTAACCCCGTATCAATTTGGGTAATTTCGAAATCTTGAAATTGATCTCCCATGTTGAATTTATTTCATTTGTTGGTGGTTTAATTTTTCTAACCTAGATCTACTTGTTAAAGCATTGAATCACCCATGATTGAGTGATTGTTTGCTAGATATATCTTCTTATATTAGTTGAGACCGTGAGGTGATATGCAGTTCATTATGCATAGTTTGGACCCCTATGATGTTTGATTGGAGTGGATTAACGGCGAATGCATGATCCTTCCTCTAAATGTGTGAATTCATACATGATAAGACTCGTTTGATGATGTTTGACAAATAGCATTACCATTATGATGTCTTACATTGTTATATTTGTATTTGAGCTTAGATTCATTTTGATTGGATTGTGGCATGCCCATTGTATGATTTAGTTGATTTGAATCATCCTATAAGATTCAAAAGAAAATTATGATTATTTGATGAACACACCTTACATACTTGTTTCCTCCTTATACCCATTCTTGATATATTACATTAAAAAAGTCATTAAAATTAACAAAAAAATAAGAAAAATAAATTTAAAATTAATTATGACCTCATTGAAAAAATAATCTAATAAATTTATGATAGAATTTTTTTATATATAAATTTATATTTTGAATTAAAGGTAATATTTATTTCATGAATTGAAATAATTTTTTTTATCTTAGATTTAATATAAAATATTTATAAATTAAACTAAAAACATTTATTTAAGCCGCTAGAAATTTAAAAATATAGTAATTTTTTTTAATTTAATTTATATCATTTATTATAATTCGAAATTTTATTAAAAATTATATTTTTTTTTAATTTAAGAATCTGTAAACTAAAGAACTAAAAATATAAAATAAAATAAAATTTTCAAATTAAGATATGATAGAACTTCAAAAAAAATTACAATAATTTAAAATTTTTAGACTCTTAATTTTAAATTTTTTTTATATATTTTATTTTAAATCCGAAATTAAAAAAATTATTTTCTTTAAAAAAATAAATTTATCTTTCATTTACATTTTATTAAAAATACAAAAAAGGTATAATTCTATTATAAATTTATTATTTTAATATTTAATGTGGTCAAAATTAGTTTTAAAATTATTTTTCTGTTTTTT
Source organism: Fagopyrum homotropicum (assembly GCA_033239125.1). Lineage (NCBI taxonomy): Eukaryota > Viridiplantae > Streptophyta > Magnoliopsida > Caryophyllales > Polygonaceae > Fagopyrum > Fagopyrum homotropicum. Next base: position 58,712,209 of record BSWB01000007.1, on the reverse strand, counting down.
AATTATTTTATAATGAATTTTTAATGTAATATATAAAGAATGGTTATAAAGAGGAAAAAATAAAATTATGAGGGTACCAAGAGGTTTTTTTGAAACTTAGTGATATCAAGAAGATAAATTCAAACCTTGAGGTAACCGAGAGAGGAAAAACCTAAAGAAATCAGATTTACCAAAACTGTAATTTTCTGCCGTTTTATAAAATCTTGTTTGGGTTTTCAATTATGCGGCAGATGGAAATGTGTGCTAAACTAAATTCCAATCCAATGCCACGATATACCACGAACAATTTTCCAAATAAAAAAAAACAGCTTTGATTGATTGTACTGACCAGCAAAGCTGCCTTGCGCGTCACGGTGTCTTGCCACATGACACGGGAGAGAGAGAGAAACAAATATAGGGAGTAATCTGGAGAGTTCCAGGGGAAGAACCCAAAAGAAGAAGATGAGTCACAACGATTCTACCCGAGTGATGATCGCAGTCAACGAGTCCAGCATCAAGGGCTACCCTCATCCTTCAATCAGTAGCCGTCGTGCTTTCGAGTGGACTCTCCAGAAGATCGTTCGCAACAACACTTCTGGCTTCAAGATTCTCTTTCTTCATGTTCAAGTTCCGGATGAAGACGGTTCTCTCTCCCGGCATCATTTCCTCACTTCTTCATTAACTGCATATTTCACTTACTCTTTATTGTGCTTTTCGACTTTGCATTTGACTATTATCTCGCTCAATCAGTTTTCCATTCCAGCAGGATTTGAATTTTGAGGGTCGGGGTCTCAAGTTTGCGAATGTGAAATTGATTGTTTCTTGCTTTTAGCGTCGATTTGTGGATCTATTTACGGTTCATTTCTCCTTAGTTGGCTGCTTTTGCAAGAAGAACGGCCACTGGTTTACATTATAAAATGCTTCAACTTAAGGTTCTGGACTTATCATAGTGCTGCCAGCGTTAATTAGGTTAAAAATGGGATTTGGATATGATTCGAATCGTAGTTGACACCCGATGCAGTTTACCTGCTTTGGGTGGCTTGTCTTTTGCTCCTGTCATTTCAATTTTGTAGTCCAAGTACAACTCTGATGATTAATTTTGAGAGCCTTCTAGATAAAATAGCAATTTCAGTTAAAGGTTCATTCTAGATGACAATATATTGCTATAATATCTGTTTCTAGTGCTTTTGTTGTTTGGTAAAGTAGAATGAAAAGCCTGAAAGCCTCTAATGGCTATATGAATCTAATAATAATATTAGGGAATGCATAAATCAATTATTTGATAAGTTGAAGTCAGAGATAAAAAATAAGCAGTGATTCGTTTGGAACTAAGTACCATTATGAAATATGAAACACATCTCATTTCCAGTTAGATCTAACTTCTAAATTCATGGTTTTTCCTATTAATTTTTTAACCTGTTTAAACAACTTTGAAGCTTAAATTCTGTTTCAGTTTTTGCATACAAACTTGACTGTTTACTCTTACCTGGCTACGAATACTGCTGTTTAAATTTAATAAGGATTTTTCTTCAGCAGTCAAACTACTCATTTCATTTCATTTCATTATGTCCGTCTGCAGTTTTGTTATGAGATTAAGGTGACAATTTGGAAAAACTTAATTTGTTGACTTTTGACTACATCATTTTTTTGTTAATATACAAACCGAGATCATCTCTAGGTTGATTCAATTTATTTAAACATGAAGTGTTGTTTTCCTTTTCCCTTGCATCCAGTATGTCCATGCAACTTGTAATAACTGTATGTTGCTGCACTCTTTTAATTTGTGCTTAATGTATTGGCCCTTACTGCTATACAGTACAGGGAAACTTGCCACTTATGCTATGGGATTGCCTTTTGTCTAGGTTTCAATGATATGGATAGTATATATGCATCACCAGATGATTTCAAGAATTTGAAGAATGAGGAAAAAAAGAGAGGGCTTCATCTGCTGGAGTTCTTTGTCAATAGATGCCATGAGATTGGGGTATAGAGTTTTTCTTGTTTCCTATGGAGAAACCGACTCCTGTCAACGTTTTAAGACAAGTGCAAGCTATAGATAATTTGATTCCTTTGTTGCACGTTGACTAGATTGATTGTGAAGCATGGATTAGGAAAGGTGACCCTAAAGAAGTAATCTGCCACGAGGTGAAACGTGTTGAGCCTGATCTTCTTGTTGTAGGATGCCGTGGACTTGGACCCTTTCAGAGGTACAAACTATTATTCCCATTACCTTGGATTGATTAAATTGCATTATAATTATTACGACTGTAGGGGCAGATGTGGTAATTCTTTTAGCTGGTTCCAATTGTAGGGTATTTGTTGGGACTGTGAGTGAATTCTGTGTGAAGCATGCGGAGTGCCCTGTGATTACAATCAAGAGGCAGGCAGAGGAAACTCCTCAGGACCCTGTTGATGATTGATTTAGTGATCATCCTGTATTGTACTTTTACTGTGATTTCCCCTAAAATTGTCTCTGTGTCAAGTATTTGATGTTGTTGATTGGTTCCGCAAAGGTATTTAGTGTGATGTGATGTTATATTGAGACGATTTTACCTGTGGTGGCTATCAAGCATTGGAATCTCTATTTTGATGGTTTCTTTGAGGATAATAGTCATGTCATGTCTCACTGTGAAGCACTCCATTCTTACTTCTTAGTATATACGGTTCAGAATATTTAGTTCAAGTCTTTTGCCTATTTATAGGCCAGTTGGCTGCTCTAATTAGCATCTGAACATTTTCCATTCATCGTAAACATTGGAGGCCTTTCAACACAACTTGCCAGTGAGATTCTTCCACTGAGAGGGTCCTAGCATTTTGTCGCATCAGAGCCATTCGATCTGAGTTTTTTTTTTTTTTTATTGTAATGGAAATACTTGTGAGCTTTGTTCATATGATTTGTTGTACAACTTCTTGTTCTTGATTGTTGAGGTTGTTGGTGCATAAAGGATATGCGTCGCTAATTTTGTATAGAGTTGGGTCGATCATCATCATTTTCCATTTGTTCGTACCATCATTTTCCATTTGATCGTTTTGAACGACTACAGTACCATAGTATCTTCACAACTAGACTCGTTATCGCACATTACATTTTACATTTTTGTACGTTGTGCTTTGCAAGTCATTCCTTTTTTGAAACAGAAGTTGTTCACAAATGTATCATCTTTTTCTTTTTCTTTATATGCACAACTTCACAATAGTACACTTAGGCCCCGTTCGGTAGCTTCCATTAAGTCAATTTAGTCGACTGAATCGTTCTTTATCTTGTTCGGTGTTGTTTTGAAGAAAAAATTCAGTCGACTTAATCGAATGATTTTTGAACTTAACCGACTGAATGTTTCATTGGGGCTTGAAAGTTTAAACGGCTAAATCCAATTTCGATGGCATTTGTACCCTTCTTCACTCCTATACAACTCTTCTTCTCTTCTATTGCTACGGCCCTAATTTTTTGTTGGTTTACGATTTGGGTTTTCTTGTCCTCAAATTGCTCCGATTCCGGCTCTGGTCAATTGTATTATCGTCCTTGGCCCCTAGCTTGGAATGAAGTAGGTCGCTGGCGTTTCCCCTGACGATTCCCTAGGCTCGTACCTCTCTTCGGCGTTGATTTTGTTTCTAAATAGTGCCAATTTGAACTAATGTGGATAGCATGAAACTTGGAGAACTCAATTCTTTGGGAATGTTCAGACTTGGAGAACTCAATTCTTAAGAAAACTTGGAGAAGATTGTGAGCAAATTATTAAGCAATATGGACCGATCGAGAAGATTGTGAGCATATTATTAAGCAAACTTGGAAACTCAATTCTTTGGGACACATGTGTTTAACTTGGTAAAAAAAAATCTTATCAAAATCAAACTCAAAGTTTGGAGCAAACTCAAATTTGAAAATATCAATAAGCAAGTCCGTGAAATTGACTCATCGATTGAGAATCTACAAAAGTTAAGTTTTTGGAATTTTTCCAACAAGGAAAATAAGAATTTGAATAGCTTAGGCCACAAAAGAGAATGTCTAATTGAGTTCCACCAAAGTATTAGATGCAACGAGCAAATCAAAGTTGCTAGAGTATGGCAATAAGAACACAAAATACCATAATAGGAAAGCTACACGGAGAAGAAATAAGAAATTAATAATCTTAATTGAAAGAGTAAACGGCCCAACTCTGGAAATCGGATATGAAATAATCAAAGAATTTTCCAAAGACTATAAAAACCGTTTCCGATCAAGTCACGTGAACGAGAATTCCCTAAAGCAATACCTTGAAGTAAGCACAAGCGAAATAACCGAAATGGAAAATAAGGAACTAACCGAACCATTCTCAAATGTGGACATTAAAAAGAAGTATTTGATATTGGAAGCAATATATCTCTGGGTCATGATGGAATATCCACCGGTTTCTTCCAAAAATAATGGAATATCATAGGTCCAAGTGTTATTCGTGCGATAAAAAGTTATCATACGGGTAAAATCCTTACGCAAATGAACCATACCTTCATCACCCTAATCCCAAAGACCGATAACCCCATTTTGACTATTCATTATAGACCTATTAGTCTATGTTCAACAACGTACGTACACAATTATTGCAAAAACTTTAGCATCCAAACTTAATACAATCTTGCCAAAATTGATCCACCCTCTTCAAAGTGCCTTTACTTAAAGTAGATTGATCAATTATAATATTCTTATTGCCCGTGAAATTTGTCATAGTTTCAAAACTAAAAAAGGAAAAGAGGGTTATATAACCATCAAACTCGACATAGAGAAAGCCTATGATAGGATAGACTAACTTTTATCTCGTTGTGTTGGAAAATTTTGGCTTTGAGAAAAAATTTGTTTACTGGATTTTGGAATGCATTTCTACAGTTTTCTATTCTATTCTAATCAACGATAAAGCTATTGATCAGATATATCACAAAAGAGGTTTACGCCAGGGTGACCCAATTCCACCTCTATTATTAACCTAGATGTGGGAGTTCTTGCACGAAATATACAAAAATAAAGTAACCATAATAATAAAAAAAAAAGATTTCCAATAACTAGGAGTGAGACTATTATCCCATTTCTTGTCTTTGCAAGTAATAATTATTTGTCAAAGCCTCGCAAGTAATAAATTACTATATCTCTTGAATGAATATTGCCATATCTCAGGACAAAAGGTTAACTTCTACAAATCGTCCTTTCAAACTACAAAAATATTGGGGCCAGTGGGAAAAGACAAATCCAATTAAATACTGGAATAACCGCTATAGATTGCTCGGATAAATATCTTGGGTGTCCAGTTTTTAAAGGTAAAGTAAATACGAGTGTCTTTGAAGATGTGATAACACAATCTAGACGACAATTAACTAAATGGAAGGCTTTCATGTTATCCTGGGAAGGAAGAACAACCCTAATCACCTTAACGTTAAACCAAACTTAATCATGCAAAGCTTTATACTTCCAACAAGTATTCATAAAGAATTAGATCAAATAAATTGAACTTTCTTTTGGAATAAAGGGCCCAATTTCCACCCTCTTATCGGTAGGGATAAAATTTGCAACCCTAAGCAAAGAGGTGAAGTGGGTATTAGGAAAGCAGAGGACATGAAAAAGGTCCTTCAAATGAAACTATTGTGAAAAATTATGGACGGACCTTATAATATTTGGGTTAAGGTCAATAAACAAAAAATATCTTAAAGGTTCCTTTTTACTCTTCTAAGACATAAATTAGATGATAAAACACAAGTACTACTAGCTATGACTTGGTGTAATATTTGGCTCACTAAAGACAACTAAGAAGAAAGGAAAAACCCATAATATCCATTGGATTGAACCCGAAAATGAATTCACTAAATTTGGATGCCTCTAACTTTGAATTTGGAGAATCAGCCTTCGGATTTATACTTAGAGACCAACATGCTTCAACCATAACTCGAAAACATATCGGCTCTTTATGTTGAAGCATGTGTGCTACGAGAAGGGATGATCAATGCATGTGAATTGAAAATTAACTAAATTTAAACCGTAAAATAAACTACAATTATCAATTTTAATTGTCGATAAGTTTGGAATTGTGTTGGTTTTATCATTGACCACCCCACCACGGTGGAAGATGATTCAGTATAAAATGCTACCGTACAGTATATAAAAAAACACCTCTTCTCGTTAATCAGCGGCTCTTTCCTGTCTTCTCCAATTCGGAGTTGATTTGGTCTAGGTTCGTTATCCTTCTACTCTCTTTCAGTTTGAATCAGTTCAAGTTCGATATCTAGGGTATGAATTTGCTTATTTAAATCTAAAGGCGTCCCAATGAATCGATCGTTGTTGCAGAGTTCTAATCGCATCTTCTCAACATCATGCTCCTCGCCGTTAATCTCCCTTTCCACTTCTACAATTTCTTCTTCTACCTCTCATAGTCTCACCATCCCAAATCCAAAACCCTTCTTAAACCCGCTCTTCAATTTCCTACCGGCGACCCAAAACCCTAACAATCTAGTCACTCTCATCTGCTCTGCTTTGAAACGACATCGACCCAATTCAACCAACCTCCTTGTAATTGACGAGCTACAACCCCTCATCCCTCACTTGGGTTCCACTGAAATCTCCCGAATTTTGCTAAGATGTCAATCCGATTCTCGGCTGGCACTCACTTTCTTCAATTGGGTCAAGAATGATCTAGGAATTACCCTCACTACTAACCACTATTGCACCATGATTCATATCTTGACCTGGTCTCGTGATTTCTCCCATGCTATGGAATTGATTGCTGAAGTGATTGATACTGGTGAGGTCCATGTGTTCGAGGGTTTGGTGTCTTGTTCCGAGGGGTGTAATTGGGATCCTGTCGTGTTCGACATGCTCATCAAGGCCTATGTTAAGATCGGTTCCATTGGAGAAGCGTATAGGGTATTTAAGAGGATGCTAAGGCTTGGGTTCCGGCCCGATGTAGTTTCGTTTAACAAACTTTTGAATGGTCTCTCGAAGTTGAATTGTTTGGATAAGTGTTGGAAGCTTTATCATGACATGTGGGCAGTTGGAATAGTCCCTAATACTATCACATTCAATATTTTGACTCATGTCATATGTAAGGATCAGAATGTCAATAAGGTCAATGAGTTCTTGGAGAAGATGGAAGAGCAAGGCTTTGAACCGGATCTTGTCACGTATAATACCTTAATCGGGAGTTACTGTAAGAAGGGTAGGCTGGATGATGCCTTTTATTTATTTAAGATAATGTATAGGAGGTATGTAATGCCTGATGTGGTTACATACACTTCGTTGATGAATGGTCTTTGCAGGTCAGGAAATTTAAAGGAAGCTCATCAGATCTTTCATCGGATGGTTGATAGGGGAACGAGTCCGGATATTGTAACTTATAATTTGCTCATCAGTGGCTACTGCAAGGAGGGGAAGATGAAAGAGTCAAAGGCCTTATTCCATGATATGATGGCAAATGGGATTGATCCTGACGGTTTCACTAGTCAGATTCTTGTGGAAGGTTATGGTAGAGATGGCCACTGGATCTCGGCTTTGAATATGCTTGTTGAACTCAAAAGTTATGGAGTGTTGATACCTAGAAATATATATAGTTACTTGATAGTCTCTCTGTGTCAATACGACCATCCTTTTGCAGCAGTGAAGCTTTTGGATAGAGCAATTGAAGACGGGTATGAGCCAAACAAGGATACATACGAAAACCTGATCAAATATCTATGTAAAAGTGAGTGTATTGCAGAGCCACTACATTATAAATGTGAGATGCTTGAAAAGAATATGAAGCCATCCTTAGGTGTATATCAGGCTCTCGTATCCTGCTTATGCAAATTAAACAAGTGTCCGGAGGCCGAGCGTTTGATTCAAGAAATGGTTAAGCACGGCCTGAAACCTGATTGTACGATATGCAGAGCTTTAGTAACTGAGTACTGCAAGGAAGATAATATTGTGAAAGCAGAAGACCTGCTGTGTGTATTTGCTATTGAATATCACGTTTATGATTCAGAGAGTTACAATGTGATTATGAGGAAATTGAGTGTGCATGGCGATCTTTTTAAGCCCTTGGATTTGCAAAATAAATTGATGAAACTGGGCTATGTACCGAGCAGTCTTACATGCAAGTATCTGCTTGAAGGGCTATGGAATGTTATGGGAAAGAAGGCATCAGAATTAGCATCGCCCTTAGTAGACAGCAGTATTTAATGTCTGATTTCAGTTATCTGTTGTTAAGATGCTACTTGTAGGCATTTGCAAAGGTTGATTTTGTTGCTAATAGTAGATGCCATGACAAGCAACAGTGTCATTTTCAGGAAAGAAGAAGAGAATGCATGAGAAGCGACATATTTACAGAACATGAGTTTTTATTTTTAGGGTCACAGCAGTGGTTGCAGAAAGATGGGTCTGTTAGTAGGACTATCAGCAATTATTCTGAAACGTGACAAGAGGAAACTACATCGACTTTGTAAAGACGAGAGTGCCTTCAGATGATGCAAAAAACTCTGCAGGTCGCCCTATATATGCTCCCGGTTCAGGAGATGACTGAACATAGCTTAGTTTCGTCTCGTCTCGGATGATTGATCATAGTTTAGCTTTACCTTGTTAGAATTTCACCAACTAATTGTGTTGCACTGAGCATGCATGCTGATTTCAGAGCAAATTGTAGAAGCTGAATTTTGAAATCATGATTCACTAACTTGTGCAATACAATGTCTTGTTTATCTTAGTTTACAAGTTAGTTTAGACATCTGTATAGAAAACGCAATGCAATGGAAATTCCGAGAGTCAAACTCACGCCCAAAGCAAGAATCATACAGCAATTGTAGCGTTGTGAGGATGCCGACGACCAAGTGTTAACCAGAAAACTACATTACAACATGGATAAAGACCCCGTTCGAGATTTTATGTGCACAACGTAACAAAACACGAAATATGCATGCAAGCGACTTTCCTATGAGGTATATTGCCTAGGAGTTCAATGAAATAAACATTGATCCCCAAGATCAAAAGTATGTTCAAAATGTTCTAAGCTTATACAAATTTTAGTATGTATGGTACAACATGGTTTGATCATTGATCATTCAAGTCACAATCCCTCAACACAACCCCTCCAAACAGCTCTCAGGAATCAGGATCACCACCTTCTGCGTCTCCTTCCATACCAATAAGCGAAAGCAGCAACTGATGCAGCCAACACGACCCCAGCAGCCGCATGCCACGCGTGCACTGGTTTCTCGATAACTATGCCCCCGTCCACTTGAGGCGTGGGAATCGATGGTGGCGGTTGCCGGCTGATTTCCAGGGCAAATCCCAACCCTAACCTTTCCAAATCAACAAGATCTTCAACCAAAGGCTTGAGACCCGTCACCTTGGCCAGTGCCTCGTACTCGTCTTTCGTTCCCCCTTCAAGGAATGAGCCCACGAGGTGGCCGTTGTTTACCCAATACGCACCAAAGCTCTTGCCCGAAAAATCGCCATAGTGGACGACCTCCCCTACGCTCTCGCCATAGAACTGCCAAGACAAGGTGAAGACCCGAGAGTAGAAGAATGGAACATAGTCAAAGTCACCCGTATTCCCTGCTTCCATTATGGAGGCCACAGCATGCTTGGCTGACTTCCGTGCTGAGTCCACATGCTCAAGTCGCCGGATCTCACCGAATGGTTTCACTGAGAATGCAGCCACATCGCCAACTGCATAGACTGAGCTGTGGCTCGTCTGCATTTTTCCATTTACCTTAATACCACCCTTCTCCAAGGAGAGTTGCCCTTCAAATAATCCAGTGTTTGGGCGTATTCCAATTCCAACCACAACCATGTCTGCAGGGATCCGGACTCCATCCCGAAGATTGACTGCAAGGACCTGTATTATAAAGCAAAAGGGAAGTCCATATTTTCACTACTGGAAAGAGAAGTCAACATGTAAATTCCAGTAAAGTAACAGCTTATGGAGAGTATCCGGATAGTAAATAACAGTATACCTTCCCAGTGGAGTCGAAGTCAAAAGATGTTAAGACTGTTCCTTTAATGAAGTTAACCCCTTTCTCCTTGTAATAGTCCTCATAATAATCGGAAATCTTGGGTGTAAAGAGACGTGGCACTGTGAGAAAAGAAAGGAAAATATTACACAAAACTCTCTAGAGTTTGTTATGAGCAGAAAGGTTTTCTAAATCATACAAGACAGGTTTTTAAGCGACATAACTGAATATAAGTATTTATTGGTTGCAATTTGAATATTCCTAGATAACTATTTTCCTAACATCAAAACAAAATTGCCATTAGTAGGATTAGTTCACGCAATTCCGTACTACACATTTACTAAAAGAGATTCTACTTGTCATTACTTGCTAATTTCATCGCTTGACTACAAGCAGAAAATGGAGCTCCCATATTTTTCAGAACTTTAGGTTAGATGTTCAAAGTGTTTTTTTACATGGGATGACAAAGTAAGCTCAAACCAATGCTAGAGCTCTAAAGAAAGATATATCCCATGGATAGCCTCGGTGACAGCAAAAATACCAGAATCTCAGCTCTGAAGGAACTATTGGCATTAAGATCAAGGGAAATGAAGGTATTCCTCAGGAAGCTGCCAATCCCTTGAGCTATAAATTTCCATGAGCAACGCAAGAGATTTATGAAAGAGAACTTACTGCAGTGTCCCTCCGGAAAGACCATGGTCACACCAATCTTGTTTATCACAAGTGATGCAGCACACTCCATCCCTATATAACCGCCGCCTATGACAACAGCATTCCCACCAACAGAAGATTTCATAACGCTGACAAGCTTGTTTGCATCATCGAGATCACGCAAGTAGCAAACATTTTCAGCATCAGATCCATTCACACCAAATTCTTCAAGCTTCAGTGCCTACATGAAGACATGTACATCAAAAAGAGCATGTAAGTCCAACCATCCTTGTTTAGAAATTAGAATGCTAAATGAAATGGATCTGTGGCTTTTACAAAATAATTGTTCTCCTCAGAGATATAAGATCAAGGAGATGAAAGTTTCTAAACTTACAAAATGTTTTTATTTACAATGCCAGCTTTTCCTTTGAATATTACAAAAGAAAATATAATCCATAAAAACAGCATGTTTCTTGCACGTGGATATTTTACAACCATAAATTGGAGAACAGCTGCCCGAGTGGTGTAGCATGCACTACAAAGGAGAAAATGTATGAGATTGTGACAAGATGAGTTACAGTACCCGAGCACCAGTGGCAATGATGAGGGTTTTGTAACTTATGGTCTCCCCGGCTGCTGTTAGGAGTGTCTTACGCTTGACGTCAGCAGATTTAACACGAGTTCCAAGAACCAGTTCAATTCCTAGAATAATACGAGAAGCTGAATGAGGACGATATCAACTTCCATAATCCACAATTCTATTTCAATGTAACAAACAGCGATATGAAACCACTTTTAGTAACCCTACAAATAAGATACAATTTCCAAGACGTGAGGACGTGATTTATGTAAATCACCCTAAATATAAGATATGATTTCCAAGACATGAGCACATCATTTACGTCTCAGTTGTTTGACAACAGTAAATGCTTAAGTAACCTAGCCCCAGAAACTAAATACCTATATCGAGCTAAATGGTACTGATAAGTTCTAAGTACCATGGTACCACCTATGGTCCTATGTCCCATTTTTAGCAGAGGTTCGGCAAAGCAATGCTACATGTAAGTTATAAATAAATAAAAATAAGTGAACAAAGATATATCATATCTGAAACATGAAGAGAATTTGGTACTCAAGGAACATGTTTTACAGAAAAGTTACCATGTTCTTTGTACCATTTTGGAGTCAACCTCTCCTCTTTTTCACCGACACATGTATGAAACGATGGAAGGCGGGAAGGATCTGCACATAAGTTGTTTATAGCAATTGAAAGTTGACATGATACAAGTATGAAGGCCAAGAATAGAGGCTTCAAATGTTTACTTAACAAATCCTCCTTCAAAAGACAGACTTGCACAAAGACATCCTAGACACAAATCTCTGCAATATTAAAACAAGGAAAATGTACCTTCGGGAAGCAAATACCCTTTGCTAAGGGCAGGCCTTTCATAAGGAGCAACCTGCAAGGAAATATGAACCCAAAATTCAGAAATCATCTCCCCCTTTCTTATATACTAAGCCAATAAAGTTTCCAGACTCGAAGTTATAAGCATGGCAAAGCTTATAGCCCTTACACAGATAGTTCATTTGAAACTATCCATTACGCCTCATTCTTTTTTATATCATCATATGCACAAAGCTAAGGAAACACAAATCCACCAGTAAATGAATACTTTTGACATGATTAGTAGATGTGATCGAAAAAAACTCTAGTGACCTTTACTGGCTGGGGCCGACATAGCCAGACAATTCAGATACATGAGGAAAACCATTTTGTTTGGAGCAAAATTACACAACCCATCGAAATCCAATTAAGATGAACCATAGCTTAACATCCAGAAGTAATCTATTCTCAAATCTGGAATACCTAAGTTCTTCAATACACACAAACTACTCAAATACGTGGCAGTCAGCAATATACAAGCAAGATAACCATGATACAGTATTGAAATTTAGGGAAAACCCAAATGTCGAAACCTAGAACTATAACCAAAATAAAAGTACAATTAGTGAAAGAAGGGCAGGGAAAGATGGAATACCGATTCTTCAGAGATGATGCAGAGTTCGCCGGGAGAGACGCCTCTTTTGGTGAATTCAAGAGCAGCGTAACCAGCCGCTACTCCTCCTCCTAGAATTACATATAGAAATGCTCTCCCCATCGCTCTCTATCTCTCCCTGGGAAGAAAAAACAGTAGAAAGAGGGAAGATTTGGCCCTACCGACGGCTGGTTTTTATGTGGGTCTGACGTTGGGAGATAAAAGGTAAACGAAGATCATATGTTTTCAATCCATTCCGAAAAATGACAAGCTTCACATATCATCACTCTCATCATCCACACAAAATTAGATATCAAAAAAAGGGCCTTCGTTCTGACTTTGGGTGACAGAGACAACGGATGGATGGGTGGGTCAAATCGGTGAACAACTCAACCCCTATCCCCTACTCATCGCCTATTTTAAACTAAATAGTTTTATACATTAATAATACATATAAGAGTCCATCAAAATATTTCTAATACAAACATTTTGTATGTTTTCTCATATAATTGAAGTAAAATTTCACCAACTCTAAATTTTTTTTGTTGTCTCTCTGACCTTCTTAGCGCTAAATTTCGTGAATATTTAAAAGTAAATATATTTTTGTCAGAATGAGTCAAATAAAGTGTTGCAAATTTGAGATTTTGATAAGGTTTGAAGACAATTTTAATGCTTTTGATTTTTTTCCACTTTCGTATCATTTTATATTTAGATCTAAAATTTTGCAGACTTATACTTTTGTTCCTACCATACTACTTGTTAAAACTTTAAAACGGATAGAATTGTATATTTAATTTTAGTTTGCACAATTTTATTTTGTTTAAAATATTGATTGATTATCAATTTAAAAAAGCAAATTAACTCTCATCCAAAAGACTCGATCCACTTGCCCACCCGCCGGGTACGAGCGACAAAGGTTACGGGTTAGTGATGAAAGTGGTACATTCACCTATCATCCCATCATTGTCATCTTTGATTAATACTTAAAGATGAAATTAAAGCTTAATGTAGAATTGAATGAGCTTGTTTTTTAATAAATTCATGTATATGAAAAAGGAAGCTTATTAAATTTAATTTAAGTGTAAAATGATTAAAAAAAAAAAATTGTTTACTTTTATATTTAAAATTAATATTATAACATTGTACTTGTAATATCTTATCTTTCTTACTATACTATATTTTTAGCTTGAGGAGCATTAAATGATTCACATTAAAGTCTTATTTTGTCACATGTTATTCAATTAACTCTCTCATTTTTTTTTTTACTTCCTTTTTTTATCTTTACAAAAATAAAAATGTACTAAAATATAAACTTTGTGTATTAGCAAATGTATAACCTATTAATATTAATTATTTATATAATTATATACGTAATCCACTTTTTTAACTGATATTTATGATAACAACAAAACTTTTGAAATTCTATATTTTTAGTTTTGAGGTATCATCCTATATTTTTAGCTTTTGAGGAGCATTAAATGATTTATATTAAGACCTTATTTTATCACATATTATCCAATTAACTCTCCAATTATTTTTTTTTATTTTTGTACTTTCTATTTTTTTTATGTTCACAAAAATAAAAATGTATTTTATTAAAGTATACACTTTGTATAGTGGTAAATGTATAACCTATTAATATTAAATCTATACATTATTATATACTCAATCCACTTTTTTTATTTGATGTTTATGATGATAAAAAAAACCTTTTTAAATTCTATATTTTAGTTTTTGAGGACATTGATTGATTTTTTATATTAAAATCTTATATTTTCAACTATTGAAGAATAAATGACTTTTCACATTTTAAATATTTAATGATTTATATAAAATATTTTCTCATAATAACATCTAGTTAACTCCTCAAAATTACTATTTGTTTTAATATGAGAGTTACAAATAACTCATACAAAACATAACCAACTTATAATATACCTCTAATCAACTCCTCAAATCACTAATTGTATTAAATTAAAAATTATAATATACAACCTATTAATATTAAATCTATACATAATTATATTTTTAATCCATTTTGTTGTTTTATTGTTTATGATAAAAAAATTTTTTTTGAAATTTTATGTTTTTAGCTTTTGAGGAGGTTGATTGTTTTATATTAAAATCCTATAATTTTAACTTTTGAAGAACAAGTGACTTTTCACATTTTAAACACTTAATGATTCATATTAAAGATTTTCTTATAATAATCTCTAACTAGTTTAGGACCTGTGCCGTGCACGAGTATTTTTAAAACATATAAATAGGGGTGAGAACAAATCCCGATATTATCCCTATTCCGACCCCTTCCTAATCCCGGCGGAATTTCATAAAAAGTAACAATCCCATCCTGCTAGTAAATATTCGGACCGGGTTGAACCTCAACTTTTTCACCCCGCTAGACTCGTCCTATCCGCGATAGCAATACATGTGATGTGCACGTGTATTCTTCATACATATAAGTAAAACAAATTCGCATTACTAATCAAGGTACATAAATATTTTAAAAAAGAAAAAAAAAATTTTTAAAAATAGTCACTTTATCATACCAATATAATTATTGTTGCTAATGAAATAAATAAACAATACACCTAATTTAAATTGACAAACATATGACCTTAAAAATAGATATTTAGCGTAAGACAAACTAATAAACATATCACCGGAATGTGTATTTCGTTTAATAATTGAAAACAAATCGGCTCAATGTGTATATGGTTTAAAAATAAACAATATTCAGCGAAAAATTGCTTTAATCGTAACTGATAAAAATCATAATTGATAAAAATATATAGCCTTATAAATAGATAGATTTAAAAGAGTGTTAGTTTAGTAATATATAATTATTTGACTTAGTTAATGAATTTTGAGCGTGCCACGCTAGTAAAATGTACGCTAATTTAGTAGATTTATATTAATTAATTAAACAAAATCAAAATCTACTTTTTAAAATATGTGACTTTAGTTCTCAAATTTTATTCTTAATATTCTTTTGAAAATATTCAGATTTTTTATTGTTGAGAATTGATTTATTTTAGTATGTATATAGAGAGATATATAGGCTTAACAATAAATAATTTTATAGGAGCCTTTAAAAATAGATAATTTTAAATGTAAAAATTTAAAACCGTAAATAATCAAATTTGATAGCTTTGGTCGCTATTGTTAGTAAAAAAAATAAACATGCTTAAAAATAAATAATTTTAGAGGAGTGACAATTTAGTAATATATGATTAGGGAATTGACGTATCGGCGAAAATCTCTAATAGTCACCGCAACTACGCACTTCGCGTGCGTAGTTAATAGGGTCCCCAACTACGCATATGAGGTGCGTAGTTGGAGTCCAGGAAAAAAAATAAAAAATAAAAAATATCAACTACGCAAATTTTTTTTGGAACTACAACTATGCTCCCCACAAGGGTACTTGATATTATTTTTGGAAACTATTACTACGCTCCCCATATACGTAGTTGAAGACCTTATCAACTACGCATGCGAAGTGCGTAGTTATGGTCACTAATAGAGGTTTTTGCCGGTACATTTAAAAATCACTTATGATTATTTGGCTTAAACACCGAATTTTGTGCGTGTCACGTCAGCAATCCCTAAACTACTTTAGTAAATATATATATAGATATATAGATATATTGGTATAGATTCGTAAATACCGATTTTATTTATATATCGAATTTATACAATTTTTAACATAAAAAATCAACTAAAATATTATGTATACATCGGTAATTATTCGAATTTTATTAAGAAAATAATACTATCAAGAACTTTTTACAAAAATATTAATTATGAAAAAAGGAAATAACTATTCGAAATCTAAAATTAGTTTAAAATAGATAATCTTAATGTTAGTAAACAACATGAATTAAAAAATATGCTGGACAAATTTTATAACAATTTAACGTTAATTTTTTAAAAATAGTTTTAGGTAATGACAATTTAGTAATATATAAAGATTTGATTTTAATACTTTGTTTTTATAGTGTCACATCAACAATCTTTCCTATACTTTTATATATATATATATATATATATCCAAAACACCGATTTCATGTAACGCCCCAATTTTTAGGCGCATTTTTTATATTTATTCTCCTACTTTTATCGATACTTATATAGCTTAAATATTTTACGAGAATGATTTTTATATCATAAACCATATTTTTACGAGTATATTCGTATAGATGTTATTTACTTTTATTTTTATTTTTTCCGTAATTTAATTTACGGTTGGAAAATTTATTCGATCCGAAAATCTCGTTCTGAATGTTTTAAAAACGAGTCTATCCCTTTTTATTATTTCTTTTATTCTTCCTTCTCTCTCTTTTCTTTTTATTCTTAGGCTGATGAGTGCCTCTCCCCAGCGTTGGAGACTACAGTAACTTCTCCCAATCTGCACCTCCGACCCCTCGCCATCTGCACCTGCAACCCTGTGATTTCTACACCCTCACACGTAACCCCAGTAGACCCATGGCTACTCTCCTCTGTCTTCTGTTAACTCCACCTTGATAAATAAGACATTACTTATGGTTGATGAAAGCCAAAACCTTGGTTTCCAGGTTTTTGTAAGACCTTACAAGTTTTAGTA
This sequence comes from Fagopyrum homotropicum, assembly GCA_033239125.1. Taxonomy (NCBI): domain Eukaryota; kingdom Viridiplantae; phylum Streptophyta; class Magnoliopsida; order Caryophyllales; family Polygonaceae; genus Fagopyrum; species Fagopyrum homotropicum. Next base: position 58,695,001 of record BSWB01000007.1, on the reverse strand, counting down.
AAGACATTACAGTGTCTAGTAAGGCCTTACCATATTACAGAAAACCTTGGTTTCCAGGTTTCAGTAAGGCCTTACATGATCTCGTAAGATCTTACCAAAACTGGACAAAAACTACACTTGAGTAACGTATATCCAAACGGCTTTATTTCCTTCTTGTTGAGTTCTTTAAGGGATTTGATTTTAACAAATCTATGATTTATTTTAATTAAATCTTCTTGAGATAAAATTGGAAGATTTCCTAAACCTCAACAAACCGTGCTTGACTGCTTGACTTCACATCTCAACAAACAAAATCTCAACAAATAAGATTGGATCAAATCTCAACAAACCAAAGATCTCCGAAGATCACGTAGGCAAGATCTTTCTCAACGATCAAGAATGTTGATACGCTTGCCTATTTAAAGAGACAAGGAAGAAGAGACAAGACACACGTTCATTACCTACTTCGGGAACACAAGTGACAAATCAACTTATCTCACAAAGTGTTGTTCTCACATTCGAAACTTCATCATTCTACTTCCCTGAGAGTGTGAGATCTTATTCGAGCTTATACTACAATTCAACTAGGATCATACAAACTGTTATTTCTTCTAGGCACGTTGGATACTGTTGTTGTATCTAGAGTACTTTAGTTTTCCTTTTTGAGTGTGTGAGTTGCTAGATAGGAAGTGTAAGACTTCTGAGTTTAGAAGAGGGAAGGTCTTCTGAAAGTTGTATCTGGAACTCATCAAGAAGAAGGAAAATAAAGCTACTTGGAATCCTAGGGTTGAATCAATCCTAGGCGGGACTAGGTCGTGTTGGTAACCGAACCTCGTTAACATATCGTGTGTCCTCTACTGCTGATCTCGTCTTGCTCTTAACATTCCTGGTTTGTCTAAACCTTTACGTATAATATCAATCTTAGATAAACGAGTAAGGTCTTATAGTTACTAATAAGATCTTATCTTTTTTGATAAGGTCTTACCTATCTTGAGATTGCGAAAAGTTTCCATACTCTATTCATCCCCCCTTCTAGAGTATTGGTTAAACTATTTATCTGCCTATTCCGCATTTCAATTGGTATCAGAGCCTAACTCACGTCTTCTTAGATATTATTATCTGTGAGGCTAACTAATGGCAGGTGAAGGTCAAGGCGGATTTGGTCAAGGAAGATCAATTTCTCGACCACCTCTTTTTGTAGGAAACAATTTTATGCACTGGAAATCCTTGATGCAGATGTTTATCATCGATCAAGATTTGGAGCTTTGGCATATTATCAAGAACGGACCTCTCACTCCTACCAAGGATGGTCCCGACAATACAACAATAAACAAGACAGAAGCTGAATTCAATCAGAAAGATCTAGAGAGCGTGGCGAAAAACTACAAGGCCATTAATCTATTATATTGTGGCCTAAGTACTGATGAATTTAATCATATATCTTCATGCAATTCCGCTAAAGAAATATGGGATAAATTAGTGGTTACCTATGAAGGAACCAGCCAGGTCAAAGAAACCAAAATAAGTATCTTTCTTAGGCAATATGAATTGTTTAAAATGATCCCAGATGAATAATTCAAAGTAATGTTCACCCGTTTTACGGAGATCATTAATAATCTTGACTCACTGGGAAAGACTTTCAACAATGAAGAAAAAGTCAGAAAGATACTTAGATGATTGCCTAAAGCAAAATGGGGTCCCAAGGTAACTGCTATAGAAGAAGCACAAAACCTCAGTACACTTGCTCTTGATGATTTGCTGGGCAAATTAATCACCCATGAATTGATCCTCAATGAGGACGATGGGGATTTGCCAACAAACATTAAGAATTTGGCACTCAAGGCAAAGAAAGAGGAACCACTGGAAGATTCTGAAAGTGATGATGAAGATCCCTTCGCTCTTATCACAAGAGGACTAGCTAGAATATTAAAAATGAAAAAGCAATTTTCAAACAAAAAAAATGCTGGATCATCTAAATACAGAGGTAAGTCTTCTAACCCCTTGAAGAAAAATCGTGTTCTAAATTGCTATGAATGTGGTGAAATAGATCATCTTGTTAAAGAATGTCCTCAAAAGAAGAAGAACAAATTCAAGAGAAAGGAATTTAGCAAGAAAGCTATGGTAGCAGCTTGGAGCAATTCAGACTCCTCGAGTGATTCAGATTCTGAAGATGATCATGAAAACTTGTGTCTTATGGCAAAAACCGACAAAAATCAAGATCAACATTTGGATGGAATGGTAAGAGATCTTATATCTAGTCCTACCGATGTTTTATCAGAAGTACTGAAAAACATGATTTCTAATGAAGAAATTTACAGCAAAGAAATCAACATTTTACAAGAAAAGCTTAATGATCAGGAAACTTGCATAAGAATGCTTTTGCTGAAAGTTCAAGATCTTGACAGCATACAATCAGATCTTGACACTGAGGTTAAGGCCTTACGATTGGAAAATTCCGAACTAAAGGCAAACCTCTCATCTCTTAAGACATAAAATACTGACTTAGAGATTGAAAAAGTGAAACTTTCTGAAAAATGTCAAGAACAACAAATAGCTCTTGTGCAATTTACTAAATCTAAAGCTACTCTTGATAAAATGCTTGGAGAACAACAATTATCCTTAAATCGAAGTGGAATAGGATATAACAGGAATTTTCCTGCTAAACCCACTACCATGTTCGTTAAGGCAAAAGGAAATTGGAGATCTCCTACTTGTTTCTTTTGTTGTAGAAAGTGTCATGTAAAGGAAACTTGTCCTTATAGAAGAACGGATCCATATATTATTAGAAACACCTTTCTTGTACATCTAAATGAATGGGTGAAACATATATGGGTTCCTAAAGGGACTAGGCCACCTAACATGGTCTACCCCCATAATGGATCTAACTCTGTTTATTGGTCAAGCCGGAAAGGATGATTTTTTGTTTTGCAGGATATCACCAAGACTCAAAAATGGATAATGGACAGTGGTTGTTCAAGACATATGAGTGAGAAAGAATCTCTTTTCGACACTCTAAAGAAGAAAATCACTGGCACAATAACTCTTGGTGACAAAGGAAAATGTGACATTCTTGGTATCGGTAACGTTGGTCTTGATTCAAATAATAATATTAAAGATGTTTATTTGGTGGATGGCTTAAAATATAACCTTCTCAGTGTTTCTCAGCTTTGTGATAAAGGAAATTGTGTTAGCTTTGACAAGAGGAAGTGTGAAGTTCGAGATGAGATGACAGGAAATTTAGTGCTAACAGCTCACATGGATAATAATATATATGCTGTTAATACTAACCAAATTGCAGGGACAAATTTAAAATGTCTCAAGGTCTTATCAGATGACTCAAGACTATGGCACAGACGACTTGGTCACATCAGTTTACATTCTTTTAACAAACTCAAATCAAAAGATCTTGTAAGAGGTCTTCCTGACCTAAAATTCAAGGTAGATGAATTATGCAATGCTTGCTCAAGAGGTAAACATACTCGTAATTCTTTCAAAAAGAAGCAAGTGGTAAGTACTACTAGACCTCTTGAACTTTTCCACATGGATCTTTGTGGACCTATGCGCGTCAAATCTCCCAAAGACAAACAATACATTCTTGTTATTGTTGATGATTATTCTCGATTTACTTGGGTTTTCTTTCTTAAAATTAAATCGGAAGCACTTTTATACTTTTCAAAACTTTATAAGGAGTTACAAACCTTGAAAAACCTACCAATCGTTTCTATTAGAAGTGATCACGGTAGAGAATTTGATCAATCAGACTTTGATGCATTTTGTGAGAAATATGGTATTTCTCATAATTTTTCAGCTCCTAGAACACCTCAACAAAATGGGGTTGTGGAACGCAAGAACCGCACCCTAGAGGAAATGTCTAGGACAATGCTATTAGAGAATGATTTGCCTAAGTCATACTGGGCAGAAGCTGTTAATACAACAAACTACATTCTTAATAGATGTTTGATTCGATCAACGTTAAAGAAAACTCCTTATGAGCTTTTTAAAGGAAGAAAACCAAGCATATCTTACTTTAAACCATTTGGATGTACGTGTTACGTACATAATATTGGGAAGGATAATCTTGGAAAATTTGATGCTCGTAGCTACGAAGGTATATTTCTCGGATACTCAACTCAAAGCAAGGCTTATCGAGTATACAATAAACGTACCAAAGTAGTCGAGGAAAGTATCCATGTTTTGTTTGATGAAAATGATAATGGTATCTTGAGTGAGAGCTTTGCAGATCTTGACCTAAATAAACATGAGGAAGAGGAAGAAGAAGTTGATAAGAACGTCATAAACATGCAGGAGCCATTTCAAGACCTTACAGACGTATCTCAAGACCTTGAAATACCTTCTCAAGGTCTTACAAATGAAACCAGTCTTGAAGATACATCACCTCCTGAGCAACAAGAGCCGTCTTCTCCACTTCCTATTAATTCTGAACCTGATGCTTATAATCAGAGAAATGTCCGGAGGAAATTCAAACATGCATCATCCCATTCAACTCAGGATATCATTTCTGATCCCTCATCTGGAATACAAACTCGCTCGAAATTAAAAGACCTATGTGCCTTTCATGCTTTTGTATCTCTTGTAGAACCTAAGAAGTATACCGAAGCTCTTCAAGAACCTGACTGGATTATCGCTATGCAAGATGAGCTAAACGAGTTTGAGCGAAACAAAATATGGACACTTACGGCAAGACCCAAAGGTAAATCAGTTATCGGGACAAGATGGGTCTTTCGAAACAAGCTGGATGAAAGTGGTAATGTCATTCAGAATAAAGCTCGTCTTGTAGCTCAAGGTTACAATCAAGAGGAAGGTATTGACTACGAGGAGACTTTTGCTCCCGTAGCCAGGCTTGAAGCCATTCGCATACTTCTTGCTTTTGCATCTTACATGAGTATAAAACTTTTTCAAATGGACGTAAAATGCGCCTTTTTGAATGGTTATTTAGATGAAGAAGTTTATGTTGCTCAACCTCCTGGTTTTGAAAGTAATGAATTTCCAGATCATGTTTTTAAGCTTGACAAAGCTCTTTACGGCTTAAAGCAAGCCCCAAGAGCTTGGTACGAGCGACTTTCAAAATATCTTCTAGAAAATAACTTCAAGAGAGGGTTGATTGACAAAACTTTATTCATTAAAACTCATGGAAAGAATATTCTTGTTGTTCAAATTTATGTGGATGATATCTTGTTTGGAGCAACTAATGAAACTCTTTGCAAGGAATTTTCTGACATCATGTGCAAGGAATTTGAGATGAGTATGATGGGAGAATTAAATTTCTTTCTTGTACTACAAGTACATCAAAGTAAAAAGGGTATCTTCCTCAATCAAGGAAAGTACACAAGAGACATTCTGAAGAAGTTTAAGAGGAATGAATCAAAAATAGCCAAAACACCAATGAGCTCTACTCTCTCTCTAGATCAAGACCTTACCGGCAAACAAGTAAATCAAAAAGAATTTCGAGGTATGATCGGATCCTTACTATATCTTACTGCTAGTAGACCTGACATTATGTTTAGTGTTTGCATGTGTGCTAGATTTCAAGCTAACCCAAAGGAATCACATCTCATTGCGGTAAAAAGGATATTAAGATATCTTAATGGTACAAAAGATATAGGTCTATGGTATCCCACACAAAGTAGTTTCGGTCTTATCGGATATTCCGATGCTGATTTTGCAGGATATAAAGTGGATAGAAAAAGCACTTCAGGGTGTTGTCAATTTCTTGGTACATCTTTAATAAGTTGGCATTCCAAGAAGCAAAATTCAGTGGTTCTCTCAACAGCTAAAGCTGAATATATTGCTGCTGGAGCTTGTTGTTCGCAAATCTTATGGATTGCGCAACAACTCCAAGATCTTGGATTCAACTTTAAGGATATACCAATAAAATGTGACAATACTAGTGCTATTTCTATTTCCAAAAATTTTGTACAACATTTAAGAACGAAACATATAGATGTGAGACACCATTTTATACGTGATCATGTAGAAAAAGGTGATGTGTCTTTGACATTCATTTCTACTGATCTACAACTAGCCGATATCTTTACAAAACCTTTACCCGAAGAGAGATTCAACTTCATAAGGTTAGAACTTGGTATGCTTAACAGGGAGGCACAAATGTAGGGGGAGCAATTATTGTCTTACAATATTGATCTTATTCCCTACATTAAGACCTTAAAATACATTTCAAGGTCTTACTAAATAATAGTATGTTCTTGATTTTATTTTTGATAAGATTAATTTGGATCAAATCTTTTAGTTATTATCTTCTTAGAAAACTAACTAATAGATTTTTATTTATGGAAATCGTTATGTTTTAATCTTTTTAAAATTTCTTAAAATTTTACGAAGATTTTTTAAAGATTTTCTCTCTCTCTAATTCCAAATCTTCAAAGATCTCGTTTCATGATCTCTTTCTGCGCTTCATAAATTCTCCGACTTCCTCTTCGTCACTCCTCTCCAAACCCTAATCTGCGATGGCTCCCAAACGCTCTTCAACTCAGTCCACTGCTCCAGCATCCAAGAAGCAGCGATCATCCGCTAGAAAGGGCAAAGCTGTTCTAAAAGAGTACAATCCAGATTCTGATTCTTCGATGTCTACACCCTCTCCTTCTCGGAAAATTTCTCAAGCCGTTTATCCCCCAGTTGCAAAGGATAAACCTCAACATTGTCTTCGATCACCACCTTCAGGGTTTGAGGTTAGTAGTGAAGCACCATTTTCTTGGTTTTTAAACTATACCAAAGCTGGGATGTGGAAAGATGGTTTTGCTAATCGTCCTCTGAGCTTCTGTGAAACTGTTGATGAGAATTTTCGTGAGTCTATGGATTTACCGTGCATTAAACTGTTGAAATGTTCAAACATCTGGAGTTTGTTCAATCTGGGAAATTTTGCATTTCCACGACTTACCCGACTCTTCTTTGTCAACCTCACTGCTCACCGAGAAAAAGGGATTCTGACCTTACATTCCCAGATAAAAGGGCGAAAAATTACCCTTTCTGCTTCTTCCTTGGCAATCATCTTAGGGATTCCTGAGGAAATTGACACCAAATCTCATCCTTCGAAAAGTGTATGTCTTGCCCATGCTCAGAAAATATTTTTTGAGAAACAAATTCCTTCAGTGGCTACTTCTTCAAAGCCAAAGCAAAAACAAACCCATAATGCTTAACTTTAGAGGCCAAAATTGTTTTCACTTTGCTTGCTAGGTGTATCTTACCACGAAAGCATTCTAGAGAGTTGATCACTGACAATCTTTTAGAAATTCTGGATTTGATTCTTACTAGGTATGCTATTGATGTTCCTAACCTCATTTTATCCTACATGCTGCACACTGTAAATACCCCTTTGATAGCCCCTCTTCCTTATGCCAATTTATTTCCAAAGATCTTCGAGTTCTTTGAAATTGATACTATAGACGAGGATAAGATTTATCATAAAGGACAAATTGATGAGGATTGTTGGGGAAGGCTTGGGGTTGAGAAAACTTTATCTGGGGAATGAATTCTGAAGAAACATCAACCAATTGCTCAGCCTTCTTCCGAACAGAGAATTCAAGATTTGGAGGCAGAAGTGGATGCTTTGAGGAAAGATCTGAATACTGCTCGTGCTGATATTGTGGATAGACAAGATGACACACATAAGAAGCTTTTAATGGTCAATGAGAAGCTTAATCAGTTACTATTTTTGACTTCTCTATCTCACAGGGCAACTACCTCAATCATGCCTTTGGATGAGGATGCTGTGGAACACATTCAAGAAGTGTGTCAGAATGTTGTTATTAATTGTGAACGCAAGGTGTTAAAACGTTGCATTCTTCGACCCATAGTACCTGAGCCATCAATCTTGACAGTGGAGGAATATGGATTGGTCAAGAAATACCGAAATGAACAGGACAAGCATTTAGCAAAATTGATGGCATGGACCAAAACTGGTGATGCACAGGATAGATGGAGGGAAAATGTGCATAATCGTTTTCACAGACCAAGAGATGGTCCTTCTTCTGCTTAAGGGCAATGGTTTGATGAAGTTGTTGAAGTCTCTGATGATGAAGATAGATCTTTTCAAAATTCTAAAATTTTCTTGCTGAAAGACAAAAAGGGGGAGAATATTTCTGTCTTTTGAATATTTTGAAAAACCTTGGTTGTTTTGGTTTAGTTGTTTCTGTTTTGAAAAATAGATCATAAGTTTTGTCTTTCATTAAGGGGGAGATTGTTAACTCCCCCTTGGTTTCCAGGTTTCAGTAAGGCCTTACATGATCTGGTAAGATCTTACCAAAACTGGACAAAAACTACACTTGAGTAACGTATATCCAAACGACTTTATTTCCTTCTTGTTGAGTTCTTTAAGGGATTTGATTTTAACAAATCTATGATTTGTTTAAATTAAATCTTCTTGAGATAAAATTGGAAGATTTCCTAAACCTCAACAAACCGTGCTTGACTGCTTGACTTCACATCTCAACAAACAAAATCTCAACAAATAAGATTGGATCAAATCTCAACAAACCAAAGATCTCTGAAGATCACGTAGGCAAGATCTTTCTCAACGATCAAGAATGCTGATACGCTTGCCTATTTAAAGAGACAAGGAAGAAGAGACAAGACACACGTTCATTACCTACTTCGGGAACACAAGTGACAAATCAACTTATCTCACAAAGTGTTGTTCTCACATTCGAAGCTTCATCATTCTACTTCCCTGAGAGTGTGAGATCTTATTCGAGCTTATACTACAATTCAACTAGGATCATACAAACCGTTATTACTTCTAGGCACGTTGGATACTGTTGTTGTATCTGGAGTACTTTAGTTTTCCTTTTTGAATGTGTGAGTTGCTAGATAGGAAGTGTAAGACTTCTGAGTTTAGAAGAGGGAAGGTCTTCTGAAAGTTGTATCTGGAACTCATCAAGAAGAAGGAAAATAAAGCTACTTGGAATCCTAGGGTTGAATCAATCCTAGGCGGGGACTAGGTCGTGTTGGTAACTGAACCTCGTTAACATATCGTGTGTCCTCTACTACTGATCTCGTCTTCCTCTTAACAATCTGGTTTGTCTAAACCTTTACGTATAATATCAATCTTAGATAAACGAGTAAGGTCTTATAGTTACTAATAAGATTTTATCTCGTTTGATAAGGTCTTATCTTTTTTGATAAGGTCTTACCTATCTTGAGATTGCGAAAAGTTTCCATACTCTATTCATCCCCCCCTTCTAGAGTATTGGTTAAACTATTTATCTGCCTATTCCGCATTTCATCTTCTTTCACCTCAACCCATCTCCTCCCTCTGCACACGTTCAGCAACCCCAACCCCCTCTTTTCCTCTTCCTTTCTCTAGCAATGAAAAGGCTCCCCTCCGTTGTTCCTTCTCACCGACTTTTCCCGCAGCTGTGCAACCGCCGGAGGATCTGCGCCACCAAGGAACCACCACGAGGAAGAGAAGCCACCAGCTAGCCGAACTTTTGCCGCCGCCTTCTCTCCCTTTCTCCTTTGTTCGCACTGCCGCCAAGGAGCAACTAAGGAGGCCGGATTCGGGCTGCCTCTGTTGCCGCCGTTTGGGCCGCCGACTCCTCCCTTCTTCCAACTTCCGTCGCGCTAGAGCGCCTCCCGCCGTTGACCCTACAACCCCTTCGAGCCGCCAGGGAAGCCCTCGCCATGGCCGGCCGGCACGAGCCCTGGCGGAGCCGCCTTCCTTCCGGCCGGAGCCCTAGCCGCCGCCAGTGTGCCTTCCCTCTGCGTTTTCAAATGAGGGATATCAAACCCTTTTCCAAATTTAATTATGCCCCCCAAAGTTTTGGTATAATTACAAATTGTAACCATTATGTTGTATTTGCAGATTTGACCCTAATTTCTGAAAGTTTCAAATATGCCCTCTACTAAAATAATTACAAAAAGGGGACCAAGTTTAATTATGGAAAATAACCCAAGCATTATGATATTGTCATATTTACCCAGAAAATATTTTTACGATTTTAAACTTGGATTTTATATACGAGTTTGATCTTATATTTATATATATTACCTATTGTGTCCTTGTTGTTTTATTTACGGAATTTGCCCCAAACTTTTATTTACATATTATGGCTTAGCTTTTGGAAATCATCAATGTTTCCCTTTGTTGGATTAATTACAGAAAGTGACCCATATTTATACTTGCGGGTTATGACCCAAGTTTCTATATAGTTAATTTTATCCGAAACATGTATTAGCGGTTTTAACCTTAGTTTTGGAAAATCGAGTTTTACCTTAAGTTTTATATAAGTTACATATCCCGTTCAAATTTAGCGTATAAGCTAAATTTGCTTAACTTTGGTTTTAGGTCCGGAAGCGCCCCGATAGAGGCCAACGATTCCAAACTCGACATCCGTAGATCGACTTCCGTCTTTTGACGTCGTGTGAGTATTCTTTTCCTCGCTCTAGTTATGTTAAGTTTTAGTATCATGCTAGCATGAATCTAGCATAACTTAGAGTTAATGCCAAGTAGTGGCTTTGAACCTTAGGTGAGTTTCGAGGATTTGATATTGTTTGATGGATTGATGTTGATTCTAAGCTTGAGGTGTTGGTTATCTTGTGAGGTTGTTATAAGGCTTTAAGTTATATGGTTCATCTTGTGAGCGTTTTGAGGCTCGAGGTGGGGTTGTATGATCTTGTGTGATTTTGGAGTTTAGGTTTGGTTTATCTTAGTTGCGTTGTGAGTTATGATCTTGCGAGATCCAAGGGTTTAGAAGTCTTAGGACTTCTAGCTTGTTGAGTGTAATGTGAGCATGAGGGATTCTAGGATGCGATCCTAGAATTGAGAGTCAAATGGTCTTGTGTTGACCATTTGTATAGAAGTCTTAGACTTCTATTGTGAGAGTGTTGTTTTTGATATAGTTATCTTCTTGTGAGCAGGTTATGGTCTTTCTCCCCTAAGGAAGCGAGAGTGTTGTGAGTTGAGTGTGATGACGAGGTAAGTCTTCGGACTTACTTAGCTCGTATTCTTTGTATTAGCATTATTGTGTGTTGGGTGGTGTGTGTTTATTATTTTACTGTTTATAACAACTAAACCGGAAATAGGATTACCGACCTTTATATTATTTGGCCCAAGTGTATGATAACGGGCGGTGACATCACTGCCTGGCTCCCCGTGAGAGCTAGGGGGATCTCGGCGGCTGGCCCGTGCTGGTTAGACGGTCGGAGGCATCCGACCGTTCCATTGCCGGAAGAAGGGACCGAGGCGAGTTTCGGAGGATTCTCGTGTCACAAAAGAAGTTGAACTAGAACGGGATATGACTTAATAAATAAAGATAATAAACCGGATTTGTGTGCTTTGAGTATGTTGTGTGACTATGTTGAATTAGTTGTGTTTGTGCCTTTCCCTTTAATTCTAATGCTTCGAATGTGAGCTAACGGTTTTGTACAGAATGTTGTAGTTTACCTTGCAGGTTAGGCATGCTCCGAGAGATCCGGAAGGGTGGGCAGCCGGGGTCCGTACATTTTAGGAAGGGTTTTGAGTTGGGGTTGTCTTGTGTTTTGGTCTTTCGGTTATTAAGTTTCGTGTGCCGCTTGTTTGGCGTTTGGTTTAAGTTGTACCTCGGCTGAAGGTCCGGTGAAATTGTTGTCAAGCTAAGGGTCGGGACCCATTGTGAGGTCTCGCCCGTAGCATCCCGATATCCCGCGGATTTGGGGTGTTACAAAAGTGGTATCAGAGCCCTAGGTTGACAACAATGACACTCGCAATCTTCTAAAGGCCGAATGAGGAATAAACAGAACCCACACGGGTTTTGACTTTTCGTTTTCAAAATCACATGCATGAGTCGGGGTAGAATGTACGGACCACCACTTCTTCCGCTGATCTCGGCAGCTTAGTTTATTGGATTTACATATATGTAGATATGTAGGTGTGTATTGTATATGTGGATTATAGTTGCATGATGACTTGATTTATATATATAGTGAATATATGTGGATTATAGTACATGTTTGGACCTTGTATTGTTGTATTGGATTTCCGGATGTGATATATTGGTAGTAATGTGAACATAGGACTTATATATATAGTTATATATACACACATACACATATGGTATGCTAGTATTATATTAGTTGTAGTTGGCCTTATAGTTAGGTGATAGGAAGCTACCATCGCCCTTGGACAAACACTCTTTTGGCATTAGTATAGTATATATACGATGATGAGTATGCTCAAGTACCGAGTTGAGCATCATGTTCTGGCGAACACCCTAGCGATTCATCGGACTCCTTTTGGCGACGCCAAAGAAATCGTTTGAAGGATAAAGAAGACATTAGCGGCAAGGACAAACAAATAGAAGGGAACTTTGAGTCAACTTAAGAGAATTCGAGATGGAAGCAATACAAGTAAAGAGAGCAACGTTAAGGTGTATAAGTGGTTATAAAGAAGCCATGATTAAACGAAAACGAGACCAATAGATATAACGAACTTATGGTTCTTCAAGAAGACGCGTGGACAGCTAAAGATGAGAATCGAGAAGGAGGGGGATACATTCTAACAAGGTTGAAGGTGACATTCCATTAAATGTGAAGTTTCCTTAGACGCTCCTAAGCATTGGAGTCAAGATAAGAAGAGTGAACGAACCATGTGGGATAGATTTAAGATACCGTAAGTTAAGCTTACGAGGTATCAAGAAGTGAATAGTCAAAAATACGAAGGTTACAAGGAGGATCACGTGGCGAAAGTTCACATAGTAGAATTATCTGGTAGAGTCAATCATTTTCCATCATTGAGATGAGACTTAGCAACGCTAAGAAGGAAGGAGGGTGTGTGGATGATGCTCTTAAGAAGATGAAAGACGAAATGAAGAGCTTTGGTCGAGAGATTTAAGATACCAACCAAGAAGAACGCGAGTGGATGCTAGCTAAGGTTATAATATTTGGGAAGGTGCTCTTGAAAGACATCAAGGAACAATGGTTAAGTCTATGAAAGGGAGTTATATGAAACAACAAGACAAAGAAGATATAGTTACCTTATAAAGAAGAGGAAGCATGGAATGAAGAAAGAGCTAATGAAGTTTGAGGTAAAGTACCCCGAGGAGGGTAGCCTTCATGAGAATGGTAACATGAGAAGTGTAGTAGAATAATAAGTCGTTGACTTCGGAGAAGGTCAGATGCAAGTTAATCGGTGACAACTGAGAACGCACAGGTGCGAGTTGTCTATTGGTGAGTGTAGAAAGGGATGAGTAAACAAGATTATGGGAATACAGAGGGATTTTGATGACCTTATGCGACCTTTGTAGGTCATGGAATTGGCATATGGGAGAACGACACAAATTTGAGGTTTTAAAGTTTGACCACGGTAAAGGGGAAGTAGTGAATCAAGAAGAAGGTAAGATGTCATGAAGGTGGTACATAAACGGGAGTATATAGAGGATGTAGGGTATGCAATGGATGATATGTTACCACGGGCAAGAGATAAGTCAAGTTTCTAGACTCACACGGAAGAGACATGGTGGCTATAGCGTGAAAGAGAGGACCTAGATTAGGGCAACGCTACAAGCTTAGAGTTATGATGTTAGTACCTGGAGATATAATGAGCTTGATATTTTTGTGGTTTTGGATGGAGAGTTTCTTCTAGCATTTTCCACAGGGCATACCGGTACAGTTGTGAAGTTGTTCATAGAATACCGAAAGATGTATAAGGTGACCAACAAAAGTAAGAGAAGATCGAAGTTTTGAAGTTTGATGTCGACAAGAGATGTACAAAAAGTATATGGAAGATTGATGTTAGAACCTCTACCGTCGGGTTGACTTTACATAAGGAAAGTGAAGTATAATTTTTACACCTACTTGAAGAAATGATGTCTATGGTGAGAGCTTATGTAGAATACGAAGAACTCCTCCCATATGTTGGGATGTCAGGGAAAGCCAAGAAGATAAGGCCAATTGTTTTGAAGGACGGTTTAGTCCTGCAGTTTGGACCCTTATGGTTGCACATAAGTGTGAAACCTTAGAAGATTTTTACAATCGTGCCGTCAAAGAGAGAAAATGGGATTAAGTTAAGAGAATACTTAAATAAGACCACAAGAGTCAAAAGACGCAAGCAAATCTTTCCAGTTCAAGAAAAGACGAATATTTGGAGGAAGACGGTCAACACTGTAGCTAGAGATGGAACAATACAGGTGTTTAAAGGACATTACCCCAACTGATCAGGGTAGATCATTTGTATCATGATCACCTGACAAGTTTTAAGACAAGGTTGTGTCGGTCTTATGTTATGGGACGAAAGAAGGCAAGACAAAAAAAACAAGATATCTTGGATTCCAATACGTCAGAATGTGGAATTTTTTTACTAAGGTTGAGCTTGACGCACCTCCGACATCAAAGGCGCCGTATAGGATGGTGAAGATATGTGAGTCGAAGAAGCATTTGACGACCAGTTGCAAGGACTTGTTTATAAAGGTTCATTAGAACTAATGCACTGTCATACACCAGACATCATCTTGAACTCTTGATTTAAAGTTCATATTGGAATATATCTTAAACTCTTGATTTGAAGTTGTTATGGAGAACACCAGTTGGCGAAAAGAGAGACAACTATCTCCGTTTGTACATCAATTACCGTGAGACAAACAAGATAACAATGAAGGACAAGTATCCCTTACAATGAATGGATGATCTACTTGATCGGTTGCAAGAGTCGATAGTCTCTTCTAAAACTGATTTAAAGTTTGATTGTCACCAATTGAGAAGTCGAGACTGGGATATTGCAAACACGACAATCCGGACAAATCATGGTCACTACGAGTTGTAATGATTCCATATGGGCTTAGTAATGCACTGAATAAGACATTTTGGTCTACTCTCGAAGAAGAGAGGATTTGTATGACAAGTTGTCTCGGGATAACAACCCCCAAGGATGTGAAAGAAGTTACAAGTTTTCTTGAGTTCGTTGGTTATTACCAGATTTGTGGAGAGATTCTCCAAGTAACACCATCTATGGCTAACCTACTCCGGATGACAATGAAGGTCGGAGTGAGACGAGAATTGATAATGGAGTTGCTGGGAGTTAAAAGGAGATTTATTGGTGCAACTATTTTGAATTTGCATTGAGGTATGGTGGTTTGAAGTGTACAAGTGATTCTCCAAGACAAGGTCTCGATTGAGTATTGAGGAATGACGTAAAAGTAATAGCATACATGTCTCGTTAGTAGAAGCGGTTTAAAGTAAAATACTTCCCTTCATTTCTTGGAACTTGTAAAGATTGAGGAAACACAACAAAGATTGGTTTGACAAGAACCAAATCCAGATGTGTAAATTGGAAGTTCGATCTTCCTTATTAGAGACAAGCAAAGAGAAACATAATAGAAATGCTGCTTTGAGAAAGACCCTAGTAGGAAATTGAGTTTCCGATATATCGGACCTTTTTGAGGTCTTAGCGTGAGTTGGGAAAGTGGTTTACCGGTTGGTGTGGCCGCCGAGAGTAGAGAGTGTTTACCTGGTGTTTCATGTGTATTAGTCAAGGGAGTACATACATGACTCAAGACGGATGGTCAGTCATGGTGGTTTAGTGGCAGACGAGAAACCAATGAGACTAATTGCAAGACGGGGGAAATATCTTTGGTTGAGTTTTATACTAAGCTAGTAGAGTCGCTAGAATCGACAGGTTAGACCTGATTCTTCCCTTAGTTTAGTTATGTCCTTGTGTGATGTTATGTGTAGTTGTGTCGCGTGCGGGAATGCGTTATATGAACTGATATACCTTGCGGTGGTAGTTTGTGTATATAGATTAGAAGGTTTCAGCCTTCCTAGAGTGAGAGTTCATACCTCGGCCTTGAGGGACCGAGAAGTTCGACGTGTGGCAAGTTTCGGGACGAAACTTGTTTTTAGGGGGATCTGATGTAACGCCCCAATTTTTAGGCGCGTTTTCGATATTTATTCTCCTACTTTTATCGATACTTATATAGCTTAAATATTTTACGAGAATGATTTTTATATCATAAACCATATTTTAACGAGTATATTCGTATAGATTTTATTTACTTTTATTTTTATTTTTTCCATAATTTAATTTACGGTTGAAAAATTTATTCGATCCGGAAATCTCATTCTGAATGTTTTAAAAACGAGTCTATCCCTTTTTAGTATTTCTTTTATTCTTCCTTGTCTCTCTTTTCTTTTTATTCTTAGGCTGATGAGTGCCTCTCCCCAGCGTTGGAGACTGCAGTAACTTCTCCCAATCTGCACCTCCGACCCCTCGCCATCTGCACCTACAACCCTGTGATTTCTACACCCTCACACGTAACCCCAGCAGACCCATGGCTACTCTCCTCTGTCTTCTTTCACCTCAGCCCATCTCCTCCCTCTGCACACGTTCAGCAACCCCAACCCCCTCTTTTCCTCTTCCTTTCTCTAGTAGAGAAAAGGCTCCCCTCCGTTGTTCCTTGTCACCGACTTTTCCCGCAGCTGTGCAACCGCCGGAGGATCTGCGCCACCAGGGAACCACCACGAGGAAGAGAAGCCACCAGCTAGCCGAACTTTTGCCGCCGCCTTCTCTCCCTTTCTCCTCTGTTCGCACTGCCGCCAAGGAGCAACTAAGGAGGCCGGATTCGGGCTGCCTCTGTTGCCGCCGACTGGGCCTCCTCCTCCTCCCTTCTTCCAACTTCCGTCGCGCTAGAGCGCCTCCTGCCGTCGACCCTGTAACCCCTTCGAGCCGCCAGGGAAGCCCTCGCCATGGCCGGCCGGCACGAGCCCTGGCGGAGCCGCCTTCCTCCCGGCCGGAGCCCTAGCCGCCGCCAGTGTGCCTTTCCTCTGCGTTTTCAGATGAGGGGTATCAAAACCTTTTCCAAATTTAATTATGCCCCCAAAATTTTGGTATAATTACAAATTGTAACCATTATGTTGTATTTGCAGATTTGACCCTAATTTCTGAAAGTTTCAAATCTGCCCTCTACTGAAATAATTACAAAAAGGGGACCAAGTTTAATTATGGAAAATAACCCAAGCTTTATGATATTGTCATATTTACCCAGAAAATATTTTTACGAGTTTTAAACTTGGATTTTATATACGAGTTTGATCTTATATTTATATATATTACCTATTGTGTCCTTGTTTTATTTACGGAATTTGCCCCAAACTTTTATTTACATATTATGGCTTAGCTTTTGGAAATCATCAATATTTCCGTTTGTTGGTTTAATTACAGAAAGTGACCAATATTTATACTTGCGGATTATGACCCAATTTTCTAATTGGTTAATTTTATCAGAAACATGTATTAGCGGTTTTAACCTTAGTTTTGGAAAATCGAGTTTTACCTTAAGTTTTATATAAGTTACATATCCCGTTCAAATTTAGCGTATAAGCTAAATTTGCTTAACTTTGGTGTTAGGTCCGGAAGCGCCCCGATAGAGGCCAATGATTTCAAACTCGACATCCGTAGATCGACTTCCGTCTTTTGACGTCGTGTGAGTATTCTTTTCCTCGATCTAGTTATGTTAAGTTTTAGTATCATGCTAGCATGAATCTAGCATAACTTAGAGTTAATGCCAAGTAGTGGCTTTGAACCTTAGGTGAGTTTCGAGGATTTGATATTGTTTGATGGATTGATGTTGATTCTAAGCTTGAGGTGTTGGTTATCTTGTGAGGTTGTTATAAGGCTTTAAGTTATATGGTTGATCTTGTGAGCGTTTTGCGGGTCGAGGTGGGGTTGTATGATCTTTTGGGATTTTGGAGTTTAGGTTTGGTTTATCCTAGTTGCGTTGTGAGTTATGATCTTGCGAGATCCGAGGGTTTAGAAGTCTTAGGACTTCTAGCTTGTTGAGTGTAATGTGAGCATGAGGGATTCTAGGATGCGGTCCTAGAATTGAGAGTCAAATGGTCTTGTGTTGACCATTTGTATAGAAGTCTTAGACTTCTATTGTGAGAGTGTTGTTTTTGATATAGTTATCTTGTTGTGAGCAGGTTATGGTCTTTCTCCTCTAAGGAAGCGAGAGTGTTGTGAGTTGAGTGTGATGACGAGGTAAGTCTTCGGACTTACTTAGCTCGTATTCTTTGTATTAGCATTATTGTGTGTTGGGTGGTGTGTGTTTATTATTTTACTGTTTATAATAACTAAACCGGAAATAGGATTACCGACCTTTATATTATTTGGCCCAAGTGTATGATAGCGGGCGGTGACATCACTGCCTGGCTCCCCATGAGAGCTAGGGGGATCTCGGCGGCTGGCCCGTGCTGGTTAGACGGTCGGAGGCATCCGACCATTCCATTGCCGGAAGAAGGGACCGAGGCGAGTTTCGGAGGATTCTCGTGTCACAAAAGAAGTTGAACTAGAACGGGATATGACTTAATAAATAAAGATAATAAACCGAATTTGTGTGCTTTGAGTATGTTGTGTGACTATGTTGAATTAGTTGTGTTTGTGCCTTTCCCTTTAATTCTAATGCTTCGAATGTGAGCTAACGGTTTTATACCGAATGTTGTAGTTTGCCTTGCAGGTTAGGCATGCTCCGATAGATCCGGAAGGGTGGGCAGCCGGGGTTCGTACATTTTAGGAAGGGTTTTGAGTTGGGGTTGTCTTGTGTTTTGGTCTTTCGGTTATTAAGTTTCGTGTGCCGCTTGTTTGGCGTTTGGTTTAAGTTGTACCTCGGCTGAAGTTGTGGTTGCATTCTTTCGGGTTTCTTATCATTTGCATTAAAATTGATTTACGATTTTTTCTTTATTTGTGCCATGTTGGAAAGGTCCGGTGAAATTGTTGTCAAGCTAAGGGTCGGGACCCATTGTGAGGTCTCGCCCGTAGCATCCCGATATCCCGCGGATTTGGGGTGTTACATTTCATTTATATATCGAAGCTTATACACCAGAATTTTTTTAACATAAAAAATCAACTAAAATATTAGGTATACATCCATAATTATTCGAGTTTTATTACAAAATAATAATATCCAAAACTTTTTGATAAAGATTAATTATGAAAAAAGGAAATAATTATTCGAAATCTAAAATTATTTTAAAATAGATAATTTTAAATGGTTAGTAAATAGAAGGAATTAAAAGATCTACTGAACAAATTTTGTAACAACTTAATGCTAATTTTTTAAATAATTTTAGGTAATGAAAATTTAGTAATATATGAAGATTTGATCTTAATACTCAATTCCTAAGACGCCACCTTAGCAGTTTGTACTCTACTTTAGTAAGTATATATAGATTAACTTCTCAAAATTATTAATTGTCTTAATTTGAGAGTTACAAGTGACTAATCCAAAACAACCGACTTATGGTGTACCTCTAATTAACTCCTCAAATCACTTATTATCTATATAACTTATACTACCCACTTGCATGGGAGGCTTGGTTTCTAGAATTGTCAAATTCTTTGACATTCTCCTTCATCGCTTTACACCTCTTCCACCACAAAGTTCCCAAAGATTGACCTCAATTTCTGTAAATTCCCTAACTATAAAAGGTAGGTAGTCCGGTTGTAAGAGTCAAGGTGTACGAGACTTTGCTACATTGGGACCCTAGCTGAATCGTATTTGAAGCAAGGAATAAGACAAGGTATTGAGAGGATTTGATTGAAGAACATGGCCGAAACTATGTCCGGAGGGACGATGATGATGAGGATGATAACTCCAATGATGAAGATATTCCAATGGGAGATGCCCAAGATGGTGCATTCAGGTTTAGAGCTCAAAGAAGCTCTTCCCACAAAGGAAATAATGTTGAGATTCTCCAATACATGCAAAGACAACAAGCATGGATGGATGAACAAACAGGGTGGACAAATGAGGATAAGGCTTGAAAGCAAAGCCAAGATTAAAGGTATGGCACACTTAAGGAGCAAGTAGATGAACAAGCTAAGACCCTTAGTGGGATCATGCTTGAGTAAAAGAGCATTCATGATGATCTTGGCACCATCAAGAGAGATTGGGTGAATTCGTACCGTGACTCCGAATGAGAACTCCCCTACAACAAAATACCTTTGCTTCTTGTTAGTTTCCTTAAGCTCTAACTCTTTCTCTTTTTCATTAGTTGCAATGAAAAGTTTAAGTATGGTTATGAAAATGCTTACATTCATGTGTATATATGTATTTCGTTTTTTTTTTCTTTTTTTTTTTTCATTTTTGTGTTAGTCTTATATCTTTGAAAAATCCAAAAACATTAGAAGAGTTTTTAAAAATTCAAAATTTTTTATGCTTCTTACACTATTGAAATGACATTGATGATATGACAAATATTTTATAGTTGAAGAGTAAGAAAAGAGACAAAGACATTATTACGGGTACAAGAATTACCGTAGAGTAAAAAATATGAGCAAATATCGATGGATGCACCAACTTTTGAAAGAACATTATTTGATTAACATTTAAAATATATTTTTTTTAATTTTTTAGAAACAAATGACTTTTCACCTTTTAAACATTGAATGATCCTATTATATTAGTTTTTTAGATTTTTTGACACATTAGTTATCTCATATAAAAGTAATCAACTATCACCTTATACATTATCTTACTACCTATATTTTTAACTTTTGAAAGAAACATTAATTGATTAATATTAAAAAAAATCTTATTTTTGATTTTTGAGGAACCATTGGCTTTTCACCTTTCAAACATTCAATAATCTTATGTTATTTTTTTTAATTTTTTGGCACATTAATTGTCTCATATAAAACTAATCAATTATCACCTCTTATTTTATCTTATCTTATGTTATCTTATCTTACTACCCTATACTTTTCAACTTTTGAAAGAGCAATTAGTTGATTAATATTAAAAACTCCTATTTTTAATTTTTGAGAAGCAAATGACTTTTCACCTTTCAAACCTTGAATGATCTTATAATGTTTTTTTTTTAAAATTTGTTGGTACATTAAGTATTTCATATAAAACTAATCAACCATCACCTCATATTTTACTACCTATATTTTTAGCTTTTGATAGAGCATTAATTGGTCAATAATTAAACCTCATATTTTCAGCTTCATTCCCGGTAAAGCTGTGAGGGTCGCCGTTGATATCAAGAGAAAGAAGTATGCGGAGGTTTTTAGCTCCATGGGGTATCACTTTCTTCCCTTTTCCTTTTCCACGTTTGGCGACTTGGGTGAAGACGCGGTGGAGCTACTTAAAAGATTGAGCTCGGTTGCCAAAGAGTTGTCCGGATATAGTAGGAGTACTTGCTTTATTTTGACTAGGATTGCGTTTACCATTTAAAAGGGATGCGGAGCCCAACTTGTTAGTCGGCTCCCATCCAACGGCATGTAATGTGTTTTACCTTCGATAATTAGTATTTTATAAAATAATAATAATAATAATAATAATAGTAATAATAATAATAATAAATATTTAGATTGAATGTAACACTCTTAAAAGTCCAAAAAACATGACTTGATTT
Organism: Fagopyrum homotropicum; assembly: GCA_033239125.1. Taxonomy (NCBI): domain Eukaryota; kingdom Viridiplantae; phylum Streptophyta; class Magnoliopsida; order Caryophyllales; family Polygonaceae; genus Fagopyrum; species Fagopyrum homotropicum. The sequence continues at coordinate 58,673,665 of BSWB01000007.1, read as the reverse complement.
TGAGAAAATAATAATATCTTTAATGAAAAAAATCTCGTGCGTAGCACGAGCATAAACACTAGTATAATTCAACGAGTTTATATAAATAAGAAATAATATTCAAGTGTCTATAATTAATGAAACGGAAGCTTTTTTGAAACAATTTGGTTTACTAGGCTTTATTGAGTTTTAATTTTAGTAAAGGTACCCCTTGAGAGAAAATTGTTTAGGGCTTGAAAATAAATACAAAAGGTTGGGTACATTTACCTAATTAAAAAACTAAATGGCCTAGTTACTAAAAGTATAACTCAAAAAAGCCTATTAACCAAATTATCCCAAGCTAGGTTAGTTGTTGTTCATGAACAAGCTCACTCTACTTAAGATGTATTTTTGAATCAATTTTATTTCAACCAATTTACATTATTGTTTAGTCAACTATCTAAACAAAATAGTTCAAAAAAATTTGTGTAGACACACTTGATCGACTAATATAATAGTTCCAAAAAAAGTATGCCTACCGCATCTTCTCTAAAATATGTCATAGTAATACTAGTATAGACATATTGATTCTGAATTTTCTCGTTATTTCTCAAGAATTCGTGTTTAGACCAAGTGTAATCTCATGGTAGTACAATAAAATAGGAAATTGTGTTCATACTCAAGTTTCGGTCGATTACGTCTGGGTCTGAATAAGTTTTCAATAGATTTGAAGTATCTTTCAGACTTGTCAAAGAAAATTTGCAATATGCATGATAGCAAGTTATCACAACACAACAAATGATTAAGCCTATAATAAAAATGCAACAAGGCTAAAATATGAGGGATCAATTGTGTTATATACGCTACATACATATCTATGTACAAGAGGCCACCTCGACATTCCTATCGTTCCAAACTCACTTGAAAACCGTGTCAATTCCAAATATATGTCGTTCTTCAATCGTATAACCCTTTTTCATCCCATATATCAACTAGAAACTCTACCGTTTCGTGACACAACTCGTGATTTAAGAAAATAATCCGGGTTATCAAATAATGAAAGTTTACGGATATGCAATACGATGTGTTGATGAAGGGACTCACTAAGAGTGGGATTGGCTTCCGGAAGGGCCGGCTAGTTCCAAGCAAACTATGATAGGTTAAATATATATATTGCAAGCATGGAATAGATGAATCAACTTATAAGAAATCTTGAAACCGATTGATTGATGTGAAAATTATGCAACTTATTATACGTTTGATGCCATTATGAGAGTTTTTTTTTTGCAAACCAACAACTAAATCGTACTGATAATTGTTAGCGACGATTAATAAACCCTGGAAGAGAAATAGTCAAAAATTTCCCAACATGCTTGATGTCAATTGTAGCCCTAAAATTTTTAAATAAATAGTACAAAACCTTAATGTATACAAAGAACCTTAAGTAAACAATATAGCCAAAACTTAAACTCAGAAAAGGGTTTTGAAGTCTTTTTTTATCTTTTAAAAAGCTGAAAAATAAATAATGCACTAAAAGGAAGAAGATTAATGATCATCATGAAACAGAAGAAGACGATATTGTCTTAAAACCCAAAAAGAATCCACTAAAAGGACGTATATGGTAAATATTACCTTGTCTATGAGGTCTCCATAGTGTATACAAAGAACCCTAAGTAAACAATACACAAAAAGAAAGAAATGTCCTTTGTAAAATTCAATGCTTTCAAATAGATTGGCCCACATAGAGAGACCCTGCAAAAAGAGGCAAGATCACAAGAAGGGTGTTTTTATGTAAAATAAAAGAGGGTATCTAATGCAAGTTATGCACATATACGAATGAATGATATTGACATCAACTTTGTAAAAATAGCATCATATGTTTGGTTTGTTTAAACAGTGTATCTATATTATTGAAATCACGAGGGAGACTAGGCGTAAACTATAGTCATATTTTAGTATTTTTAGCATAAAGCTTGGTACTTAGTAATGTCCTCCATTGATGCCCAAAATCAAGGATAACTTTAAACTTGAACTCATAAACTCAAAGTTTGAAGTTCTTCCAAACCCAAAAAAGGGTTTTGAAATTATTATCCTTTTGTTACGCCTTTAACATACTTTAAATGAATAAAAAAGTTATAAACAGAAAACTATAAAAGGAAGCGTTTTTCTTCTAAAAATCATAGCATTATCAACAAACATAAAGATGAAAGCTTGATTACAAACACTTTGCAAGTTCAAAGACAAAACCATATAGAAGAAGAAAAGAGAGAGAGAGAGAAAAATGTGGTTATTATGGCATGAAGTTAAGGTTGTGAAAACAACCCAAAAGAGCTTTGGAAACTTCTAGAAGTAACTTCAAGAACATAAATCTACAACTTTCATAGCCATCAGGATTGGTTTTGTGGTTTAGTACATGTCAGTCCAACTCCAGCCACTGCATTAATTTAACTCAACAATTACAAAGTGGAGAATCTTACAATCAAACTTAAAACACCGACAATCCCCATTCTCACACCTACTCCACAAATTCAGATTTCAAACAAGAATACATAAAATCTCAAGCATTAATATACAATCACACGTTGAAGAACAACGAGAAATATCAATTGTTGAGGCAAAGCTTAGAGATGAAATTGTTGCAGTCTTAGAAGAGAATCTTGATTTCTGGATACGCTTCAGATCTTTCTTAGCCCAAGTACAGAATTAACTATGAGACATGTAAACAAAGCTGCATTGAGAAAATATACAACCAATGTCATCTCCTACAAAGGATAATTTTATTATTGAGAATATACCCATAAAATATCTTGTTGTTACAAAGTGGGACAAACAAGGTATGCATGAGGCTCCAACTACTTCCGAGCAACAATTTTGCAAAATTAATATCAAGGTGAAGAAGCACCTTGTTGAAATTGTAGGAATTGGTGATGTTGATGTGGACATTTATTAAGTAGAGAAGTCACAAAGCCATTGGGGAGGATTCTTTCTTGGCTTGATAACAACTCGATCTTCACCCTTATGTAGTCCGAGAAAGGACTAGGATCACATCTTATTTAGTCCGAGAAACATGATTCCTTGAAAAGAATTAGAAATTGCAAGTCATAGTAAAATTCAACAAGTAGAAGATGACATTAAGCATCATTCTTGTGTAGTTAATAATGATTTAGGCATGAGTGATGAGAAAATTGTGAGTGATATTAAGTTGGAAAAAAAATCAAATATCAAGGATGAAATGGATGAGAGAAAGTTTATCAATACCTTCTCTAAACCTTGTAGTCCTTCAACCATTACGAATGAGCTCTTTAAGTTGCCTAAGGAAACAAATACGGTAATAGGCACCAACTTTGGCATAATTGTGGCCTCATCGCAAGTTAAACAACTCAGAATTACCCTTGTAGATTAAAGATAGGGATTTTATACTGTTTGAGTGAAATACAAGACACGTATATTTTGGCGAGAAGATGATACAACAAGTACTATCATGAAACAAAATCTCTATGTTTAGTGATTGAATTGATCGATGAACTTAATATGCGTTCTTATTTTGGAAAGAAAAAATATTATAAACTGAAATGAAAAGAAAGATAGTGATTTACATTATAGTCGCATGCCTCAACGTTGACCCATATCAAGAAACATGGCCGGCTTGTCTCCCTCTCTTTGTCTTTGTCTCTCTCTCTCTCTCTGTCTTTATCTCTCTCTCATGTGTTCTCATGTCTGTCCGATTCCCCACCCATTCTTCAAAGCAAATAGTTACCTGACGAACGGAGGCCCTTATTTTCATATTTTTAAAGCGGGAGCATCTTCAGGATCACATTAATCTCCAGGATCATATCTGAACGCAAGTACACATCCAATATCATATCCGGATACAAGAACACATCCACAATCATTTCCATCATCATAACCATGTTTAGGATCAACCATGGATGCAAGATCACTTCCAAAGCCTCCTACTAAGAAGAGAAAGATAGAAGCTATGAAAAGGAGACAAATACGGCCACAGAATCCAAGGTAGACTAATCATGTTCTAAGTAGTTGAGCTAGGAGAATTTTTCGCTCTCAGACGTGTCTGAATAATGAACGATAAAGTCTAAAATTTATACTTATAATATAAGCTAAAGCAAATAAGCGAACCCGCAGTGTACTGATCGATTGCAGTAAAAGCAAATATTCCAAGGTCGATCTCAAGGACTAAGGTGAAATCAATATGTGACAAATCAATAATAGAATAGATCAATGAAAGACACAAAAGCAACAAAGATGAATAATATGACAATCGGGGCAATGCAAATTCTAGAGATCAAAGTATCCAATTGTGGTTTTCGATTCAAGACTTCTAAAGAACAAGGACAAGGTTGGGATCGCTAAGGAAAGGTGTTTCCAAGTTGAGAATGATCACGAGGGAGGTCTCTCAAATCAACTATCCCAAACCAAAGCTCCTATCACCAGGTAAGTCTCAAGGGTCAAAAGAAAGGAACTAAAACTCAAACCAACAACTTAGTCTAAGGGTCAAGAACTAACCTTTACCGGGTAAGTCTCAAGTTAAGCTCACTCAGACAAGAAGAAGGCACACTCAAACCTAATAAAGAGGATGATACGAATTATGATCTAGTTATAGACGTGCATTTAGGTAGTTTTTCCCTTTGTTTTGCTTGCATAGACATGATTGCATAACATTTGAGCTCATATTTGCATACTTTGCTAGAATTGAGGTCTACACAAATTCTTGTAGCAATTGTAGGTAAATTGGCACATTTTGGAGCGGAAAATGAACATAAAATGACAAGGCATCAAGGTGGATCAGATAAGAGCATTTTGGAGCATAAAGAAGAACAGGGGTCATCATCAAAAGGATACAAGAAAGAAGCTAAGGGAAACACACAACAAAATATAATCTCGGTTGATCTACAAAAATCTCAGCCGAGATAATTATCGGGCTCACCCGATATTTAGTGTAAAACGGCCCAGGGACCGAAGCTTCAAAACCCTAGGTCTTCGATAAATCAAGTATGGCTACAACACAAAGACACACACAATACCACGGTTCACAGAGTTCGAAAGTTTGGATATGGAGTTTTGAGAGAGATTACATCATTGGTAGTTGTAACACTTTTGGATTGAGAGAGATTGTGAAAATTCTTGGAGAGAAATACTTAGTTTTTAGATTTCATTGTTTATTAGACACAAGATTGGATATTTGTTATTGGATTGGTTTTGGTTTTGATTATTGAAGACACCTTGCCAAATATTTCTTACTCTTCTTTTGGGTTATGAGTTTTCTTCATTTCATTTATCTTTCTTGATTTGAATATGTATGTTGTTGTCTATAACTTTGCGATTTTAGGGTGATTAGTTGATGGTTGTGGTTTAGATGATGATAGACTGAGCCTTTAGGTTTAGATTGGACTAGAGAGTTGGTTTTACCTTCGCAGAGACAAATGTTAGTATGTACTTCAGGAATCTCAGCCGAGATTTTAGCAAGAACAACCCAAAATTTCTTGTGTTAATCCGTTTTTGTTATATCTTTATGCTTAGGTTATAGATTACCCAAGTCCTAGCCTTGTTGAGCCTTAAGCTTACATCTAAGCTTAGGAAGAGACTTACCCGGTGATTCCCTTTCTTAGTTGCCAAAGATGATGAGTGTTAGGTAATAAAGATAAACGTTTATTGGGTTTGAGTGTGCCTTCTTCTTGCATGAGTGAGCTTAAGCTGAGACTTACCCGGTAAAGGTTAGGTCTTGACCCTTAGGTTGAGTGGTTGGTTTGAGACTATAGTTCCTTTCCTTAGTTCCTTGAGACTTACCCGATGATATGAGCTTTGATTTGGGATAGTGGATAGTGAGACCTCCCCCGTGATCTTTCTCACCTTAGGAACACCTTTCCTTCGCGATCCCAACTAGCTTTGTCCATAGTTCTTTAGAAGTTTTGAATCGAAAACCACAACCAGATGCTTTGATCTCTAGAATCTGCACTTTCTCGATCATCATATATTCATATCATTGCTTTTTGTTCTTTTCAGTCATTGAGATTTGCAATAATCTATTCTAGATTTGATTTGTTACTATTTGGTTTCACCATAGTCCATGTGATCGATCCGATATATTTGTTTTTGTTGCGATTGATCCGTACACTGCGGGTTCGCTTATTTGCTTAGCTTTTATTTCATGTATAAATTTAAAGCTTATTTTCGTTCATATTTCCCACACGTCTAAGAGCGAACAAGTTTTTGGCACCGTTGCCGGAGAGTTGGTTTAGACCAAGCGGTAATTTCGGTTGTCTAGTTTAGATTTTTTCTTTTACTATTAATCTTTTTGCTTTGAGTAGTTGTTCTTGCAAGAATTCCCTTTCTTTTTAGGTTTATGAGAGATCTTGCGCCGGTAAAGAACTCGTTCCCTACGATCCTGGATCGGAGAAAACTTATAGAAGAAGACTAAGGGAAGCTAAGGAAAAGATGGTTTAAAGAGATATTCAAGGCGAACTAGAAGATGCTTTGGACCAAGTAAGGCTTGGAGATGAAGCTTTAGAAGAAGGAAGAGCAGCAACGCAGGAAAGAGAAGATACGATTAGAGCAGAAATTGTTGTGATGCAAGCTAACATGAGACAATTGCTTCTTGAAAGAGGAGGCAATGTTTGTGATGCAAGCTAACATGACACTAACATTGTCTTGAATAGGGAGAAGTGTCACTTTATGGTTAGCGAAGGCATTGTTCAAGGTCATTTGATCTCCAACCGCGGAATTGAAGTGGATAGAGCAAAGATTGAGACTATTGAGAAGTTACCTCCACCTTCGTTGGTAAATAGGGTAAGAAGCTTCCAAGGACATGTAGGTTTCTATAGGAGATTTATTAAAGACTATTCTAGGATTTCTAAACCGATGACTAACCTACTGATGAAAGATGTTGTTTTTGAGTTTTTGAAGAATTATCTAGATGCATTTTACAGGTTAAAGGAAGCTTTGATAACCACACCTATTATTTAACCTCCAGATTGGAGTATCCCCTTTGAGGTTATGTGTGACGCTAGTGATGTGGCCGTAGGAGCGGTACTTTGACAAAAGAAGGATGGACACACTCATGCCATCTATTATGCTAGCAAGATGATTGATGAAACTCAACTAAATTATGCCACAATGGAAAAGGAATTACTAGCAATGGTCTATGCTTTCGAGAAATTTTGTTCCTACCTTGTGGGAGCAAAAGTCATTGTCTACACAGACCACACAACAATCCGGTACTTGCTTACCAAGAAATATGCAAAACCACGGCTCATTAGATGGATCCTCCTTCTACAGATCCGGGAAAGAAAGGATACGAGAACTCGGTGGCGGATCAACTTAGCCGGCTACCTCCTATTGCAATTGAAAAGGATGGCATGCCTATAGATGACTCATTTCTGGATGAGCAGCTTCATGAAATAGAGGATTGACTTCACCAAATCTCAAAAGGTAATGAACCATGGTTTGCGGATATTGTTGATTATTTTGTATGTCAAGAAATACCTCAATGATTGTCCTATGTGCAAAAGAAGAAGTTCTTTAAGGATGTGCGATATTAGTATTGGAATGAGCCTCTTCTCTTCAAAAGAGGTCCGGATGGGATGTTCAGAAGATGCAATCCGGAAGATGAAGTAGAGAGCGTCATTAGACATTGTCATCCATTGCCTTGTGATGGACATGCTAGTTCCCAAAAGACATGTGCTAAGGTACTTCAATCCGGTTTCTTTTGGCCAAACTTATTCAAGAATGTGCAAATTTTTGTTGTTTTTTGTGATGCTTGTCAAAGAACAAGAAGTATATCTAGAAGGAATGAGATGCCTCTAAACAACATTCAAGAACTTGAGATCTTTGACTTATGGGGAGTGGATTTCATGGGACCATTCCAATCATCTTGCGGGAACCTCTACATACTTTTGGCGGTAGATTACGTTTCTAGATGGGTGGAAGTCATTTCTTAACCTGCTAATGACGCCAAGGTGGTAGTGAAATTCTTTAGTGGTAGGATTTTCCCAAGATTTGGGACGCCCAAGTCATTTCTTCTCTTACTAATCACACCTCTTCTCATCAAGCTCCACCTCCTCCACCACCTCCGGGACTTCCAATTATTCAAGAATGTTACCAAACGAGGTATGAACGAATCCAACAACGCCCTATTATTGTACCTCATTATTTAGTGATTGAAGAAACGGAATGTATGAATGTGAAAGAAGATTTAGACTGGAGGATTGAGCGTTTTGGAATTTTTGTTTTTGTGGGATTTAGAGAGCATACTTTTGAGGAAATAATGTTGGAGTTTTAAGTTCATTCAAGCATGATCCTAGGACTAGGCAAATTAAGTTTCGGTTAATGAACCAGAATTATGATATGATTGTGGTCCATGTTTGGGATCAAATTATCCGAGGCTAGTAGTTATAAACATGCATTTTAGGTAGTTTTTCCCTTTGTTTTGCATGCATAGACATGATTCCATAACATTTGAGCTCATATTTGCATACTTTGCTAGAATAGAGGTCTACACAGATTCTTGTAGCAATTGTAGGTAAATTGGCACATTTTGGAGCGGAAACGGAACATACAAGGACAAGGCATCAAGGTGCATCACATAGGAGCATTTTGGAGCATAAAGAAGAACAAGGATCATCATCAAAAAGATACAAGCAAGAAGCTAAGGGAAACACGCAACAAAATATAATCTCGGTTGATCTACAGAAATCTCACCCGAGATTATTATCGGGATCACCCGAAATTTAGTGTAAAACGGCCCATGGACCGAAGCTTCAAAACCCTAAGTGGTCTTCTTTAAATCAAGCATGGCTGCAACACAAAGACACACACAATAACACGGTTCACAAAGTTTGAAAGTTCAGAATTGGAGTTCTTAGAGAGATTACATCATTGGTAGTTGCAACACTTTTGGATTGGAAGATATTGTGAAGGTTCTTGGAGAGAAATAATTAGTTTTTAAATTTCATTGCTTTTTAGACACAAGATTAGATCTTTGTTACTGAATTGGTTTTGGTTTTGGTTTTGATTATTGAAGACACCTTGCTAAGTATTTCTTATTCTTCATTTGGAATATGAGTTTCTATATTTTATTTATCTTTCTTGATTTAAATATGTGTGGTATTGGCTAAAACCCTTGCGATTCTAGGGTGATTGGTTGATGGTTGTGGTTTAGATGATGATAGATTGATCCTTTAAGTTTAGATTGGACCCTGCGAGTTGATTTTTCTTTCGCAGAGAAGAATCTCACTTTGTTCTTCAAGAATCTCGGCCGAGAATTTAGCAAGAACAACCCGAGATTTTCTGTTGATCCGTATTTGTTATATCTTTATGCTTAGGTTATAGATTGCCCAAATTGTAGCCTTGTTGAACCTTTCATGCTTACATCTAAGCTTTGTAAGAGACTTACCCGGTGATTCACTTTCTTACTTACAAAGATGATGAGCGTTAGGTATTAAATGTTTAACCTTTATTGGGTTTGGGTGTGCCTTCTTCTTGCTTGAGTGAGCTTAACTTGAAACTTACCCAGTAAAGGTTAGTTCTTGACCCCTAGGTTGAGTGGTTGATTTGAGATTATAGTTCCTTTTCTTAGATCCTTGAGACTTACCCGGTGATAGGAGATTTGGTTTGGGATAGTGGATAGTGAGACCTCCCCCGTAATCTTTCCGACCATAGAAACACCTTTCCTTAGCGATCCCAACTTTGTTCATAGTTCTTTAGAAGTCTTGAATCGAAAACCACAACCGGATGCTTTGATCTCTAGAATCTGCACTTTCCCGATTATCATATACTAATATCATTGCAATTTGTTCTTTTGGTCATTGAGATTTGCAATAATCCATTCTAGATTTGATTTGTTACTGTTTGGATTTGCCATAGTCCCTGTGACCGACCCTGAAATATTTGCTTTTGCTACGTTTGATCCGCACACTATGGGTTTACTTATTTGCTTGACATTTATTACATGAATAAGTTAAAACCTATTTTCGTTCATATTTCCACATGTCTGAGAGCGAACAAAAGGGTTTTGAATCCTTTATGACCTAGACTCGTCATCTTTGGTAACAAAGAAAGGGAATCACCGGGTAAGTCTCTACCCAAGCTTAGATATAAGCCTTAGAAGGAACTAAGGGTATGAAAGGCTCAACAAAAGTTGTGATTTGGGCAATCTAAAACCTAAGCATAAGGATATAACAAAAACGGATCAACAGAAGAAATCTCGGCCGAGATTCTCAAGAACATACCAAGATTCAACTTTTCAGGGTCCAATATAATTTAAAGGCTCAATCTATCATCATCTAAACCACAACCATCAACCAATCACCCTATAACCGCAACGGTTTAGCCAACAACACACATTCAAATCAAGAAAGATATTTGAAGATTTCAAGAAAACCATAAACCAAAAGAAAAGTGAGAAATGTTTGACAATTTGTCTTCAATATCCAAAACCAAAAGAAATCCAATAACAAAGATCCAATCTTTAATCCAAAAGCAATGTCAAGAACCTACATCTTTCTCTCCAAAAGATCTTCACAAATCTTCTAAAAATCACAAGTGTTGTTTCCGTCAATATTCTCTTCTGCGTATATTTGAGTATCGAATGGTGCGTCACACCTTCGAACCTATTTTAATTGCTGACAAATCCCCCTTTTAATGTTGCAGGTTATGAGAAATATATTGAGATAAATCTAGGATCTGGACAAGCATGGACCAACTTAAGGATAACGCGCGTCTTGGGCCAAAAAAGAACAAAGTCGTAACCTCACCGGACTATTGAGCCGCACCTGTGTAACACCCCGAATCGGTGGGACTCGAGGCGTTACTGGGCTAGGATCTCACAATGGATCCTGACCCTAGCCTGACAACTTCACTGGATCTTACAACAAGACACAAATAGATATAAAACCAAATACATAAAACTATATAAATATACACATCCAAAAGGTATACAAAACACAACCGAGTACAAAACGGAAAAACATATCCAAAGGTGTACAAAACACCCCCACAACCCACGCCTGACCTAGTATATGGAAGCCCTTGACTGATCACCCATATGACTCACTTTGTAGTCTTCCTATCTTGTAGAATAACTATAACACGGTATAAAACCGTTAGCTAACAGATCATGAATAAGAATAACATTAATAGCACATACCAACACATCAACACATCACAATATGCAATGTCACACACATATCCGTTTATTATCTTCATTACGTTATACTTTTACTAATTCAACTTATTTTGTAACACGAGAATCTCCCGAAACACGCCTCCGCTTCCGTCTGCCGACATGAATAGATTAGTACTATCCGTTACTAGTGGGCCTGGGTCGCAAGAGCACCCCCCAGTCACCTGTAGAACTGGACAAGTGGTCACGACCCGTTATAATACACTTGGGCCATTTAAATATACACATATGGTCGTCCTAGTCCGGTTTAGGTTATAAATGCAGCATTCATATGCACAAGCACCACTATCACAATCATTCATATCCATAATCGCTAAGTAAGTCTCATGGACTTACCTATCCCAACGTAAACCTGTATCCAAGTCATAGTTTCTCCTCGAGGAATCAGTGCCTGCATTAGCAAGGCACACACAAATATCAATCACTATCCACATGCTAGCAGATTCCACCTCCTAGTCTTCAAGATCTCGCAAGATCATAACCATAACACAATCCACAATATCAATATCCTCAAAGATCATAACTATCAATCCATAAACTCAACATCTCACCATTCCTCAAACCTCTTAAGATATCATTTGATCAACATTCCTCAATCTCAATTCTAATCCTAATTTAATAAATTAACCTTTAATTAATTGAATTAACTTTTACCAGAATAAAGTTTTGCCCGCAGGCAATTTTTGAACTCCCTAACATCAAATTTCATCTAACAAAAAACCCATAATCCTCATAATAGAATTTCCAATTATCCATTTTAACAAGCCTAAGGTCAATTTAGGCCAAATCGCAATACGGAAAATGAATAAATTCATAACTTATTCGTTACTAACTCGATTGACGATCTGCAAGAAGATTCGGAATCACAACGACACAGGCTACACTCGGGTAGCATCAAATTCACAGGAATCGGAGCGGAAGAGCCGGCCTAGTGACATATATGCTCGACCAGGCCTCCAATTACTTGGAAACACAAAAACTCGGTACCAAAATGAAGAGAATGAAGAGAGGAATCCAAAAACTCAAACGGATTTGAAATCGGATTAGAAAAAAAGTGTAGGTCTAAGTTTGAAGTTTAAGAGAAATCAGAGCTTTTACGAGAAAACGTGAAAGACAATGAATTAATAAACTATTTTCCGCTATTTATAGCGAAGACGATAATTATCCTTTAGCAAAGTCGATAATTATCCTTTAACCGATCCAAAGGCGGGTTGAACCCCCTTCTCCAAACTTCTCAAAATTGGAATAATAAATCTGGAATATTGTAGGGATAATTATTCTACAACTGCCTCGGAAAACGCGTATTCCTAAGCTATTTTTCCTAGCCGCTAAGAAACGAAATAGTGACTCTTTTGGCCGTTTTGCCTTTCCATGTTATTTCATATCTAGGACATGTCCGATGTCATGATCATTTCTCTCAACTGCATTTTATTAATTGAAGCTCCCAAATGCTCCAAATAACACCGGAGGGTAAAAATAATTCCCCGGGGGAAAAAGAGAAAAATTCCCCATAAGTCCAAAATTACGCTAGGAACATAACGGTGGGACTCATACTCATCACTTACGCAATCTTCGCGAGTTATGTGTCAATTACTATCAATGATTAAGTTAATCAACATTAATTAGAAATCGAAAATCCTAGCTCTTACAGCCTACGCTTGACTCGAGCTGCATCCACGCCTACTGGACCCGCATCCAAACAAAAAAGAGGCATACATGCGCCATCATGAGTCGGGGCTGAGGTTCACTAGTTGTGTGCATCTTCTTTAGCTCCTTGCTTGATCCTTAATGCATGTTCCTAGCTTCCTTTTTTGCTCCGCTATGTTCCGCATCGAGGTCCAATCCTTATATGTGCCATTTCGCTCCATAATCCACCAAACTACCTACAAATGCAGCAAGAATCCGTGTAGACATCTATTCAAGCAAAGTATTCAACTATGAGCTCAAATGCTATAGATTCATGTCTATGCATGCAAAAGAAAGGAAAAATCTACCTAAATACATGTCTAATTTAAGGTCATAATTCATGTCATCAAAATACCCCATACTTGCCTCTTGTTTGTCCCCAAGCAAGGTTTAAACTTAAGATAAAAGATTGCATGGATTATGCATATGCAAAAACAAGAAAAAAAAAACACAATATTTTTGGGTCGTGCTTCTATTCATAGATCACCCTCAAAGTCATGCTTCATATCTTATTATATATCAACATATGTCAAAGAAAAATATAGGCATGTAAAGGATAATTCCACTTTACCGGAAATCATAACATGCATAGCAAAGTTCCATCATGAAGAATCAAATTTAAATCACTAAGCCAAAACACATGTGCAAGAAGGTCTTAAGGACATAACAAAGAAAAAGGCAAAGAAATGTGTTATGGGTGGGATGCATATAGGGTATGTGCTGCAAAAATCCGGGAAGAAGGAACAACTCCACAACATCAACAACTTCAACATCCACCAAAAATAAGCACTTATACACATCACGTTCTCTTTTTTTTTCACTTGAGAACATGACATAGGTGCACAATAGCCGAAACCTTGGTGATCAACAAGCCTCGAATTTTATCGAGGTACCTCACACCGGATGTACATACCAAGACTCGTTAGGACTATCGATCAATCAGACTTTGACAAGATACAAACACCCGGTTATGTGAATGGTACCGAGTTACTCATCATCATGATCAACGTCCCCAAACCTACTTTTCTACACAACACACTTTACTTTTTCAACTTCACCATCACTTTGCTTTATTCACATACCAACACTAGCATGCTTCCTAATTCCCGGATAGGTAAAGGGAGACACACACACACACACACATATATATATATATATATATATATAGAGGTTGACTCCTTTGTAAACAACTCTTATCATGTAAAATGAGAACAACCTCTATCCGTTAGATCGTTAAACAGTTGGTTGAGATTAGGCGATATTAAAGGGGAGACAATTTTGTTATTAATGGAAGAAATATTCGCCGGACCTGACTCTATATATTCGGCGGTATAGTCACATATATTCGGTGTTTACATGTTCACATGGTAAGAGTTGTTTACATATGAGTCAGGATCTATATATATGTGTGTGTGTGTGTGTGTGTGTGTGCGCGCGCTAAGCATGATCAAGATGAAGAAAGAAAAAGAAATCGAATTGCCTTCATCATTACAAAAAGATGTGTAAGAATTTATCATGCGGTTTCAACTATCAACACTCAACATGATTTAGACAAAAGCAAATTATCATCCATGCATGAATTCTAGAAAAGTATTCAAATCCCACATATGTCATAAATCAATTCAAGAATATAAGGATCATTATAGCTATTTCACATACATTATCATCATAGAGATCATATCCATCTCAAAAGCACATTTTATTTTTCAAAAGAAAGCAATATAAAGTATATTACAAACCATGCAATTCTTATATAAAACGTGTGACAACAAAAGAACAATGTATGAATGCAATGCGGGATAGGAAACGTGGAAAATATTGCAAGTACCTCCTGCCCATACTTAAAACTCACATTGTCCTCAATGTGAAGATTTAAGTACAAGATGGAGAAAAAATACTCACAATGTAAAATGGCATGGTAAGTCATCTGATCACTCATATTGTGGTGGTGGTGGGTATCGTGGAGCGTTCGGATCATAGGGTGCTCTAAATGTGTGATGATAGAGGTCCGCCCACATACCGTCCGATACGGAATGTTGCGCAACTATCCGATGGAAGTGTCCCTGAATATTTGTAATATCGCTCGCTAGGCTATTGAATGTGGAGGTCATCTTCCGCATTTGGGTAGATGTGACACCCCGAATCCTAGAGGACTCGAAATGCTACGAGCTGGGACCTTACAATGGGTCCCGGCCCTTAGCCTGACAACAACTTCATCGGACCTTACAACACGGCACAAATAAAAAGGCAAAACACATAGTTTTATAACATGAGCGGAAGAAAAATGTACAAATCTGAAAACAATCCAGCCAAGTCTCAAAACTAAAGAACAACATAAGTCTTAACATTCATGAAAATATAAAGATAACAACCCCGTCCTAAATTGCACGGAACCCTGGCTGCCCACTACCACCGGATCACTCGATCGCCTCTCTAACCTGCAAGGCATCTACAAGCGGTATAAAACCGTTAGTTGACAATCTGTGCATAAGTATAAAGGTAAAATCACAAACACACAACATACACAATCAACATGCAACACTCAATCCTTTTGTTATCTTTAATTAGGTGATATGTCATTATTAATGATACTTATCTCTTGACACGAGGGATTCCCAAACCTCGCCCCTGATCCCGTTTACCAACAAGGAATGGTGCTAATGCATCTGACCGTCTACCTGCCTAGGCTGGTACAGGGAACCTCCTAGACTCTCGGAAGAGCTAGGCAGATGTTGTCACGACCCGTTATCATACACTTGGGTCCATTACGTAATATAATAAAGTCGGCCTAATCCGGTTCCGTTATTATCCTAGCTAGCAAACACCACTCATACACAATACACTCATACAAGAAGCCAGCTAAGTAAGTCCGTAGACTTACCACTCTCCGAAGCGCACAAGATCACCTCACTCGAAAGTTCCCTCGGGAAAACGTACAACGCCTATTCAAGACAAGGCACACAATCAAACCACACTCTAGTCCACTAGAAGTCTTTAGACTTCTAGGCTCATCTCCTCAACCATCTAGTCCAAGAAGACTACACTCTCAGTCCATGACCTATCCAACTCTCATCATAATGATATACACAAAGGTTACTTCCACAAAGCTCGAAACTAACCCTCAACAACATACCACCACAAGCCTCACGTAACTCACACTAGACTTCTAAGGTCCAACCAATCTAAAGCATTCCAGTTCAACTACCCTAGGCCAGCCTAACATGCTTCTAGGGTATAACGAGTCTAAGGAAAGAAAGAAGGAAAAGCAAGAACGAGATTCGGGACTCATTGGAGCAAAACCGCCCCTGCGCCTGCCTGAGCCGCCCCTGCGCCTATCTGGGTCCGCCCCTGTGTCGATCTGGGTCCGCCCCTGCGCCTGCCAGAAGTGGCCCCTACGCCTATGTGAATCCGCCCCTGTGCCTGTCTATGCAGAAGGTCCGTCGGCTGAGTTCTTCGATTGTACAGCCGGTCCTTTAGGGTCTCCTTTGGTGATATGAACGTCTTCTACTTCTCTCACTTGGTCTTAGCCTCCCTCCAAGGTCTAGCTTCGTCATCGAACCAACAAAACAACGATAGATCGTTGAGCAAGGATTAAAGAGTGCCTTCCATTCAAGCCATGAAAGGGAAAGGAAGAAAGAGAAGGAGAAGAAAGAAATAAGAGAATAGAAGGAACCTTACCCACGTCCCGTCACTATCGTCCCGGCCTCACGAATGGTGGATCCAAGCTGGAGCACTCCAAGGGAAGAATGGAGGAGAAGGATGTAAGAGGATGAAGTGGGTAGGAGGAAGAAAGTAACGTGAGTGGAAATGAGAGAGGAGGAGAAGGGTTGGCTGTATAAAAAGGGAAGGATACGAAAGGTCTCCAACCCATAACTCCTCATGGAATTTAAGAGGGGAGTTAAAAAGAATCGGAATGTGAACGGTTGCCCAAAACGCTGCTACCCCGCCCACGCGTGCCACAGCCCCAGCGGGAATCCTAGCCGCACCTGTGGCTTACTCGACTACGTCGCCAAAGCCGCAAGGGCGTGAGCCCCTGCGCCCGGCTTCTGCCCTCGTTTAACTCTATCCAAGCGTAACGAAAAATCCGGTCGTTACATCAGATCCCCCTCAAAATAAGTTTCGTCCCGAAACTTTTGCGGTACTAACCGCGGTCATAAGATATAAGCAAGCCCTATGACTAAGAACCCACCACATCAATACCACCTAAGGGTCACACACAAGCACACTAAATATATATCACACATACAACACTGCAAGCAACCAAAACAAGACGGTAGACTACCTAACAGTCCTATAGAAGTCTCTAGAACCGCATAAAACTCAAGATAGTTCCGCCGGATACTATCCTCCGTCTCCCAAGTGGCCTCGTCAATCCCTCGTCTCGACCACTGCACTCTCATCATGGGTATTACCTTCGATCGAAGGCGTCTCGCACCTCTCTCCAAAACTGCTATCGGGTGCGGTGGAAATGTATGATCCGGCTCGACCACCAGGTCGTCATGACTCACTATGTGTCTCGGGTCATGCACATACTCTCGCAGCTGCGACACGTGAAATACTGGATGAACTCCCTCCAATCGGGGTGGCAATGCCAATCTGTACGCAACCTCTCCTATCCGCTCAAGGATCTCAAAGGGCCCGACATATCGGGGACTCAACTTCCCTTTAATACCAAAACGTATGACGCTTCACGTTGATGAAACTCTCATATAGACCTACTCCATATCTGAACTCTCGAAGCATGCGCCTCTTATCTGTACACGCCTTCTAGCCACTCGGCGCGGCTAACATCCGCTCTAGGATTATCGTTACTCGAGCGATGCCATCACATGTCTGCTCCAGGTCATCCTACCATTACTACTTGGTAAATCCCTACACAACGGTGTATGACACACCCGCTCATATAAAGTTTCACAAAGGCCATCCCAAACGACGCATGACAACTATAATAATACGAAAACTTTAAACAAAGGGAAGTGTTACGATCACGCTTGTCCCCAATCTGGCACACATGCTCTCAATCTGAGACGATGGTACTCGGTATCCCCACAAAATTTCACTATCAACTTAGTGAATTCATGCACTAGCCGACTCATTGACCATGTTTCCCAAATAGTCATAAAATGCGCGATCTTGTCAGTTGCTCTACGACAATCCCAAGTGCGTCACAATTTTACTCAGTCTAAAACCGGTAATAACATTTATGGAGATATCCTCCCACTTCCATTGCGTAACTGGCAGTTGATGAAATCCTCATCCGTCTTATATAGTGTTAACACTTGACCTGATGACAGGTTGCACATTGACTTTGTACATAGTCGCGTCGGCCTGAAGCCCACTACAACATATGATGTCCCGGTTCATCTTACATTCTGTATAACACATAAGGTAGCCTCTCCCAAATCGGACAAGGGTTTGTCCTTATCCGGAAACCGGATATCCATCTCCATCCTTACTAAATACCTCTGCATTTGAAGCTAGATCGTCCGTCGAGCTATTGCCTTCTCTCGAGGCATCGAGATGCAAAGGGTGTCGGTGATCACATTCACTTTTCCCGGAGGATACAAAATCATCTCACCGAATTCCTTAATCAACTCTATCCATCACTCCTATCCGGTATTCAACTCTTGGTGAGTGAATAAATATATCCAACACTTATCTCCCGTTCAAGGTTGCCATGTCGCTCCATAAAAATACTGACATCCTCATACGCACATGTATTAAGTAGCTAGTTCACGACCCTTCATGGGGCATTCCTCTCATATGCCCAGAATTGTCTATCACATACACGCAAAACCTATCTTCTTACTTCACCCGCATCCCAAGCTCCGCTTGGATACATCCCTATATGTTGCTAAATCCACAATGCTCTTGTTTGTGCACAAGGATTTAGAGTAGAGACCAATCACCTCTTCAGCTTTTCAAAGCTCCATGGACACGGCTCGGACCACACGATTCTAGTATACCTCATCAGAAAGGGAGGACGTTAAAACCATTCCGCAACTGGGCAGTTATATCCCGCCAATCTATAAGCTCCCTACCTCCCCAACATTCATTGGAGGTTGCACCGCAAATACCACCTTGACCTCTCTCGTTGTCACTACGTGTCCTAGGAAGTCACTTTAGATGTCCTAAATCCTACTTAGATGACTTGGCTGATAAGTCTTATCCCGCATAACTTGTATTGATGTCGTCCCATGTCAAGCTTGTTCCTCTCAACTATTAGGTTATGGTCCGTATTGAAACCGCTTGTAAAGCCACAAATTATGCGACAACCCTGCAACTCGATTCAGAAACCGATGAATCCGTATCTACATAACCTCTAACATCCTCGTGTGTACGTGACCAAATGGATTCACTACAACTGGTAATGACCATACCGGTCTGAAATGCCGTCTTACATAGGTACCTTCTTTTCTCGTCCTAAACTGATGACAACCGACTTCAAGTCGTTACTTTACCAAGCAATAGTATAAAAACATCTCTAAGCTTGCAGCGTTGCCCTAACTCGGGTTCTCCATTATTCGACATAGCCCTCGTGGCTTTTTCGGGTGAGTCTAGAAAACTTTTGACTCATCTCTTGCTCACGATGACATATCATCCGTTTCATGCCATGCATCCTTAATATAATTTCCCATTTGCGTAAATCAACAATGAAAGCCTCACCTTCCTCTTGATCCTCTAGTTCTTCCAACCCTGATCACACCTTAACAGTTATGATCCGTTTTGTTCCTCCACATGTCAATCCCCATGACCTAAGAAGGTCGTGTAGGTCATTACAATTCCTCCCTAAGAGGTCTTTTATTGTTACTTGCCTTGAACCCGTTCAACGCTACTTGATTACGCCATTTGCTCTTCCGTTGATATAACCCTTTATTATTGACATTGAACCACCGGGAATATTCCAAGCTCTTGTTATTGTTCCTTTATGATCCCACAGTATGGGTTACTCTTCCCATCCACACTCATCAATAGACAACCTACACCTGTAAGTTCTCGGTTGCCATTGATTAGCTCATGGTTGACCTTCTTTTGAGGTCAACAACTTGTCTTTCTTCTATACTTTCCATGTTATTATTATCATGAAGGCTACTCTCTTGGGGTACTATACCTTAAACTCCGTTAGCTTATCCTTTATTCCACGCTTCCTTTCCTTCTGCAAGATAACTACCCTTCTCGGCCTTGTTGTGTTATGTGACTCTCATAGGCCTAACCGCACTTCATGATATTTGTTAAGTGCGTCTTCTCAGAAATCTCTAATGTTAGTTAGCATCCACTCATGTTTCCCTTGGTTGATGTCTTACGTCTTTCGATAAAAGATCCTTGTTATATCTCTCGTCTTTTGAAACTATCATCTCTATGCACTTCGCTCTTATTGACGTTTCTTAGCCTTCTCCCCATAAGAAAAACGGTTGACCCTCTTAAAGAACTTCTACTATGTGAACCTTCAGCACGTGATTTTTCCCGTTGCCTCATATGTCCGAAGAAAGTCATCCACTTGGGATCTCGTAAATTCAGCACTTCACCTTCTAGTCTTTCTGTAAGCGTAACTTACGTATCTTTTAGATCCTCGAAATTGGTCCATCTACACCTTTCGTCTAGGCTCCCGTGCTTAGGAGTGCCTAGGGAAACTTACGCCTCAACTGGAACCCCAATCTTATCTTCGAGTGAAACTGCACTCATCTTCACTCGCTTCGCGTCTTCAATTCATCAACGCGACCCTAGGAAGAACCTTAAGTTCGTTGTCTCTTGTTGCTTTATTGATGATCCATCCTTGCTTCCTCATATTCACTATCATATCTTCATGTCGCCTCCTTAATTGTGTAGTTTCCATCTCGGTTTCGTTTAAGTTGACTTGGCTTCCTCTCTATTTGTTTAACCTTTGGTTAAGTCATCTCTGGTCTTCTGGTTTGACGTCCTCATAAAGGGATCCAAGAAATCATCGGGGTGTTCGCTAAAACTTGATGCTCAACTCGATAACTTGAGCATACTCCTCGTCGTATGTTCACTAGCTTAAGTCATAAGGCGTTTGTCCAAGGGCAATGTTAGCTTCCTATCATCTAACTACAAAGTCTACAACTCTAATATGATACTATTGTACCATACGTATAAATATATAGGTATATATAATTATATAGATTCATGCTACTAATATAATCATAACAAGTCCAGAAACAACTTACAATCCAACATACAACTTTAAATCTAGTAAACTAGGCTGCCGAGATCCGCGGAGGTAGTGGTGGTCCCGTACATTCTATCCCAACCCGACTATGCTCATGGTTTGAAAACAAAAATTCGTTTTGAAAACTCAGAACCCTTGAGGGTTCTGTTTATTTGTCTATTTGGCCTTTTAGAAGATTGCGAGTGCCGTTGTTGCCAACCTAGAGCTCTGATACCATATTGTAACACCCCAAATCCTGGAGGACTCGGAATGCTACGAGATGGGACCTCACAATGGGTCCCGGCCCTTAGCCTGGCAACAACTTCATCGGACCTTACAACACGACACAAATAAAAAGGCAAAACACATAGTTTTATAACATGAGCGGAAGAAAAAGGTACAAATCTGAAAACAATCCAGCCAAGTCTCAAAACCAAAGAACAACATAAGTCTCAACATTCATGAAAATATAAAGATAACAACCCCGTCCTATAATGCACGGAACCCCGGCTGCCCACTACCGCTAGATAACTCAATCGCCTCTCTATCTTGCAAGGCATCTACAAGCGGTATAAAACCGTTAGCTGATAATCTGTGCATAAGCATAAAGGTAAAAGCACAAACACACAACATACACAATCAACATGCAACACTCAATCCTTTTGTTATCTTTAATTAGGTGATATGTCATTACTAATGATACTTATCTCGTGACACGAGGGATTCCCAAACCTCGCCCCTGATCCCGTTTACCAACAAGGAATGATGCTAATGCATCTGACCGTCTACCTGCCTGGGCTGGTACAGGGAACCTCCTAGACTCTCGGAAGAGCTAGGCAGATGTTGTCACGACCCGTTATCATACACTTGGGTCCATTACGTAATATAATAAAGTCGGCCTAATCCGGTTCCGTTATTATCCTAGCTAGCAAACACCACTCATACACAATACACTCATACAAGAAGCCAGCTAAGTAAGTCCGTAGACTTACCAGTCTCCGAAGCGCACAAGATCACCTCACTCGAAAGTTCCCTCGGGAAAACATACAATGCCTCTTCAAGACAAGGCACACAATCAAACCACACTCTAGTCCACTAGAAGTCTTTAGACTTCTAGGCTCAACTCCTCAACCACCTAGTCCAAGAAGAATACACTCTCAGTCCATGACCTATCCAACTCTCATCATAACGATATACACAGAGGCTACTTCCACAAAGCTCGAAACTAACCCTCAACAACATACCACCACAAGCCTCACGTAACTCACACTAGACTTCTAAGGTCCAACTACCCTAGGCCAGCCTAACATGCTTCTAGGGTATAACGAGTCTAAGGAAAGAAAGAAGGAAAAGCAAGAACGAGATTCGGGACTCACTGGAGCAAAACCGCCCCTTCGCCTGCTCGAGCTGCCCCTGCGCCTATCTGGGTCCGCCCCTGTGTCGATTTGGGTCCGCCCCTGCGCCTGTCAGAAGCCGCCCCTGCGCCTATGTGAATCCGCCCCTGCGCCTGTCTGTGCAAAAGGTCCATCGGTTGAGTTCTTCGATTGTGCAACCGGTCCTTTAGGGTCTCCTTTGGTGATATGAACGTCTTCTACTTCTCTCACTTGGTCTTAGCCTCCCTCCAAGGTCTAGCTTCCTCATCGAACCAACAAAACAACGATAGAATATTGAGCAAGTATTAAATAGTGCCTTCCATTCAAGCCATGAAAGGGAAAGGAAGAAAGAAGAAGGAGAAGAAAGAAAGAAGAGAATAGAAGGAACCTTACCCATGTCCCGTCACTGTCGTCCCGGCCTCATGAATGGTGGATCCAAGCTGGAGCACTCCAAGGGAAGAATGGAGGAGAAGGATGTAAGAGGATGAAGTGGGTAGGAGGAAGAAAGTAACGTGAGTGGAAATGAGAGAGGAGGAGAAGGCTTGGCTGCATAAAAGGGGAAGGATACGAAAGGTTTCCAGCCCATAACTCCTCATGGAATTTAAGAGGGGAGTTAAAAAGAATCGGAATGTGAACGGCTGCCCAAAATACTACTACCCCGCCCACGCGTGCCACAGCCCTAGCGGGAATCCTAGCCGCACCTGCGGCTTACTCGACTACGTCGCCAAAGCCGCAAGGGCGTGAGCCCCTGCGCCCGGCTTCTACCCTCGTCTAACTCTATCCAAGCGTAACGAAAAATCCGGTCGTTACTGTAGAGAACTCGGAATACTCTGATCTGTGTTGGGTCCCGCGTCGAGGTGCGAGAGAAACCAAGTGTCGCGGTCTCATAGACACCTCATGCCGTCCAGGAACCTTGTTAGTCCCATCCTCATCTGTCATGTCCTCCTTAATGGACTCATCATCATCCCCATTAACTCTAATAGGACCAGCAATATCTGTCCTAGTACCCATAACATCAGTGCCATGATCATCAACATCATCATCATTGTCACTCTCAACCTCGACAACTACATCCTCTCCATAAGAACCATCATGCATCTCCTCAAAACCGTACTTCCAATTGTTTTGATCTTTGATGGGGTAGGAAGTTTTCCACGCAATCCCCCTAGGGTTCTTTTTCTATCAAGGCATGTCAACATAGGGAGCGCCACGACCTCGGGTAATAAGAATACACCGGGAAATAAACTAATGAAGTCCCAAAGGGCAAGCATATGCAACCAGAGTGTAGGCAGAATAATCCACACCTAAGGTCCTAGCGATGTTAGTCACTAGATCTCCAATACAAATGTCCCCCTTGGACTTATTTGCTATCTTCCCTAAACTGTCAACAAGCAGAGTAGTAGTATCCAACATAGTACCGGTAGCCATACACCACAAAATAAAAGGCTCATCCGCCTTCAACTTCTGCGGAGTCTCAGTCCTAGCAAACATAGTCTCACTCAAGATCCTATGAGCTAACTTGAATGAAAGGTTATATATGTTATTGGCCTTGGAATCACCTGCACCCTAACGATCAATATGACCTTCCACTAAAGCGATACCCTCCCAAAACTCCTGAGGATTAACCGTACTCGGGAATGTACCTACATGTTAGCATGAAATATGACTATATTTTAGGCACTTGTTTTGATTGTTTTTCCCTCTTAGATGTGTACATGAATGTGAGTTTGAAACATTTATGAGCACATTCACCTATTTTATCGATATAGAGATCTACACTAGCTTTGTTTTATTTATAGGTGAATAAAGGCTTGAATTAGAGCATAATGTGGAGGGATAGGAGTATTTGATCATGCTAAATGTCAAGGAGATACTTTGGAGAAGCTAAAGAAGGAGTATGATTGAAGAAGTTTGCAAAACAAAGGCTTTCACGAAGGTCAGAGAGTTCCACGACCTAAACCACGACCGTGGTTATGGATGAGTTTGTGGAGAGTGATTTTAGAGCACATTAGAGGATTCCACGCCCTAAACCACAGCCGTTGAATGTTGTACTAGACCGTAATTTCCATGACGAAGTGGCGTGTAATATTTTCCACGTCAGCGACGGTTATTGAGCTTTTCTCGTAACCCTATTTCGCCCTATAAGAAGGCTTGAGAAGGGAGTTTCGAGGACGGTCGCTTAGGGCTTCATTTTACCTTCACTTACAATTCCGCGCTTAGGGTTGATACGAAGGATTGGATATTTCGGATCGTGGCTTGAGAAAGACGCAATATTGAAGATTGTGTACTTTGAGATTTTCTTAGGGTTTGCTTTTGGAGGCGGATTGACACTCCGTTCTTCGTTATTCCTTAAGATTGTTGTGAGAATTGCTATTCCATATTCTGAATTCATTAAACACGTATTTTGGTTTGTCGGATTTGAGATTGACTTTGATTGTTTAATGAGTTTTCGAGGGTTTTTATCTTTTTCTCCTCTTAATTTGATATTTGATTCAATGACTATGATTATTGGCTAAAACCCTTTAGCAATTCTAAGGTGAAGGGTTGATCATTGTAGCTTAGATAATGATAGATCGATTGTAAACAGATTGGACCCTAAGAGTGTGAGAAACCTCGTCGACAGCCTAATCCACGGTCTGTTCTTGAGTTCCACGGCCGTGGTTCTTCAAGATCCAGCCGTGATTTCCTCTGTTTTACGACTTTTGCTTTTGCTTTAATCCAAAGTTAAAGAATTGCTTAATGTTCGCCTCAAAGTGTGCGTGCAAATAAGTTTTAATTATAAAACTGAAACAAAAGCAAGCGAACCCGCAGTGTACGGATCGGCGTAGTTAAGCAAGTATTCCAGAGTATCGAACTCAGGGGTATGGTGAGTCAAATTCAGTTTCGAATAATCGAGCAAGTAAAAGTATAAAAGCTTTGCAAATATTGGGGAAAAAAGCAACCCTAAAGATCCAGGTATCTAATTGTGGCAATCGATTCAAGATATACTATAGATATAAGGACAAAGTTGAGATTGCAAAGGTATAACTAAGGTAAGGTAATGTACGGTGAAGATCCAAAACCCTATATATCTCACCCAAGGACACTCTCTATAAAGGTTGTTGAGGCTGCAATATAGAAAGGATCTAAGGACAAGAATTACTCTCAAATACCCATGCCTAAACCCAAGGAATCAAAGACAAGCCAAAACGGTTAAGGTTGTGACACTCGAAACCGAAATAGAGAATGTTGAGTCTCACTACTACCTAGAAAAGGCAATCCAAGGCTAGGTTAAAGCAAATCTTTAACTTTGGATTAAAGCAAAAGCAAGGGTCGTAAAATAGAGGAAATCACGGCTGGATCTTGAAGAACTTCAACTACTTCTTCTTGATCGTTCGAGTTGGATCAAATGTAGAATTTGGGATGGCGGAAGCGTATAGTTGATCCTTCAAAAGGATCCTCGAGTATGAGAGTCTTGGATCAAAGACTAGATCCAAGATAGAACTTGAAGATGATGGAAGAGGAAGTGATGCCTAAACTAAGTAAGAGGGTTTTCCTTCTCAATACTTAGTATTCAACTTAGACATACCTTTACAAATGAGTCAAGCCATCCTTATATAGTGGATGGAGGCCATACAAAGAGTCAAACATAAATGACGGAATTAAAAGCCGGAATTAAGTTCCGAATATGAAAAGCCTAAAATATGAAAGGTCGGAATTTAATTCACGGAATTAAGTTTCGGAATTAAAGTTCCGAATATAAAAGGCCTATTATTAAATAGCCGAATAATAATAAACGTCTTCAAAATGGTGCGGGTCCTTCAAGCCGGAAACACGGATGGCAATGCCATCCGGGGGCGTATCATTCTCCTCCTCTTAAATGTGAAACGTCCTCGTTTCACCGTAAAAAAAGAAAGGAGTCACTTGAGGAACAAGACCCTTGAAATGCAGGACTGGATGCACAATGTCGAAGTTGGGCGGCTTGGACTTGTAGTCTTTCACAAGGATGGTGGGGCCGCCAAGCTTGTTGAACATAAATAGGATGAACTCCAGATCGGGAGGCTCACACTTGAAGTACATGTGGATGGCCTCGCCGGTGAGTTTGTCTTCCATGCCCTTTAAGCTTATGACATTGTACGTCGGAGGCATGCCGGAAAGAAGCAAGGGTAAGTCGGAAAATATGTTATTAGACAAAACAAAATCAAACCTCGGTTCAGCCGGTTCGAACTTGTAAGATAACAACATAATGATGTCATTGTCATGACTGATGGCTCCTTCACCCTTGATGATGATCTGATCGTTGTCATCTTGAAAATAATCTCCACATAACGGATTGACAAGATGAATTGAAATAATCAGGACACAAGTTGTAATGACGACATCTTCCTCGGCTTCAACGTCATCACACAACGGTTGGACCACGAACTCACACCGTGGTTGTGACACCGCTTGTGGTTCTTCTTGTTGGGCAACCGTCGTCAATGCAAGAACTTGTGCCTTCAAAGCGTCTAACTCACGCTTTAGAGCGTCATTTGTTGCCTTGAGCACGACCCTCTCTTCTTTGGTATTAGCATGACGTCTTGGAGCAATATAAGTATCCTCAAAATAAGCTTGTCGGTGTGGATTCCCTTGGTGCCCGTCAATGGTATGAGTCGGTCTCGGTGGGTCCGGAGGATTTGGAGGAGGCAACCACTCCTCATCCTCAAAGTATTCTCTCCGTTGGTACCTCCCGGTGGTTTGCTTGGCCTTCGGTGGATATGGAGGAGGTAACCATTCATCTTCCTCATCATAAGAATCATAATCATCATAGAACATGATGAATGATGAAGAAACAATTGAAGATCTTCGAAGAACGCCGAAGAACACTTGAAGATCTTCGAAGAACGCCGAAGAACACTTGAAGATATTCGAAGAACACTTGAAGATCTTCAAGAACAATGAAGAACGGTTGAAGATCTTCGAAGAACAGTTGAAGATCTTCGAAGAACACCAAATAGAGAGAAAAAATTTGATGAACAATCAAGAACACAAGTAAAGAAACTTGACCTCGATCCCTTCCTCTGATACCAATGATATAAATACGGGCGATCTAGATCGAAGAGAAACTTCAACTACTTCTTCTTGAACGTTCGAGTTGGATCAAATGTAGAATTTGGGATGGCGGAAGCGTATAGTTGATCCTTCAAAAGGATCCTCGAGTATGAGAGTCTTGGATCAAAGACTAGATCCAAGATAGAACTTGAAGATGATAGAAGAGGAAGTGATGCCTAAACTAAGTAAGAGGGTTTTCCTTCTCAATACTTAGTATTCAACTTAGACATACCTTTACAAATGAGTCAAGCCATCCATATGTAGTGGATGGAGGCCATACAAAGAGTCAAACATAAATGACGGAATTAAAAGCCGGAATTAAGTTCCGAATATGAAAAACCTAAAATATGAAAGGTCGGAATTTAATTCACGAAATTAAGTTCCAGAATTAAAGTTCCGAATATAAAAGGCCTATTATTAAATAGCCGAATAATAATAAATGTCTTCAAAATGGTGCGGGTCCTTTAAGCCGGAAACACGGATGGCAATGCCAACCGGGGGCGTATCACACGGCCGTGGAACTCAAGAACATACCGTGATTTAGGGTGTCGACGAGGTTTCTCGCAACTCTTAGGGTCCAATCTATTTTGGTTCAATCTATCATTATCTAAGCCACAACTATCAACCCTTCACCTTAGAATCGCTAAGAGGTTTTAGCCAATAACCATCATTATCAACCCTGTATGCAATATAATCTTCCTAAGCAATGCGCTCGCTGGATGCAAGCCGTTCTCAACTTCTCCCTAACGTCGGGGCTCCAAGTCCCGGGGTTGTCACCGTCCTTCACGAATCTCCAATCCTCAAGGTCGAAATGAAACCCTAATGCTGCCGTCTCCAAAGCTCTAACGAGGGTGTAAGCGAAGGTCCTCGAAACTCCTTTCTTAAGCCTTTTTATAGGGCGAAATAGGGTTACGAGAAAGCCCGATAACGTTGCTGACGTGGCAAATATGACACGTCACAAAATCACCAAAATCACGGTCATGAACAACTTTCCACGGCCGTGGTTTAGACCGTGTAACTTTATGTTGTGCTCCAAACTCACTTCCACGATCATGTTGCCAAATCCACGGCCGTACTTTAGGGCGTGGTTCTTCAAATGTCTTCTCCACGACCGTAATTTAGGGCGTGGACTTCCAAACTCTTTGTTTTTGCC
Organism: Fagopyrum homotropicum; assembly: GCA_033239125.1. Classification (NCBI taxonomy): domain Eukaryota; kingdom Viridiplantae; phylum Streptophyta; class Magnoliopsida; order Caryophyllales; family Polygonaceae; genus Fagopyrum; species Fagopyrum homotropicum. The sequence continues at coordinate 58,645,064 of BSWB01000007.1, read as the reverse complement.
TTTGTTTCGTGAAATTCTTCATTCATGCTCCTTCCTCAACCTCTCTAATGCATCTCCTTGCCATCGAGCATGATCAAATACTCCTTTCCTTTCTCATTTTGCTCCAATCCAAGCCTTTATTCACCTAAAAACAAAACGAAGCTAGTGTAGATCTCTATATCGACAAAGTGGGTGAATAAGCTCACAATTGCTTCAAACTCATATCTAAGAACACAATAAATAGGGAAAACAACTAAAACAAGTGCCTAGAATATAGTCATATTTCATGCTAACAAAATACCCCATACTTTCCACTTGCTTGTCCCCAAACAAGGTTTTCAAAAGCTTAGAATATATGGTAGAATGAAATATGAATGCAAAACAAAACAAAACAATCTTTTTATTTAATGTGCTTCTAATCAATAGATCATCCTCAAACCTTGCTTCATTTATCCTTGGAAACGTTCATACATATAAACCAAAATATGCAAAGTAAAGGAACTTCATTAATTGCAAATACTTCAAGACAAACACCATAACCTTCAAGCATTGTCAAAATCAAGTATGTAAAACTTCAATTTAGATCACTAAGTCAAATAACACTCTTATGATCTCAAGGACTTTCAAGTAAGGCCAAGAATACGGAAAAAGGTGGGAAATTTGTAAAGGAATGTGGTGTATGAATCCGGGAAGAAGGAACAACACAAACTCTTTTCTTTTCACCATTTGAACTAACCACCAACTTAGAGCTTTGCTCTAGACTTTTTGCACATAATTTTTCGACTTTACTTTTGGAGTTATGGACAGCGGTGCTCAAAAACTGAAGCCTAGGAGATTGACGTTTCTCAATTTCGAGATGCCTCAAAACCTTGATGCACATACCATAATCCGTTAAGAATATCGCTCAATCCGACTTTGGCAAGACACAAACACCCGGCTATGTGAATGGTGCCGAGTTACTCATCGTCATGATTGACTTCCACAAACCTATAATTTCCTACACTTTGAATTCAAACAATTGCTTTCATGGCCCTCCCACATCAAACATGCCAAAATCAACTCTTCCTAAATCCCGGATAGGTAAATGAGGTAATTATTTTCATTGAGGGGCTAAATGATCAAAGAAAGAAGTAAGATTATCGAGGTGCCTTAATCATTTCATAAAGAAGTATAGGAACTTATATTGTGATTTCAACCTTCGTTTCTCAATATGATTTAGATAAAAACCTTCACATTATGAAACTTGCAAGAAAGGATAAACAACATACTCAATCTCTTCACAATTCATAATTCAATTCAAGCATACAATTGTCATCAAAAACTCATCACACAAGTAGTTTTCATCATAGAACTCATCTCTAATCTTACAAGCACAAAATCTTTTCAAAATTTTCAAATTTTTATGGGTTTTTCAAAGCCTTTTTCATGCAATGCAATAATGAAACGTGTGACAATGAAAGGAAACATGCAAGTGTTCATAGTCATAAGCGAAGCAAAGTGAGTAGAGTTATTACAAACGATAGTCACACCCCACCCCATACTTAAAACATATGTTCGCTCCAAATGGTGTGTGCAAGCTCTAAATTTATATCCCAAGGAATATGCTTAAAACAAGGATGCGAACCTGCAGTGTACGGATCAATTATAGTAAAAAGAAAGAATTCCGGGGTGTCTATCTCAGGGACTTGGGTGAAACCTAAGCAAGTATAGGTTGTCAATGCAACTAATAAACACAAAAGCGATTAAAGCAATCAAAGATGATAATAAGGTCAAATAAGGGGATATGCAAATTCTAGGGATTAAAGCATCTAGTTGTGGTTCCAACTAAAGATCTAAAGATGAAGCGGACAAAGCTGAGATTTTGCAAAGGGAAAGTGTTTCTAAAGTGGAATAGATCACCGGGTAAGTCTCACTACTCACAAATCCCAAACCAAAGCTCCTATTACCGGGTAAGTCTCAAGGTACTAAGGAAAGGAACTGTAACCTCAAACCAACACACCAACTAAGGGAATAGTATCAACCTTTACCGGGTAAGTCTCAGGCTAACTCACAAAGATGGAATGAAGGCACACTCAAACCCTAATAAAGGATCAACCTTTATTACCTACACTTATGATTTTCGGTAAACAAACAAAGGAATCACCAGGTAAGTCTCATCCTAGGCTTGCATTGAACCAGGAAAGGTGTAATAAAAATAGGATTTGGCAAACTTTAACACTTAACTCTCAGTTTCGGGTCAGAAAGGTCACCTCGTTCAGTCAAGTTCCACCCCGACCGAGATGTTCATCGACTGAGCGAGATATTTTAGGGTTAAGGTTAAAGACTCGAGCTTTCAGGGTCCTACTGGGATTAAGATCATTCTATCATCGTCTTTCCCACAACTTTCAGCCAATCACCCTAGAATCGCGCAAGGAAATTAGCCACTCATCATCATGAAAGCAATAATCAAAAATATGAGAAGGTAATGAATATTTGAACACAAAAACCTTAATAAAAAGGCTTCAATAACTGAATCAAATATCAAACAAATCAGCGTTCCTTGGATCACAATCTAACAAGACAATAAAACCAAAAGGAATCTAAGAAAGTCTTACAAATCCCCTCAAAATCTATCACAAAGCTATCAACTTCCTTCCTTCAATCTTCAAACTTCCTTCAAGCTTCCAAAAATTCTTCCTAACTGTAGTGTATTCTCGGCTTCCAGCCTGCGGTGGTTGTGAATTATGGAAAATCTAGCCCTTTTTATAGGAGAATTATCTTCCAAAGATAATAATATCTTAAAAAGATAATTTCTTTTAAAATATATCCATATCTCTAAAATAGATCTCCTAAATATATGATCTTCCTTCCAGAAATCGAGCCCAAAAATATAAGATATCTTCTTTCCATAATTAAAAGATCTCAGCCAAAAAATATATCTCGCCGGTGCCAGGGTGTTCGCCTCGGTCGGGACGCTCCTCAAGATCACCTCGGTCGAGGTGACAATGTAGCTGACCGAGGTGAATCTCAGCTGAATGTGAAATATCTCAAATATTTAATTCCATGCTTCCTGAGTTCTCTTTTAAGCTCCTGAATGTAGCTCCTATGACTCCTTTGCTCCTTAGCTCCATTTCGATCCAAAATGTGCCATTTTACCTACGATTACAATGAAACTTGGTATAGACCTCGGTTCCCGTAAAGGTAGATGAAACGGCAATATAATAACATAATATACATCCATACATGCAGATTATTAAAGATAAAACGTCTAAACAAGTCCCAAAATATAGACTATAATACATGCTATCAAAATACCCCATACTTGTCCCTTGCTTGTCCCCAAGCAAGTTTCAAATCTTAAGTACAAGATATAATGGCTTATAGGTCATAAAGATCAATGAATAGTATTTCAAAACATTTTAGTTGTGTGCTCCACTCATAGGTGATCTAAGAGAATGCTTCATGGGAATTAAAATTAAAATATGATCAAAACATTTTATAAATATAAGAAAGTTGTTCATCTTTGCATAAACTCATAGAATGCATAATAAATCATAATTATCGAAATTAATCATGTATAATCCAGTTTAAAACACCAAGTCAATCAACAAGCTCGAGGTCTCAAGGGCTTTTCAAGAGAAGGTCAAGAAACGTGTGAGGGTAGGATGTATATAGGGAATGTGGTGCTAGAATCCGGGAAAAAGGATCTTTACTTCACTTGTTTTTGAACTTCAACATCTTCCACCAATAAGCTTTGCTTATTTACTTTTTACTTTTTGGGATGCATGGACAGAGGTGCACAATAACTGAAGCCTAGGAAATCAACAATCATCAATTTCTCGAGATGCCTCAAACCCTTGATGCACATACCATGACCCGTTACGAATATCTCTCAATCCGACTTTGGCAAGACACAAACACCCGGCTATGTGAATGGTGCCGAGTTACTCATCATCATGATTGACTTCCCCAAACCTATTTGTTTCTTTCTAAAACTTCCTGCCAACATCTCAACTTCACTTTCACTTGCTTGCTTCCAAATTCCCAGATAGGTAAAGGGAGGAAAATGTATATATGAGGGGCTAAGCATGATCAAGAAGAAGAAGAGAAGAGAATGAATTGCCTTAATCATCCCAGGAAGAAAGTGAGAGAACTCATCATGTGGTGTCAACCTTCAAATTAAACATAATTTGGATAAAAAAATAAAGTATTAAACATGCCAAAATTTTAAACAAAGCATTTAGCAACTTAAACATATCATAAAACCTTTCAAACATATAAAGATTTCAAAACCAATCTGTAAACAAAATCATCACTGAGGTCATATCCAGAAAAGAAGCACAAAAATCGTTTAAAAAACTCTCTCAGTTAAACCGCCTCGGTCGAGGTGTTCTAAGTTAACCGAGGTACTTGACCTCGTTTGGCAAGAATCATCCCTGTCGTGGTCATAAAATTTTTTTTTCTTAACCAGTTTTTGACGTTTTTTTTCAATCAATTAACCTGTATGCATGCATGTAGTCTTAGATAAGCACATAGAGCCAAATAAAACAATAAGATCAAGAAGTCATAAGTCATACAAGTCATACACACATAATGTCAAGTAAGATACATCAATTCCCCAGACTTGGGACACATTGTCCTAATGGGTCAAAATAAGTCTAAAAACAGAATACTCACCGGACATAAGCTGAGCTGCATAATAAATAAATAAAAGAAATCCCTGCAAGCTCTAATCCTGATCTGGTGGTGGTGGTGGTGGGTATGGGATGTAAGGATGTTGGGATGGATCAAAAGGATAAGACATAGTGTGCTGGAACTGCATCTCCATCATCCCGCGCTAGTAATGCTGGCCCTCTAGCATCTGATGTGTCCAACCCTCAATCTCTCGGCGCTGATCATCAAAACGCTCACGGATGTCAACTTTCAGGGCATCATAGCAAAAACTTGTTCGCTCCAAACGGTGTGTGCAAGCTTTAAATTTATAACCTAAGATGTATGCTAAAAATAAGGATGCGAACCCGCAGTGTACGGGTCAATCGTAGTAAAAAGCAAGAATTCCGGGGTGTCGATCTCAGGGACTTAGGTGAAACCTAAGCAAGTATAGGTAGTCTATGTAATTACTAACCACAAAAGCGAATAAAGCAATCAAAGATGATAAAAAGTCAATTAAGGAGATATGCAATTCTAGGGATTAAAGCATCCAGTTGTGGTTCCAACTCAAGAACTAATGATAAGAGGACAAAGCTGAGATTTTTGCAAGGGGAAGGTGTTACTAAAATGGAATAGATCACCGGGTAAGTCTTACTACTCTCAATCCCAAACCGTAACTCCTATTACCGGGTAAGTCTCAAGGAATTAGGGAAAAGAACTATAACCTCAAACTAACACTCCAACTAAGCGAATAGAATCAACCTTTACCGGGTAAGTCTCAGGCTAACTCACAAAGATGGAATGAAAGCACACTCAAACCCCAATAAAGGATAAACCTTTATTACCTATACTTATGATCTTGGGTAAACAAACTAAGGAATTACCGGGTAAGTCTCATCCTAGGCTTGCATTGAACCAGGAAAGGTGCAATAAGAATAGGATTTGGCAAACTCTAACACTTAACTCTCAGTTTCGGATCAGAAAGGTCACCTCGGTCAGTCAAATTCCACCCCGGCCGAGATGTTCATCGGCTGAGCGAGATGTTCTAGGGTTAAGGATAAAGACTCGAGCTTTCAGGGTCCTACTGGAATTTAAGATTATTCTATCATTTTTTTCCCACAACCTTCAGCCAATCACCCTAGAATCACACGAAGAAATTAGCCACTCATCATCATGAAAGCAATAATCAAATATACGGGAAGAAAGTGAATAATTGAACAAAAAAACCTTAAGAAAAAGGCTTCAATAACTGAATCAATTATCAAACAAACAAACGTTCCTTGGATCACAATCCAATAAGACAAATCAACAAGAAGGGAATCTAAGAGAATCTTACAAAACCCTTCACAAAAGCTATAAAAGCTATCAACTTCCTTCAACCTTCTAAAAATCCTTCTAACTGCTGGATGCTCTAAGCATGTATAAGCATGGTTGAACTTGTGGAAAATCCAACCCTTTATATAGCAAAACTACCCTCCAAAGATAAAATATCTTGAAAAGATATTTTCCTAATAAAAAATATCTATCTCTCATAAATAAATTCCTAAAATATATGATCTTCCTTCCAAAAATCCAGCCTAAAAATATAAGATCTCTCCTTCCAAAAATAAAAGATCTCAGCCAAGAATAAAATATATCTCGCCGCGTCCAAGGTGCTCGCCTCGGTCGGGACGCTCCTCTGGATCACCTCGGTCGAGATGGTACTGTAGCTGACCGAGGTGGCTCTAAACTGAATGTGAAATCTCTCAAATCTGGTCCAAAGTAAATCTTTAATCCATTTCCATGCTTCCTGGATTCTTCCTTAAGCTCCTGAATGTAGCTCCAATGACTCCTTAGCTCTTTTAACTCCATTTTGATGCAAAACGTGCCATTTTACCTACGATTACAACGAAACTTGGTGTAGACCTCGATTCCCGCAAAGGTAGATGAAGCGACAATATAATCACATAATATACATCCAAACATGCAGATTATTAAAGATAAAACGTCTAAAGAGGTCCCAAAATATAGACTATAATTCATGCTATCAAAATACCCCATACTTGTCCCTTGCTTGTCCCCAAGCAAGTTCCAAATCTAAGATACAAGATAGAATGGATTATAAGTCATTAAGATCAATGAAAAGTATTTCAAAACATTTTTGGTGGTGTGCTCCACTCATAGATCACTCTAAGAGAATGCTTCATGAAATTTAAAATCAAAACATGCTCAAAACATTTTATAAATATAAGGAAGTTGTTCATCTTTGCATAAAATCATAGAATGCATAATAAATCATAATCATCGAAATTAATCATGTATAATCCAGTTTAAACCACTAAGTCAATCAACAAGCTCGAGGTCCCAAGGGCTTCCAAAAGAAGGTCAAGAAACGTGTGAGGGTGGGATGTATATAGGGAATGTGGTGCTAGAATCCGGGAAAAGGATCTTTACTTCACTTTGCTTTGAACTTCAACATCTTCCGCCAATAAGCCTTGCTTATTTACTTTTTACTTTACTTTTTGGGATGCATGGATAGAGGTGCACAATAACCGAAGCCTAGGAGATCAGCAATCATCAATTTCTCGAGATGCCTCAAACCCTTGATGCACATACCATGACCCGTTAGGAATATCGCTCAATCCGACTTTGGCAAGACACAAACACCAGACTATGTGAATGGTGCCGAGTTACTCATCATCATGATTGACTTCCCCAAACCTATTTGTTTCTTTTTAACTTTCAGCCAATATCTCAACTTTTCTTTCACTTGCTTTTCACTTGCTTGCTTCCAAATTCCCGGATATGTAAAGGAAGAAAATATGTATATGAGGGGCTAAAGCATGATCAAGAAGAAGAAGAGAAGAGAATGAATCGCCTTGATCTTTCCAGGAAGAAAGTGAGAGAACTCATCATGTGGTGTCAACCTTCAAATTCAACATAATTTAGACAAAAACAAAGTATTAAACATGCCAAATTTCAAAAAAAGCATTTAGCAACTTAAACATATCATAAAACCTTTTAAACATATAAAGATTTCAAAACCAGTCAGCAAACGAAATCATCACTGAGGTCAGATCCAGAAAAGAAGCACACAAATCGTTTCGAAAACTGTCTCAATTAAACCACCTCGGTCGAGATGTTCTAAGTCAACCGAGGTACTACACCTCGATTGGTCAGAGTCACATCGGTTGAGGTCATAAAATTTTTTTTCAAACCAGTTTTTGACGTTTTTTCTCAATCAAATACCCTGTATGCATGCATGTAATCTCAGATAAACACATAGACAAGATAAAACAATAAATATCCAGCAAGAGTCATACAAGCGTACACATAAGTCATATAAATACATCCAAATACCCCATACTTGGGACACATTGTCCCAATGGGTCAAATAAGTCTAAGAAAACAGAGTACTCACCGGACAATGCTGAGCTGCATAATAAATAAATAAAGAAATCCTGCAAGCTCTCAAGCTCTAATCCCGATCCGGTGGTGGTGGTGGTGGCACGTACGGGTACTGAGATGGGTCAAATGGGTTCCCCATGATATGCTGAAACTGAATCTCAACCATCCTGTGCTGGTAGTGCAGTCTCTCCTGCATCTCTCTCATGTCTAGGGATAAGGAGGCGTAGGAATCTATCATCTGATCTGTCAGATCGTCGATCCGGCGGTGAGCGAATGGATCCCTCTGTCTGCGTACCCTACGCCTGGCAGGTCGTGCTGGTGCTGCAGCTGGCTCCTCCTCTGTCTCATCATCGTCCAGATCGACGACCGGCACACTAGTCCCAGCTGTATCTGTACCTGTGTCCATGGCAGCAACGCCATCCTCATCCTCATCAGCCTCCTCCTCAGCCTCATCCTGTCCCTGAGCTGCTGCATCTCTAGCATCCTCCATAAGCGGAATCCATGCGGTCTGCCAGTAATGCGGGTCATAAACAGAGAACTGAGCTGACCACCTAATAGCCTGAGGTGTAGTCTGCTCCCAAGGCATCGCCACATACGGCGTAGTAAGTCCGCGAGGAACCAATATCCTCCTAGTGATCATCTCCTGCAGCCCGAGCTATTTGGCAGCCGTCACCATAGTACAAGCACTCAAGTCCAAGTCCATGTAACTCGCAATGTGAGTCACTATCCCTCCGTAGCAGATATCTCCCTTCGCCTTCGCCTTGATCCTGTGCAAATCCTCTGCCAGCATAACTCCAAAATCCGGAACTCCTCCGGTCACCATACAGTAAAGACTCAGCAGCTCACCCTGTCTGATCTTCTGGGGCGTCTCAGTACGCGCCAGAAGAGTCTCGCTAAAAATCCGGTGAGCAATTCTAAAAGCTAGGTGGAAGATAATCCGCTCCCTAGAATCTCCAGGTCTCCACCTGTCAGCGTGCTCAACTACATGAGCTATCTGTCCCCAAAACTCTCGAGCTACAGCTCGAGAAGGAAAATCAGCAACTGTGGGGGCTGGGAAGCCGAAGATGTCCCTTCAGTGGTCCAGAGGAACTAGATAGTTCCGGTTCATCAACCGGTACTTGATGGCACGCTCAGTAGGCAAATAAGTGACGGAGCTAACAAACTCCAAGGTAGGCTCGAGGTAAGCTGGAGCTCTAATCTCAGTAAACTGCTCCAACCCCACCATAGATATCATCCGCCTCTGATCATCATCCACGTGGAGGCAGTCGAATGCAGAAATGTTCAGAAACCGTGGTGCAACAACTGGATGTGCCGCTATGCGGTCATAATCTACTTGGTGACGCTCATGGATCACCGGTATGGAGCAGCGTGAAGAAGAAGAAGGAGGAGAAGGAAGGGATCTGTCTCTCAAAACCAGCTGCCTGTCAGAACTCATCTTTTTTTTTCTACTATCTGACCACCTCGGTCACTCTGACAACTCTCAAGAACACCTCGGCTGAGGCACAGGCCGACTGGACCGAGGCGAAGTGCTGCTCGATCGTAACTCTCAGAAATCCAGTTCTTTTCCCCCAATATCACTACCAATGGTTCCTATGGGGTACTTAATCCTTTTTCAGCACAATGCAGGGGCAACCAAAGCCCAAATTGATCAAAAACAGTGAAGAAGGGAGAGTTAGGGTTTTTTTCTCGAATTACCCCAGATTTGGTCGATTTGGAACGTTTTTGTTGCAGATTGTTGCTTGCAAACCGATCCTCTACCCTTTCCTTGTAGTTTGGAAGCGGGAAACGTCGAAAACAAGCAAAAATCAACGAACGAGGTGATTTGGGGCGTTTCGGTCGAGAGGGTGAGAGAGGGAAGAGAGAGAAATCTCAGCCCCCTTTTATACCCTTTTTTGGAATTGCTGTCACCTCAGTCGAGATGGTCTCGACTGGACCGAGGTGGTACGGACCGAGGTGGATCTTCAGTAACCCTAGTCGCCTCGGTTGCTCAAGAATTATCTCGGTCGAAGTGCTGTGATAGCAACCGAGATGTGTCTCAGTCAAACTCCGTCTTCTCAAATTCTCGAACTTTTGTCCTTCCAGTGTTGCTCCTGGGTTGTATTCCTTCCTTAGATGTCACTTGTTGTCTGTCTAGGACGCCAAAAACAAAGCAAAGCAAAGAAAAAGCAAACTATCTAAAGCTAGACTAGAAAAAGGGAAAAGAAAGCAATACCTTGGGTTGCCTCCCAAGAAGCGCTTGATTTAAGGTCGCTACCTGGACCGTACGACATCCCTAAACAAGGTATAGTGGTGCAACCTCCTCAACCGGGACTTCTGGTTTGTATTTCTTAAGTCTATGACCATTAACCTTGAAGCTTCCACTTGTTTCTCCCCAAATCTCAACTGCACCATAAGGGAAAACATGTTTCACAACATAAGGTCCGGTCCATCTAGATTTCAACTTACTTGGAAAGAGGCGGAGGCGGGAGTTGAAGAGTAGAACTAAGTCTCCTTCTTTGAGGTCCTTAGGAATGATACGCTTGTCATGCCATTTCTTTGTCCTTTCTTTATAGATCTTGGCATTCTCATAAGCGTTCAAACATAGCTCCTCCAGCTCATTGATATCCAATAGCCGCTTCTCACCGGCTTCCTTGATGTCGAAGTTCAACCATTTGATTGCCCAATATGCCTTGTGTTCTAACTCAACGGGCAAATGACAAGACTTCCCATATACCAAATTATAAGGGGTGGTACCAATGGGAGTCTTGAATGCGATCCTGTAAGCCCAAAGAGCGTCGTCCAACTTCATGGACCAATCCTTCCTCGTCCTAGAGACGGTCTTCTCCAAGATTGCTTTAATTTCTCTATTTGAGATCTCGACCTGTCCACTAGTTTGAGGGTGATAAGGGGTTGCTACCTTGTGGGTCACCCCATACTTCGATAGAAGTGCCTTAAACTTCCGATTGATGAAATGCGTCCCTCCATCGCTGATGATGATGCGTGGGCTCCCAAAACGTGGAAATATAGTCCTGTTAAAGAACTTCAAAACCACCATAGCGTCATTAGTGGGAGAGGCAATGGCTTCAACCCATCTAGAGACGTAGTCGACAGCTATGAGAATGTAGAGGTTTCCTCCGGATGATGGGAAAGGTCCCATGAAGTCTAATCCCCACACATCAAAGATTTCAACCTCTTGTATGTTGTTGAGTGGCATCTCATTCCTCCTAGATAAGTTCCCTGTTCTTTGGCATGCATCACAAGAGACAACGAACGATTGCACATCCTTAAATACAGTAGGCCAAAAGAAACCGGAACGTAATACCTTGGAGCACGTTTTGTGAGCGCTCGCATGCCCTCCACAAGGAAGTGAGTGACAATGCCGTATGACACTTGTAACTTCATCTTCCGGAATGCATCTTTGAAGCATCCCGTCCGGACCTCTCTTGAATAGCAGCCGTTCATCCCAGTAGTAATGGCGTACATCCTTGAAGAATTTCTTCCTTTGAGCATACGTCAATCCGGGTGGTATTTCCTGGCAAACAAGATAATTAACAATGTCAGCATACCAAGGTCCTTTATTATCAGAAATTTGGTGGAGAGAGTGTTCCACCAACTGAGGATGAATGTCAGAAAAGGGAGTAAGAGGTTTGTTATTCTCAGTTGACATCATCTCGCTTTCGACCTCGGTCGAGGTACAGAGAGGGTGACCGAGATGTTCTTCAGTCAAGAACACCTCGCTTGGTCCAAAAAGTGCCTCGGTCGAGGTACTGCAACTGGGACCAAAACTGGAGATCTTTTTCTCCTGGATTAGCTTTTCAATTTTAGCTCCTGGATCTTCTTCCAGCGCCTTTAAGCTCCGTATATCTGTATCACAAGAAACATCTATACCTTCCTCTATTAAGCTAAAGCTAATAACTTTTTCAAGTGGATCTTTAATAAGGATAGAGCTCACCAATTCTCTTGATTCTTCTTCATCATAGATGTTGAAGATATCATCTCCTAGCTGCTCTCCCTTCATTGCCGCAAGTAATGCAAACTCCACTTCATCTCCGCCAATGTTGAATTTTAACTTGGCGTTCTTACAATCCACATTGCAACCCGAAGTTGCTAGAAATGGTCTCCCGAGAATGGTAGGAACGGGGTAATCTGCGGGAATATCAAGCACAACAAAGTCTATAGGTAAATAGAAGTTACCTAACTTAACCGGAATGTCTTCGAAAATGCCCACGGGATGGGTAATGGAGCGGTCCTCCATGTACAATCGTATCTTCACCGCTTAGGCTCTCCAAGTCCGATCCTAACACATAGCTCCAGCGGGATGATGCTCACGCTGCTCCTAGATCACACAATGCCTCACAAGTGACATCCCCAACTTGAATGAGAATTCAAAATGAGCCTGGATCTCTCAATTTGGGTGGCATCTTCTCCTTCGTGATTTGAATGAGCTCCGAGGATTTAGATGTCATCCTTACTTCACCAAAGTCTTCCAACTTCCTCTTCCTTGATAGAATCTCTTTCAAGAACTTCCCATAGACGGACATCCCTAGAATAGCATCAAGGAAAGGGATATTAATGTGTAGTTTATTCATCAAGTCAAGGAACTTACCAAAATGCTTGTCTAGATGTCCTCTGGACCTTGACTGGGGGAATGAAAGTGGTGGTTTATATGCAGGAGGTGGAACATAAACTTCAGTTTTGTCCGACGCTCTTTGTGGCTCAACCTTGGTTGGTACCTCGGCCGAAGTGTTCTTCGACTGTTCCTGGACCGAGGTGGTCTTCGTCTGTACTAGCATCGACCGAGTCACTGGATCTGTAGTTTTCAGTCCACTTCTCATCGTTATTGCCATGATCTGTCCCTTGGGGTTGCTTTCCGTCCTTGCTGGAAGCTTCTCTGGATCTCTTGGCGCTTCATTCGCCTTTTTAAAGAATTGTTGTTCTAAGGCTTTTTGTGCCTTCGAAAATGAAGTCATGGATGTCTCCATAGAGTTGAGCTTGATCAAGATGGCCTCCAACACCGCATCTTTCTTTTCCGGCTAGGACGAACTTGATCCTTGTTCCTGGCTCTTCAATGGAGTAGAAGAAGAAGAAGAAGAAGAAGAGAGGAAATAATTAGAGGAGTCATTCGAATTCGAGTTAGAGTAAGGGTTACCCGAATTTTGGTTGTTTGCCCTCCAATTATTGCTGTTGGATCCTCTATTGTTGTTGTAGTTGTTGTTCCGGGAACCGTTGTTGTTGTTGTTGTTGTTGTTGTTGTTCCGGTAACCGTTGCTGTTCCTTGATCTTTGATCTTCTTTCTTGGTTTGAGCAACCAAAAGTTCCTTCAATTGTTTCACATCATTCTTCAAAGAGGTGAGTTGATCATTGTTTGGTGGAGCTTCTTGAAAGTTGACTCTTTTAACTCCACCTTCAGCTCCTTGGTGGGAATATTTCTCCATGTGCAAAGCTTGCTTCTCTATGAACTCCCAAGCTTCGTCAATAGGCATGTCCATGAACGTGCCGGCGGATAGTAGTTGAAGGTTGAACTGGGTGTTGCCGTCCAGTCCCTTGAAGTATATCTCCAACAACTCTATCTTTAGAATCCCATGATGTGGGCAATCCAGAAGAATGTGTTTAAATCTCTATAACGTCCCAAAATTTTGGCGCGTTTTCGATATTTATTTTTTTCGACGGTTATCGATATTTTTATTAGCAAATTAAAGTTATATTTTCTTTTGAATGGTTTAAGACGTAATAATAAATTCCAGAGTATATTTATATTTTGGTTAATTTCGAAAAAGGTCGGAAAGTCATTCTGACTCGGAAATCCCGTTCGGAACGTTTGAAAATGAGTATACTGTTTTTATTAATTCTTTTCTTCTTCAATTTTTTTTCCTTTTTCTCTTTTTTTTTCAATCCCTCTATTTCTTCCTCTCTCCTCTAGTTGATGAACCACTCCCCCGATGCTGCAATGTCACGCGTCTGTAGTGGCTGACCCCTCGCTTCAGCAGGCCGACCCCTCGCTTCCCGTGCACCCGACTCCTTGCCTCCCTCTGTCTCCTACTACCTCGCTTAGTCCCAGCCTCACTTCCCTCCACATCTACCTATCTCGTTTCTTCTCTACACATTTGGGAACCAACACTTGTAGGAGATCTGCACCTCATAGGATCCACCGGATAAGAGAGCTTCACCCCGCGAACCACTAGCACGAAGGAGAGACGCCGCCCCACTGCCGCCTTGATCGATCGGGGCCGCCAGCAGGCTGGGCACGCCGCCAGCAGGCTAGGCACGCCTTGCCTTCTTCCCCTTCTTCTCTACTCTCTGCTGCCGCCTTGTGGAGCGTTGGACCGCCGCTGTGCAGCCGCTCCTTCCTCCGTCAACACTGACACCAGCCGCCTCTCCTTCCTGTCTGCATAGCCCCCGGAGAACCTTCTCCTCCGTCTGTTGCGAGAAAACCCCCCCAAGGTTGAAGAAAAGGATTTTGCCCTAATTATTTCGGGCCCCTCTTATTCTTGTATATTACACAATGTGCCCAATACTTTGAATTTGCAGTAACGATCCTAATTTTTAGAAGTTGTATTTTATACCCCTGTAGAAAATTAAGTATGGAAAATGGCCCAAGTATCGGAATTTGATTTTATGCCCCTGCTGGATTATATTTTGCGGTTTGGCCAAAAGTTATTTTCGTAAATGGTTTAAATTCTTGAGTTCCATATTATGCCCCGGAGTTTTAATTGCAAATTTATGACGCATGTTTGTGACGTTGTGTATTTTGCCTCGAAAAATGTATTAGCGGGTTTTAACGTCGGTTTTTAAAACAAGTTCCTTAGAGTTATATGTAGTATATATATTCCGATCAAATTTAGCGTAGGAGCTAAATTTGTTTAGTTTTGGTGCTAGGTTCGGGAACAACCCCGTAAAGGCTGACCGAGTCCAATTCGACATCCGTTGATCGATTTCCGTCTTTTGACATCGTGTGAGTATCTCTTCCCTCTATCTTGTTATGTTAAGTTTTAGTATCATGCTAGGTCGGACCTAAAATAACCTAGTGAGAATGCCAAGTAGTGGTCATGAACCTTAGGTGAGTTTTGAGGATTTATGATCGTTATAAAGCTTGAAGTGTTATCATCTTATGAGGATTGTAAGGCGTTGGTGGTTAGTTGATCTTGTGAACATTTGAGGCTTGAGATTATGGTTATATGATTGTTGAGATGGTGGACTAGAACGAGAGTATCCTAGCCTGTGTTGTGATGATTATAACCTTGTGAGATCGTGAGAACTAGGAGTTTGTTATCCTAGCATGGTTATGGTTTATGATCTTGCGAGATCATTGGGACTAGAAGTCTAAGGACTTCTAGAATGTGAGAGAGATGTTGATTGTGTGCCTTGTTTTGACCAGGCGTTGAGTGCCTTCCTATGGGAAGTTGAGAGCGGTGGCTAGCGGGATTATCTTTGGGACGAGGTAAGTCTCCGGACTTACTTAGCTCGTATTCTTTGTATTAGCATTATTGTGTGTTGGGTGGTGTGTGTTTATTATTTTACTGTTTATAACAACTAAATCGGAAATAGGATTACCGACCATCATATTATTTGGCCCAAGTGTATGATAATGGGCGGTGACATCACTGCCTGGCTCCCCGTAAGAGCTAGGGGGATCTCGGCGACTGGCCCGTGCTGGTTAGACGGTCGGAGGCATCCGACCGTTCCATTGCCGGAAGAAGGGACCGAGGCGAGTTTCGGAGGATTCTCGTGTCACAAAAGAAGTTGAACTAGAACGGGATATGACTTAATAAATAAAGATAATAAACCGGATTTGTGTGCTTTGAGTATGTTGTGTGACTACGTTGAATTAATTGTGTTTGTGCCCTTCCCTTTAATTCTAATACTTCGAATGTGAGCTAACGGTTTTATACCGAATGTTGTAGTTTGCCTTGCAGGTTAGGCATGCTCCGAGAGATCCGGAAGGGTGGGCAGCCGGGGTCCGTACATTTTAGGAAGGGTTTTGAGTTGGGGTTGTCTTGTGTTTTGGTCTTTCGGTTATTACGTTTCGTGTGCCGCTTGGTTGGTGTTTGGTTTAAGTTGTACCTCGGCTGAAGTCGTTGTTGCATTCTTTCGGGTTTCTTATCATTTGCATTAAAATTGATTTACGATTTTTCCTTTATTTGTGCCATGTTGGAAAGGTCCGGTAAAATTGTTGTCAAGCTAAGGGTCGGGACCCATTGTGAGGTCTCGCCCGTATCATCCCGATATCCCGCGGATTCGGGGTGTTACAAAGTGGTATCAGAACCCTAGGTTGACAACAATGACACTCACAATCTTCTAAAGGCCGAATGCGGAATAAACAGAACCCACACGGGTTTTGACTTTTCGTTTTCAAAATCACATGCATGAGTCGGGGTAGAATGTACGGACCACCACTTCTTCCGCTGATCTCGGCAGCTTAGTTTATTGGATTTACATATATATGTAGATATGTAGGTGTGTATAGTATATGTGGATTGTAGTTGCTTGATGACTTGATTTATATGTATAGTAAATATATGTGGATTATAGTACATGTTTGGACCTTGTTTTGTTGTATTGGATTTCCGGATGTGATATATTAGTAGTAATGTGAACATAGGACTTATATATATAGTTATATATACATACACATATGGTATGCGAGTATTATATTAGTAGTAGTTGGCCTTATAGTTAGGATGATAGGAAGCTATCATCGCCCTTGGACAAACGCCTTTTTGGGATTAGGATAGTATATATACCATGAGTATGCTCAAGTACCGAGTCGAGCAACACATTCTGGCGAACACCCTGGCGATTCATCGGACTTCTTTTGGGGACGTCAAAGAAACCATCTTAAGGATAAAGAGGACATTAGCGGCAAGGACGAACAAATAGAAGGGAACTTTGAGTCAACTTAAGAGAATTCGAGATGGAAGCAATACAAGTAAAGAGAGCAATGTTAAGGTGTATAAGTGGTTATAAAGAAGCCATGATTAAACGACAACGAAACCAATAGTGATAACGAACTTATAGTTCTTCAAGAAGACGCGTGAACAACTAAAGATGCGAATTCAGGAGGAGGGGGATACATTCTAACAAGGTTGAAGGTGACTTTCCATTAAGATGTGAAGTTTTCTTTAGACGCTCCTAGGCATGATAGTCGAGATGAGAGGTGTGGATGAACCAATCACCAAAAGATTTAAGAGACCCGTAAGTTAAGCTTACGGAGGTAGCAGAAGGTGAAGCGTCTATTTTACGAGATTCCAAGTGGGTGACTTTCTTCGTATATGTGAGTCTACGAGAAGAATCATGTGGTGAAGGTTCACATAGTAGAATGTCTTTAAGAGGGTCAACCGTTTTCTGTTATGATGATAAGGCTAAGAAACGCCAAGGAGGAGGAAGTGTGCATAGATGATGATCTCAAGAAGGTGAAAGATGAAACAAGGAGCTTTGATCAAAAGACTTAAGATACCAACTAAGAGAGACGTGAGTGGATACTAACTAAGGACAGGATATTTGAGAAGGTACACTTACAGAACATCATGGAAGAGATGGAAGAGTGGTAAAGCTTATGAAAGTGAGTCATATGTCACAACAGGGTCGAGAAGGTATAATTATCTTACAGAAGAGGAAGGAAGCATGAATGTAAAATGAGCTAATTAAAATTAAGGTAGAGTACCCCGAGGAGGGTAGCCTTCATAAGAGTGGTAACATGGAAAGTGTAGTAGAATGGTAAGTCGTTAACTTCAGAGAAGGTCGGATAAAAGTTAATCGGTGACAATTGAGAACGCACAGGTGCGGGTTGTCTATTGATGTGTGTAGGTGGGGAGAGTAAGCCAGGAGATGGGATCATAAAGAGGGGTAACACGAACTTGAAACATTCGTGATGGCTGAATATCAGTAATAAGGAGGTGTATTAATGGAAGCATAAACATCTTAATCAAGCAGCAATTTACTGATTCCAACAAGTGATGGTAACGTACCTTGTTGGGACGGATTGTAACGATCTGGTGCGACCTTAGGTCATGGGGTTGTCATATGGAGGAAAGACACGGATCAGGGTAAAGGAAACTGAAAGGACAAAGAGAAAGGTGAGTCTTCTATGGTTATAGTGCGTAAAGGGGGGAAAATATAAGGGGAGATTTGACATGGTTGTGAGCAAAAGCTCAGGCGAGGTTTTTGTGACTCGCATGGCGAGGTCATAGTGGATATGACGTGAAACGAGGAATCTAGATTAGGACAACGCAACAAGCTTAGAGTTATGATGTTAGTGCTTGGTGGAGTTACGAGTGGATCTTTCTGTGATTGTGGTTGGGAAATTTCGCCTAAAGGCATACTAGTACGGTTGTGAAGTTGTTCAGGGATACCAAGAGATATGTAAGGTGACCAACAAAAGTAAGGGAAGATCGAAGTTTTGTAGTTGGATGTTGACATGGGATGTACAAGAAGTGTATGAAAGATCGAGGTTAGAGCCTTTGTGTTTGTTTGACGTTACATAAGAAAATTAAGTGTAAATTTCTACGCCTACTTGAAGAAAGGATGTCTATGGTGAAAGCTGATGTATAATACGAGGAGTTCCTCCCATATACTGGGATGTCGGATGAAGCAAAGAAGATGGTATCGATTTGTTTTATGGCATGATTGAGTCTTGTAGTTAGGACTTTTGTGACGGAACATATGTGCGAAGTCAAGAGATGTTATTATCGCCTTTTCTTTGAAGTGGAAAGGGGGATTAAACTGAACAGTGTAGGTACGGATGGAATGTTACACATACTGAATGACACCACCCTAAGAGATCGGGGTGAACCACTTGTCAAGCGTTGGGACCAGGTTGTGCCGGTCATTACGATATGAGATGGGTAGAGAAAAGATGGAACCTGAGATATCACGGATTCCAATACGTTAGAATGAGGATTTTTCCATTAAGGTCAAGCTTGATTCAATTCCTATATCTAAGAGCATCTCCATCCCACACACTCAAAGTTTCTTCCCTAAATAATTTTTTAAAAATAAAAATTAATGTCAGAAGGTGGTGCGGGAATAGAGGCAATAAGTGGAGAGAAGTCTCTTCTTCAAGAGATGAAATCTGCCAATTTCTTGCACAAAACACACAAATCAAAGTAAGTTTTTGTTTTGTTTTTAATATTTTTCTTATATTTTAATTGTTAGTTTTTTTTTGTTATTTTTTTATATTTTAAGTTTTGCTATAAAATAGGGAAGTAGATGAGTTATTTAAAATTTTAATTCAAATATTAGACATAAAGTTTTAAGGTTTAAAATATATAGTAAAAATAATAAAAATAAAAATAATAATTTTATGTTTAGTTATAAAATATTTTTATCTATCTATAGACATTAATATTGATTATATTTTAATTATATTTTAATAAACCTTTTTTAAAATATTAATACTTTAAACTTTTTTAATTAAAAACAATATTTATTATATTAATGCTTAAAAGAAAGAAAAAAAAACAAGAACTTGAAATATAAATAAGCAACAAAAATATAACAATAACTAAGACATGTTAAGCAAGGTCTTCCATTTCTTCGAAATCTATCTTCATTAAGCGTTCGAGATATTTTTCTTCCATGCTCGTTCTTGTGGTCTTACTCAAGAGAATTCGGAGTGTTGCGAGACGTTGTTTTCTAACCTTTGTTTGTTCATTTCCCAATTGCATCTTCATCTCCTCCACATTGCGTATTGCCAATAATAATAATAATAATAATAATAATAATAATAATAATAATAATAATAATAATAATAATAATAATAATAGTAATAATAATAATAATAATATATAAAAAAATAAATAAAAGAATATAGGCTACATAAAGTAAGTAGGGTGTAAGTTAAGAAAATATCATGCAAATGTTGGATGGAGAATTGAGTTTCTTTAGATGAGGTGGAAGAGAGATAAAATTGTAAAAATGTATTAAGAAACTAAAAAATAGTTTCTCTAATGAAGATGCTCTAAGGCGCCATATGGAATGACACTGGTGTAGAGACATGAGACGAGGAAGCAAGTGAAGGAGCAATTGCAAGAACTTACTGAAAAGAGTTCATTGGAATTAGTGAAATGTTATGGAGAACTTCGAAGGTTATTTTAAACTCTCGATTTGAAGTTCATTTTGGAATATATATTAAACTCTTGATTTGAAGCTGTTATGGAGAACACCAATTTGCAAAAAGAGAGGCGGTTATCTCCGTTTGTACATCGATTACCGTTAGCTGAACAAGTTAACAATGAAGGACAAGTATCCCTCACCACTAATAGATGTTCTACTCGACCGGTTGCAAGGATCGGGAGTCTACTCTAAGAATGATTTAAGGTCTGATTGTCATCAATTGAAAATTCGAGATTGGGATATTGCAAATACGGCATTCTGGACAAACCATGGTCGCTACGAGTTGTAGTGATTCTATGGGGGCTTACTAATGCCGAGATAATATATTTTGGTCTACTCTCGAAGAAGAGAGAAGTTGTATGACAAGTTATTTCGGGACGTCGACCCCCGAAAGATGTGAAAGGAGTTACAAGCTTTCTTGGATGTGCTGATCATTATGATATTTGTGGAGAGATTCTCCAAAGTAACACCATATACGGCTAACCTACTACAGATGATAATGAAGTATTGAATGGGACGAAGAATTGACAATAGAGTTGTTGAGAGTTAAGAGGGGATTTATTGGTGCAATTGTTTCAATTTACCTTGAGGTAATTATGGGTTTGAAGTGGACAAGTGATTCTCCAGGACAAGGTCTTGATTAGGTGTTGAGAAGCGATGTAAAAGTAATAGCATACTGGTATCGTTAGTAGAAGCGGTGCGAAGTAAGGTACTTCCTTCATTACTTGGAATTGCCACAAGAATTGAGGAAACGTAACATCCATTTGGTGTGACAAGAACCAAAGCTAATGGTGTAATTGGAAGTTCGATCTTCTTTGATAGAGACAATCAAAGAGAGACAAAATGGAAGCGCTGCATTGAAAAAGACCGAGTAGGAAGTTGAGTTTTCAATATATCGGACTTTTTCTTAGATCTTAGCGCAAGTTCGGAAAGTGATTTACCGGTTGGCGTGGTCGCCGAGAGTAGATGATCTTCATTTGGTTTTTCATGTGTATCAGTCGAGGGAGTACATACATGATTCGAGACGTGTTGTCAGTCATTATGATCTAGTGGCAGACGAGGAGCAGATGAGGCTACTTCGGAGACATAGGATAGTATCCTTGGGTGAGATTTACGTTGAGCTAGTAGCATCGATAGAATCGATGGGTTAGACCTAGTTCTTCCCTTGGTTGAGTTATGTGTATGTGTGATATTATGTTTAGTTTGTGCCCTGTGCGAAAATGTGCTATATGACTTGATATATCTTGCAGTGGTAGTTTGAGTAGTTTGTGTATATAGATTAGAAGTTTCAGCCTTCATAGTTTGAGAGTTCATACCTCGACCTTTGGGACCGAGAAGTTCGACGCATATTAAGTTTCGGGACGAAACTTGTTTTTAGGGGGATCTAATGCAACGTCCCAAAATTTTGGCGCGTTTTCGATATTTATTTTTTTCGACGGTTATCGATATTTTTATTAGCAAATTAAAGTTATATTTTGTTTTAAATGGTTTAAGACGTAATAATAAATTCCAGAGTATATTTATATTTTGGTTAATTTCGAAAAAGGTCGGAAAGTCATTCCGACTCGGAAATCCCGTTCGGAATGTTTGAAAACGAGTATACTGTTTTTATTAATTCTTTTCTTCTTCAATTTTTTTTTTCCTTTTTCTTTTTTTTTTCAATCCCTTTATTTCTTTCTCTCTCCTCTATCTGATGAACCGCTCCTCCGATGCTGCAATGTCACGCGTCTGTAGTGGCTGACCCCTCGCTTCAGCAAGCCGACCCCTCGCCTCCCGTGCACCCGACTCCTTGCCTCCCTTTGTCTCCTACTACCTCACCTAGTCCCAACCTCTCACAGCCTCACTTCCCTCCCCATCTACCTATCTCGTTTCTTCTCTACACATTTGGGAACCAACACTTGTAGGAGATCTGCACCTCGTAGGATCCACCGGATAAGAGAGCTTCACCCCGCGAACCACTAGCACGAAGGAGAGACGCCGCCCCACTGCCGCCTTGATCGATCGGGGCCGCCAGCAGGCTGGGCACGGCGCCAGCAAGCTATGCATGCCTTGCCTTCTTCCCCTTCTTCTCTACTCTTTGTTGCCGCCTTGTGGAGCATTGGACCGCCGCTGTGCAGCCGCTCCTTCCTCTGCCAGCACTGACACCGGCCGCCTCTCCTTCCTGTCTGCATAGCCGCCGGAGAACCTTCTCCCCCGTCTATTGCGAGAAACCCCCCCCCCAAGGTTGAAGAAAAGGATTTTGCCCTAATTATTTCGGGCCCCCTTATTCTTGTATATTACACAATGTGCCCAATACTTTGAATTTGCAGTAACGGCCCTAATTTTTAGAAGTTGTATTTTATACCCCTGCAGAAAATGAAGTATGGAAAATGGCCCAAGTTTCGGAATTTGATTTTATGCCCCTGCTGGATTATATTTTACGGTTTGGCCAAAAGTTATTTTCGTAAATGGTTTAAATTCTTGAGTTCCATATTATGCCCCGGAGATTTATGTAATAACCGAAAATTTTAAATTCCGGTAAATTGAAATTAACCAAAGTCCGATGAGACAATAGTAAATAAATAACTAAGTAAAATAAAACGAGTTTAGTTCTATCATTTTATGTGACCTAGATTCACATGAAATGATAAATTAAATGACCGAAAATAATTTACGTATTTAAAATAAAAATAATAATAATTTATAAATACGGAATTTAATTCCGTATTATATAAATTCCGGCACAAAATTAACGAGTAACGAGTTCCTATTTCGTGCTAATAAGAAAGCGGGCCGGATGTGGGCCACTGCGAGGCCCAATCAGCAGCCCACCTAATTTAAAGCCTAACCCTAATTTTTTCCCTTAACTTAATCCTAAACTAATTAAATTTTAACCTAATTACACTTACACTGCCGCATCTTCGATCTTCACTTTCTGGAGAGAACACCGACGCAGCAGCCTACCCTTCGACCGGAGACGACGCACCGTCTCCACCTTCCCTCCCCTGTGCCGCCTCCGCGCCGCCTGGACCAGCACAGCACCCCGGTGGCAAGCCAAGTCTTCCCCCACCTTCGATTGCGGTTCGGCGCGCCTGTGACTCTTCCAGCGGACTGCAACACCGCAGCTCCGCACCGTTGCAACCGGACCACCACTGCTCCGTCCGCCACCGCTGTTGCCCCGAGCCTGTGCGTCTTCCGCCGCCCGCCGTAGGGAACCGGTAAGACCCTGGCCCTTCTTTCCGCCTCCTTCTTTCGAATCGAGAATCGCTGCTCACTGCAGTTTCTTCGATCTACAGCAGTACCGCGAACCGCCGGACTCAGTGGATACCGCTCCGCCGCCTCCTGCTGTTTCCGTACCCTGTGCCGACGCCGCACTCCGTTGCACCCTCCTGGACCAGCGTCGGTGATTAGGTGAGTCCTTGTATTGATGAGTTGCTAGTACACTGTGAAGTATATACATATACACATGGGAATGGTTTGCCTGATTGTAATGAGTTCAGCGACGTGCATCATCCGGTAGTATCCACTGAGTATTGGAATGGTATGAGTTATAAGTACACTGCGAGATGTATATATATATACATATGGAAATTGTATGAATATAGTACCATATATACATGTATGATCAGAAGTAGAAACGGGAAGTTATAAAAAAATATGTATCACTTAGTATAGTGTATATAGGAGTTGTGTATGCCGGGTATATATAAATATACGTAAATATATATTACATAAAAATAAAAGTATACCTAAGTGAAGTAAAGTTATACATATGGATCGATATATATATAATCTACTCATACGAACGGGAGTTGCGGAATTGTCATGTATATAGCTATATATATATACATATATAGATATATATATATACATATATAGATATATATATATATATATATATATATATATATATATATATATATATATATATATATATATATATAAATACCGATTGGTTACGGTTTTAATATGAACTAGAAGTAAAGGTTATAGTATGTACCTAGGTATACATACGTTTGGAAGAGAAAGTAATAATAGAGAAGTAAGGAGGCATTTTGGTTCTTGGAAGAGTTTAGAGTGTAACTTATAACTGGGGTAACTATCAAAGGGAATTGATAGTTTTCTAAATTAAACTTCGAGAAATTTCGATAGCAAGGGTAAAATGGTCTTTTACCATAAGAGAGCTTTTTCCGTAATTCCTTCACATGAGGTTGGACGTTGAGATGTGATTTTGATACACATGCCTTCATTGACAGGCGTTTGAGTTACCACGAGTACGGACTATTTGAGGAGTGTTAGAGTGCTTTGACTCAGGTAAGTCCTTGCGACTTACTTAGCCAGTTTCTGAGTGTTAGTTGAATGATAGTAGTTGTGTGTGTTATTTGCGTGTTTAATAATAATAACTTGCTAGGACGACTGTTATTATTACGTTTAAGGCCCAAGTGTATGTATAACGGGCCGTGACATCACTGCCCAGCTCTGACAGGAGACTGGGAGGTTCTCTATACCCAGACCAGGCAGGTACAAGGTGAGATGCATCGGATCCATTCCTGATGGTTACACGGGGACGGAGGCGAGGTTTGGGAATCCCTCGTGTCACAAAATAAGTATCATTAGAGTGAAAGAGTAATTTAAATCAAGATAATAAAACGGACTTGTTTGAAAGCATGATGAGTGTTTACATTTCTCTGAGTGTGTTTGTGCTGCCATTATTCTGCTAATATTTAGATAACTAGCTAACGGTTCTTCTTGTTGTTGTTTTAGATTTACCGCAGGTTAGATCAGCAGCTGAGTGATCCGGAAGTAGTGGTCAGCCGGGTCTCCGTACTCCTTAGAGTGGGGTTGGGGTTGTTTTTTTTGTCTTTCCTTTCTTTTGGTTAAGACAGTTGTTCTTTTCTTTTGTTTAAGTACTTCAGGCTGCTAGACAGTATT
This sequence comes from Fagopyrum homotropicum, assembly GCA_033239125.1. NCBI lineage: Eukaryota > Viridiplantae > Streptophyta > Magnoliopsida > Caryophyllales > Polygonaceae > Fagopyrum > Fagopyrum homotropicum. The sequence continues at coordinate 58,620,068 of BSWB01000007.1, read as the reverse complement.
GCATTCATTACCCTAAAAATATTATTTTTATGAATTTCGGTTTCTTTATTTGTGTCTTGTTGCAAGGTCCTAGTAATGTTGTTGTCAAACTGAGGTCGGGACCCATTGTGAGGTCCTAACCAGTAATACTCCGAGTTCTGAGAATTCGGGGTGTTACAACATGGTATCAGAGCTCTAGGTTGGCAACAATGGCACTTGAAATCTTCTGAAAGACCGAATAAGTTTTAAGCAGAACCCGAAAAGGGGTCTGAGTTTTAAAAAGAAAATTTTTGGTTTTAAATGCATGCATAGTCTGGTTGGGAATAGAAAAGTACGGTTGAGCACCACTACTACCGCGGATCTCAGTATGCTTAGTATGGACTTTAGGTTTTACTGTAGATGGACTTTTTGGACTTATTAGCTTGATTATTATGATAAGTGACATAGATAAACATATGCCGAAGATTAGTAGAATTTGTAGTTATATTATGCCCTTAACGGAGATAACATAATGAGATCCTCATTCAGTTGACACACCTAAGTATTTTCGAATGGTTTCAACATAAGGATAAGTATGCTCAGGTTATGAGCATAAAGGTAGGCGAACGTCCGGACAACTCCTTCGAACTTGTTAAAGAACGTTGAGACAGAAAAGTGAAGACTAAAAGACAACACCAACGATGATGACAAGAAGGGAACCCCGAGTCAACTCAAAAGGACCAATGAAGAATATACAGGAGAGTAGTTCCGGAAAAGCGTTGGATGACCGGCAAGTATACAAATTGGAAGAGACAACCCATAGGCTCTTTCAAGATGGTGTAAAGCAACGTTACAAACAAAAGGGGATGCCTTCAGAAATAGAAATAGGCATGAAGGTCAAGGTGAAATATAGTAGCGATCCAGACAAGAGGCATTGAACCTAAGCTTACTGACGGACCAGAAGGTGAAAGTTTGAGGTTAGAAGCAGAACAGAATATGATCACTCTCGACCAACTTTTTCACAATCAATATGGGAAATCGAGACAATCATAAGCGTAGGAGTCAAGATGAGATACATTGTCCATTCAAATACGAAGACTAAAAGAGTCGCAAAAGGAAAGCTTACAGGTTGCTAGAAAGTGGAAGGCAGGTTTCACCAACAAGGAAGTAGGGTGACCTCCTAGAACACACAAGAAATTCAACAAGGATCGGGATACAACAAAGACCGGAATTCTACAAAGGCGGCAATACAAAGCAGCACACAAGGAAGAAGGTGTAGGAAAATGGTTGGTGAACACGGTGGTCTCTAATAACTTCTCATTCACGAAGAGATTTAAGTTAATAAAACTAGCGGGTCATAACAGAGAACCGCAATTGGATGATAACTCGGGTAAAAAGAATCATGGAGAAATACCTACAAGTTATCGTAGAAGAATTTACAAGTCCATTGACGGAAGACGAAGATACAACTAGACTCGTAAGAGTATAGTGCTCTTATAGGAGTATAGTTTGTAGAAGGAGCTAAAGGAGTATAAATGGAAGAAATATATTTTCACCTGGTATATCAAACCTCAAAAGAGATAGAAGAAAATTAAGTCTACGATCTTATAGAAGGTCAACTATAGACTAATTGGTAACAACAGAGAATTTACACGTGCTGGTTAACTAGGGATGGTTGGTTGGCAGATAAGAAGAATAATCACAAGGTTATAAAAGAATCTTATCGACCTCTGGAGAATTTCTTCTAGAGATCAACGAGGACAATGGTGAAGTCAAATCGATACGAGTACAAGTAACACCGAATAAGTCAAGTTAGTAAATCTAATTAAAATTATAAAGGAAGAGTTGACGGTCAGAAATGACCCCTTATATCATTTATGATATAAAGAGAATGGATGTGAGTAGTTGTTTACTTACGGGCTAAGAAAATGGTACAAATCATAGTTAGTACAGATGAAGTCGTATTAAAAGAACTAGAGGAGTAAGATGAAGCAGATGATTTTGATCAGATCCTACATCAATCCAGATAGAGGTTACTTAGCATTCCACACAAATGAGACCGATGGTACTCTTCCGAGCAAAAGTTAGGGTCAATTTCTAAATTGACAAAGGAGTGTTGACTTTAGCATTGAGTCAAAGCCGGACACAAGACCGATCTCGAAGGCCCCGTACCGCATGGCACCGATAGAGCGGCTTGAGCTGAAGAAGCAGTTGGAAGAACTGACGGAGAAGGGCTTCGTACGCCCTAGTGTGTCCCATGTGGCGCGCCAGTATTATTTGTGAGGAAGAAAGACAGATCGATAAGGCTATGCATAGACTACAGAGAGTTGAACAAAGTCACTATCCAGAACAAGTATCCACTGTCGCGCATAGATGATCTGTTGGACTAGTTGCATGCAACGTCGGTGTTTTCGAGGATAGACTTGGGGTCAGGTTATCACCAGCTGAGGATGAGAGATCAGGACATACCTAAGACGGTATTCTGGACTAGGTATGGTCATTATAAGTTAGTAGTGATGCCATTTTGGGTCACTAATACGCCAACAGTGTTCATGGAGTTGATAAACAGGATATTCATCGACTTCTTAGACCAGTTTCTAGTGGTCTTCATTGACGACATCCTAGTCTACTCTAGGAGTCGGGAGGAGCATGCCGGACACTTGAGGACAGTACTGCAGATTCTACAGGATAGCCAGCTGTATGCTAAGCTATCCAAGTGTGAGTTTTGGATGTCAGAGGTGGCTTTCTTAGGGCACGTGGTGACTGCTGAGGGTATTAAGGTCGATCCGGCGAAGATCGAGTCAGTATCTTCTTGGCAACCTCCTAAGAATGTCAAGTAGGTTCGCAGCTTTCTAGGATTAGCAGGTTATTACCGCCGGTTTGTGGAAGGGTTCTCCTTGATTGCCCGACCACTTACTTGTCTTCTGAGGAAGACCACTCGGTTTGTCTGGTCTGAGCCGTGTCAGCAGAGTTTTGAGGAGCTGAAGAGGAGATTGACGTCCGCCCCGATTTTAGCACAACCTGAGGGTATTGATGACTTTGTGGTATACAGTGATGCATTCAAGCTGGGCTTGGGGTGTGTTTTGATGCAGAGGGGTAAGGTCATAGCCTATGCGTCTCGACAGTTGAAGACGTATGAGGAGAACTACCCCACACATGATCTAGAGTTGGCTGCGGTAGTCCATGCTCTTAAGATCTGGCGTCACTATCTCTATGGGGCGACATGTTAGATCTTTACAGACCATAAGAGTCTGAAGTACATATTCACTCAAAGAGAGTTGAATAACCGCCAGAGGCGGTGGTTAGAGTTGATCAAGGACTTCGACCTTGAGATCCTATACCACCCCGGAAAGGCGAATGTAGTAGCTGATGCTTTGAGCAGGAAGACGCCTAGAGAGAGGGCGATAGCCCGGTTGACAATACAGCCACAGTTACAGAGGGACTTGGCTTGGTTGGAGATAGAGATTCAGTTTCCCGATACTGATGGTCAGTTGTCTACCATGGAGTTACTCCCTGATCTGTTGGATGAGATCCGAGAGAAGCAGGAGACTTGCCCTACCTTGATCAGGATCCGAGACAAGATGTCTCGAGATGAGGCCCCATAGTTTACTATTGGTGCAGATGGAGTGATGAGACGTCAGAACCGCGTTTGTGTGCCGTCAGACAGTGAGTTGAGACAGAGGATACTAGGTGAGGCTCATGCTACCCCATACTCAGTACATCCTGGAGCGAGTAAGATGTACAAGGATGTGAGACGGTCCTTCTGGTGGGGTGGTTTGAAGCCCGATGTGACTCGGTATGTAGCTCAGTGCGCGACCTGCCAGCAGGTCAAGATTGAGCACCGTAGGTCTGGAGGAGAGCTCCACCCACTTCCAGTACCACAGTGGAAGTAGGAGGATATGTCTATGGATTTTGTCACTAGTTTGATACTCATCAAAGGATTTGATGTTATTTGGGTAGTGGTAGACCGCCTGACGAAGACCGCACGTTTCATTCCGATTAAGGAAACGTGGCCGGTGAGTCGTCTGGCTGAGAAGCTCACCAGACACATTGTGAGACTCCATGGAGTACCGAGGACTATCGTCTCTGACAGAGATGGACGTTTTACCTCGAGATTTTGGCAGCAGGTACATACTGCTTTGGGGACGAGTCTCCACTTCACTACCGCCTACCACCCACAGACAGACGGAGAGTTTGAGAGGACCATTCAGACCTTAGAGGACGTGCTTCGGGCGTGTGTACTAGATTGGGGACAGGTATGGCCAGATCATCTCCCACTGGTAGAGTTTTCATATAATAATAGCTGGCACACGTCTATTGGGATGGATCCTTATGAGGCTTTGTACGGGCGGAGATGTCGTATGCCATTATGTTGGGATGAGCCTAGCAGAGTTGATGGAGTAGCTCCAGATCAGATACAGGATGACATCGCTCGGATTGCCCTAGTCCGAGAGCGAATGTTAGCAGCTCAGAGTCGTCAGAATTCCTACGCCGAAAAAAAGGCGTCGACCTTTGGAGTTTAGAGTGGGTGCACAGGTGTGGCTGAGAGTGTCACCTACGAGAGGGGTCAGGCGTTTCGGCATTAAGGGGAAGCTGAGTCCCCGATATGTCGGACCTTTTGAGATCCTGGAGAGAGTTGGGGAGGTGGCCTACCGACTAGCACTACCGCCGAGACTAGAGAGTGTCCATCCGGTCTTTCATGTATCTCAGTTGAGAGAGTACATTCCGGATCCGAGACACGTCATCAGCCATGAGGATCTGACAGTTGAGCCTGACCATACATTTGTAGAGTACCCAGTAGCTGTCTTGGAACGCAGTACCAGACGTCTGCGATCCAAGGAGATACCTATGCTGAGGATACAGTGGTCTAGGAGAGGAGTTGATGAGGCCACTTGGGAGACTGAGGAGAGTATTAGACGTAACTATCCCGAGTTCTTTGCGGGGTTAGAGGTTACTTCTGTTTGACGAGTTAGTACTCGGATGTTGTGGTTTGACCTTTCAGGTTTTCATATTGATTTGAGTGTTTTTTTTTTTGTAATACTTGTTTGTTTGATGCCTGAGTAGTTGCATGGTAGAAAACGGAAATGTCGAGGAAACTAAAATATACCGCAAGAAATGTGTGAGAAAGGGAGACAATCTAAGTTTCGGGACGAAACTTCTTTTAAGGGGGCACTGATGTAATAACCAAAAATTTTAAGTTCCGGTAAATTGAAATTAACCAAAGTCCGATGAGACAATAGTAAATAAATAACTAAGTAAAATAAAACGAGTTTAGTTCTATCATTTTATGTGACCTAGATTCACATGAAATGATAAATTAAATGACCGAAAATAATTTACGTATTTAAAATAAAAATAATAATAATTTATAAATACGGAATTTAATTCCGTATTATATAAATTCCGGCACAAAATTAACGAGTAACGAGTTCCTATTTCGTGCTAATAAGAAAGCGGGCCGGATGTGGGCCACTGCGAGGCCCAATCAGCAGCCCACCTAATTTAAAGCCTAACCCTAATTTTTTCCCTTAACTTAATCCTAAACTAATTAAATTTTAACCTAATTACACTTACACTGCCGCATCTTCGATCTTCACTTTCTGGAGAGAACACCGACGCAGCAGCCTACCCTTCGACCGGAGACGACGCACCGCCTCCACCTTCCCTCCCCTGTGCCGCCGCCGCGCCGCCTGGACCAGCACAGCACCCCGGTGGCAAGCCAAGTCTTCCCCCACCTTCGACTGCGGTTCGGCGCGCCTGTGACTCTTCCAGCGGACTGCAACACCGCAGCTCCGCACCGTTGCAACCGGACCACCACTGCTCCGTCCGCCACCGCTGTTGCCCCGAGCCTGTGCGTCTTCCGCCGCCCGCCGCAGGGAACCGGTAAGACCCTGGCCCTTCTTTCCGCCTCCTTCTTTCGAATCGAGAATCGCTGCTCACTGCAGTTTCTTCGATCTACAGCAGTACCGCGAACCGCCGGACTCAGTGGATACCGCTCCGCCGCCTCCTGCTGTTTCCGTACCCTGTGCCGACGCCGCACTCCGTTGCACCCTCCTGGACCAGCGTTGGTGATTAGGTGAGTCCTTGTATTGATGAGTTGCTAGTACACTGTGAAGTATATACATATACACATGGGAATGGTTTGCCTGATTGTAATGAGTTCAGCGACGTGCATCATCCGGTAGTATCCACTGAGTATTGGAATGGTATGAGTTATAAGTACATTGCGAGATGTATATATATATACATATGGAAATTGTATGAATATAGTACCATATATACATGTATGATAAGAAGTAGAAACGGGAAGTTATAAAAAAATATGTATCAGTTAGTATAGTGTATATAGGAGTTGTGTATGCCGGGTATATATAAATATACGTAAATATATATTATATAAAAATAAAAGTATACCTAAGTGAAGTAAAGTTATACATATGGATCGATATATATATAATCTACTCATACGAACGGGAGTTGCGGAATTGTCATGTATATAGCTATATATATATACATATATAGCTATATATATATACATACATATATATATATATATATATATATATATATATATATATATATATATATATATATATATATATATATAAATACCGATTGGTTACGGTTTTAATATGAACTAGAAGTAAAGGTTATAGTATGTACCTAGGTATACATACGTTTGGAAGAGAAAGTAATAATAGAGAAGTAAGGAGGCATTTTGGTTCTTGGAAGAGTTTAGAGTGTAACTTATAACTGTGGTAACTATCAAAGGGAATTGATAGTTTTCTAAATTAAACTTCGAGAAATTTCGATAGCAAGGGTAAAATGGTCTTTTACCATAAGAGAGCTTTTTCCGTAATTCCTTCACATGAGGTTGGACGTTGAGATGTGATTTTGATACACATGCCTTCATTGACAGGCGTTTGAGTTACCACGAGTACGGACTATTTGAGGAGTGTTAGAGTGCTTTGACTCAGGTAAGTCCTTGCGACTTACTTAACCAGTTTCTGAGTGTTAGTTGAATGATAGTAGTTGTGTGTGTTATTTGCGTGTTTAATAATAATAACTTGCTAGGACGACTGTTATTATTACGTTTAAGGCCCAAGTGTATGTATAACGGGCCGTGACATCACTGCCCAGCTCTGACAGGAGACTGGGAGGTTCTCTATACCCAGACCAGGCAGGTACAAGGTGAGATGCATCGGATCCATTCCTGATGGTTACACGGGGACGGAGGCGAGGTTTGGGAATCCCTCGTGTCACAAAATAAGTATCATTAGAATGAAAGAGTAATTTAAATCAAGATAATAAAACGGACTTGTTTGAAAGCATGATGAGTGTTTACATTTCTTTGAGTGTGTTTGTGCTGCCATTATTCTGCTAATATTTAGATAACTAGCTAACGGTTCTTCTTGTTGTTGTTTTAGATTTACCGCAGGTTAGATCAGCAGCTGAGTGATCCGGAAGTAGTGGTCAGCCGGGTCTCCGTACTCCTTAGAGTGGGGTTGGGGTTGTTTTTTTTGTCTTTCCTTTCTTTTGGTTAAGACAGTTGTTCTTTTCTTTTGTTTAAGTACTTCAGGCTGCTAGACAGTATTGCATTCATTACCCTAAAAATATTATTTTTATGAATTTCGGTTTCTTTATTTGTGTCTTGTTGCAAGGTCCTAGTAATGTTGTTGTCAAACTGAGGTCGGGACCCATTGTGAGGTCCTAACCAGTAATACTCCGAGTTCTGAGAATTCGGGGTGTTACAATTTAATTGCAGATTTATGACGCATGTTTGTGACGTTGTGTATTTTGCCTCGAAAAATTTATTAGCGGGTTTTAACGTCGGTTTTTAAAACAAGTTCCTTAGAGTTATATGTAGTATATATATTCCAATCAAATTTAGCGTAGGAGCTAAATTTGTTTAGTTTTGGTGCTAGGTTCGGGAACAACCCCGTAAAGGCCGACCGAGTCCAATTCGACATCTGTTGATCGATTTCCGTCTTTTGACGTCGTGTGAGTATCTCTTCCCTCTATCTAGTTATGTTAAGTTTTAGTATCATGCTAGGTTGGACCTAGAATAACCTAGTGAGAATGCCAAGTAGTGGTCATGAACCTTAGGTGAGTTTTGAGGATTTATGATCGTTATAAAGCTTGAAGTGTTATCATCTTATGAGGATTGTAAGGCGTTGGTGGTTAGTTGATCTTGTGAACATTTGAGGCTTGAGATTATGGTTATATGATTGTTGAGATGGTGGACTAGAACGAGAGTATCCTAGCCTGTGTTGTGATGATTATAACCTTGTGAGATCGTGAGAACTAGGAGTTTGTTATCCTAGCATGGTTATGGTTTATGATCTTGCGAGATCATTGGGACTAGAAGTTTAAGGACTTCTAGAATGTAAGAGAGATGTTGATTGTGTGCCTTGTTTTGACCAGACGTTGAGTGCCTTCCTATGGGAAGTTGAGAGCGGTGGCTAGCGGGATTATCTTTGGGACGAGGTAAGTCTCCGGACTTACTTAGCTCGTATTCTTTGTATTAGCATTATTGTGTGTTGGGTGGTGTGTGTTTATTATTTTACTGTTTATAAAAACTAAACCGGAAATAGGATTACCGACCATTATATTATTTAGCCCAAGTGTATGATAATGGGCGGTGACATCACTGCCTGGCTCCCCGTGAGAGCTAGGGGGATCTCGGCGACTGGCCCGTGCTGGTTAGACGGTCGGAGGCATCCGACCGTTCCATTGCCGGAAGAAGGGACCGAGGCGAGTTTCGGAGGATTCTCGTGTCACAAAAGAAGTTGAACTAGAACGGGATATGACTTAATAAATAAAGATAATAAACCGGATTTGTGTGCTTTGAGTATGTTGTGTGACTACGTTGAATTAATTGTGTTTGTGCCCTTCCCTTTAATTCTAATACTTCGAATGTGAGCTAACGATTTTATACCGAATGTTGTAGTTTGCCTTGCAGGTTAGGCATGCTCGGAGAGATCTGGAAGGGTGGGCAGCCGGGGTCCGTACATTTTAGGAAGGGTTTTGAGTTGGGGTTGTCTTGTGTTTTGGTCTTTCGGTTATTACGTTTCGTGTGCCGCTTGGTTGTTATTTGGTTTAAGTTGTACCTCGGCTGAAGTCGTTGTTGCATTCTTTCGGGTTTCTTATCATTTGCATTAAAATTGATTTACGATTTTTCCTTTATTTGTGCCATGTTGGGATGGTCCGGTGAAATTGTTGTCAAGCTAAGGGTCGGGACCCATTGTGAGGTCTCGCCCGTATCATTCCGATATCCCGCGGATTCGGGGTGTTACAATCTCTCCCATGACTTGGACAAACTCTCTTTGTCCTTCATGATGAACGCATTGATCTTCCCTCTCATTTCAGCGGTTTTAGAGGGGGGAATGAATTTAGTCAAGAACTCCGTAGTCATCTCCTCCCAAGTATTGATTTTTCCTGGAGGAAGAGATTGATACCAAGCAAGCGCTCTATCTTTCAAAGAGAAGTAGAAAGGCCTTAGCTTGTAATTGTTGTTTTCCAGCCTTGAAGGTCTCAATGTCTCCATAAAGATCTCATAGTTTTGTAGATGTTGATGCGGAGATTCCCTCTCTAGCCCTCCAAACTGGCATTGGCGAATCATGGAAAGAACTTGCGGTCGAAGCTCATAATCATGGTCCGCTGGATCACCTAGGTTGACTCCTGGACGCCTCTGTTGTTGGTTCGGGTCCATCCTCTGCCCTAGGGTCTGTGGAATACCTGCAAAAAGAGCATATCGGACTGGCATCCGAGGTGGAAGTGATAGCATGAATTATAGTCTCTATGTTGGGACCCGTTTAGACGTTTTATCTTCAATAATCTGCATGTTTGGATGTATATTATGTGATTATATCGTCGTTTCATCTACCTTTGCGGGAATCGAGGTCTACACCAAGTTTCGTTGTAATCGTAGGTAAAATGGCACGTTTTGCATCAAAATGGAGCTAAAGGAGCTAAGGAGTCATTGGAGCTACATTCAGGAGCTTAAGGAAGAAACCAGGAAGCATGGAAATGGATTACAGATTCACTTTGGACCAGATTTGAGAGATTTCACATTCAGTTTAGAGCCACCTCGGTCAGCTACAGTACCATCTCGACCGAGGTGATCAAGAGGAGCGTCCCGACCGAGGCGAACACCTTGGACGCGGCGAGATATGTTTTATTCTTGGCTGAGATCTTTTATTTTTGGAAGGAGAGATCTTATATTTTTAGGCTGGATTTGTGGAAGGAAGATCATATATTTTAGGGATTTATTTATGAGAGATAGATATATTTTATTAGGAAAATACCTTTTCAAGATATTTTATCTTAGGAGGGTAGTTTTCCTACATAAAGGGCTGATTTTCCACGATTGAAGACACCCGCTATAACCGGCGCATCACCGGAAAATACATGCTGAGAGCATCCAGCAGTTGGGAAGGATTTTTTGGAAGATTGAAGGAAGATTGAACGAAGGAAGTTCATAGCTTGTTATAGCTTTTGTGAAGGGTTTTGTAAGATTCTCTTAGATTCCCTTGTTGTTGATTGTCTTATTGGATCGTGATCCAAGGAACGCTTGTTTGTTTGATAATTGATCCAGTTATTGAAGCCCTGAAAGCTCGAGTCTTTATCCTTAACCCTAGAGTATCTCGTTCAGTCGATGAACATCTCGGCCGGGGTGGACTTCGTCTGACTGAGGTGACTTATCTGATCCGAAATTGAGAGTTAAGTGATAGAGTTTGCCAAATTCTATTCTTATTACACCTTTCCTGGTTCAATGCAAGCTTAGGATGAGACTTACCCGGTATTTCCTTTGTTTGTTTACCTAAGATCATAAGTATAGGTAATAAAGGTTTATCCTTTATTGGGGTTTGAGTGTGTTTTCATTCCATCTTTCTGAGTTAGCCTGAGACTTACCCGGTAAAGGTTGATTCATTCCCTTAGGTGGTGTGTTGGTTTGAGGTTATAGTTCTTTTCCTTAATTCCTTGAGACTTACCCGGTAATAGGAGTTACGGTTTGGGATTAGTGAGTAGTGAGACTTACCCGGTGATCTATTCCGCTTTAGAAACACCTTCCCTTTGCAAAAATCTCAGCTTTGTCCGCTTTATCTTGAGATCTTGAGTTGGAACCACAACTAGATGCTTTAATCCCTAGAATTGCATGTTCCTTTAATTGACTTTTTTTTATCATCTTTGATTGCTTTAATCACTTTTGTGGTTAGTAATTACATAGACTGCCTATACTTGCTTAGGTTTCACCTAAGTCCCTGAGATCGACACCCCGGAATTTCATGCTTTTACTACGATTGACCCGTACACTGCGGGTTCGCATCCTTGTTTTTAGCATACATCTTGGGTTATAAATTTAAAGGTTGCACACACCATTTGGAGCGAACAAGTTTTTGGCGCCGTTGCTGGGGACTTGGTCTAGACCGAGCCGGTTGCGGTGATCTTTCGGGGCGCTTGCCCCTGTTTCTACTAACCACTCTAATTGAGTGACTTTCGCAGGTTCTTTTTCTTAGGTTTATGCGAAGAACCCGCGCTGGGAAGGAAATCGTTCCCTACGATCCCGAACCAGAAAAGACATACAAAAGACGCTTGAAAGAAGCGAAGATGGCCAATCAAGATAATCGCGATCTTGAAGCCGAATTGAAGGAGGCATTGGAACAACTACGCCTCAGCAAAGAAGAATTGCGACTGGAAAAGGAAGAAACTCGCGCAAGGACGGAAGTGATCGAAGCAGATATGACGACTTTACGAGACCAATATCTACCTCGACCAGCTCCAGTTCCTCGACTGAGGCAGGACCCAGCTCCAGCTGCCCCGGCCAAGATACTTCCACCTCGGATGCTAGTCCGAGATGCTTTTTTTGCAGGTATTCCACGACCCTAGGGCAGATGATGGACCCTAATCAACAACTGAGGCGTCCAGGAGTCAACCTAGGAGATCCAGCGGACCATGATTATGAGCTTCGACCGCAAGTTCTCTCCATGATTCGCCAATGCCAGTTTGGAGGGCTAGAGAGGGAATCTCCGCAACAACATCTACAAAACTATGAGATCTTGATGGAGACCTTGAGACCTTCAAGGCTGGAAAACAACAATTACAAGCTAAGGCCTTTCTACTTCTCTTTGAAAGATAGAACGCTTACTTGGTATCAATCTCTTCCTCCAGGAAAAATCAATACTTGGGAGGAGATGACGACGGAGTTATTAACTAAATTCTTTCCACCCTCTAAAACCGCTGAAATGAGAGGGAAGATCAATGCATTCATCATGAAGGACAAGGAGAGCTTGTCCAAGTCATGGGAGAGATTTAAAGACATTCTTTTGGATTGCCCACATCATGGGATTTCAAAGATAGAGTTGTTGGAGATATACTTCAAGGGACTAGACGGCAACACCCAGTTCAACCTTCAACTACTATCCGCCGGCACGTTCATGGACATGCCGATTGACGAAGCTTGGGAGTTCATAGAGAAGCAAGCTTTACACATGGAGAAATATTCCCACTAAGGAGCTGAAGGTGGAGTTAAAAGAGTCAACTTTCAAGAAGCTCCACCAAACAATGATCAACTCACCTCTTTAAAGAATGATGTGAAACAATTGAAGGAACTTTTGGTTGCTCAAACCAAGAAAGAAGATGAAGGATATCAAGACTCGAGGAACAACAATGGGTACCTGAACAACAACAACGGTTCCCGGAACAACAACTACAACAACAATAGAGGATCCAACAGCAATAATTGGAGGGCAAACAATCAAAATTCGGGTAACCCTTACTCTAACTCCAATTCGAATGACTCCTCTAGTCCTTTCCTCTCTCCGTCTTCTTCTACTCCATTGAAGAGCTAGGAGCAAGGATCGATTTCTCCCTAACCGGAAAAGAAAGATGCGGTGTTGGAGGCCATCTTGATCAAGCTTAACTCTATGGAGACATCCATGACTTCATTTTCGAATGCACAAAAAGCCTTAGAACAACAATTCTTTAACAAGGCGAATGAAGCGCCAAGAGATCCAGGGAAGCTTCCAGCAAGGACGGAAAGCAACCCAAAAGGACAAATCATGGCAATAACGACGAGAAGTGGATTGAAGACTACAGATCCAGTGCCTTGGTCGATACTAGTACAGACGAAGACCACCTCGGTCCAGGTACAGTCGAAGAACACTTCGGCCGAGGTGCCAACCGAGGTTGAGCCACAGAGAGCGTCGGACAAAACTGAAGTTTATGTTCCACCTCCTGCATATAAACCACCACTTCCATTTCCCCAGTCAAGGGCCAAAGCACATCTAGACAAGCATTTTGGTATGTTCCTTGACTTGATGAATAAACTACATATTAATATCCCTTTTCTTGATGCTATTCTAGGGATACCCGCCTATGGGAAGTTCTTGAAAGAAATTCTATCAAGGAAGAGGAAGTTGGAAGACTTTGGTGAAGTAAGGATGACATCTAAATCCTCAGAGCTCATTCAAATCATGAAGGAGAAGATGCCACCCAAATTAAGAGATCCCGGCTCATTTTGCATTCCCATTCAAGTTGGGGATGTCACTTGCGAGGCATTGTGTGATCTAGGAGCCAGCGTGAGCATCATCCCGCTGGAGCTATGTGTTAGGATCGGACTTGGAGAGCCCAAGCCGGTGAAGATACGATTGTACATGGCGGACCGCTCCATTACCCATCCCGTGGGCATTTTGGAAGACGTTCCGGTTAAGTTAGGTAACTTCAATTTACCTATAGACTTTGTTGTACTTGACATTCCCGCAGATTATCTCGTTCCTATCATTTTCGGGAGACCATTTCTAGCAACTTCGGGTTGCAATGTGGATTGTAAGAACGCCAAGTTAAAATTCAACATTGGCGGAGATGAAGTGGAGTTTGCATTACTTGCGGCAATGAAGGGAGAGTAGCTAGGAGATGATATCTTTAACATCTATGGTGAAGAAGAATCAAGAGAAATGGCCAGCTCTATCCTTATTAACGATCCACTTGAAAAAGTTATTAGTTTTAGCTTAATGGAGGAAGGTATAGATGCTTCTTGTGATGCAGATATACGGAGCTTAAAGGCGATGGGAGAAGATCCAGGAGCTAAGATTGAGAAACTAATCCAGGAGAAGAAGAACTCCAGTCTCGGTCCCAGTTGCAGTACCTCGACCGAGGCACCTTCTGGACCAAGCGAGGTGTTCTTAACTGAAGAACATCTCGGTCACCCTCTCTGGGCCTTGACCGAGGTCGAAAGCGAGATGATGTCAACTGAGATTAACAAACTTCTTACCCCCTTTTTTGACATTCATCCTCAGTTGGTGGAACACTCTCTCCACCAAATTTCTGATAATAAAGGACCTTGGTATGCTGACATTGTTAATTATCTTGTTTGCCAGGAAATACCACCCGGATTGACGTACACTCAAAGGAAGAAATTCTTCAAGGATGTACGCCATTACTACTGGGATGAACCGCTGCTATTCAAGAGAGGTCCGGATGGGATGCTTCGAAGATACATTCCGGAAGATGAAGTTACTAGCGTCATACGATATTGTCACTCACTTCCTTGTGGAGAGCATGCTAGCGCTCACAAGACGTGCGCCAAGGTATTACGTTCCGGTTTCTTTTGGCCTACATTATTTAAGGATGTGCAATCGTTTGTTGTCTCTTGTGATGCATGCCAAAGAATAGGGAATTTAGCTAGGAGAACGAGATGCAACTCAATAACATACAAGAAGTTGAGATCTTTGATGTATGGGGAATAGATTTCATGGGACCTTTTCCGTCATCCAGAGGGAACCTCTACATTCTCCTAGTTGTCGACTACGTCTCTAGATGGGTTGAAGCCATTGCCTCTCCCACTAATGACGCCATGGTGGTTGTGTAGTTCTTCAACAGGACTATCTTTCCACGTTTTGGGACTCCACGCAGCATCATCAGTGATGGAGGGACACATTTCATCAACCGGAAGTTCAAAGCACTTCTATCGAAGAATGGGGTAACCCACAAGGTAGCAGCCCCTTATCACCCTCAAACTAGTGGACAGGTTGAGATCTCAAAATAGAGAAATTAAAGCGATCTTGGAGAAGACCATCTCTAGGACAAGGAAGGATTGGTCCATGAAGTTGGACGACGCTCTTTGGGCTTACAGGACCGCATTCAAGACTCCCATTGGTACCACCCCTTATAATTTGGTATATGGGAAGTCTTGTCATTTGCCGGTTAAGTTAGAACACAAGGCATATTGGGCAATCAAATGGTTGAACTTCGACATCAAGGAAGCCGGTGAGAAGCAGCCATTGGATATCAATGAGCTGGAGGAGCTGCGTTTGAACGCTTATGAGAATGCCAAGATCTATAAAGAAAGGACGAAGAAATGGCATGACAAGCGTATCATCCCTAAGGAGCTCAAAGAAGGAGACTTAGTTCTCCTCTTCAACTCCCGCCTCCACCTCTTTCCAGGTAAGTTGAAATCTAGATGGACATGACCTTATGTTGTGAAACATGTTTTCCCTTATGGTGCAGTTGAGATTTGGGGAGAAACAAGTGGAAGCTTCAAGGTCAATGGTCATAGACTTAAGAAATACAAACCGGAAGTCCCGGTTGAGGAGGTTGCACCACTATACCTTGTTTAAGGGATACCGTACGGTCCAGCTAGCGACCTTAAATCAAGCGCTTCTTGGGAGGCAACCCAAGGTATTGCTTTCTTTTCCCTTTTTCTAGACTAGCTTTAGATAGTTTGCTTTTGCTTTGCTTTGCTTTGTTTTTGGCGTCCTAGACAGACAACAGGTGACATCTAAGGAAGGAATACAAACCAGGAGCAACACTGGATGGACAGATGTTCAAGAATTTGAGAAGACGAGTTTGACTGAGACACATCTCGGTTGCTATCACAGCACCTCGACCGAGATGATTCTTGAGCAACCGAGGTGACTAGGGTTACTGAAGATTCACCTCGGTCCGTACCACCTCGTTCCAGTCGAGACCATCTCGACCGAGGTGACAACAGTTCCAGAAAAGGGTATAAAAGGGGGCTGAGATTTCTCTCTCTTCCCTCTCGCACCCTCTCGACCGAAACGCCAAAGTTCACCTCGTTCGCTGGTTCTCGCTCGTTTTCGACGATTCTCGCTTCCACACTGCAAGGAAAGGGTAGAGGATCGGTTTGCAAGCAACAATCTGCAACAAAGACGCTCCAAATTGACAAAATCTGTGGTAATTCGAGAAAAAACCCTAACTCTCCCCTCTTTACTGTTTTTGATCAATTTGGGCTTTGGTTGCCCCTGCATTGTGCTGAAAAAGGATTAAGTACCCCATAGGAACCATTGGTAGTGATATTGGGGGAAAAGAACTGGATTTCTGAGAGTTTTGATCGAACAACACTTTGCCTCGGTCCAGTCGGCTTGTGCCTCGGCCGAGGTGTTCTTGAGAGTTGTCGGAGTGATCGAGGTGGTCTGACAGTGGGATAAGAAGATGAGTTCTGACAGACAGCTGGTTTTGAGAGATAGATCCTCTCCTTCTCCTTCTTCTTCTTCTTCACGCCGCTCCATACCAGTGATCCATGAGCGTCACCAGGTAGACTATGACCGCATAGCGGCACGTCCAGTGGTTGCACCACGGTTTCTGGACATTTCTCCATTCGACTGCCTCCACGTGGATGATGATTTGAGGCGGATGATATCTATGGTGGGGCTGGAGCAGTTTACTGAGATTAGAGCTCCAGCCTATCTTGAGCTGACCTTGGAGTTTGTTAGCTCCGTCACTTATTTGCCTACAGAGCGTGCCATCCAGTACCGGTTGATGAACCGGAACTATCTAGTTCCTATGGACCACTGGAGGGACATTTTCGGCTTCCCGGCCCCCACAGTTGCTGATTTTCTTTCTCGAGCCGTAGCTCGAGAGTTTTGGGGACAGATAGCTCATGTAGTTGAGCATGCTGACAGGTGGAGACCTGGAGATTCCAGGAGTGGATTATCTTCCACCTAGCTTTTAGACTTGCTCACCGGATTTTTAGCGAGACTCTTCTGGCGCGTACTGAGACGTCCCAGAAGATTAGACAGGGTGAGTTGCTGAGTCTTTACTGGATTGTTAGCGAAGGAGTTCCGGATTTTAGAGTGATGCTGGGTGAGGATCTCCACAGGATAAAGGCAAAGGCGAAGGGAGATATCTGCTCTTGAGGGATAGTGACTCACACTGCGAGTTACATGGACATGGACTTGAGTGCTTGTACTATGGTGGCGGCTGCCAAGCCGCTCGGGCTGCAGGAGATGATCACTAGGAGGATATTGGTTCCTTGCGGACTTACTACGCCATATGTGGCGATCCCCTGGGAGCAGACTGCACCTCAGGGTATTAGGTGGTCAGCTCAGTTCTCTATTTATGACCCGCATTACTGGCAGACCGCATGGATTCCGCTTATGAAGGATGCCAGAGATGCAGCAGCTCAGGGAAAGGATGAGGATGATGAGGCTGAGGAGCAGGAGGATGAGGATGAGGATGGCGGTGCTGCCATGGACACAGGTACAGATACAGTTGGGACTAGTGTGCCGGTCGTCGATCTGGACGACGACGAGACAGAGGAGGAGCCAGCTGCAGCACCAACACGTCCATCCAGGCGTAGGGTACGCAGACAGAGGGATCCAGTCGCTCACCGCCGGATCGATGATCTGAGGGACCAGGTGATAGATTCCTACGCCGCCTTATCCCTAGACATTAGAGAGATGCAGGAGAGACAACATTACCAGCACAAGTTGGCTGAGATTCAGTTTCAACATATCACGGGTTACGCATTTGACCCATCTCAGTACCCGTACGTGCCACCACCACCACCACCGGATTGGGATTAGAGCTTGCAGGATTTCTTTTCTTTATTTATTATGCAGCTCAGCATTGTTCGGTGAGTACTCTGTTTCTTTAGACTTATTTTGACCCATCGGGACAATGTGTACCAAGTATGGGGTATTTGGATGTATTTATATGACCTTATGTGTACGCTTGTATGACTCTTGATGGATATTTATCATTTTATATTGCTCTATGTGTTTATCTGAGATTACATGCATGCATACAGGTTATTTGATTGAGAAAAACGTCAAAAACTGGTTTGAAAATTTTTTTTATTGATCTCGACCGAAGTGACTTTGACCAATCGAGGTACAATACCTCGGTTGACTTAGAATATCTCGACCAAGGTGGTTTAACTGGAACAGTTTTCGAAACGATTTTTGTGCTTCTTATCTGGATATGACCTCAGTGTTGATTTTGTTTGCTGACTGGTTTTTGAAATCTTTATATGTTTGAAAAGTTTTATGATATGTTTAAGTTGCTAAATGCTTTGTTTGAAATTTTGGCATGTTTAATACTTTATTTTTATTCAAATTATGTTGAATTTGAAGGTTGACACCACATGATGAGTTCTCTCACTCTCTTCCTGGAAAGACCAAGGCAATTCATTCTCTTCTCTTCTTCTTCTTGATCATGCTTAGCCCCTCATATATATATATATTTGCCTCCCTTTACCTATCCGCGAATTTGGAAGCAAGCAAAAGTGAAAAGCAAGTGAAAGAAAAGATGAGATTGGCTGGAAGTTAGAAAGAAACAAATAGGTTTGGGAAAGTCAATCATGATGATGAGTAACTCGGCACCATTCACATAGGCGGGTGTTTGTGTCTTGCCAAAGTCGGATTGAGCGATATTCCTAACGGGTCATGGTATTTGCATCAAGGGTTTGAGGCATCTCGAGAAATTGATGATTGTTGATCTCCTAGCCTTCGGTTATTGTGCACCTCTGTCCATGCATCCCAAAAAGTAAAAAAGTAAAATAAGCAAAGCTTATTGGTGGAAGATGTTGAAGTTCAAAGGAAGTGAAGTGAAGATCCTTTTTCCCGGATTCTAGCACCATATTCCCTATATACATCCCACCCTCACACGTTTCTTGACCTTCTCTTTGGAAAGCCCTTGAGACCTCGATCTTGTTGATTGACTTAGTGGTTTAAACTGGATTATACATGATTAATTTCGATGATTATGATTTATTATGCATTCTATGATTTTATGCAAAGATGAACAACTTTCTTATATTTATAAAATGTTTTGATCATATTTTGATTTTAAATTCCATGAAGCATTCTCTTAGAGTGATCTATGATTGTAGCACACCACTAAAATGTTTTGAAAGACTTTTTCATTGATCTTTATGACTTATAATCCATTCTATCTTGTATCTAAGATTTGGAACTTGCTTGGGGACAAGCAAGGGCTAAGTATGGGGTATTTTGATAGCATGAATTATAGTCTATATTTTGGGACCTGTTTAGAAGTTTTATCTTCAATAATCTACATGTTTGGATGTATATTATGTGATTATATCGTCGTTTCATCTACCTTTGCGGGAATCGAGGTCTATACCAAGTTTCGTTGTAATCGTAGGTAAAATGGCACGTTTTGCATCAAAATGGAGCTAAAGGAGCTAAGGAGTCATTGGAGCTACATTCAGGAGCTTAAGGAAGAAACCAGAAAGCATGGAAATGGATTAAAGATTAACTTTGGACCAGATTTGAGAGATTTCACATTCAGTTTAGAGCCACCTCGGTCAGCTACAGTACCATCTCGACCGAGGTGATCCAGAGGAGCGTCCCGACCGAGGCGAACACCTTGGACGCGGCGAGATATATTTTATTCTTGGCTGAGATCTTTTATTTTTGGAAGGAGAGATCTTATATTTTAGGCTGGATTTCTGGAAGGAAGATCATATATTTTAGGGATTTATTTATGAGAGATAGATATATTTTTATTAGGAAAGTACCTTTTCAAGATATTTTATCTTAGGAGGGTAGTTTTCCTATATAAAGGGCTGATATTCCACGATTGAAGACACCCGCTATAACCGGCGCATCACCGGAAAATACATGCTGAGAGCATCTAGCAGTTGGGAAGGATTTTTTGGAAGATTGAAGGAAAATTGAAGGAAAGAAGTTCATAGCTTGTTATAGCTTTTGTGAAGGGTTTTGTAAGATTCTCTTAGATTCCCTTCTTGTTGATTGTCTTATTGGATCGTGATCCAAGGAACGCTTGTTTGTTTGATAATTGATTCAGTTATTGAAGCCTTGTTCTTAAGGTTATTGTGTTCAATTATTCACCTTCTTCCCTTATATTTGATTATTACTTTCATGATGATGAGTGGCTAATTTCTTTGTGTGATTCTAGGGTGATTGGCTGAAGGTTGTGGGAAAAACAATGATAGAATAATCTTAAATTCCAGTAGGACCCTGAAAGCTCGAGTCTTTATCCTTAACCCTAGAGTACCTTATTCAGTCGATGAACATCTCGGCCGGGGTGGACTTCGTCTGACCGAGGTGACTTATCTGATCCAAAACTGAGAGTTAAGTGCTAGAGTTTGCCAAATCCTATTCTTATTACACCTTTCCTGGTTCAATGCAAGCTTAGGATGAGACTTACCCGGTAATTCCTTTGTTTGTTTACCTAAGATCCTAAGTATAGGTAATAAAGGTTTATCCTTTATTGGGGTTTGAGTGTGCTTTCATTCCATCTTTGTGAGTTAGCCTGAGACTTACCCGGTAAAGGTTGATTCTATCCCCTTAGGTGGTGTGTTGGTTTGAGGTTATAGTTCTTTTCCTTAATTCCTTGAGACTTACCCGGTAATAGGAGTTACGGTTTGGGATTAGTGAGTAGTGAGACTTACCCGGTGATCTATTCCGCTTTAGAAACACCTTCCCTTTGCAAAAATCTCAGCTTTGTCCGCTTTATCTTGAGATCTTGAGTTGGAACCACAACTAGATGCTTTAATCCCTAGAATTGCATATTCCTTTAATTGACTTTTTATCATCTTTGATTTCTTTAATCACTTTTGTGGTTAGTAATTACATAGACTGCCTATACTTGCTTAGGTTTCACCTAAGTCCCTGAGATCGACACCCCGGAATTTCTTGCTTTTACTACGATTGACCCATACACTGCGGGTTTGCATCCTTGTTTTTAGCATACATCTTGGGTTATAAATTTAAAGCTTGCACATACCGTTTGGAGCGAACAGGAAGTATCTCGGCCGGGGCAGCTGGAGGTGGGTCCTGCCTCGGTTGAGGAACTGGAGCTGGTCGAGGTAAATATTCGTCCCGGAAAGTCGCCATATCTGCTTCGATTGCTTCCGTCCTTGCGCGAGTTTCTTCCTTTTCCAGTCGCAATTCTTCTTTGTTGAGGCGTAGTTGTTCTAATTCCTCTTTCAATTCGGCCTCAAGATCTCGATTCTCTTGATTGGCCATTTTAGCTTCTTTCAAGCGTCTTTTGTATGTCTTTTCTGGTTCGGGATCGTAAGGAACGATTTCCTTCCCAGCGCGGGTTCTTCGCATAAACCTAAGAAAAAGAACCTGCGAAAGCCACTCAAGTAGAGTGGTTAGTAGAAACAAGGGCAAGCGCCCCGAAAGATAACCGCAACCGGCTCGGTCTAGACCAAGTCCCCGGCAACGGCGCCAAAAACTTGTTCGCTCCAAACAGTGTATGCAAGCTTTAAATTTATAACCCAAGATGTATGCTAAAAACAAGGATGCAAACCCGCAGTGTACGGGTCAATCGTAGTAAAAAGCAAGAATTCCGGGGTGTCGATCTCAGGGACATAGGTGAAACCTAAGCAAGTATAGGTAGTCTATGTACTTACTAACCACGAAAGCGATTAAAACAATCAAAGATGATAAAAAGTCAATTAAGGAGATATGCAATTCTAGGGATTAAAGCATCCAGTTGTGGTTCCAACTCAAGATCTAATGATAAGCGGACAAAGCTGAGATTTTTGCAAAGGGAAGGTGTTACTAAAATGGAATAGATCACCGGGTAAGTCTCACTACTCTCAATCCCAAACCGTAACTCCTATTACCGGGTAAGCCTCAAGGAATTAGGGAAAAGAACTATAACCTCAAACTAACACTCCAACTAAGGGAATAGAATCAACCTTTACGGGGTAAGTCTCAGGCTAACTCACAAAGATGGAATGAAAGCACACTCAAACCCCAATAAAGGATAAACCTTTATTACCTATACTTATGATCTTGGGTAAACAAACTAAGGAATTACCGGGTAAGTCTCATCCTAGGCTTGCATTGAACCAGGAAAGGTGTAATAAGAATAGGATTTGACAAACTCTAACACTTAACTCTCAGTTTCGGATCAGAAAGGTCACCTCGGTCAGTCAAATTCCACCCCGGTCGAGATTTTCATTGACTGAGCGAGATGTTCTAGGGTTAAGGATAAAGACTCGAGCTTTCAGGGTCCTACTGGAATTTAAGATTATTCTATCATTGTTTTTCCCACAACCTTCAGCCAATCACCCTAGAATCACACAAAGAAATTAGCCACTCATCATCATGAAAGCAATAATCAAATATAAGGAAGAAAGTGAATAATTGAACACAAAAACCTTAAGAAAAAGGCTTCAATAACTGAATCAATTATCAAACAAACAAACGTTCCTTGGATCACAATCCAATAAGACAAATAAACAAGAAGGTAATCTAAGAGAATCTTACAAAACCCTTCACAAAAGCTATAAAAGCTATCAACTTCCTTCCTTCAATCTTCCAAAAATCCTTCTAATTGCTGGATGCTCTAAGCATGTATAAGCATGGTTGAACTTGTGGAAAATCCAACCCTTTACATAGGAAAACTACCCTCTAAAGATAAAATATCTTGAAAAGATATTTTCCTAATAAAATATATCTATCTCTCATAAATAAATCCCTAAAATATATGATCTTCCTTCCAGAAATCCAGCCTAAAAATATAAGATCTCTCCTTCCAAAAATAAAAGATCTCAGCCAACAATAAAATAAATCTCGCCGCGTCCAAGGTGCTCACCTCGGTCGGGACGCTCCTTTTGATCACCTCGGTCGAGATAGTACTGTAGCTAACCGAGGTGGCTCTAAACTGTATGTGAAATCTCTCAAATCTGGTCCAAAGTAAATCTTTAATCCATTTCAACGCTTCCTGGATTCTTCCTTAAGCTCCTGAATGTAGCTCCAATGACTCCTTAGCTCCTTTAACTCCATTTTGATGCAAAACGTGCCATTTTACCTACGATTACAACGAAACTTGGTGTAGACCTCGATTCCCGCAAAGGTAGATGAAACGACAATATAATCACATAATATACATCTAAACATGCAGATTATTGAAGATAAAACGTCTAAACAGGTCACAAAATATAGACTATAATTCATGCTATCAATAGGCTTCGATCATCTGATCTGTGAGGTCATCAATCCTCTGATGCGCTATTGGGTCTCTAACTCTGCGGCGGCAGGATCTGCACTGAGATGGTGGTGGTGCTGCTACCTCCTCCCCTGTCGCCTCTGTTGCCTCGTCGTCTAAGTCGACAATTGGCACACTAGGGCCGGCTGTATCTGTACCTGCCTACATGGTAGCACCGCCATCGTCATACTCCTCCTCCTCCTCAGGTGCAACATCAGCATCTCGGGAACCGAGATGTGTCTCAATCAAACTCTGTCTTCTCGAATTCTTGAACTAATGTCTTTCCAATGTTGCTCCTGGGTTGTAATCCTTCTTTAGGAAGTACCTGGTTTCTGTCTAGGACGCCAAAAACAAAACAAAGCAAAGCAAAAACAAACTATCTATAACTAGACTAGAAAAAGGGAAAAGAAAGCAATACCTTGGGTTGCCTCCCAAGAAGCGCTTGATTTAAGGTCGCTAGCTGGACCGTACGGCATCCCTAAGTAAGAGTAAAATTTCCAGCAAATGCAAGTGTTCATTGGGGAATGAATCGTCTATGGGTGGGTAGTCCTTCTCACGTTAAGAGGAAGGTAGCCGGCTGAGGTGATCCGCAATAGAATTTTCGGATCCCTTCTTATCGCGAATCTCTAGGTCAAACTCTTGAAGGGAATCCATCGAATAAGAAGCGGCTTTACATCCTTCTTAGCAAGCAACGAATAGCTGGATGGTCAGTGTAAACAATAACTTTCGCTCCTACTAAGTAAGAGCGAAATTTTTCAAAAGCATATACAACCGCCAAAAGCTCCTTTTCGGTGGTGGCGTAGTTTAGTTGGGCTTCATCTAGCGTCTTGCTAGCATAGTAAATGGCATTGGTCCGACCATCCTTCTTTTGTCCAAGCACCGCTCCTACGGCCACATCACTCGCATCACACATGAGCTCAAAGGGCAAGGTCCAATCCGGAGGTTGAATAATGAGAGCGGAAATTAACGCTTCTTTATCCTGTAAAATGCATCAAGACATTCCTGCGAAAACTCAAAAACAATATCCTTATTCAAGAGTTTAGTTAGTGGTTTAGAAATCTTCGAGAAATCCTTGATGAACCTCCTATAGAAACCTACATGCCCGAGAAAACTCCTCACACCCTTAGCAGAACAGGGGGGGCGGGAGTTTCTCAATAGTCTCGATCTTAGCTCAATCGACCTCAATACCTTGGTTGGAAATGAGGTGTCCTAGCACAATGCCTTCATTAACCATAAAATGACACTTCTCCCAATTCAAAACGAGATTAGTGTCTTCACATCTTTGTAGAACTAGAGAAAGGTTAGATAGACGATCATAAAAAGAGGAACCATATATTGAAAAGTCATCCATAAATACCTCCATGATCTCCTCTATGTACTCGGAAAAGATAGCCATCATGCATCGCTGGAAGGTAGCGGGTGCATTACATAATCCAAATGGCATCCTCCTATAAGCGAATGTCCCCCATGGACAAGAGAAAGTGGTCTTCTCTTGATCATCTAGATGGATAGGAATCTGAAAGAAGCCACTATAACCATCTAAATAGCAAAAATGTGAATGCTGGGCTAACCGTTCGAGCATTTGATCGATGAAGGAAAGTGGAAAATGGTCCTTCTGAGTGGCCACGTTCAGCTTCCTATAATCGATGCACACCCTCCAGCCCGTAACGGTCCTAGTTGGGATCAATTCGTTGTTCTTATTCGTCACAACGGTCATCCCTCCTTTCTTCGGAAATACATGCACTGGGCTTACCCATTTGCTATCCGAGATAGGAAATATGATACCTGCATCCAACAACTTAAGAATTTCTTTATTCACAACCTCTTTCATGATCGGATTTAACCGTCTTTGAGGTTCCCGTGAAGTCTTATGATCATCCTCCATTAGTATTCTATGCATGCAGAAAGAAGGCTTAATGCCAATAAGATCATCAATAGTATAACCTAAAGCCTTTTGATGTTTTCTCAGGACATGCATCAGTTTAGACAATTCAGTTTTAGAAAGGGAAGCACTAACGATGACGGGATAAGTAGAATCTGGTCCAAGGAAAACATACCTCAAGTGACTTGGAAGCAGTTTAAGCTCCACAACTGGGGGTGCTTTCTGAGGGGGATCCTTGCTTCCTCCTTCCAATGGAGTAGACTTAGATCGAAGAATTGGACTTTCAGATGTCTCAGTTGACAACATCTCACTTGTGACCTCGGTCGAGGTCCAGAGTGGGTGACCGAGATGTTCTTCAGATATGAACACCTCGCTTGGTCCAGAAGGTGCCTCGGTCGAGGTACTGGAACTGGGACCGAAACTGGTGTTTCTCCTCTCCTGGATCAATTTCTCAATCTTAGCTCCTGGATTTTCTTCCAGTGCTTTTAAGCTCCGTATATGTGCATCACAACAAGCATCTATACCTTCCTCCATTAAGCTAAAACTAATAACTCTTTCAAGAGGGTCATTAATAAGGATAGAGCTCACCAATTATCTTGATTATTCTTCATCATAGATGTTGAAGATATCATCCTCCAGCGGCTCTCCTTTCATTGCAGCAAGCAATGCAAACTCCACTTGATCTCCGCCAATGTTGAATTTCAACTTGGTGTTCTTACAATCCACATTGTAACCCGAAATTGCTAGAAATGGTCTCCCGAGAATGATAGGAACGGGATAATCTACGGGTATATGAAGTACAATAAAGTCTATAGGTAAATAGAAGTTACCCAACTGATAGGTGATGGAATCACTATCATTTAGGTTAGTTTTAGAGTCTTTTTATCACATTAGTGTCGGTTTATGCTACTAACTCCTTGATCTAGAAGAAGAAGACTAAAAGAAGATAAAAGAGGAGTTTTAGCACGTGGGAGTTGAAGATCATGCACGAAGCAAAGCTTTTGTTGCCTCACGCCCCCGCGGAGTAGTGTTACCGCCCTTGCGGGTGACACCACGTTCCGGAGCGCAGTCTGCGCCTTCGCCAGTGCCAGGAACGAAGATTGTCGCCGCCCCTGCGCCACTCCCTGGCGCCCCTACGGTGACTTATCCTAAAGAAGCGAAGACCGGCGCCCCTGCGCCTCTACCTGCGTCTCACCCTGTGGAGCTGTGAAGCTGAAGAGTCGGTATCACCGCCCCTGCGTTGACACTGGGCTGCCCCTGCGGCTCGGCATCTGAAACGACAGAAAGTTGAAGAGTCAGGCGTTTAAAGATCATCAATGATCCGCCCCTGAGGATCTGCCAGGCCGCCCCTGCGGCCACGAAGAAGATCAAACGTTTTCGCCTGAACCGCCCCTGCGGATCTGAAGGCCGCCCCTGCGGTTCAGCGACAGAGGCTTTACTCCGGCTGTTTACACCACCTTTATGACATTAAAGGTGGCTGTTTTGGCCGGCCATTTACTCCCATTTAGTGCCATTTGCACAATAAATAGACCCATGGTTGATTGCTAGAATCATCCATCATTTTTCCCACTTTTATTCTCTCTTGCTTCCTTTGTAATGAACTTCTAAGTTTCCTTGCTACATTGGGTTGATTTGAGGCTGCATTATTACTTTGGTAGTAAGTTCCTTTTTAATATAAGTTTTATTTAGTAATGTTTTGTGTTTCTTGAGCTTTAATTATCTCAATTGCATGTTTTCATTATTACTTAAGATTGATCACCTTAGGTTCTAAGTGCATGCAAACAACTAGGATTAATATGTTCCGGGTTCGGGTCTTTAGTCTAGTAGTATCCTTTAAGTAATAACGGGTTGTAATTGCTTGAAGGAAAAGAAACACAATTATAAAGATTAGTTTAATGGTTTTACTCTTCTCTTTATATCCCTTAGTCTTTGTTTGAAAGCTAATTTGTGACTTGTTCTTGTAGGTTTACGGAACATTAACTTGTTAAGTTGTGTTGATGCCGGTTGGCTCAACACATACATATGATCAAGACGGGAACATTAATTGAAACTTGTAAAAGGAACTCACCAAAGTAGTAATCGCATGCTAAGAATCAGCCTAGTGTAGATTCACTCATTATCATCCTATCAATCTCTTTTAATTGCTTTTTAAGTTTTGTGTGCATCAATTCATTCCA
Organism: Fagopyrum homotropicum; assembly: GCA_033239125.1. NCBI lineage: Eukaryota > Viridiplantae > Streptophyta > Magnoliopsida > Caryophyllales > Polygonaceae > Fagopyrum > Fagopyrum homotropicum. The sequence continues at coordinate 58,592,816 of BSWB01000007.1, read as the reverse complement.
AAACCCCCCTTTTTGTTACTTTGTCCCATAATCAATAATCAAATTTCATAAAATAAAACAAACTCTCTTGAGTTCGACCCTTACTTAATCACTATACTGCTTTAATCTCTACAGAATCTGGGCTCGTAGATCAACCATATATGCTTCAATCTCTGCAGTTCTAGTGCGAGTTTTCTCCCTCTCGCGCTGCAGTTCTTCCCTATTGAGGCGCAGCTGTTCCATCGCCTCCTTCAATTCGGCCTCAAGATCGCGATTGTCTTTGTTGGCCATTTTCACTTCTTTCAAGCGTCTTTTGTATGTCTTTTCTGGTTCGGGATCGTAAGGAACGATTTCCTTCCCATCACAGGTTCTTCGCATAAACCTAGAAGAAAGAACCTGCGAAAGTCACTCAAGTAGAGTGGTTAGTAGCAACAGGGGCAATTGCCCCGAAAGACAACCGCAACCGGCTCAGTCTAGACCAAGTCCCCGGCAACGGCGCCAAAAATTTGTTCGCTCCAAATGGTGTGTGCAAGCTTTAAATTTATATCCCAAGAAATATGCTTAAAACAAGGATGCGAACCCGCAGTGTACGGATCAATTATAGTAAAAAGCAAGAATTCCGGGGTGTCGATCTCAGGGACTTAGGTGAAACCTAAGCAAGTATAGGTTGTCAATGCAACTAATAACCACAAAAGCAATTAAAGCAATCAAAGATGATAATAAGGTCAAATAAGGGGAATATGCAAATTCTAGGGATTAAAGCATCTAGTTGTGGTTCCAACTCAAGATCTAAAGATGAAGCGGACAAAGTTGAGACTTTGCAAAGGGAAAGTGTTTCTAAAATGGAATAGATCATCGGGTAAGTCTCACTGCTCACAAATCCCAAACCAAAGCTCCTATTACCGGGTAAGTTTCAAGGTACTAAGGAAAGGAACTATAACCTCAAACCAACACACCAACTAAGGGAATAGAATAAACCTTTACCGGTTAAGTCTCAAGCTAACTCACAAAGATGGAATGAAGGCACACTCAAACCCTAATAAAGGATAAACCTTTATTACCTAACACTCATCATCATTGTTATACAAACAAAGGAATCACCGAATAAGTCTCATCCTAGGCTTGCATTGAACCAGGAAAGGTGTAATAAGAATAGGATTTGGCAAACTTTAACACTTAACTCTCAGTTTCGGGTCAGAAAAGGTTACCTCGTTCAGTCAAGTTCCACCCCGGCCGAGATGTTCATCGACTGAGTGAGATGTTCTAGGGTTAAGGTTAAAGACTCGAGCTTTCAGGGTCCTACTGGGATTAAGATCATTCTATCATCGTCTTTCCCACAACTTTCAGCCAATCACCCTAGAATCGCACAAGGAAATTAGTCACTCATCATCATGAAAACAATAATCAAAAATATGAGAAGGTAATGAATATTTGAACACAAAAACCTTAAGAACAAGGCTTCAATAACTGAATCAAATATCAAACAAATCAGCGTTCCTTGGATCACAAATCTAACAAGACAATAAAACCAAAGGGAATCTAAGAAAGTCTTACAAATCCCCTCAAAAGCTATCACAAAGCTATCAACTTCCTTCCTTCAATCTTCAAACTTCCTTCAAACTTCCAAAAATTCTTCCTAACTGCAATGTATTCTCGGCTTCCAGCCTGCGGTGGTTCTGAATTATGGAAAATCCAACCCTTTTTATAGGAGAATTATCTTCCAAAGATAATAATATCTTAAAAAGATAATTTCCTATAAAATATATCCATATCTCTAAAATAGATCTCCTAAATATATGATCTTCCTTCCAGAAATCCAGCCCAAAATTATAAGATATCTTCTTTCCATAAATTAAAAGATCTCAGCCAAAAAATATATCTCGCCGGCGCCAGGGTGTTTGCCTCCGTCGGGAAGATCACCTCGGTCGAGGTGACACTGTAGCTGACCGAGGTGAATCTCAGCTGAATGTGAAATCTCTCAAATCCAGCCCAAAAATATAAGATATCTTCTTTCCATAATTATAAGATATCTTCTTTTAAGCTCCTGAATGTAGCTCCTATGACTCCTTTGCTCCTTAGCTCCATTTCGATCCAAAATGTGCCATTTTACCTACGATTACAACGAAAGTTGGTGTAGACCTCGATTCCCGTAAAGGTAGATGAAACGACAATATAATCACATAATATACATCCATACATGCAGATTATTGAAGATAAAACGTCTAAACAAGTCCCAAAATATAGACTATAATATACATGCTATCAACATACATTGTCCTCAATTTTCAAAAGAAATAAAGAAAAGAAAAGAAACAAAGGAAACTCACTAATGGCGGTGGAGCGGCTCTAACCGGCAGTCATCTCAACATCATCACTGGGACGGCGGTGGAGGAAATGGATAGAAGTCCGAGGTGAAGTTCCGCCCAAATTGCTGGCGGTAGACATCCTTCAAGATACGGGCATTCTCTTGGAGCTCGACGTCATGGGACTCCTGTCGGGCCTCCAAGTCTCCTACTCTCCTTGAAAGATCATCCGCCCATCTTGGAAGCTGCAAGTACCAAGGTGGGGCTGGCTATATAGTGAAGGTGTGTCCTGAGGAGGGGTCAATGCTACCGGTGGATGATCATACCATGGAGGAGGAGCTCCCATCCATGATGGTTGCTATCTATACCAAGCGGGTGGAGTCTCCATCCAAGTCGGCCTCTCACTAACGCTAGCCCTGCGTGAAGAGGAGGAACCGGAAGGTCTAGAAGGTCGGGAAGATCGCCTAGGTGGCTCCGGGACATCGGTCGGCTGGTCCGGAAATGTACCAAAATCATGATCAACACCTCCTACCATCTCTTCATCATCGTCCCCAGCTAGGACATCATCCGGCACATATGGAGGTGCTACAAGTCTATTCGCATGCATGGATGCGAAGGTCTCCTTCCAGTTTTGGCGGCGTAGCATAATGGAGTACTCGGGAAGCCATGGGATACCTCTACCACCTCTCTCCTCCCATGGCATGGCTGTGGTAGGTGGAGCTTGGTGGCGGGGAAAGATAATACCTCTAGTCATTAGCCCGTTGAGACCCAAAGGTCTCGCCGCTATCCTAGTACAAGCGGAGTAGTCTATCCCCAATTGGTTGGGGATGTGAGTCACCAATGTTCCCGGCCTTCTTGTTCTTCAATTTACTGATGGTCGAGGCAAGGAAGGTGGCATAGTCGGTGGATCTACCGGTAAGCATACAATAGAGGAGAAATAACTCATCGGTTTTGATCTTTTGTGGGGTCTCGGTCCTAGGGAAAAGACACTCCGAGAGGACCCTATGAGCTATCTTCAAGGCTAGATGGTAGATGAGCTTAGCCTTGATGTTGGCCGGTTGCCAACGATCCTCACTAGCATATATCATAGCAATGTCCTCCCAAAAATCTTTAGCATACACTCCGCTAGGAAACCTACCATTGAAGCTCTCATGGAACCCAAAGAAGGTTCCAAACTGAACTATGGAGAACTCATAGTTTTGTTCTATTAGCCTAAAGGAGACCATTCGGTTTACGTGGCTATGCTCAAAGGAAGTCACAAACTCCCTTGTTATCTCCTCATAGGCGTCCTCTCTAATAGCGGAGAAGATGATCAATCCGGCTCTATCCAAGAGCCAAGTCAAGTCATTCACAACATTGAGCTCCTCAAGGACTAGGTATCGAGGTCCTATGATTGGTCTTTTCTCAATCCTTTCTGAAGAACTGGTAGGTGATATAAATAGGATAAATAATACTCTAGAAGAGGGGTTGAATAGAGTATGGGAACTTTTCGCAAACCCAAATCTCAAGGCCTTGAAATCTCCTTCAAGGGCCTTGATATCAATCTGTGCTCTTTGTGAAACTTTGATTTCAAGGGCTTTGAAACTCCTTTCAAGGGCCTTGACTTCTTGCTCCTGCAAAACAAAGTTAGTCAAAGTAAAGTATATATGGTGCGGAATTGAAAAGATTGACACGAGGATATGTTTACGAAGTTCGGCTCTAAATAGCCTACTCTCCGTCCCAGGGTATATCCGTAGGATCTAACTATCTATTATCAGCTTCAAAGAGTCCTAGATACAAACTAGAAGAAATCCCCTGCTTCTCTCACTGTAGCCAACACTACGATCTAGCTTCAACTCTTAACCTAGCTATAATAGCCTAGTTACTTCACAGAGTAACACACACTCTAATATAACACTATTTAGATCTTCCAATGGAGCTCTAGTATTTTCTCTCTCTAAGGGGATAAAGCTTTTTGAATGAGAGAAAGAAAAACAACGAATGAAGATGATCTAGTTGCTTGAAGATGTAGAAGATATTTAACGATGTACGCTTGTGTCTATTTCTTCTTCAACCATCATCTTCATTTATACTCTTCGATGAAAAGGTCTTCTAGCCGTTGTGAAGATGACCGTTGAAGGTGAATCTTTGTTTTCCATGAATATCGTTTTCTTGTTCGGAGATAAGTTAAAAGTTGTAAAACTACAACCCCTATTAACACGTTGATCTTTTACTCCGATCTTCTCGTGTTCTATGTGAAGAGAAGATGTTGTTGCCGTTGAGTTTGTTTAAGAAAATCTTTTGAAAAGATTCTCTTTTCTTCATTTAAGATCTTCGATGATTCTGTAGTTGACGAGATCTTCGGCTGAAATCTTCGGTTGGATTCTTATAAAAATCTTCTGGAAAAGTCTTGATGCATATTTTGAATTCTTGTTTTGCATTCTTTTAACTCCAAGGCTCTTGATATCTTCCTTTGTATTCGCCATATTCCTTTGTCCTTAGAATTATACTTCAAGGCCCTTGACATATGCATTGTTGTACCTGCATTAGATTCAAACCAACCGAATATCTAAAAATATAATCAAGTACATTGTTAGTATATCCAACTGCTTATATTTGTGTGAAGTCTTCCATCACCATCAACACCTGTAAACTATTTCAATCAAGGTGGAGTTTTCACTTTCTAAGGCTCCTAGGTAATCTTCATGGATAATTTGGATTCTAGGACGTGGTGGTGATGGTGGTTGGCTAGGGGGGGGGGTTGGGAAGAGGAGGAACTATCATCTTTCCTCTTCTTGTTCCTACTAGACTTTCTCCTAACCATTTTTCTCAGCAACAATGAAAACCACGGTCTGTTCTTGGTAAACCATGGCCGTGGAAACGTACGGAGACCATGGTTCTGGTCTGTTTCTCTCAAAACTCAGCAAATCCACACCAAAATCAACAATCACTATCCTAGACTAATTCCAATTCCAAATTTGTCCAGTTCTCCTAAATTATTGCGAAGAAATTGAACCAAATTGACAAAGTAGAGAAAAAGGAGAAATACCTATGTTTTGGATCTTTCAAATCCAAGTTCCTCCTCCAATGTGGATTGTTCACTCATTATGTTGCTTGGATCTTGTTGATGGTTGAAAATACTCCACTTTAGGCTCAAGAATCGAACGAATTGGACTCCGGATGAAGAATTACGGGTTGAGGAGGGTAGTCGGCGATTCTGGGCGTGGAATGGGTATTTTGTGGTGTTTTTCTGAAGGAAGGTGGTTTATATAGTGGCCGTAAAAATTTTGAAAACCACGGCCACTCGGGCCATTCCATTGCCGTGGAAATGTATGGAACCCGTGGTTTTGCTAATTTTTGTCAGATTTTGAAGAATTACGGCCACCTGTTACTTCCACGACCGTGGTTTTGGGCGTGGAACTCTCTGTTGTGTGCCAAAGTCCAAGTTTCGTCAATTCCTTCCAACTTTTGCTTCTTTCCCTTGCCCATCCCTTATTCCTACATCTAAAAACATAACATACCGGGAGGTATCGAGCGAAAAACAAAGCAAAAACAACTAAACTAAACTAAGAAAGAAAAACAAAAATGCAAATTCATTTTCTTGGGTTGCCTCCCAAGAAGCGCTTGTTTTGGGTCCGTAGCTAGACCGTTCCTGGGTTTATTCGAGGACAATCGGAGCGATTTCCTCAACTGGGAGCTCCGGTGAATACTTCTTAAGGTGTTGGCCATTCACCTTGAAACTTCCGCTCTTTTCACCCCATACTTCAACTGCGCCATGAGGAAAAACACGTTTGATTAGATAAGGTCCAGTCCACCGAGATTTCAGCTTACTTGGAAAGAGACGAAGTCTCGAATTGAAGAGGAGAACTTGATCTCCCTCTTAGAGGTCCTTTGGAATGATATGCTTATCATGCCAACGCTTCGCCCTTTCTTTGTAAATCTTGGCGTTCTCATAGGCGTTCAAGCGGAGTTCTTCAAGCTTATTAAGGTCCAAGAGGCGCTTCTCGCCTGCTTCCTTCATGCCAAAGCTCAACCACTTCACAGCCCAGTACGCTTTGTGTTCTAGCTCCACCGGGAGATGACAAGACTTCCCATACACAAGGTTGTATGGTATTGTTCCTATGGGAGTCTTGTATGCAGTCCTATACGTCCATAACGCATCATCTAACTTCAAAGACCAATCCTTCCTTGTCTTTGACACCGTCTTCTCAAGGATGCCCTTGATCTCTCTATTCGAAATCTCCACTTGTCCACTTGTTTGTAGATGGTATGGAGTGGCGATCTTGTGAGTCACCCCATACTTAGCTAGTAGAGCTTCGAATCGACGGACAATGAAGTGTGAACCTCCGTCACTAATGATGGTATGTGGTGTCCCAAACCTTGGGAAAATAATTCTATTAAAGAACTTGACAACAACCATGTCATCATTAGTTGGAGAGGCAATAGCTTCAACCCATCTCGAAACATAATCTACAGCTAGAAGTATGTATTGGTTTCCATAAGATGATGGGAAAGGTCCAGGAAGTCTACTCCCCAAACGTCGAAGATTTCTACCTCCTGAATGTTATTGAGAGGCATCTCGTTTCTCCTAGAGATGTTTCCCGTTCTTTGACAAGCATCGCAACAAGAAATAAAGGTTTGCACATCCTTAAATAAAGTAGGCCAAAAGAATCCGGATTGCAATACCTTAGCGCTAGTTTTATTGGAACTAGCGTGTCCTCCACATGGTAGTGAATGACAATGACGAATGACGCTTTGCATTTCGTCTTCCGGCAAACATCTCCTAATGATGCCGTCGGGACCTCTCTTGAAGAGTAGAGGTTCATTCCAAAAGTATTGCCGGACATCCCTAAAGAACTTCTTATTTTGTGCATAGGATAATCCGGGAGGTATTTCCTGACAAACCAAGTAATTTACAAAATCAGCAAACCAAGGTTCGTTACCTCTAGATATCTTGTCGATGCACTCCTCTTTGATGTGTAAGTGCTCATCCGGGAAGGAGTCATCAATGGGTAGATCGTCGTCTTCAATGTGTGGTAGACGACTCAAATGATCCACAACAGAATTTTTCGAGCCTTTCTTGTCACGGATCTCTAGATCGAATTCTTGTAGGAGAAGAATCCATCTAATTAGCCTCAGTTTCGCGTCCTTCTTGGCGAGTAAATACCGGACCGCTGAATGGTCCGTGTATACAATTACCTTTGCACCTACAAGATAAGAACGAAACTTTTCAAATGCATATACAATAGCTAAAAATTCTTTCTCAGTTGTGGCGTAGTTGAGCTGCGCTTCATCTAGCGTCTTGCTCGCATAATAGATAGCATGGGTTCGACCTTCCTTCTTTTGCCCCAGCACAGCTCCAACAGCTACGTCACTTGCATCACACATAACCTCGAACGGGAGATTCCAGTCCGGAGGTTGAATAATCGGGGCTGAGATGAGAGCTTCCCGGATCTTGTAGAAAGCATCTAAACAATCCTGCAAAAAATCAAAAACTGCATCCTTCATCAATAGATTAGTTAGCGGTTTGGAAATCTTAGAAAAATCTTTGATGAATCGTCTATAAAATCCAACATGTCCTAGGAAACTTCTTATCCCCTTCACTGAAGATGGAGGAGGAAGTTTCTCTATAGTCTCTATCTTCGCCTTGTCTACTTCGATCCCTCTACTAGAGATCAAGTGTCCTAGTACAATGCCTTCCCTAACCATGAATTGACACTTCTCCCAATTAAGAACTAGGTTAGTGTCTTCATACCTTTGCAACACAAGAGAAAGGTTAGAAAGACAATTATCGAATGAGGAACCATAAACAGAATAATCGTCCATAAAAACCTCCATGATTTCCTCAATATACTCGGAGAAGATGGCCATCATGCACCTTTGAAAGGTGGCTGGGGCGTTGCAAAGCCCAAATGGCATCCTTCTATATGCAAACGTTACCCCACGGGCATGTGAATTTGGTCTTCTCTTGATCGTCCGGATGGATCGGAATCTGGAAGAAACCACTATAACTGTCAAGATAACAGAAATAAGAGTGTTGTGCTAAACTCTCAAGCATTTGGTCTATGAATGGTAGCGGGAAGTGTTCCTTCCTTGTTGCATTGTTCAGCTTGCGGTAGTCAATGCACATCCTCCATCCCGTCACGGTTCTTGTTGGAATGAGCTCATTGTTCTTGTTAGTGATAACCGTCATTTCTCCTTTCTTTGGGACAACTTGAACGGGGCTCACCCACTTACTATCAGAGATAGGATAGATGATACCTGCGTCAAGTAACTTAAGAATTTCCTTCTTGACAACCTCCTTCATGATCGGATTTAACCGTCTTTGAGGTTGTCGCGAAGGCTTAAAATCTTCCTCCATTAGAATCTTGTGCATGCATAATGATGGTTTAATTCCTACAAGATCCTCTATGGTATAACCTAAGGCTTTCCTATGTTTCCTTAGAACAACCATTACTTTCTCATGTTCATCTTCACTTTATTCGGAACAAACAATTACGGGAAAAGTAGAATTAGTTCCAAGAAATGCATACCGAAGATGTGTGGGAAGTGGCTTCAATTCCATTGCTATTGATGCCTTTGATGAGTCTTGAGATATGTCCGATGCTTCCTTAGAAGTTTCTAAGGGTGCAGGAGTGATTGAAGAAGACTCAAGAGTAGTTGTGGAAAGAACGGAATTGTTCTAAGAATTTCCCAGAATTACGGCACCACTGCTACTTCCATGGCCGTGGTTTAGGGCGTGGAACTCAATTACGGCATCACTGTTGGTTCCACGGTCGTGGTTTTGTCCGTGTAACTTACTGTTGCTCTCAAAATAGCTGGTTACGGTTAGCTTAGGTGAAACCATGGCCGTGGAATAGCACGACTGGCCGTGGTTTCTCACGTTTTCTGAGCCATCGTAAAGTTCTTCAAACTCTTCCTCTTGCACTTCCTTTAGCTCCTCCAAGGCTTCAATCTCATCATTGCAATCCTCTTCTTCTCCCTTTTCCATGATGCTCATGGTTATGACCTTTTGCAATGGATCTTTGAATAGAATCGAGCTCACTTCTTCTCTAGACGCTTCTTCGTCATAGATGTTAAACATGTCCTCTCCTAGAGTTGGCTCTTTTACCAAAGTTGAGAGAACAAACTCAACCTTCTCTTCTCCTATGTTAAAAGCTAGTCTATCATTCTTACAATCCACCATACAACCGGATGTTGCAAGAAACGGTCTTCCGAGTATGATCGGAACCGGACAATCTGCAAGAATGTCAAGCACAACAAAATCTATTGGAATGTAAAACTTACCGAGATTGACTGGGACGTCTTCAATGATACCGACGGGACGAGTTATGGATCGATCTGCCATGTATAACGTCATCTTCACCGGTTTAGGTTCGCCTAAACCGACCTTCCTACACAAAGCAAGCGGGATGTTGCTAACGCTTGCTCCTAAGTCACAAAGAGCGTCATATGTGACTTCTCCCACTCCAATTGGAATGCAAAATGACCCCGGATCTCTCAGCTTTGGGAGCATCTTTTCCGTCATCTTTTTGATGAGCTCTGAAGATTCCAAACTCATCTTGACTTCTCCAAAGTCTTCTAGCTTCCTCTTGTTAGAGAGGATCTCTTTCAAAACTTCCCATAAGCGCGCATATCTACAATAGCATCAATGAAAGGTATATTGATCTGCAGTTTGCTCATTAGTTCAATGAACTTACCGAATTGCTTGTCTTGACGCGCTCTTGCTCTAGATTGCGGGAATGGTAGAGAAGGTTTATAAGCTGGAGGAGGAACATAGACAACTTCCTTCTCCTTCCCTTTTTATTTCTCCTTCTTGGCTGGAACTTCAACAAACTTAGGCTGCGGGTCGGTAGTTGTCACACCGCTCCTAGTTGTGATAGCCATCACCCTTCCTTTCGGGTAATTCTCCGTCTTTTCGGAAAGCTTTCCTTGATCTCTAGGAACTTCTCCAGCCTTGCTGAATACTTGGTTTTCTAAAGCTTTGTGAGCTTTATCAACCGAAGTTATGTAACTCTCCAACCCTTGGAGCTTTCCTAGGATCGTCTCCAACATAGGATCGGGCTTCTCCTTCTCCGTCTTATTTGATCCATTTGATGTTTGCCCCTTGCTTTTCAAAGGAGTAGAAGAAGAGGGAGGTATTAGTGAATTTCTAGAATTTGGATAGGAATTACCGGAATTTTGTTGTTGGTTGGACCGCCAATTGTTGTTGGAATTTCGGTTGTTGTTGTTATTCCAATTGTTGTTCCGATTGTTGTTCCTATTCCCTTGGTGGTTGTTTTTGTTGTTGTTGTTGTTGTTTCCTAAGTAGCAAACATCTTGCTCCTTTGGCTTTTGAAGGCCAACTCTAATTATTTCCTTCAACTCCTTGATTTTGGTGTTGAGGGAGAATATTTGAGTTTGTGCAGCTTGTGTTAGCTTAGCTCCCGGGTCCCCTTTGTTCCAGCCATTTGGATCCACCTTCCGATGGGAATACTTCTCAATCACTTGGGCTAGCTTCTCAATGAAGTCCCAAGCGTCATCTTCTCTCATGTCCATGAATGTACCACAAGAGAGAGATTGGAGATTAAATTGTGTTTCCAAATCTAACCCCTTGTAGTAAATCTCCAATAACTCTAGCTTTGAAATGCCATGGTGTGGGCAATCCTATAAGAGGTCATGAAATCTTTCCCATGATTGAAACAAACTTTCGTTAGCTTTCATAGAAAATGCATTAATTTTACCTCTTAACTCCGCTGTTTTAGATGGTGGAAAGAACTTGGTGAGGAACTCCGAAGAGAGATCCTCCCATGTGTTAAGCCTTCTAGCTAGAAGAGCTTGATACCAAGCCAAAGCTTTGTCCTTCAAAGAGAAGAAGAACGGTTTGATCTTATAGTTCTTATTGGTAGCCCTTTTCGTCTTCAATGTCTCCATGAGAATCTCAAAATTCTGCAAATGTTGGTGTGGAGATTCAGCACTAGTTCCACCAAATTGACTTTAGCGAACCATGGTGATAAGTTGCGGGCTAAAACTGAATTCCTGGATGTCCTCAGCTCCGAAATTCACACCTAGACGGCGTGGTTGCTGAATTGGATCCATTCTTTGCTCAAGAGTCCGTGGTTCATCCCTTCCATGAGCAACTCTCACATCTCCAGCGGGAATGCGAGGAACAACCGGTGGTCTTGGGTTATTACGAACGGGATGGATCGTCGGATCAATATCCTCAAGTGGTGGCATATCATCATCCTCATCGTCCGATGATTCAGCTCTAATGGACTTAGTTGGTTTCTTGACCTTCTTCTTCTTAGCATCATTCAACTCCAACTTCATGGCCAACATCATAGCTTTGAGCTCATCAATTTGGAATTGATGACTTGTTAATTCTTCCAAACGAGCCTTCTCACTCAACTTAAGTTGAAGTTGAGCTTCATCCAACTCCGCTTGGATGTTCCTCTCATTGTTTTCAGCCATCTTTTTCTCTTTCAACTTTCTTCTTAAAGTTTTCTCAAGTTGTGGATCGAAAGGAACTAGATCTTTGGTAGATCTAGTCTTTCGCATATACCTAAAGAATCTGCAAAAATAACTCAAAAAGAGATATCAAATAACAAGAGCAAAGCTCCCAAGCTCGACAACTGAAAACCGGAATTGGATTAGACCAAATCCCCGGCAACGGCGCCAAAAACTTGTTCGCCTCAAAGTGTGTGTGCAAATAAGTTTTAATTATAAAACTGAAGCAAAAGCAAGCGAACCCGCAGTGTACGGATCGGCGTAGTTAAGCAAGTATTCTAGAGTATCGAACTCAGGGATTTGGTGAGTCAAATTCAGTTTCGAATAATCGAGCAAGTAAAACTAGAAGAGCTTTGCAAATATTGGGGAAAACAGCAACCCTAAAGATCCAGGTATCTAACTGTTGCAATCGATTCAAGATATACTATAGATATAAGGACAAAGTTGAGATTGCAAAGGTATAACTAAGGTAAGGTAATGTACGGTGACGTTCCAAAACCCTATATATATCACCCAAGGACACTCTCTATAAAGGCTGTTGAGGCTGCAATATCGAAAGGACCTAAGGACAAGAATTACTCTCAAATACCCATGCCTAAACCCAAGGAATCAAAGACAAGCCAAAACGGTTAATGCTGTGACACTCGAAACCGAAATAGAGGATGTTGAGTCTCACTACTACCTAGAAAAGGCAAGTCAAGGCTAGGTTAAAGCAAATCTTTAGCTTTGGATTAAAACACAAGCAAGGATCGTAAAACAGAGGAAATCACGGCTGGATCTTGAAGAACCACGGCCGTGGAACTCAAGAACAGACCGTGATTTAGGGTGTCGACGAGGTTTCTCGCAACTCTCAGGGTCCAATCTATTTTGGTTCAATCTATCATTATCTCGAAACTCAATGATATTCAAATAACCAAGCTCTAATCCAATAACAAATGTTTGTATCGAATGAATGCAGAAAAAGGGAATAAAAATCCTCACAACAATCTAGAGAAACAAAGAAGAAGAACGGGATGTCAACCCGCCTTCCATCGAAACCCTAAGATCTTTCTCCAAGTACGCAATCTTCAAATGCGTCCTTCCCTGTACGCAATATAATCTTCCTAAGCAATGCGCTCGCTGGATGCAAGACGTTCTCAACTTCTCCCTAACGTCGGGGCTCCAAGTCCCGGGGCTGTCACCGTCCTTCACGAATCTCCAATCCTCAAGGTCGAAATGAAACCCTAAGGCTGCCGTCTCCAAAGCTCTAACGAGGGTGTAAGCGAAGGTTCTTTCTCAAGCATTTTTATAGGGCGAAATAGGGTTACGAGAAATCCCGATAAAGTTGCTCACGTGGCAAATATGAAACGTCACAAAATCACCAAAATCACGGTCATGAACAACTTTCCACGGCCGTGGTTTAGACCGTGTAACTTTCTGTTGTGCTCCAAACTCACTTCCACGATCATGTTGCTAAATCCACGGCCGTACTTTAGGGCGTGGTTCTTCAAATGTCTTCTCCACGACCGTAATTCAGGGCGTGGACTTCCAAACTCTTTGTTTTTGCCTTTGTTTCGTGACATTCTTCATTCATGCTCCTTCCTCAGCCTCTCTAATGCATCTCCTTGCCATCGAGCATGATCAAATACTCCTTTCCTTCATTAATTTGCTCCAATCCAAGCCTTTACTCACCTAAAAACAAAACGAAGCTAGTGTAGATATCTATATCGACAAAGTGGGTGAATAAGCTCACAATTGCTTCAAATTCAAATCTAAGAACACAATAAAGAGGGAAAAACAACTAAAACAAGTGCCTAAAATATAGTCATATTTCATGATAACACTTAAACCTAGCCTTGACTTGCCTTTCCTAGGTAGTAGTGAGACTCAACATCCTCTATTTCGGTTTCAAGTGTCACAACCTTAACCGTTTTAGTTTATCTTTGATTCCTTGGGTTTAGGCATGGGTATTTGAGAGTAATTCTTGTCCTTAGATCCTTTCTATACTGTAGCCTCAACAACCTTTATAGAGAGAGTTCTTTGGGTGAGATATATAGGGTTTTGGAACTTCAACGTACAATTCCTTACCTTAGATATACCTTTGCAATCTCGACTATGTCCTTATATCTTGAATCGATTCCCACAATTGGATACTTGGATCTTTAGGATTGCTTTTTTCCCAATATTTGCAAAGCTTCTATACTTTATTTGCTCGATAATTTGTGAACTGAATTTGATCCCCCAAATCCCTGAGTTCGATACTCTAGCATTCTTGCTTTACTACGCCGATCCGTACACTGCGGGTTCGCTTGCTTTGATTTCAGTTTTATAATTTAAAACTTATTTACGCACACTTTGAGGCGAACACTACACTAGTCTCAAAGAAACTAAATAAGCTTCCAAACATCTTAACTGGCATATCATAATTCCGGTTCATCAATCTAAACTTCATCTTCCTAGTCCTAGGATCATGCTTTAAAGAACTAAAAAATTCCAAAGTTATCTCTTCATAACCATGTTCTCGAATACCAACAAAGACAACAAGGCCAACCCACTCAATCATCCAATCTAGATCCTCTCTAACATTCATGCATTCCAGTTCTTCTATGATCAAATAACGAGGGGCAATAATAGGACGTTCTTGAATATGTTGGTACCTTGTTTTATGCATGTCCTGGATAACCGGGAGTCTAGGAGGTGGTGGAGGAGGTGATGCATGTTGAGAAGAGGAAGATCCTCTCTTAGGAACAATCGCTCGGGTCGATCGACGCACGAAATCCATTGCAGTGGAAATCTCGGGTTGTTCTTGATGAAATCTCAGCTGAGATTCTTGCCCAGCACTTGCGATTTTCGCTGTTTTAAATGAACTAGAAAAATCTGTAAATATCTTGCCAAATTGATGCCTCCAACAACTTCCCTTGTTTTGCCTACCTTGAATGATGCTTTACTTCGAACCAAACAACCCAAAATCGACCAATTTGAAGAGGGGCGATTTTGTTAGGGTTTGGGTTGGGAAACTCGAAGCCTGGAGTGATTCGATGATTTGTGGTGTTGTTTGAGCACGGAATCTTGTTTGTGGTTGGAATGGCTTGAGTTTAGGAGCAAGAACGGACATAAACGATTAGAAAACGGAGATTTGAGGGTTGAGGGTGTTGTTCGGCCATGATTTAGGTTTAGAAGAGAAGTTGTGAGGTTGCAGATGAGTGTTTCTGCTTTTATACCCCTCTCTGAATTTGAATAAATCTCGGCCGAGATTTTGGGGTGTCCGAAATTTTTGTCGACCCGAGATTTCTTGCTCGATCTTCACTTTACAAAGAATCTCGGCCGAGATTTTGTGGGAGTCGGGATTTTGGTCGAAGTTGCAATCGACTTGGGAAATTTCAATTTGATTAATTGTTTTAATTCAAAATCTAGACCTAGATTTCTTGGTGGTCGAGATTTTCAATCCTCTTGCTAGCAGTTTCTGCACTCCTTCTTCATCAAAATCTCGATTCTTCAGCAATCTCTACTTGATTCATGATTCGTTCTCTCCAGAAAAACCTAGGTTTTTGTCATTCAAAGCCACAAACACCCAAAACATTTAAAGTAAACTAACTAAACTAATCTAAAAAGCTAAGGACGAGAATTACCTTGGGTTGTCTCCCAATAAGCGCTTTGTTTAAGGTCGTTAGCTAGACCTATTTCCTTAATGATCACTCTTGGTGAAGGGGATCAATGCTCTCAATCAGAACTTCCGGCATATACTTCTTAAACCTATGTCCATTCACCTTCAAGCTTCCACTATGGTCACCCCATACTTCAACTGCACTATGGGGGAAATCTTCTTAATAAAATATTGTCCTTTCTATCTTGATTTATGCTTACTTTGAAAGAGACGAAGTCTAAAGTTGAAGAGAAGGACAAGATCTCCTTCTTTCAACTCCTTTGGAATGATGTGCTTGTCATGCCACCTCTTGGTCCTTTCCTTGTACATCCGAGCATTTTGGTAAGCATTAAGACGGATCTCCTCAAGCTCATTGATGTCAAAGAGGCGTTTCTCTCCAGCTTCCTTCATATCGAACTTAAGCCATTTGATGGCCCAATATGCTCTATGATCTAGTTCCACCGGAAGATGACAAGACTTGTCATGGACTAGATTGTACGGCGTAGTTCTTGTGGGAGTCTTGAAAGTTGTTCTATATGCCCATGGTGCATCATCTTACTTCATTGATCAATCGATAGTGCATCTCTCTGTTTGATATCTCCACTTCGCCACTAGTATGTGGATGGTATGGCATGACTACCTTGTGAGTTACCCCATACTTGGATAGAAGTGATTCAAACTTCCGGGCGGTGAAGTCGTTCCTCCATCACTTATGATGACTCGGGGAATCCCAAATCTTCGGAAAATGATTAAGTCAAAGAATTTCACTACCATATTGACACCATTAGTAGGAGAAGCAATGCCTTCAACCCATCTAGAGACATAATCTACCACCAATAGTGTGTAGAGGTTCCCACAAGAAGATGGGAAATGTCCCATGAAATCCACTCCCCATACATTAAAGATCCCAACCTCTTGGATGTTGTTTAGAGGCATCTCTTTTCTCCTAGATATATATCTTGTTCTTTTAAAAGCATCGCAAGATACAACAAAGTTTTGCACATCTTTGAATAAGTTAGGCCAAAAGAAACCGGATTGAAGTACCTTAGCGCATGTCTTGTGGGAACTAGCGTGTCCTCCGCAAGGAAATGAATGAAAATGTCGAATGACACTCTCCACTTTATCTTCTGGAATGCATATTTTGAACATCCCATCAAGACCTCTCTTGAAGAGAAGAGGCTCATTCAAGTAGTAATGTCACACATCCTTGAAGAATTTCTTCTTCTAAGCATTTGATAGACCAGGAGGTACTTCTTCACATACCAAGTAGTTCACAGTTTTTGTGAACCTTGGCTTGTTTTCCTTTGACACTTAAAGAAGACACTCCTCAATCAAATGAAGCCGCTCAAATGAGTCGTCAATAGGGATGTCATCCTTCTCAACTGCAATAGGAGGCAACCGGCTAAGATGATCTGCCACCGAGTTCACCGATCCTTTCTTATCCCAGATCTCTAAATTGAACTCTTGTAGAAGGAGGATACATCTTATGAGGCGTGGTTTTGCATCCTTTTTGGTGAGCAAGTACTGAATTGCGGTGTGGTCGGTGTCTCAACGACTTTCACTCCCACAAGGTAGGAACGAAACTATTCAAAAGCATAGACCAACACTAGTAACTCCTTTTCAGTTGTGGCGTAGTTCAGTTGAGCTTCATCTAGCTTCTTGCTAACATAACAGATGGCATAAGTGCGTCCATCCTTGTTCTAACCAAGCACGACTCCTACCGCCACGTCACTAGCGTCACACATAACCTCAAAGGGGAAGTTCCAATCCGGAGGTTGAATAGTAGGTGCGGATATTGATGTGATTGTCCTCGAACATGAAGGACCGACGGTACGATTCCACTTGGCTCAAACGGTATGAGTGAGATGAAGATGGATGGATTTGAAGGATCGAAATCCAAATATGATGAGCAAACTCCCTTCGAATCTCACTTCGGTAATCCCTAAAATCGAATGCCTCACCCTCGGAATCACACTCCGGGTTTGACGAACCTTCGTTGTCTTCATCTCTCACTAGGACAACTCCTTTAGCATCTCACCAAAGGTTGTGAAAACTAAGTCTCTCACTTAGATTTCGGGATGATTTTGAGAAAAACCAACAAAACGTTTTAGAGAAACTCTCTTTCATTCAACTTCAACTTCTCAAATTACATGGTTTGAGGTCCCTTATATAGGGCTGGAAAATCAACCAAATACAAGAAAAGTAAAGGCAATAAATAAAAAAAAGGGAAATACGAAGAGTTGAGTGGGACTTGATTCATGACAACTAATTAAATCGGGAAATACGAAAAGTTGAACGGGACTTGATTTAATGCAACTTGGACTTCTTTTATGGCGCGGAAGGGAAAGAGTCGGACTTGTATTGATGGATGGAATATGGGCTTGATTGGTCATGCATGTGTGCTCCATATCCACCTTGCATGCCTCAATTCATGATTTTGGTCAAAAGTCCACACAAGTATAAACTTTGTTGCATTGTTTGGGTCATTTTCACCCTCTTTCTTTTGGAATCTCGACTTCACATAAACTACAAAGTTGTAGCTCTTGAAAATACCTTCGAAAGTAGTACTTGTGGGTATTCTAACTCCAAACGCAGCTCCAGATATAGGCATTTTACAGAGAGTGCGTAAATTTGACAGCTTAGCTGGATCGAGCGGAATATGGCTTAACTTGACCACACTCGGAGTGAGCATTTTCGGCTTCATGTTGGGGCTCTCGGGGATCACATCAGATATTAAGGCTTCCTTCAACTTGTAAAAAGCATCTAGACATTCCTTCGAAAACTAAAAACCACATCTTTCATTAGTAGGTTAGTCAATGGCTTTCAAATCTTAAAAAAGTCTTTAGTTAAGCTTCTGTAAAACCTACATGTCCTAAAAAGCTTCTTATCCCCTTTAATGATGAAGATGGAGGTAACTTCTCAATGGTCTCTATCTTTGCTCTATCCACTTCAATTCCGCGATTGGAGATCAAGTGACCTAGAACAATTCCTTCACTAACCATACATTAACACTTCTCCCAATTAATGACAAGATTAGTATCTTCACATATTTGTAAAACTAGAAAAAGGTTAGATAAGAAATCATCAAGTGAAGAACCATAGACAGAAAAATCATCCATAAAAAGCTCCATGATGTTCTCAATGTACTCGGATAATATAGTCATTATGCACCATTGAAAGGTAGCTGGTGCATTGCACAATCCCAAAGGCATTCTCCTGTAAGCAAACGTACCCCAAGGGCACGTGAAAGTAGTCTTCTTCTGATCGTCAGGGTGGATGGAGTTTTGGAAGAATCCACTATATCCATCTAAGTAGAGTGTTATGCCAATATCTCTAACATTTGATCAATAAAAGGGAGGGGAAAGTGGTCCTTCCTCGTGGCTACGTTCAGCTTCCTGTAATCAATGCACATTTGCTATCTTGTCACTGTCCTTGTAGGAATCAACTCGTTCGTGACAATGGTCATTCCTCCTTTCTTAGGATCAACGTGGACGGGACTCGCCCACTTACTATCAGAAGTAGGAAAGATAATACCTGCATCAAAAAACTTAAGAACTTCCTTCTTCAAAACCTCTTTCATGATCGGATTTAACCGTCTTTGAGGTTCATGTGAAGGCTTATGATTATCTTCCATAAGAATCTTATGCATACCTAAATAAGGCTTAATTCCAATTAAGTCATAAATAGTATAACCAAGAGCTTTCTTATGTAATCTCAACTCATGCATCAACTTTCCAAGTTCAATATCATTAAGGTTGACACTCACTATAACAAGATATGTAGAGTTAGGTCCGAGAAAGGTGTACCTTAGATGGGAACGAAGAGGTTTCAATGTAGGAGGACCTTTCAATGAGGGATTTTGACCTTCTAAAGTATCTGGGGATGATTCTTGTAAGATCCCAGTTTTTGCCTTCACCACCCCCGCGGTGAAGAGGGCCAGCCCTGCGGCTGATGTGATCCACCCCTGCGGATGACGACAGATCGTGCCCGATCTTTCTTCCGTTCTTTTTATCTTCCTTCCATAGATAGAATACCCGATATTCTATTCTATGGGCCGGTTTCCTGATCTTCTTTCTAAACCCTAGATGCCTTTCCGTCTATCTTTCCAGCTCGTCCCTATATATTCCTTCCTTTCCTCCTTTTTCCCGTTTCTTGCTACGATCTTCTTTAACCCTAGAGTGCTGCAGCCTTGCCCTTGTGTCCTTGTTGAACGTGTAAGTTCTTCCTCCCTTGTTCTTCTTCACGTTTATGTGCTGCTGCACCTTGCTTCGCTTCTGTTTCGGTTTCTTCCTTCATTCTTCTCTTTTCTTCTTGTCCAAGGATCAAGCATGAGGCTTGATTATTGTGGAGCGTTCCGTTGTTGATCCTTTGTTGTTCTCAGGCTCTCTAGAGTTGAGTCTAGACGTGTTGGAATCAAAGGTACGAGCTTTGGTTGCCCCTGTTGGGAGATCTGTCAAAGAGAAGCCCGACAGTAGCTTTTGACGAAGATCCGCCCCCGCGCCTGCATAGAGCCGCCCCTACGCCTCTATCACATGCTGCCCCTGCGACTCTTCACAACCACCCTTGCGGTTTTCTCTGGTGTAACTCCCGTCTTTGGTGAGTTGCTTCCTTCCTTCCTTCCCTTGTTCCTTTCTTGGTTCCTTGTGGTTGTTCCTTGTTCCATGAGCTGCTGTAAGACTAAGGTCGAGCCCTTAGCTTGTGGAGATCTCTTAGAGGTCGTTGAGACTAGAAGTTATAGACTTCTAGCAACCGTTTCGTTCCTGATCCGTAATACTTGTTCGTACAGGCTTTCCTTGCCCCTTTCTAGGGGAAACTGAGCTTGCTTGAGTGTTCTCTGAGTTGTTGTTGAGCCTTTTTGTTACCTTCGAGTGAGGTAAGTCCCTTGGACTTACTTAGATTCATTCCGCTTATTAGTTGGATTGTATTGTCTTGTTTGTGTTGTTATTTCATTTTATAACGGATAAGCGGACTATGATTCACCCTTTATAACCTTAATTGGCCCAAGTGTATTATAACCGGGCGGTGACCACTTGTCTAGTTCTACAGGAGACTAGAATGTGCTCTTGCAACCCAGGTCCGTAGGTAACGGACAATACTGATTTATTCCTATTGGTAGACGGAAGCGGAGGCGAGTTTCAAAAGGATTCTCGTGTGACAAAAGAAGTTGAATTAGTAATGGGTAACTTTAATGAAAGATAATAACCGGTTGTGTGCAAGCATGCTATGTGTTTATCTTACCTTATGTGTGTTTCTGCCTTTACACTCTTTCTTATACCTAGAATGTTAGCTAACGATTTATACTATCGTTGTAGATTTTCCGTAGGTTCAGGATGCTACTGAGTGATCCGGATGGTGTGGTTAGCCGGGGTTCCCGTACATTATAGGACGGGATCGGGTTTATGTTCTTTTTGTTGTTTCCCTTTTGTTTTGAACTCGGCTGCAAGTCTTTTCCGATTTGTTTTGTTTAAACCTTTGGTTTTATGTTGAGTTTTGGTTTTCATTCGTCAGTGCCTTGTTGTAAGACCCGTTTGCTGTTGCTACTCTCAGGGTCGGGACCCATTATGCGGTACTAGCCTGTAGCGCTTCGAGTTTCCAGAACTTGGGGTGTTACAATATGGTATCAGAGCTCTAGGTTGGCAACAATGGCACTCAAAATCTTCTAAAGGTCGGATGGATAAGTAAATAGAGCCCGCAAGGGGTCTAATGTTTTCAAAAGGGGGTTTTGTTTTAAACCGTTGGTTCGGGATATATGTACGGGCGACCACCACTACCTCCGCGGATCTCAGCAGTGTAGTTTAATGTATGTTGGCCTTTATATGTGCTTTTCTTGGATTTGTGCTTTAGCTGTAGCGTGACCTTATATCTATATATATAGTCTTATATCCATCCTTATACCAGATGGCGCGTACTAGAGCTATATTTGCTATAGGGTGAGGAAGGGGTCGACCACCTCTTTCACTTGCCGTTCGTGGACGAGAATGTGCAGAAGGACCTCCACTAGCTAGAGGTCGGGGCCAAGCCCCAATTGCCGATCTGCCTATTGTTGAGGCGTTCGTTGAAGAAGTTGCGGAGAGAGGTGTTCCCGAAGCAGGGAACAAGACTATCGAGAAGTCCGGAGCACAGAGAGCACTAGCGATCGAGTCCGGTCAAGTGACCATCGGAGCTTCTGCATATCGCGATTATGTGTGAAGAGAGTTGAGGAGGCTATTAGGACTAGAGAATCAACACCAGTGCCGCCAATTCCTGCGAGATCAGCTGAGGTTTCACAGAGAGTTACACAGGTTGTTTCCCCGCCTGCTAGAGTTACTGAGGTTGTTAGAGCGCCGGCTGAGGCAAAGGAGCCAAAGCCCGACAATTGGTTTAAGGCTTTCGACCAGCTGAAGGTTCCCGTCTTCATGGGAAAGACCGGCTTGGAGGTGGAGCAATGGCTAGGACAGGTGGATTCTTCTATGGAGGCTATCGGTTGCCCCGAGGGACGTCGAGTCAATATAGCACAGACGTTGTTGAAGGATCAATCTCATTCTTGGTGGAGGACAATTTGAAGTAAGGTCACTAGTTATGAGCAGATGAAGACAGTGATCAGGGATCGCTACTGCCCCGCAGCTGTGAGGAGGGAACGTCTTCAGGATTTCCTTGAGCCTGGATTCGAGAATTTGCATATTGTTGAGATCATCCTCAAG
The DNA here is from genome assembly GCA_033239125.1 of Fagopyrum homotropicum. NCBI lineage: Eukaryota > Viridiplantae > Streptophyta > Magnoliopsida > Caryophyllales > Polygonaceae > Fagopyrum > Fagopyrum homotropicum. The sequence goes on along the minus strand of BSWB01000007.1, from coordinate 58,570,767 downwards.
TTTCAGGATGAGTTGTCGTTGTTGGGTCCATCTGCACCACCTAAGGATTAGCATGTTTACCTTTTCTCTCGGGGGTTGAGAGAGTCAACACGCTCTTATCTTACTAGTTTCCGTTGTGAGTCTCTGACGGACTATCAGGATAGGGCTTATGCGTGTGAGAGAGACCGGCCGGGTCAGAGGAGAGCTTCTCAGATAGGAGTCCATGAGAAGAGACAGAAGACTGGATCAGCTAGTGCTGGAGTTAGAGCAGCTGGGTTTGGGCATAGTTAGACGCCAAGACGTTCTGGTTTCCAACAGAGTTCTAATAGAGGACGGCAGTGTCATAACTACGGAATAGCTGGACACATCCGAGCTAATTGCAAGAAGCCAATAATGACTTGCTTTTCTTGTGGCAGGCCCGGACATAAAGTTGCGTTTTGCCGTTTGGGCAAGGCGTTATCTCAGCAGGGTTCTTCACCTGCCAGTGTTGCTGTTGAAGGACAGAGATCGCAGTACCAGCAGCAACAACAAAGAGTTTTTGGTTCTACCGCTCCTCAAGGTTCCACTCCGGGACAGGGGAGAGGTAGAGGACGTGTTGGTGGATGTGCAGACACCAGAGATGCACCAGCTAGAGTGTATGAGTTGAGGAGTGTTGTAGAGCCGACAGCGCCAACAACTACAGGTAACATTCATATTAATGGATTCCCTGTCAGAATTCTTTTTGATACTGGTGCTACGCATTCTTTTATATCCGATGCATGTGTAGATAGATTGGCCTTAGTTACTATAGAAGGTAGACCCTTCTTTATAGGATTACCCGATGGGGTAAGATTCGAGGTACTCGAGAGGTTCGTGATTGCCCTATTCGATTGGGAGGTTGCGATTGGCCTGCTAACTTCTTCGTCATGTACTTAATACATGAAGAAGTTATTCTCGGTATGGATTGGATGGATCGATATCGAGCAGTTTTAGACATCGGCATGAGGACTATAACCGTAACTACAGAGGCAGGCCATGTTGAGATCTTCCAAGATGGGATCTTGCGAAGACTGGTACAGTCATCAGCGCAGTGCAAGCTGTAAGACTTATCAGTCAGGGTTACGAGGCTTTTTGGTTTTACGCCATGAAGGATAGTACGAGTCCGGCTTTGAAGGAGATTCCAATAGCTTGCGAGTTTGCTGACGTCTTTGGAGAGCCATCAGGTTTACATCCACAAAGGAGTGTAGACTTCGGCATTGAGCTAGAGCCCGGTACGAGAGCGATCTCTAAAGCTCCCTATCGTATGGCGCCTATCGAGATGCTTGAGTTGAAGAAGCAGCTCGAGGAGTTAGCAGAGAAGGGCTTCATCCGCTGATGCGTCCTTGGAGGTAACCAAGGATAACTCCGGATCTAGATCAAGCAAAACTCCAACTACTCCTTGATTCTTTGTGCAACGTTGTATCGTTTCGGATCCAAAGGGGCGGAAGCGATGAATAAACAAGTGTTACTTCGATCTAGGGAGATCGAATAAACCTTTTTGTGTGGATCGAATATTGATTCTTAAGAAGAATCCTCGAATATGGTTTCTGGGATCAAAGACGAGATCCAAGGAAGAAACTTGAGAGATAGAAGAGAGGTTTTGATGCCCAAGCTAAGTAGGAGGAAATTTTTTCAAAACTTAGTAATATTGAACATGGAAAATAAGTGAGGCAAGATATCTCTTATATAGAGAGTTTTGCCTACCTATGGGCCAACGGGCCAAACAAAAATACATGAAGAAAAGCCCAAAAGGGAAAACCTAAAAGGATAAGTTCAAAAGGAATATTCTTATACGGAATATCCCTTTTATTACATAAAAAGGAAAACATGAAAATATAGTCCGAAAATAAGCTAGCTTCATGCCATGGGGTCGGAAAGATAAGACATGCCGCTAACTGAACTGGTAGCCTATGCCATGGTGGTGTAGAGACATGGCATGCCGGTAATGGAACCAAGTGAAGAAGTAATGCGGCCGATGATGGAGCCGGTGGCTCGAGCAATGGCCTTTGCTCGGGATCGGGTGATCGGTCCATCTGAACGAACTCTAAGAGCCTCGTCCTCCTCGTCTATGGTCAACGTAAAAGGGACATCCAAGGGCGCATCAGTCCCCCCATCTTGGCTGTGGAACGTCCCCGTTTCACCATCGTCAAAGAGGGGCTCAACATAAGGGGAAAGGTCCTTGACGTTGAACGTCGGGTGTACTCCGTAGGAATCCGGAAGCTCTAACTTGTATGCATTTGGGCCATGACGGGCTAAGATGCGAAATGGGCCATCACCACGGTCCGAGAGCTTGCTCATGCGGCGAGTTGGAAAACGCTCCTTCCTTAGGTGGAGCCAAACAAGATCACTAGGCTCAAAAGAGACATCGCGGCGGCCCTTGTTGCGTTGTCCGGCAAGTTGGGCGGCACGACGTTCGAGTTGTGTCCTAGTCTGCTCATGAAGCTCAATGATTTGGGCGGCTCGGTTCCCGGCGATGATGTGTTCTCCGTCCTTGAGCGGGCGGGGAGTGAAGTCCAACGGTGTGTGTGGATTAAGGCCGTAGACAACTTCAAAAGGGGACAATTTAGTTGCCGTGTGCCTAGACCTGTTATACGAAAACTCCACAACAAAAAGTAAGTCCTCCCACCTACGTGGGTTGGTCCTAGTGGTGGCTCTAAGTAGAGCACCAAGAGTCCGATTGGTCACCTTCGTTTGACCATCGGTTTGGGGGTGATAACTACTTGAAAACAACAAGTTGGTTCCAAGTTTTCCCCATAACGTTCTCCAAAAGTAACTTACGAATTTCACGTCCCGATCACTAATGATAGAACGTGGTATCCCATGTAAACGCACCACATTGTCAAAGAACAAGGAGGCAACTTCACTAGCATTTTGGGTGCTTTTACATGCAATGAAATGAGCCATTTTGGAGAAGCGATCGACTACCACGAAAATGGAGTCTTTGCCTCGTTTTGACATAGGCAACCCTACCACAAAGTCCATGGATAGATCCTCCCAAGGTCCCATTGGTATAGGCAAAGGAGAGTACATTCCATCTGGACCTTGACTTTGCATGATGACATGTGATGCAACCCTTGCAAAACCGTGTCACATGCATACGCATCCGGGGCCAAAAGAAATGCTCTTGAAGAGCGGAAAGGGTGTTGGTAGTACCGAAATGACCACGACCCTCATGAGCTTCCTTGACCAACAAATGGCGTATAGATGAGCGCGGAATACAAAGTTTGCCCGCTTAAAAAAGATAGCCATCGTTAATAAAGAAAGACTCGTGCTCTCGGAGGTCGAGGCATTGTGCCCATATGTCCTTGAAGTCAAGATCCGTGGCATATAACTCTTTGATAAGAGCAAAGCCATGTATCTTGGCATCCATATACACAAGGAGGGCATAGCGGCGAGAAAGGGCATCGGCTACCACATTCTCTTTGCCTTTCTTATGCCGAATGACATAAGGAAAGGTCTCTAAAAACTCTACCCAACTAGCATGGCGCCGATTGAGATTTGTTTGACTCTTGAGATACGAAAGATCCGCATGATCCGAATGAATCACGAACTCCTTCGGCCACAAGTAATGTTGCCATGTCTTATGACAACGAACTAGAGCATATAGTTCCTTGTCATATGTAGGGTAGTTGAGCGAAGGACCGGACAGTTTTTCACTAAAGTAGGCAATTGGACGAATCTCTTGTAAGAGAACTCCTCCAATGCCCACATTTGATGCATCACACTCATCCTCAAAAGTTTTCGAAAAGTTTAGGAGTTGGAGTAATGGTGCATTACAAAGGCGGTCTTTGAGCGCATCAAACGCTCGAGCATGGATATCACGCCACTCAAACGTGACACCCTTGGTAGTGAGATCATGGAGCGGTGCCGCTACCGTGCTAAAGTCCTTGACAAAGCGTCGGTAGAAACCCGCTATGCCAAGAAAGGCTCGGACCATGGTGACCGTAGTAAGAGTAGGCCACTCCCGAATAGCACGAACTTTAGATTCGTCTACTCGTAGTCCGTCCTTAGACACGACATAGCCAAGAAAGATAGTGGTGTCCGAGCAAAAGAATCATTTGTCAAAGTTGACATACAATTGCTCTTGTCTAAGACACTCGAGCACTTGGCGAAGGTGCCCGATGTGATCCTCTAAAGACATACTAAACATCAAAATAAACAACAACAAATGTACCCAAGAATAGGCGCAAGACATTGTTCATGAGGCGCATGAAGGTGGACGGGGCGTTGGAGAGGCCAAAAGACATGACAAGCCATTCATAGAGTCCATACTTCGTTTTGAACGCCGTCTTCCACTCGTCACCTTCGGCCATCCGGATTTGGTGGTAACCGCTCCGGAGATCAATTTTGGAGAAGATGATGGCGCCATGAAGCTCATCCAACATGTCATCAAGGCGCGGGATCGGGTGGCGGTATTTGACGGTGATTCGGTTGATGGCACGGCAATCAACACACATCCGCCATGATCCACCTTTCTTTGGTACTAAGATTACCGGGACGGCACATGGTGATAAGGATTCACGCACATGTCCCCGGTCTAGGAGCTCTTGCACTTGACGTTGTAGCTCCTTCGTCTCTTCCGGACTAGCTCGGTATGCGGCACGGTTTCACAAGGAAGCACCGGGCACAAAGTCAATTTGGTGTTCAATCCCTCGGATTGGTGGTAAGCCGGGTGGAAGGTCTTTGGGCATAATATCCTGAAATTCAGACAACAACAAACACACCTCGTGTGGCACATTACTCGGGTCATGAGAAGTAGATAAACAGAATGGGACAAATAAGAAACATGGGAACTTACCTTCCATGACCGGTTGCAAATCATGCCGGCGCGCTAAGAGTATCCTCGGCTCACACCGTCCTTGAATTACGGAGTCCGAAGATGGTAAAAGTGCGCTCGGGGGAACGATGCGACCTTTACTACCTTTGGACTCGGTAGCATGGACAAGAGGGGCGGTATTCCGGGATTTGGAAGTACTAGCATTGACAACATCGGGACTCCGGGGGTCCGATTTTGCCGGTGCCTTAGCGGACTCATCTATAGTTTGTTGCCTCTTCCGTTCTGCATAGTCAACCAAAATTTCGTGCGGAGTCATAGGCAAAAGTGTGACCCGTTTTCCATTATAATGGAACATGTACCGGTTAAGATAACCATCATGATATGTTCGGCGATCGAACTGCCATGGTCGTCCTAATAGGACATGTGTGGCGTCCATCTTGATAACATCACAAAGGACCTTATCAACATAAGCGCCAATAGAAAACGTCACCCAAGCTTGTTGTGTGACGGTGTCACAAGCCTTATCGGAAATCCATTGAAGTCCGTAAGGCGTTGTGTGGGGGTCGTAGGCAACTTGAAGTGTTTTACCACTCGTTCATTGACAATAATGCAACAAGAGCCCCCGTCAATGATGAGAGAAAGGCTCGTACTATTAACCAAGCAACGAGAGTGGAAGAGATTCTTGCGTTGATCAATAGGAATATGCTCTTTAATAGCCAAAATACGACGAGAAACAAGAGCGAATTTACCGGGTTGTGCCGGAGCGCAAGCAAGCTCGTCGTCACATGGTTCCATGCCAAAATGGAGGTCGGCGGCATGGTCATCCTCAATAATGATATCGCCGTCTTGTTGACCTTCTTCATCCTCGAAATATGTTGGGTCGGCAAACAAGACACGTTTGGTGTTTGGACAATCACGTTGCACATGGCCAAAACTGCTACACTTGTAGCACACGGGCTCCCTTGGGCGAGCCGCCGGTGAGGGTCCTTGTTGACCTCGAGAGGGAGGCGCCGGTGCCGGGCCACGGGTTGGTGCCTTCTCGGTACCCGCTTGCCTATTGGAGGGACCCGTCCGTTGGGCTCCTATGGATGCGTCGGTATCTGGAGGACTAGGCGCATCTCGAGAACGTGTGTTAGACGGATAAAGATATGGAATCGAGGAAGATGTATACCTAGAAGATCACGGTGTTTCGAGTTGTTGCTTGTATAGCTTCATGGAGGCATGGCATAATGCTCCCAAATCCTTGAATGGAACAATCTCGAGCGGCCGCCGGATTGAGGCATTAAGCCCACTCATAAATTTTGTGCGGAGGGCGGAGGGGGAGGCCGAGACGCCGGCCTTAATGTGCATGTCCTCAAGTTTAGCCAAGTATGCCACCGGAGTGAGGTTGCCTTGCTTGAACTCGGCAATTTGCAACCGCATATCATTCTTAAAGTCCTTGGGCACGTACTTCTTGGTCATGCAATAGAGCAATTGTTCAAATGTCTCAATCGGTGCCCATCCTCGCCTCACACGGGTGAACTCATACCGGTTCCACCAAGACTTGGCATCTCTTTCAAAGTATAGAGTTGCCGCCTCGATTTATTCATATTCCTCCTCATAATGACAATGTTTTAATGCTCGTTTCATATCCTGCGCCCAATCAAGAAAAACACACGGATCATATTCACCATGAAAGGTAGGGAACTTAACCTTACCTTCCATACGAGCTCGGTTGGGGTCCGGGCGGGGCGGTGGAATGTAGGCATCATCGGCACGGGCTCGCCGGTGGCCGCCATGATGCCGTTGGCGCCCATGAACGGGTGGAGCCTGCCTAGGTGGATTTGGGGGAGGCAACCATTCTTCACCTCGGTCTTGGTTCTCATAAGGGTCTATGACGGGTGGGTGCCACTGACGGTTATGTGCTACCCGTTCTAAATCGGATTCATCACCGGAGAACTCGTTGAAGTTGTGTTGCTCATCGTATTCATCAAAGTCAAGGGTACTCGGTTGCCGGGTTGACCGTTGGCGACGGTGTTCGGAACGATCATGCTCACGACCATGATTGGTGGTTGAGTTGGGACGGTACCGGGGCTCTTCCCGGGTTTGACGGTCGGTGCGGGGCACACTAGGTGGAGGTGGAGAAGGGACATACCATTGATGTTGATGCTCATAATATTGGTGCCGATGTTCCGTATCGACTATGGGCAAACCATCTTGAGGAGGGTCGGGAAATTCCTCTTCTTCTTCATGGGACTCATTTCCGTCAAGAGGTAAAAGATGGGTGCGTTCAATGACAGACGCAAGCCGGGTAACGTTTGATGGTCCGGCTCCCAAAAGTCCCTTGCCTTTCCGTTGTGCATCGGATGTGGAAGCATTGGCCATGGTCTCATTCGGATATGTTGGGGTGGGACGTTGAGCAATCTGAAGGGCCTTAAGAGCTTCTAGCTCTTTTTTCAAGGCAATGTTTTCTCGGGTCAAGGCATCAAACCTTTGTTGTGCCTTCAAGGCTTCCAATTCTCGCCTTATGGAGTCATTTTCGAGGGACAACGAAGCAGTTTCTTGAGCCAAAGGTTCACTGAACTCTTGCGGACCAGAATCCTGAGAAGTTTCCATTTCAACGTTAGTCATTGCTCCGAATCAGCACACAATTGCAAGCAATCAAGTGAGCAAAGTGACAAGTTAGGTCAACTTTACCCAAGTTCAAGTGCGTTATCGGGTTCTACTTTGGGGAAGGCCGTTTGGCGGTTAGGCAAGGAAGGCAAATCCAACAAAATTGAACCAATTACACACAAATAAACAAGTGATATTTTGCAAGCGTATGTAAGAAAATGGAGAGATAGAAGATGGACGGATTGTTCACTCGGCAAGCTTTGCTTGCTTTATGGTCTTTGACCGTTTTGTAAAATCCGATTTTTCGGATGGACCGGTTTGCCGGACCTCTTTTCACTTTGTGTGTTTCGTTTCTTTGAAACGTCTTGAGCAACACTTTCTTTTATTTTGTTTTTTTTTTGAACACAAATCCGTATTGATGAAGAGTTTTTTTGCTTTTCTTGGAATATCAAATGCGAGATATCCAAACTTTTCGTTAACAAAAATACCCCAAGAGATTTGGTGAAATTAATTAACAAAGTTGTCGGATTAGGTCGGTTTAAGAAAAAGACGGGTTTGATAAATGGTTTGAAGGCAAACCAAATATCTCCTATTTTTGTACTTTTTGTTTTGAATTAAACACGGAAAAGAAAAAAAAATTCAGGGAAAATGGATGAACATGATGAAGAACATGATGAACAACATGAAGATCATGAAGAACAAATGAAGCACATCATGAACAAACGAAGAACATCATGAACAAAAAGGCTAAATAGGTTTAAGATAATAACGCACAAAAACAAGAGTAAAGAGAACTTAGCTTTGATCCCTTGCTCTGATACCAATTTGATGCGTCCTTGGAGGTAACCAAGGATAACTCCTGATCTAGATCAAGCAAAACTCCAATTACTCCTTGATTCTTTGTGCAACGTTGTATCGTTTCGGATCAAAAGGGGCGGAAGCGATGAAGAAACAAGGGTTACTTCGATCTAGAGAGATCGAATAAACCTTTTTGTGTGGATCGAAGGTTGATTCTTAAGAAGAATCCTCGAATATGGATTTATGGGATCAAAGACGAGAGCCAAGGAAGAAATTTGAGAGATAGAAGAGAGGTTTTGATGCCCAAGCTAAGTAGGAGGAAATTCTTCTCAAAACTTAATAATATTGAACATGGAAAATAAGTGAGGCAAAATATCTCTTATATAGAGAGTCTTGCCTACCTATGGGCCAACGAGCCAAACAAAAATACATGAAGAAAATCCCAAAAGGGAAAACCTAAAAGGATAAGTTCAAAAGGGAATATTCTTATACGGAATATCTCATTTATTACATAAAAAGGAAAACATGAAAATATAGTCCGAAAATAAGCTAGCTTCATGCCATGGGGTCGGAAAGACGAGACATGCCGCTAACGGAACCGGTAGCCTATGCCATGGTGGTGTACAGACATGGCATGCCGGTAATAGAACCAAGTGAAGAAGTAATGTGGCCGATGATGGAGCCGGTGGCTCGAGCAATGGCCTTAGCTCGGGATCGGGTGATCGGTCCATCTGAACGAACTCTTAGAGCCTCGTCCTCCTCGTCTATGGTCAACGTAAAACGAACTCTAAGAGTCAGGGTTGCGAGGCTTTTTGGTTCTACGCCATGAAGGATAGTACGAGTCCGGCTTTGAAGGAGATTCCAATAGCTTGTGAGTTTGCTGACGTCTTTGGAGAGCCATCAGGTTTACCTCCACAAAGGAGTGTAGACTTCGGCATTGAGCTAGAGCCCGGTACAAGAGCAATCTCTAAAGCTCCCTAACGTATGGCGCCTATCGAGATGCTTGAGTTGAAGAAGCAGCTCGAGGAGTTAGCTGAGAAGGGCTTCATCCGCCCTAGTGTATCTCCTTGGATCAGCTGAACAATGTGACGGTCAAGAACAAGTACCCTTTGCCCCGTATCGATGATCTTTTGGATCAGCTGCATGGAGCTTCAGTGTTTTCGAGGATCGATCTTAGATCTGGATATCACCAGCTGAGGGTGAAAGCATGACGTAGCTAAGACATCATTTCGGACCAGATATGGACAGTACGAGTTTATAGTGATGCCATTTGGGCTTACGAACGCGCCCACAGTCTTCATGGAGTTGATGAACAACATCTTCATCGATTTCCTAGACCAGTTTGTAGTTGTCTTCAGTGACAACATTCTGGTTTACTCTTGCAGTAAAGAGGAGCATGCTGAACACTTGAGGATTGTTCTTCAAGTTTTACAGGATAGAGAGCTTTACGCCAAGCTCTCTAAGTGCGAGTTTTGGATGTCTGAGGTAGCATTCATTGGTCACATTGTTTCAGCTGAAGGGATCAAGGTAGATCCGGCGAAGATTGAGTCAATAGCCTCTTGGCCGCCACCTAAGAACGTCAAGGAGGTCCACAACTTCTTAGGATTGGCGGGCTACTACCGGCGTTTTGTCGAGGGCTTCTCAGTTATCGCCCGACCGCTCACTTCCTTGCTGAGGAAGTCTACAAGGTTTATATGGTCCGAGTTGTGCCTAAAGAGCTTCGAGGAGCTGAAGAAGAGGTTGACCTCTGCTCCAATTCTAGCTCAGCCAAAGGGCATTGAGGATTTCATGGTTTACAACGACGCATCCAAGCTGGGCTTGGGATGTGTTCTGATGCATAGAGGTAAGGTAATCGCTTACGCGTCTAGACAGCTGAAGACGTACGAGGAGAATTACCCTACCCATGACTTGGAGTTAGCTGCTGTGGTTCACGCTTTGAAGATATGGAGACATTATCTGTACGGAGCTACGTGTCAGATATTTACAGACCAGAAGAGTCTGAAGTACATATTCACTCAGCGGGAGTTGAATAACCACCAGTACAAATGGTTGGAGTTGATCAAGGATTTTGACCTTGAGATCTTATACCACCCGGGAAAAGCTAATGTGGTAGCAGATGCCCTCAGTAGAAAGACTCCCCGAGAGATGGCGATCGCTAGGATGACAACTCAACCACAGTTATAGGGAGATATGGCATGGCTAGAGATGGATATCCACTTCCCGGATTCCGACAGCTACCTATCCACCTTAGAGATAGTACGTGATCTGTTGGCCGAAATCCGACAGAAGCAGGAGAGTTGCTCAACTTTAACACACATCAGAGACCGGATGTCTCGAGGAGAGGCGCCGCAGTTTGCAGTTGGTGTTGATGAAATTCTGAGACGTTGGGAACATGTTTGCGTGCCTTCAGATTGAGAGTTGAGACAAAGGATCCTTCAAGAGGCTCACTCTTCACCTTACTCAGTACACCCTGGTGCGAGTAAGATGTATCAGGATATCAGACGCTCTTTCTGGTGGGGAGGTCTGAAGCCAGACGTCACAAGATATGTAGCTTAGTGTGCAACCTGTCAACAGTTCAAGATCGAGCATGATAGACCAGGAGGTGAGCTACACCCACTTCCCGTCCCTCAGTGGAAGTGGGAGGATATCTTTATGGATTTCGTTACCAGTTTAAGACCAAGTCGAGGCTTTGATGTTATCTGGGTGATAGTAGATCGATTGACAAAGACCGCACGTTTCATTCCGATCAAAAAAACGTGGACGGTGAGTCGATTGGAAGAGGAGTTCACGAGACAAATAGTGAGACTTCATGTAGTACCTAGGACTATAGTCTCTGACAGAGACGGACGGTTCACATCGAGATTCTGGCAGTAGGTTCATGCCACCCTAAGTACGAGTTTACAGTTAACGACTTCTTATCATCCTCAGACTGATGGTCAGTTTGAGCGGATCATTCAGACTCTGGAGGACATGTTGAGAGTCTGTGTTAGACTAGGGACAGGTACGGCCAGATCACCTTTCCTTAGTGGAGTTTTCGTACAACAATAGTTGGCACGCATCTATCAGGATGGCTCCTTATGAGGCTTTATACGGGCAGAGATGCCGTACACCGTTGTGTTGGGATGAGCCGAGTAGTGTTAGCAGAGTAGCACCTGAGCAGATACAGGATGACATGGCTCGTGTAGCAGTGATCCGCAGGCGGATGTTAACAGCACAGAGTCGACAAAAATCCTATGCAGATAAGAGGCGCTGACCTTTGGAGTTCAGAGTTGGAGCTCAGGTTTGGTTGAGAGTATCTCCGGCACGAGGTGTCAGACGTTTCGGTGTCAAGGGGAAGTTGAGCCACAGATACGTCGGACAGTTTGAGATTCTGGAGCGAGTGGGAGAGGTAACATACCGACTTGCCTTGCCACCGTGACTTGAGGGTGTTCACCTAGTTTTCCATGTGTCTCAGCTACGGGAGTACATACGGACCCGAGGCATATCGTCAGTCATGAGGATCTAGTGATCGAGCCAGACCACACGTTCGTAGAGCACCCGGTGGCTGTCTTGGAGCGTAGTACGAGACACTTACGTTCGAAGGACATACCGATGATGAAGATTTAGTGGTCGATGCGAGGAGCTGATGAGGTGACTTGGGAGACAGAGGATAGTATCTAGAGGTACTATCCGGAGTTTTACGTTGGGCTGGATGCACCGTTAGCATAGCCAATTGTTTGAATTTTCTTTTGTTGCGTTGCATACGCTTTTGTGCGATGTTTTAAGTTACGTCCCCCGAGTGGGAATATATGAGTTCTGTTCTGTTTTTGAGTGTTGTTGTGATCGTTGGGCTTTTGCAAGTTTCGGGACGAAACTTCTTTTTAGGGGGATTTGATGTAAGATCCCAGTTTTTGCTTTCACCGCCCCCGTGGTGAAGAGGGCCGCCCCTACGGCTAATGTGATCCACCCCTGTGGATGACGACAGATCGTGTCCGATCTTTCTTTCGTTCTTTTTATCTTCCTTCCATAGATAGAATACCCGATATTCTATCTTGTGGGCCGGTTTCCTAATCTTCTTTCTAAACCCTAGACACCTTTTCGTCTATCTTTCCAGCCCGTCCCTATATATTCCTTCCTTTCCTCCTTTTTCCCGTTTCTTGCTATCATCTTCTTCAACCCTAGAGTGATGCAGCCTTGCCCTTGTGTCCTTGCTGAAGTGTAAGTTCTTCCTTCATTGTTCTTCTTTACGTTTATGTGTTGTTGCACCCTGCTTCGCTTCTGTTTTGGTTTCTTCCTTAGTTCTTCTCTTTTGTTCTTCTCCAAGGATCAAGCATGAGCCTTGATTCTTGTGGAGCATTCCTTTGTTGATCCTTTGTTGTTCTCAGGCTCTTTGGAGTTGAGTCTAGATGTGTTGGAATAAAAGGTGCGAGCTTTGGTTGCCCCTCCTGTGAGATATGTCGAAGAGAAGCCCGACAGTAGCTTTTGACGAAGATCCGCCCCCGCGCCTGCACAAAGCCGCCCCTGCGCCTCTGTCACGTGCCGCCCCTATGCCTCTGCCCAAGCGCCCCTGCGGTTTTCTTTGCTGTAACTCCCGTCTTGGGTGAGTTGCTTCCTTCCTTCCTTCCCTCGTTCCTTTCTTGGTTTCTTGTGGGTGCTCCTTGTTCCCTGAGCTACTATAAGCCTAAGGTCGAGCCCTTAGCTTGTGGAGATCTCTTAGAGGTCGTTGAGACTAGAAGTTATAGACTTCTAGCAACCGTTTCGTTCCTGATCCGTGATACTTGTTCGTACAAGCTTTCCTTGCTCCTTTCCTGGGGGAAACCGAGCTTTCTTGAGTGTTCTCTGAGTTGTTGCTGAGCCTTCGTGTTACCTTCGAGTGAGGTAAGTCCCTTGGACTTACTTAGCTTCATTCCGCGTATTAGTTGGATTGTATTGCCTTGTTTGTGTTGTTATTTCATGTTATAACGGATAACCGGACTAGGATTCACCCTTTATAACGTTAATTGGCCGAAGTGTATTATAACCAGGCAGTGACCACTTGTCTAGTTCTATAGGAGACTAGAATGTGCTCTTGCAACTCAGGCCCGTAGGTAATGTATAGTACTGATCTATTCCTATTGGTAGACGGAGGCGAGTTTCGAAAGGATTCTCGTGTGACAAAAGAAGTTGAATTAGTAATGCATAATTTTAATGAAAGATAATAACCGGTTGTGTGGAAGCATGCTATGTGTTTATCTTACGTTATATGTGTTTGTGCCTTTACGCTCTTGCTTATACCTAGAATGCTAGCTAACGGTTTATACCGTCGGTGTAGATGTTCTGCAGGTTCAGGATGCTGCTGAGTGATCCGGATGGTGTGGTCAGCCGGGGTTCCCGTACATTATAGAACGGGATCGGTTTATGTTCTTTTTGTTGTTTCCATTTTGTTTTAAACTCGGCTGCGAATCTTTTTCGCTTTGTTTTGTTTAAACCTCTTGCTTTATATTGAGTTTTGGTTTTCATTCATATGTGTCTTGTTGTAAGATCCGTTTGTTGTTGCTACTCTAAGGGTCTGGACCCATTGTGCGGTCCTAGCCTGTAGCGCTTAGAGTTCCCAGAACTTGGGGTATTACAATTCTATAGTTGTGGAAGAAGTAGTATTGCATTCGGGGACACTTCCATCGACTTCGGAAACGATTCCACAGTTTCAAGAATCTCAACCCCCTCATGGAAATCTCGGCCAAGATTTGAGTCGAAGTTACAATCGATTTGAGAAATCTCGGTGGAATTATGTTTTATAACTCCACCTTGATTATGCATTGTCCATATATATGATGGAAGACTTAAACATTTATGCATGGTTTATAAAACTAACAAATATCGATTGTATTTCTAGATTGCATGTTTTGGTTTTGTGTTTGTTAAATGTGGGCAGGCCTTGAGAAGCATTTTAAAGGATGAAAGCAGGCCTTGAAACTCATTACAAGGGACAAGCACAGAGATCTTGAAAAGCAGTTCAAGGGACAAACGTGGAGGCCTTGGAAAACATTTCAAGGAGTAAACGCGGAAGCCTTGAAAAGAGTTACAATGGAGAAATCGACTGAAGTTTTTTCAAATTCAAGTTTCAAATCTCAACAACCAAATCTACCAAGGATTACAAGAAGATCTTCAAACAAGATTTTGAGAGAAGATCTCGGCCAGCTCAAACAAGAAGATATTCAACGGATTTCAAGAGAGGATCTTGGCCATAACAAAGATCTCACAAAGATCTTAACAACCAACACAAGAGGATTAGACGATCTTCCTAATAGATCTCACAAAGATCTTGGATCTGAGGAATATCTTCAACGACCCACAAGAGAGAAGTCTTCAACGGCTTGGAAGATCTTGAAGCGTGAATTGATGGTTTCAACGAAAAAGATCATCAACGGCTCTTCCAAGGAGCAGATCTTGAAGATGAAGATTCTAAAGCATGTGTCAAAGAGAAGAAGTAGATGAAGAAGATAGAGGATCCTACAACGGCTACTTCATCTCAACCAAGCACCGTTTTCCATGGAGAAAGAAGAACATCACAACGGTCATCTTACAACGGCTAGAAGAGTTCTCCATAGAAGACTATAAATGAAGATGGCAATTGAAGAGAACGATAACAAGCTTACACGGAAACATCTAAGTCTTCAAGTGATTGAACATCTTCATTCGTTCCAAAAATTTTTCTTCCTCTTAGCTTACAAAAGTTTACATCCTTAGAGAGAGAAAAATACTAGAGCTTCATTAGCATATCTAGAGAGTGTTATACTCGAGTATGTGTTACTCTGCGAAGTAACTAGGCTATTATTGATAGATTAGAGTTGAAATTAGATCGTAAAATTGGCTACAGTGAGAGAAGAAGGGGATTTCTTCTAGGTTGTATCTAGGACTCTTTGAGCAGACAATAGATAGTTAGATCCTACGGGTAAGGAAACCCTAGGACAAAGGCGTAGGCTGTTAGAGCTGAACTTCGTAAACATATCACCTTGTCGATCCTTTAATTCTGCATTTTCTATCGCGTATATTGTGACTAACGTTGCTGTAGGTTTTTAAATCAAGGACTTGAAATCCGTTTGAAAGCCTTGAAAACCAGTTTTGTCACTAAACGCATAGATCGACTTCAAGGCCTTGAAATCAGTTTCAAAGCCTTGATATAAGTTTTGCGAAAAGTTCTCATACTCTATTCAAACCTCCTTCTGGAGTATTTATATCCTTATTATTCACCTATACGGTTCTTCAATTTTTTTTAATTGAAATGTCGGCCGAGATTTTGTGTACTTGACCGAGATTTTTATCAATGATCCTTTCTTCTTTTAGCACTTCAAATGCAGCCTTGGGATCTTCTTCCAAGGTCTCTAAGGCTCGGACTTCAATATTGCAGTACTCCTCGATTCTTCCTCTATAATGCTCAGACTTATGACCTTTTGAAGCGGATCCTTGAGAAAAATCGAGGTCACTACTTCCCTTAATTCTTCTTCATCATAAATGTTGAATATATCTTCTCTAAGAGCTGGCCCCTTAACCATGGCGGATAACTTGAATTCAATATTCTCCTCACCAATGTTGAAGGAGAGTGTAGCATTCTTACAATCCACCATACAACCGGAGGTTTCAAGGAATGCTCTTCCAATAATGATTGGAACTGGATAATCTGCAGGAATATCTAACACCACAAAATCAATAGGAACATAGAAATTACCAAGCTGTACGATAATGTATTCTAGGATTCCCACCGGATACGTTATTGACCTATCTGCCATGTAGAGTGTCATCTTGATGGGTCTTGGCTCTCCAAGTCCAACCTTTTGTACATAATGCAAGTGGTATGATGCTTACACTAGCTCCAAGTTCTCACAAGGCCTCATAAGTCACCTCTTCGACTCCAATAGGAACACAAACAAATCCCGAATCCCTTAGCTTTGGTGGCATCTCTTCTCTCACGATTTGGATGAGTTCGGATGATATTTTAGCCATCCTCACTTCCCCAACATCCTCTAATTTCCTCTTGTTTACTCATGAGTTCAAGGAATCTACCAAAGTTCTTGTCCAAGCACGCTCTAGCTCAAGATTGTGGGAATGGAAGTGGTCGCTTGTATGGTGGAGGAGGAATATAAACTGGTTCTTTCTCCTTTCCGTTGTCCTCATCAATTGGCTTCGGATCTTCCTCAACCATCACTTGATTTCCTTTATCAACTATCTTGGGCAATGTCTCTTTAGTCTTCAATCTGCTTCTAGTAGTTATAGCCATAACTTGCCCTCGCGGATTGTTTTCAGTCTTCCAAGAAGCTTTTCCGGATCTCTTTGAGCTTCTCCCGCTTTATGGAACACTTGATTTTTTAAAGCCTTTTGAGCCTTAAAAATAGAAGTAACGGTGCTCTCCAATCCACTCAATCTTCCCATCAATTGCTCAAACATCATTTCAGTTCAGTCCTTGGGAGGTTGAGTGAATCCTGGTGGAGATTCATGCGAAGTCTTT
This sequence comes from Fagopyrum homotropicum, assembly GCA_033239125.1. Lineage (NCBI taxonomy): Eukaryota > Viridiplantae > Streptophyta > Magnoliopsida > Caryophyllales > Polygonaceae > Fagopyrum > Fagopyrum homotropicum. Next base: position 58,554,142 of record BSWB01000007.1, on the reverse strand, counting down.
GTGGAGGCCTTAGGTGGAGCTTAGCTCAAGGAAGTTGGGGAATTCAAGGTAACACCCGGATGGTTGTGGTTATGATGATAGTTATTTCCTCCATGGAAGTTTCTATTGTTATAACTTCTCGGTCCTTGATAATTTCCTTGGTAGTTTCCTCTACCCATGTGGCTCACATCTTGCTCCTTAGGTGGCAACCTAGCTTGTGCCGGCGCTTGAGTTTGAGCTCTCAAAAGCTCCTTCAAAGCCTTAATCTCATTGTTAATAATATCAAATTGAGCTTTATTAGTAGTAGTAGTACTAACCTCATAGATTCCGGGTCTCCGGAGTCTCTCATCAGCCTTTCTATAGGAATACTTCTCAATCACTAAAGCTTGCTTCTCAAAAAGTTCTCATGCTTCATCAACAGGCTTCTCCATAAAAGTCCCTCCAGAAAGAGATTGAAGCTTGAATTGAGTTTCTTCATCCCATCCCTTGAAGTAGATCTCAAGAATCTCGATCTTCGAAATACCATGATGAGGACAATCTAGTAGAAGGTCCATGAACCTTTCACGTGACTTGAACAAGCTTTGTGTGTCCTTCATCACAAAAGCATTAATTTTACCTCTAAGCTCCGTTGTCTTTGATGGTGAAAAGAACTTGGTGAGAAACTCAGTAGTCATCTCCTCCCAAGTGTTGGCTCATCCATCTAGTAAAGATTGATACCAAGCAAGAGCTTTATTCTTTAAAGAAAAGGAAAATCCTCTCAACTTGTGATTGTCATTCTCTAGTCTTGGAGGCCTCAATGTTTCCATAAGTATCTCATAATTTTGCAAATTTTGGTGTGGAGACTCCCCTCTATTCCTCCAAATTGGTTCTGACGTATCATCTGAAGGACTTGAGGACGGAACTCATAATCATGATCAGTTGGATCTCCAAGATTTACACATAGACGGCGTACTCGCTGAGCTGGATCCATTATTTGCCCAATGGTTTGTGGCTTTCCTACAAACGGCTCAACTCTAATATTCCTCGCCGGTGTGCAAGGTGTAGGTACACGTGCGACCGGTGGATGTATTTCTACTCGGACATTGCCTCCTCTTTCCAGGAGTATTTGCCTCATATTAGCTCGCATTTCAACAATTTCTGCTCTAGTTGCATCTTCTCTTTCTTGCGACATTGTTCTTTCTTCTTCCAAGGCTTCATCTCTAAGCCTTACTTGTTCCAAAGCGTCCTATTAATTCGGCTTGAATGTCTCGTCCAACCATCTTTTCATTCCTAGCTTCCCTTAATCTTCTTTTGTATGTTTTCTCCGGTTCAGGATCGTATGGAACTAATTCTTCACCGGTTCCAGATCTGCGCATAAACCTAAGAAGAAAAGGGAATTCCTGCAAGAATAACTACTAAAAGTAATAAGACTAATAGTAAAGGCAAAATCTAGGCTATCGATGACCGAAATCACCAAATGATCTAGACCAAGTCCCCGGAAACGGCGCTAACAAATTGTTCGCTCTCAGACATGTGTGGATAATGAACAATAAAGTCTTAAATTTATACTTGCAATATAAGCTAAAGCAAATAAGCGAACCCACAGTGTACGTATCGATTGTAGTAAAAGCAAATATTCGAAGGTCGACCTCACGAACTGAGGTGAAATCAATATTTGACAAATCAATAATAGAATAGATCAATGAAAGAGACAAATACAATGAAGATGAATAATATGATAATCGGGGCTTAATGTAGATTCTAGAGATCAAATTATCTAGTTGTGGTTTTCGATTTAAGACTTCTAAAGAATAAAGACAAGGCTGGAATCGCTAAGGAAAGGTGTTTCTAAGTGGGTAGGATCACGGGGGAGGTCTCTCAAACCAACTATCCCAAACCAAAGCTCATATCACCGGGTAAGTCTCAAGGGTCAAAGGAAAGAAACTAAAATTCAAACCAACAACTCAACCTAAGGGTCAAGAACTAACCTTTATCGGGTAAGTCTTAAATTATGCTCACACAGGCAAGAAGAAGGCACACTCAAACCTAATAAAGGATCTAAGGGTAAGTCTCTTCCCAAGCTTAGATATAAGCCTTAGAAGGATCTAAGGGTACGAAAGGCTCAACAAAGGCTAAGATTTGGGAAATCTAAAACCTAATTATAAGGATATAAAAAAAATGGATCAATAGAAGAAATCTCGGGTTGTTATAAGGGAAACCTCGGCCGAGATTCGACTACTCAAAGGTTAAACGAACTCTTCAGGGTCCAATCTAACTTAAAGGCTCAACCTATCATCATCTAAACCACAACCATCAATCAATCACCCTAGAATCGCAAGGGTTTAGCCAATAACACACATATTCAAATCAAGAAAGATATATGAAGAATTCAAGAAAACCATAAACTAAAAGAAAAGTGAAAAATACTTAGCAATTGGTCTTCAATATTGAAAACTAAAACAAATCAAATAACAAAGATCCAATCTTTAATCCAAAAGCAATGTCAAGCACCTAAATATTTCTCTCCAAGAAATCTTCACAAATATTCTAAATATCACTAGTGTTTTTGCCGTCAATATTCTCTTCTACGTATATCTGAGTATAGAATGGTGTGTCAAACCTTCGAACCTCTTTTAATTACTGCCAAATACCCTTCTAATGTTGCAGGTTATGAGAAATATCTAGAGATAAATCTAGGGTTTGGACAAGCATGGGCCAACTTAAAGATAACGCTCGTCTTGGGCTGAAAAGAACAAATGCGCAACCTCGCGAACTGTTGAGCCGCACCTGCGCTTGACTCTTAGCCACACCTGCGCCATCATGAGTCGGGGTTGAGGTTCACTAGCTGCGTACGTCTTCCTTAGCTCCTTGCTTGATCCTTAGTGCGTGTTCCTAGCTTCCTTTTATGCTCCGCTATGTTTTTGCATCAAGGTTCAATCCTTATATGTGTCATTCCACTCCATATTCCGCCAAATTACCTACAAATGCAACAGGAATCCGTGTAGACATCTAATCTAGCAATGTATGCATATATGAGCTCAAATGTTATGGATTCATGTCTATGCATGCAAAAGAAAGGAAAAATCTACCTAAATGTATGTCTAAATTAAAGTCATAATTCATGTCATCAAGAATGCTTGAGGAAGCCCTAAGGATCCTCCTTGAAAGAAGATGTAGATCCGCCTATGCGATCCATATCAGTTGTAACACCCCAAATCCACAAGACTTGAAATTCTACATTGGGCTAGGATCTCACAATGGATTCTGACCCTAGCCTGACAACAAGTTCACTAGATCTTATAACAAGGCACAAGTAGAGTAAAACCAAATACATAAAAGTTGTATATGATACATTAAAAGTGTTTACAAACACAAAGCCGAGTACAAAACATCAAACATAAACATTTGATACAAAAGATCCCAACCCACGCATCCTAATGTACAAAAGTCCTCGTCTGGTCACACCATCTAGCTCACTCTGTTGTCTTCCTAACCTGCAGATCATCTACAACATGGTATACATCGTTAGCTACAGCAATAGATAAGCATGAAGATAATAGCACAAACACACATCAACATCTCATACATATAATGCCACACACATTCATTTATTATCTTTCATTACGTTATTCCATTACTAATTCAACTTCTTTTGTAACACGAGGAGCGTCAAGAACCTCGTCCGTTTCCCCGTTAACACAGGGGTTTTGCATGGGGGTGATCGTCACTCGTCCCCCCTTGTGCTACTAGCTTCCAAGAACCTTCTCCTAACCAGCAGGCGGAGACCGGTGGTTACCGCCCTATTATAATACACTTGGGCCATTTAAATGTAATAAAAGGTCGTCCTAGTCCAGTTTAGGTTATAAATGCACAATCATATGAACACACACAACCATCACAATCACACAAATCCATAACTGAATGCTAAGTAAGTCCTTTGGACTTACATGTCACACTCGTATCCAATACCACGTCACAGCTTCCCCTTTGGGAAGAATCAATGCCTGCAAGAGCAAGGCACACAACAACACAAACTGTAAGGGTTAGGAGACTCGTTTCCATAACCAAAACCAACCTACAACCTCAATCTAAACCTCAAGATCATAACAAGCTCACATATGCCTATGGCATAACCTCAACATCAACACAAGTGCATAAGGCACAACTCCAACAAACAACACATCCTAACCCTACTAGCCTAGCTACCAACTAAGCCAACCAACAAGGTATGCACTAACAGAAGCAAGAGCACAAGGCTGATCCAGTGAGGCGCAGGGGCGGCTCACCAAAGGCGCAGGGGCGGCTTACAGGCAAGCGCAGGGGCGGCTCACACCAGGCGCAGGGGCGGCTGTCTGTGCAAAATATTGTCCCCGACTTCTCTTCGATCTCGTTCTCGAATCTCTTCACTTCTTCAACACACCACAACAACACATATGTATACAAACACATATATGATCACCAAAACATCAGAATAAGATCTACACAGGCTGAGCTTGTGATTCTATGCTAGAAAAGTAAGAAAGAAGCAAAGAAGAGGAAGGAAGGAAGATGGAGGTGAAGATCTTACCACAACAACCCTAAGAAGCAATTAGGAGCATCAACACACCTCACACAATCCTCAACACAACAACAGTAACTCTCAGCCACAAGCTCAAGATCAACCAAGCCTCAAACAACAAATAACTCTCAAAACTCACACACATAAGATCAAGAAAAGGTCAAGGAAGAAGAGAGAAGAAGAAGAACGTGAGGAGGAAGAGAGAAGCTGGAGAGATGAAAAAACCCTTCATCTGAAGATAAGGAAGGCTTATATAAGAAGCCAACCCAAAAGCAAGTCAAGAGGTCAACAAAGGTGGCTGCAACTACACTAAACCGCAAGGGCGGATCAACTAAGGTGCAGGGGCGGCTTACTTATGGCACAGGTGCGGCTCACAGGGTCTGCTGGCAGTGTCAAAGCTAGCTCAGCTAAGGCTCAGCAAGGCTCCTAGGTTCCAAAGCTAGGCTCTTACATCTCATCCCCCTTAAAACAAGTTTTGTCCCGAAACTTGCAAGATCACAAACCTCTCGGACCCATAAGTCGAGGTACACTCTCTCCTCAAGAACATCAAGTTATAACCTATAACATTCTATATCCTTAACACAGCATAGAGGAATCACAACTCCAGCATAACAACTCTCCACAAGGCCTAGAAGAAGATAATCTCTAGCCAAACACTAACCACATCACACTGGCATGGAGAAAAACCGTCTCCAACCACAACGTACACATAACACTACTACGTAGAGGGAAGCCATCTCCACTCACACTATGTCCAACAAAGATAGCATGGAGGAAAGAACCATCTCCTGCTAATCCTAACATATACACCATAGCATGGAGGAAAGAACCATCTCCACCTATACCTATCTCGCACTAGCAAACAAGATCTAACAGATCATATGAACAACTCACAACTAGCACGAAAACACACCATATCACATAAGCACATAGTATAACATAAATTCACTAAGATAGCACCAAGATCTAATCGTAGATCCTGGAGGTGTATCTATTACAGCGCAAAACTCTGGATATTTCTTTTGGATACTATCCTCAATCTCCCAGGTAGTCTCATCAGGTCCTCGTCTAGACCACTGTATCCTCAGCATAGGAAAGTCATTCAAACGCATGCGTCTCACACCTCTCTCTCTCTCTAGGACTACAAAAGGGTGTTCTGCAAAAGTGTGGTCCGGCTCAACCACTAGATCATCATAACTCACAATGTGCCTCAGATCTGGTATGTACTACCTCAGTCGAGACACATGAAACACTGGGTGGATATCCTTTAATTTCATAGGCAAAGCTAAAAATCATGTTGCCTTCATAATACTGATCAAGATCTCAAGTAACCGTCATATTGGAAACTCAGTTCCCTTTTCGCATCAACACGTCTAAGGTTTCACAGTTGAGATACTTTCAGCCGGACTTGAACTCTCGCTTGAACTTTAGAGATTAACACCTCTCGTCTATATATAATATTTGACGACTTTGTACAGTCAGTATTCTTCCTTTAATCATCGTTACTTGAACTACAAAATCCTGAATCTGGTCAGGTGTTATCCCACTACTACTGCTACATCACTTCTAGCATAAAGATGTATGGTATCTACGTCCATACAGTGCCTCATAAGGGCATCCCAAAAGATAAACGTCAATCATTGTTAGATGATAACTCAGTAATGGGAGGTAATATAACAATCCACGTTTCCAATTCAACTTAAAACTTATAATAGATCCTTAAGATCTAGATGATCCTCTCTAATTGACTGTTTGTCAGGGGGTGAAGTGTAGTCTTGAAGTATAGACTCAGTCCTCAAAGCAGTTTGTACCTGCAGTCCAAAATCTCAAGTAAAAACATCCATCTCGATTAGAGATGATCGTTCTTGGTATACCATGGAGTCTCACTATCCGTTTAGTGTACTCCTCAGTCAATTCATTCACTGGCCACGTCCTTCTGATAGGAATAAAATGTGCCGGTTTCCTTAATCTACTTCTAACAATCCAAATAATATCAATCTTCTACTAGGTCACAGTCCCATGACCAAATCCATAGAGATGTCCTCCCAATTCTACTACTACACTGGTAGTGGATGGGGCTTATCTCTAGATCATAAATGCTCTATCTGGACCTGCTGACAGGTCACACAATGTATCACAAATCTGGTCACATCGACTTCAATCTTCTACATTCATATAACTATGTCACCCCCATGGTACATCTGATTCGTACATGGACGTACTAAGGAAGGTGTACCGTAAGTGTACTATAAGATTCTCTGTCTCTACTCCGCATCAGTAGGTAGGCAGAAGCGATAATGACACTTCATCACTCCATCTATTCCAGTGGAGAACTATGGTGCCTCATTGCGAGACATCCTCTCGTAATCTTCATCAAGGTCAGGCAGGTCCCCTACTTCTGTTGGATCTCATCCAACAGACCAGGTAGAACCTCTCAAGCATATAGATGGTGTCCTTATAGAGAGACTATAACTCCCACTCTAGCCAAGCTAGATCTTCCCGAAGTTGGGGCTGAACTATGAGTCTCGCAATGATCTTCTCTTGGAGCGTCTTTCCATTCAAGTTGTTAGCGACATCGTTCAACTTCTCTGAATGATATGAAATCTCCAAATTACAGTCTTGACCAACTTAAGCTCTAACACTGGTGATTATTCAACCCCTGTTGCATAAAATACATTTCAGATTTCTATGATCTATAGAAATCTAACATGAAGATCACACCGGTACGGTCTTCAAAACTTAGAGGCTTGAACTACCACTACTAACTCTAAATCATGAGCCAGGTAGTTCTCATCATACGTTCTCAGTTGTAAACACACATATCAGTAACTCTACTCCTCTGTAGTAACACACATCTCAAACTTAGCTGGGTTGTGTCACCGTAAATCACAGGATTCCCAGAATCTTCTGATTATAACAGAATAGAAACAGAGGTCGAATGCCTCCTCAACGCTTCAAAACTTAGACACACTGTTGTAACCACGTAGTTATGGTGGTTTTCTCAAAAGACTCGCAAATGAATACGTAATCATATAGAATCCTTCCTCAAAGCATTAGTAGCAATTGGATGAGCCGAGAAAGCTACGTATTCCTTCATGTTCATCAGTATCTTCCATATTACAACATACTTAAATCTTTCTAGGTCAACCATGATCCCACTGGCGGAGACCACATGACCTAAAAAGGCTACCACTAGCATCTCAACTTGCACTTAAAGAGCATAGCATACATCCCTCTATCTCTTGAAATGTACAGAACGGTCCTCAGACGATCGGTCTACTATTCTCTACTACGAGAGTATATCGACATATCATCAGTGAAGTCCACCACTAACTGATCAAGGAAGTCAATGAAGATATTGTTCATCAACTCCATAAAAAGTACTAAGACACTCGTCAACCCAAATGACATCACTACAAGAGATAGAGGGATGTATGCTATCTCATACACATGCTGCTCTCTCATCCATGACTAGGGATATCTTGAGCGAAAAGGAATCCTGAAACACAATTGCTCCTACAAGCTGTCCCAACAAGTCGTCAATAGATAGCCATTAATAAGTTAGGACGAACGAAACCCGTCTCACTGCGCTCTTCAAGTTGCTTCTTCAAAGCTCACAACTTCGAAAAAACCTCTACTTAGTCGATCTCAGTAGAGACAATAATAGTCTTCCTACTACTATCCAAACCAGCATGATATCTATTCGTCCACCACACACATAGAGACATTTTCATGCACCTAAGGCATGACAAAGAAGTCTACAAGCCATACACAAGTCCCTGTACAAAGGGGACAACCACATATCTTGCGGGTATCTCAGACCCCAAAAAGGAAAATTATAAAGGAAAATCTACCTTCTACTGTATCCACAGTTAACTATTGATGCATGCATCGAAAGACAAGAGGTGCATAGCACTCACAACAAACGAAAATCCACTAGGTAAACCATTAACAAGAATGGTACCTATAACAGCTAACGCCCGAAGCTCTACTGCATATCATCACTCAACCTCAAACCTATGCTCCTCAAGTATCACTGAGGTCATCGACTTGACTTCCACTTCCACTCTTTCTACATCGGAAAGAGGAAGGTCTTGATGAGAAGAAACACTACCTCGCTGACAGAAAGGGGTCATATGGCCTAATTCACCACACGTGAAGCAAGCTATTGGTGTCATGGGGCACTCGGAGTGCAAATGATTTGGATAACCACAGTTGAGACATATACGTCCCATCCCTGCCACTAGTACGGGTGGCTCCTCTGCACGGCCCAGCGTAAAGGCTCTACCCTGAGCTCTTCTAGTGTCCGTGGTACTCCTACCACGACCCTTACCCCTACTCAGTCTAGGAACGGATCCCTGAGTAGAATGATGATCTGGGACTCTCTGCTATCCTTGCATCTGCTGCTGAGGTGTCTTCTGACCACCTCCCGTCACACTAGCAGAAGTAAAACCCTGTCGTGATGGCACTCCAGTTTGCTTACAAATGACAGCTCTATGACCCTGTCTACCATAGGTAAAGCAAGTCACTAGCGATCTTGGACACTGTGGTCTGTTCGCTCCAAACGGTGTGTGCAAGCTTTAAATTTATAACCCTAGATGTAAGCTTAAAACAAGGATGCGAACCCGCAGTGTACGGGTCAATCGTAGTAAAAAGAAAGGAATTCCAGGGGTCGATCACAGGGACTTAGTGAAACAAAGTCCAATCACGGTATGCTTATGTAAATACTAACCACAAGAGTAATTAACACAATCAAAGATGAATAAGAAGTCAATAAAGGAAACATGCAATTCTAGGGATTAAAGCATCTAGTTGTGGTTCCAACTCAAGATCTAAAGATAAGCGGAAAAAGCTGAGGTTTTTGCATGGGGAAGGTGTTACTAAAGTGGAATAGATCACCGGGTAAGTCTCACTACTCACTAATCCAAAACCGTAACTCCTATTACCGGGTAAGTCTCAAGGAATTAAGATAAAGAACTATAACCTCAAACTAACACACCATCTAAGGGAATAGAATCAACCTTCACCGGGTAAGTCTCAGGCTAACTCACAAAGATGGGATGAAAGCACACTCAAACCCCAATAAAGGATAAACCTTTATTACCTACACTTATGATCTTAGGTACACAAACTAAGGAATTACCGGGTAAGTCTCATCCTAAGCTTGCATTGAACCAGGAAAGGTGTAATAAGAATAGGATTTGGCAAATTCTAACACTTAACTCTCAGTTTCGGATCAGATAAGTCACCTCGGTCAGCCAAATTCCACCACGGCCGAGATGTTCATCGACTGAGCGAGATGCTTAGGGTTAAGGTTAAAGACTCGAACTTTCAGGGTCCTACTGGAATCTAAGATTATTCTATCATTGTTTTTCCCACAACCTTCAGCCAATCACCCTAGAATCACACAAGGAAATTAGCCACTCATCATCATCATGAAAGTATAAATCAAATATATGGGAAGACGGTGAATATTTGAACAAGAAGAATTTAATGAAAAGACTTCAATAACTGAATCAAATATCACAACAAAAGCGTTCCTTGGATATAAATCCAACAAGCAAGACAACAAGGAAGAGAATCTAAGGTAATCTTACGAGAAAACCTTCCAAAAGCTATAAAAGCTACAATCTTCAATCTTCCTTCAACCTTCAAAAAGGTTCTTCAAATCTCCCAACTAGAGTATGGCTACTGCTGCGAATAAACCCTGATCGATGGTATAGCATGATGTTGGATTTGTGGAAATCCAACCCTTTTTATAGGAAAATAACCCTCCAAAGATAAGATATCTTAGAAAAGATCTCTTCCCATAAAAATAGGTAAAATATATCATCTAGTATATCTTCTTCCTTCCAGGAGCCAAGCCCAAAAATATAAGATCACTTTCCAAATATAAAAGATCTCAGCCAAGAATAAAATATTCTCGCCGCGTCCTAGGTATTCGCCTCGGTCGAGTCGAGTTCCCTGGATCACCTCGGTCGAGATGAATCTGTGGTCAACCGAGGTGAGTCACAACTGAATGTGAAATCTCTCAAAACTGGTCCAAAGTGAATCTCAAATCCATGGCTATGCTTCCTGGATGGTTCCTTATGTTCCTCAATGTAGCTCTAATGACTCCATAGCTCCTTTTGCTCCTTTTTGATGCAAAACGTGCCATTTTACCTACGATTACAACAAAACTAGGTGTAGACCTCGATTCCCGCAAAGGTAGATGAAATGGTAATATAATCACATAATATACATACAAACATGCAGATTATGAAAGATAAAACGTCCAAACAAACCCCAAAATATAGACTATAATTCATGCTATCATGGTCGTACATGTCCAGACTTTCCGCAGTTGTAACATGTCCTCGTCTCACCAACAGTCCATGTGAAACGAGAAGTAATCAAACATCCACAAGTCGGGCTCGGTTTGCAACCCGAAAATCCAACCTCGTCTTTCACTGACACAACCCGTTGTTTCTTCTTTGATGTAGAAGCTTCAGTTGATCTCACAGATGTTGGTAAATACGGTGTAGGTCTACCCGCTATCACCGCCTTATATAGTTGCTGCATATACTCTTCAAACTCAAATCTACTCATGAAGACCCGATCAACCTCTTCAAACTCGCTCTCTGCCATAGGCAACACAACAGTGGAAACTGGTCCCTGACTTGGCGCTACTGGAAGAAGAGGGGGTGTACCCCTATCTCATCCCACTACAAATACTGCTCTAGTCTGAGCCATCTGTAGAATATACGCACCTAAACTTTTAAGGCTATATATATACCATATGTATCGATATATATATATATATATATATATATATATATATATATATATATATATATATATATATATATATATATATATATATATATAATACTCATTATGACATGCATACACATCAACACATAAAAGATATCTATATATATATCTACACTGTCGAGATCCTCAGATGGGTGACGACTGATAACACGATTTATGACGTAGGTATAAGCACTCAATTAGATAGTTTTTCCGCTCATTCATGCATGATTTAGCACTAGTTCTTGACGTTTGTATTCAATTCTTGTATATTTGTCGAGATAGACGTCTACACAGACTTTTGCATGTTTTGTAGGTATTTTGGGAACTTTAGAAGCTTAATCGATACATTTGAGGATCATTCCTCGAGATGACACACTTCCGGGCCCATTGGGAAGCAAGTTAGGAGCAAAGGAGAACACATGGGACCTTGTTGGTGCATTCCTTGCACAAAATCGTGACTTGATGATCCATACAAGTGTGAATCACCAAAACCACGGCCACTGGGACTTCCACGGACATGGAAATAGGCCGTGGTTCTCCCTGCACAGCTGCGACAGTTGTTCCACGATCTCCATAACCGACCCTTGCCCTTGATGGTGTATAAAAGTGGTCCTGCAGGCTGTTGAAGGGAGACCCCATCACTCTATTCTCTCCCACACTCTCAACAACACATATTCTCTCATCGGAAGATTGGATTGGAGCTACACTTGGAGGAGAAGAAAGGTTTCCATTGGAGAAGAAGAGAAGATCACACCGTTCTTAGTTTTTCATAGTTTTGAGTGAGTTATGTGAAGATATTTGCTAAGGTTGTAAGAAACGATTCAAACCTTCTTTTGAAGGGTTGTAAGTCTCTCTTTTAACATTTATTCAGCTCACTTGCTTCTTCTACTTGTTTTTTGTTTCTTTCATTTTCATCTTCTTGATATGGATTCCATGATTGTATGCTTGATGAGTTCGATTGTTGAGATGCATATTATTGGATAAATAGATGTGATTCTAGGGTAAGGAAAAGATGGTTATGGCTTGGACTATGATAGAATGGACTTAGATGTACCTTTGGATTAATTGCCCGAACCTAGCCTCTATTGTAAATCACGGCCTGTTCTAGTACATTCCACGGCCGTGGTTCTTGATGAACTACCCGTGGTTTTGATTGACTTGCTTGTTTGATGAATCTAAGTGCTAGGATGTTATATTGGTGAAATCCTAGTGTTTGTTGAGCTAAATCTATCCTAGGGTGACCTAGTGTTGGCAACTAAGTGTTAGAAGAGACCTACCCGGTGATTCTTACTCTTAGATACCGAAGATGATGAACTCTAGGTAGTAGTGAGCCTCACAAGCCGCTATTGGACTGAATGTGCTAGGATAAGTGTTTAGGACTTGCCTTCCCGAGACCTACTCGGTAAGGAGAGGTTAGATCCCTAGTTAACCATCCGGTTTGTGTAGATATCTCTGCCTTAGGCTCCTAGAGACTTACCCGGTGATAGGACCTTAGGAGCGGGATTAGTGGATCATGAGACCTACCCGGTAATTGACCCATTTGAGAAACATTCCTTCCCAACATACTATAGTTTATCCAAGGTTGAATAGAAGCTTGATTTCAATGCCATAACCGGAACTTCCAACCCCTAGAATCCGCTTTTCTCTCTTTGATTACATATTTCGTGTTTGCTTTGTTTATTTGTGTTTTAGCTTGATTCCTTAGTTTGTTTTGCCATATTATATCATTGTGATCCTTGATTGATCACCACATAAAACCAATCCAAAAACATTGAGATTTTCATTTATTTGTTTCTTTCTCTTTTCTTAGCCTAGATCAATACTATCTTTAGTCACTAATCGATTCAATTTTACCTCAGTCTTTGTGTTCGACCTGGGAATACTATCGCTACTACAAAGCGTCCCGTACACTGCGAGTTCGCTAGGAGTTAGGAGAAATATATCGAGTATAAATTTAAGACTTTTGCGTGCATCAATTCCTAGCGTAACAAGTTTTTGGCGCCGTTGATGCACGCAAAAGTATTAAATTGATGCACGCAACAAGTTTTTAGGAGAAATTGTTGCAAACCGAATCAAACGAGGCTTGTGTATACGGATCATGCTGCGATCCGTAACTCCTTACTAAGAAGGATGCCAAGCCTCGTTTGATTCGGTGGATCCTTCTTCTTTAAGAGTTTGATTTGGAAATCCGGGATAAGAAGGGGTCTGAAAATTCTATGGCGGATCACCTTAGTAGACTCCCACCATTGGAGATTGAGAGAGATGACATCCCGATTGATGACTCATTCTGGGATGAGCAATTGCAATTGGTGGAGGAGTGCTTGTTTCAAGTGTCAAGGGGTAATGAGCCATGGTATGCCGACATTGTGAACTACCTTGTGTGTGAGGAGGTGCCACCCGGCTTATCCTATGCCCAAAGGAAGAAGTTCTTCAAGGATGTGAGGCATTACTATTGGAGTGAGCCGCTTTTGTTTAAGCGAGGGCCGGACGGAGTATTTAGGAGATGCATACCGGAGGATGAGGTGGAGAGTGTGATCCGCCATTGTCATTCCTTGCCATGTGGAGGGCATGCTAGCTCACACAAGACATGTGCAAAGGTGTTGTAATCCGGATTTTATTGGCCAAGTTTGTTCAAGGATGTGCAAAATTTTGTGGTAGCATGTGATGCTTGCCAAAGGACGGGCAACATCTCAAGGAGGAATGAGATGCCCTTGAACAACATACAAGAGGTGGAGATATTTGATGTGTGGGGTGTGGACTTCATGGGACCATTCCCTTCTTCATGTAGCAACCTCTACATCCTATTGGCGGTGGACTATGTTTCGAGATGGGTGGAAGCAATCGCTTCTCCCACAAATGATGCCAAGGTTGTGGTGCGGTTCTTCAACCGAGTGATCTTCCCTAGGTTTGGGACACCAAGGGTGATCATAAGTGATGGAGGAAAGCACTTCACTAATAGGAACTTTGGGGCACTTTTGGCTAAGTATGGGGTGACTCATAAGGTGGCAACACCTTACCATCCCCAAAATAGTGGCCAGTGGAGATCTCTAACCGGGAGATAAAGGGGATACTTGAGAAGACGGTTTCTAGGACGAGAAAGGATTGGGCTATGAAGCTTGATGATGCTTTGTGGGCTTATAGAACCGCTTTCAAGACACCGATTGGCACCACTCCCTACAAGCTAGTTTATGGCAAGTCTTGCCACCTTCCGGTAGAGATGGAGCATAGAGCATATTGGGCCATTAGATGGCTGAATTTTGACCTCAAGGAGACCGGAGAGAAAAGGATGCTTGATATGAATACTCTTGAGGAGATCCGGTTGGATGCCTATGAAAACGCCCGGATCTACAAGGAAAGGACTAAACGTTGGCATGACAAGCGTCTCATTCCGAAGGAGTTGAGTGAAGGAGACTTGGTCCTTCTCTTCAACTCAAGGCTGCGGCTCTTCCCCGAAAAGCTAAAATCAAGATGGACGGGTCCTTATGTGGTGAAGAAGATCTTTCCCCATGGAGCGGTTGAGATAGGAGGGGAGCATTGTGGAGATTTTAAGGTGAATGGGCACCGTTTGAAGAAGTATATCCCGGGAGCTCCGGTGGATATGATTGCCCCACTTCACCTTGAGTAGAACCCCCCGAGTTTGGTCAAGCTAATGACCTTAAAGAAGCGCTTGGTGGGAGGCAACCCATTGGTAGACATCTTTCCCTTTTCGTTTTTGTTTTTGCTTTCATTTTTTCTGTTTTTGTGTGTTTTTGTGTGTTTGGAGTTTGTGTGCTAGAATCCAAGTAGCATGGAAGCCTTGCATGGCATGTGAATGATGACGATGAGCCCCTCATCAACTGTGGGTGCAGCGGACGCGGAACTTGGACGGCTAGTGGTGCCTAGCGCGGGTCCCGACGCCATAACGAACACCTTGAGCTCTCTACCATCGTTGATAGGATCATCCGTCATCAATCCACTTGAGTAATCCCAAATACCAAAGCAAAACATTTTACATTGTGAGAACCCTCTTTCACTCTTCTTTACTTCATTTACACATTGGGGACAATGTGTTTCTAAGTATGGGGTGGAGTTTTCATGATCACTTGCATGATTAGCATCTAGGATAGTTTCATTTTGTCACATGTTTTGCATTGTACATAGATATTTTGAAAAATCCAAAAAAAAAATCAGAAAATTTAAAAAATTTTAGTGCTTCTAAGCTTGGGAATGACCCTTATGATGAAATTGTCTTGTGAATTGGCTATGGATGGCCTTGTGTGTTGAATAGATGAATGCATATGTGGACTTGAAGTACTTATCTTGAATCCCATGTATGAATTGTGATCAAGATGTTTGCCTTGATTGGATTGAGGATTGATAGTCGAAATTACATGCTAGTTCTTGCACCTCATTTAGGAGTGATTAAGGCAATTCATCTTTCTCTACTTCTCATCTTGATCATCTTGTTTGAGCACCTCAATTGATATAAAGTTTGACCTCTTTTGACCCATCCGGGAATAGGAGCATGATAGTGTGTTGATGTGTGTGAAAAGCAAGTGTGGGGTGAAGTTGTTGATGAATAGATGTTGTGAATGAAGTGCTGATATTGTTGTGAAAAGTGTAGAAAAAATATAGGTTTGGGGACGTTGGTTTGAATGATGAGTAACTCGGCACCATTCACATAATCGGGTGTTTGTGCCTTGCCAAAGTCAAATAAACCGATAGTCCTAATGAGTTTTGGTATGTGTGCCCGGTGTGGAGCACCTCGAAAAATAAAAAAACCCGAGGCCCGCTAATCACCAAGGTTTCGGCTTTTGTACACCAATGCCATTGTCTCAAAAATAAGTCAAAGAAAAAGAAAAGAAAAGAAAGAAAAGAAGGAGAAAATATACACTTGTGGGAAATTGATCAAAAACGAAATTGTGGAGTTGGTTCCATTCCCGGATTAGCATCACATGACCTAGAAAAAATCCCCACCCAATCACAACGTTTCTTAGCCTCTTCTTTCCTAAGTCCTTGTGACCTATTTGCATGTGTGTAAGACTTAGTGATCTAGATTGGATATACTCATGATCATCTTGGCTTCTTCATCTTTACCTTTCATGCATGCTTTCTAGTTAAGTATAATTGTCTTTCCGTGCCTTCATTCATTTGATAGATGATTGCTTGTCCATTTGCCATGAAACATGACTGTGAAGGTAATCCAATATTAGAAGCACAATCCCAAAAATATTTTTAGTTTTTCTTGCATTCATAAATCATGTCATCTCTTAGCCTATAGTCGGACTTTGTTCGGGGACGAGCAAACCTTAAGTATGGGGTATTTTTGATAACAAGATTTATGACGTAGGTTTAAGCACTCATTTAGATAGTTTTTCCGCTCATTCATGCATGATTTAGCACTAGTTCTTGACGTTTGTATTCAATTCTTGTATATTTGTCGAGATAGACGTCTACACAGACTTTTGCATGTTTTGTAGGTATTTTGGGAACTTTAGAAGCTTAATCGATACATTTGAGGATCATTCCTCGAGATGACACACTTCCGGGCCCATTGGGAAGCAAGTTAGGAGCAAAGGAGAACACATGGGACCTTGTTGGTGCATTCCTTGCACAAAATCGTGACTTGATGATCCATACAAGTGTGAATCACCAAAACCACGGCCACTGGGACTTCCACGGACATGGAAATAGGCCGTGGTTCTCCCTGCACAGCTGCGACAGTTGTTCCACGATCTCCATAACCGACCCTTGCCCTTGATGGTGTATAAAAGTGGTCCTGCAGGCTGTTGAAGGGAGACCCCATCACTCTATTCTCTCCCACACTCTCAACAACACATATTCTCTCATCGGAAGATTGGATTGGAGCTACACTTGGAGGAGAAGAAAGGTTTCCATTGGAGAAGAAGAGAAGATCACACCGTTCTTAGTTTTTCATAGTTTTGAGTGAGTTATGTGAAGATATTTGCTAAGGTTGTAAGAAACGATTCAAACCTTCTTTTGAAGGGTTGTAAGTCTCTCTTTTAACATTTATTCAGCTCACTTGCTTCTTCTACTTGTTTTTTGTTTCTTTCATTTTCATCTTCTTGATATGGATTCCATGATTGTATGCTTGATGAGTTCGATTGTTGAGATGCATATTATTGGATAAATAGATGTGATTCTAGGGTAAGGAAAAGATGGTTATGGCTTGGACTATGATAGAATGGACTTAGATGTACCTTTGGATTAATTGCCCGAACCTAGCCTCTGTTGTAAACCACGGCCTGTTCTAATACATTCCACGGCCGTGGTTCTTGATGAACTACCCGTGGTTTTGATTGACTTGCCTGTTTGATGAACCTAAGTAATAGGATGTTAGATTGGTGAAATCCTAGTGTTTGTTGAGCTAAATCTATCCTAGGGTGACCTAGTGTTAGCAACTAAGTGTTAGAAGAGACCTACCCGGTGATTCTTACTCTTAGATACCGAAGATGACGAACTCTAGGTAGTAGTGAGCCTCACAAGCCGCTATTGGATTGAATGTGCTAGGATAAGTGTTTAGGACTTGCCTTCCCGAGACCTACCCGATAAGGAGAGGTTAGATCCCTAGATAACCATCCGGTTTGTGTAGATATCCCTACCTTAGGCTCCTAGAGACTTACCCGGTGATAGGACCTTAGGAGCGGGATTAGTGGATCATGAGACCTACCCGGTAATTGACCCATTTGAGAAACATTGCTTCCCAACATACTATAGTTTATCCAAGGTTGAATAGAAGCTTGAGTCCGATGCCATGACCGGAACTTCCAACCCCTAGAATCCGCTTTTCTCTCTTTGATTACATATTTCGTGTTTGCTTTGTTTATTTGTGTTTTAGCTTGATTCCTTAGTTTGTTTTGCCATATTATATCATTGTGATCCTTGATTGATCATCACATAAAATCAATCCAAAAACATTGAGATTTTCATTTATTTGTTTCTTTCTCTTTTCTTAGCCTAGATCAACACTATCCTCAGTCACTAATCGATTCAATTTCACCTCAGTCTTTGTGTTCGACCTCGGAATACTATCCCTACTACAAAACGTCTCGTACATTGCGGGTTCGCTAGGAGTTAGGAGAAATATATCGAGTATAAATTTAAGACTTTTGCGTGCATCAATTCCTAGACGTAACAAGTTTTTGGCGCCGTTGCCGGGGATGACGACTTGTGTACTACTATCCCAAAACATATGTACTCGCTTTAAAACCAAAATCGTTTAAAAAGCCAGACCCCATGTGGGTTCTGTTTAATTATCCACTCTACCTTTATTGCAGATAGCAAGTGCCATTGTTGTCAACCTAAGGCTCTAATACCAACTCTGTAACACCCCAAATCCACAGGACTTGGAATGCTACATTGTGCTAGGATCTCACAATGGATCCTGACCCTAGCCTGACAACAAGTTCACTAGATCTTACAACAAGGCACAAGTAGAGTAAAACCAAATACATAAAAGTTGTATATGATACATTAAAAGTGTTTACAAACACAAAGCCGAGTACAAAACATCAAACATAAACATCTGATACAAAAGATCCCAACCCACGCATCCTAATGTACAGAAGTCCTCGGCTGGTCACACCATCTGGCTCACTCTGTAGTCTTCCTAACCTGCAGATCATCTACAACATGGTATACACCGTTAGCTACAGCAATAGATAAGCATGAAGATAATAGCACAAACACACATCAACATCTCATACATGCAATGCCACACACATTAATTTATTATCTTTCATTACGTTATTCCATTACTAATTCAACTTCTTATGTAACATGAGTAGCCTCAAGAACCTCGTCCTTTTCCCCGTTAACAGAGGGGTTTTGCATGGGGGTGATCGTCACTCGTCCCCCCTGTGCTACTGGCTTCCAGGCACCTTCTCCTAACCAGCAGGCAGAGACCGGTAGTTACCGCCCTGTTATAATACACTTGGGCCATTTATATGTAATAAAAGTTCGTCCTAGTCCGGTTTAGGTTATAAATGCACAATCATAAGAACACACACAACCATCACAATCACACAAATCCATAACTGAACGTTAAGTAAGTTCTATGGACTTACCTGTCACACTCGTATCCAATACCACGTCACAGCTTCCCCTTGGGGAAGAATCAACGCCTGCAACAGCAAGGCACACAACATCACAAACTGTAAGGGTTAGGAGACTCGTCTCCATAACCAGAACCAACCTTCAACCTCAATCTAAACCTCAAGATCATAACAAGCTCACATATGCCTATGGCATAACCTCAACATCAACACAAGGACCTAAGGCACAACTCCAACATACAACACATCCTAACCCCACTAGCCTAGCTACCAACTAAGCCAATGCCAAAGGAAAGGAAGGAAGACATGGTATGCACCAACAGAAGCAAGAGCACAAGGCTGATCCTGTGAGGCGCACGGGCGGCTCACCAAAGGCGCAGGGGCGGCTGTTTGGGCAGAATGTTGGCCCCGACTTCTCTTTGTTCTCTTTCTCGACTCTCTTCACTTCTTCAAAACACCACAACAACACATATGTATACAAACACATATATGATCACCAAAACATCAAAATAATATCTACATAAGCTCAACTTGTGATTCTATGCTAGAAAAGGAAGAAAGAAGCAAAGAAGAGGAAGGAAGGAAGATGGAGGTGAAGATCTTACCACGGCAATCCTAAGCAGCAACTAGGAGCATCAACATACCTCACACAATCCTCAACACAACAGCAGTAACTCTCAACCACAAGCTCAAGATCATCCAAGCCTCAAACCACAAACAACTCTCAAAACTCACACACACAAGATCAAGAAGAGGTCAAGGAAGAAGAGAGAAGAAGAAGAAAGTAAGGAGGAAGAGAGAAGCTGGAGAGATGAAGAAACCCTTCATCTGAAGATAAGGAAGGCTTATATAAGAAGCCAACCCAAAAGCAAGTCAAGAGGTCAACAAAGGTGTCAGCACCCGCACAAAACCGCAAGGGCGGATCAACTAAGGCGTAGGGGCGGCTCACCTGTGGCACAGGTGCGGCTCACAGGGTCCGCTGGGGCGGCTAGCAGTGTTAAAGCTAGCTCAGCTAAGGCTCAACAAGGTTCATAGGCTCCAAAGACTCAGGCTCTTACATAAGTCACCAGGTCCTAGAGGACGAACATCCTTGTCTCCATTTTCTCCACCTTCAGATATACATGCGCACATGAAAGAACCCCGTGCAAGAATTCCTTTTATTCATGTAGGTCATGCAGTCACGAGGGTTGGAAATGACATAAGCCATGCAAGTCATGCGAGTCATGCATGTCGAGACATATCTAGAGGGGATCGGGCTACTCTTGTTACATCTCTCTATGTTATCCATGTAGGATCATCATATGGGGTCCGTAATCCTGACGAATATACCTTCTGGACAAGCCCACCAGATTCTCCTGTTAAAGATTAAACCGGTTGTACAAGTCTTTTGGAAAAATAGTGCCATCATGAACCATGGCCCACGAAAGCCATATCCGATTCATGAGCTCGTGTGGTGGACAATTCAAAAGGAATTTTGGCCCATTTATGTTTTATTTTTAATTCATAAAAGACTTGTTTAATTATAGATTATATTTTTATTGGATCTTAATTATATCTTTCAGCCCATATTAATCTTATTTTCTTTTAGAATAAAGTTAAGTTTTCTAATAGGGAAGCTTAAAGATCTTATCTTATTAAAAGATAGTGTCTATTTTTGTTAAGAAGATCTCATATTTTTAGAAGATTGATTTTATTTTATTTTCTCTAAAATAGATCTTATCTTATTAGAAGATAGATATTGTTTTAGTTAGTTTTAGAATATCTAATTTTCCTAGAAGATTGATCTTGTTTTATTATTTTGTTAGGGATATATCTTATCCTATTTTGGATAATTGGAAGCTGATATTTTGGCCACCTAGAGTTACATGTGATGCATGACCTCTCTTATATATAGGGTGGTTGAGCCTTATTATTTTTCTTAAAAAAATATATACAAATTTGATAAACACGTTGTGTTATCCCCTACGGTGTCTACCGTCGTCTTCACTGAGTGAAGAGCAAACCCCAAGTAAGAGATGTCTTACTTGCCCCGTTTGGACTTGTTTGAATGTGTTCTACTTGCCAACGGCGTAAGAAGGGTGCTTCAACTAGCTACAAGCAAACCTCCAAGTGCTCTAGGATCTTTGTATGACTATTGTGTGTAGGGTAGCGGGCGGATTTCTATAGGACTTCACTGGTTGTGTGTTATGGTCCATCACATCTTAGCGTGCCTCCTGATTGTTTCTTAGGATTAAACCTTGATCTATCTTTCCTTTATTTTATTCGAGTCACTTTTGTTTATTTTTTGTATCTCTTTTATTTTTCCCTTTTGCCATCAAGTTCAAACGTCAAAAGATCGGGCCATCTACACGGAATTATCTTGTATCATTACCGCAATATACGTTTCTTAAATTCTGATATATCTAACTCAAAGCAGCATGAAAAAACTAACATACGACAAAATAACAAAAGATAGGAGCCAATAAGACCATCCAATCTAACTATACAAAATTGAGAAGTGTAAAAGCTCAGAATCCATATATGGAACCTTTGATGAATTTCTAAGGAGATTCAAATAATAAAACAACATAATTTAATATTTTCCTACTGGCTTCTTATACTCCGAATAATAGGCTTAGCAACAAATGGAAGATCAAAAATACAAACCTTTGACATTTGGTATATTCGATAGTACTCAAATCCCATGATTTTGAAACATTGCAGGATCCTACCGTTGCCTGCACACAAAGATCAAACCGAAATAACCCATCAGTCTTACACTCTTATATCTCAACGGTAGCAACCAACATAAAAAAATGGAAAAATAACCCAAAATAATATCAACTATCAACTTTGAACCGAAAATAATACGAACTTTGAAAATTACTAGGAGCGATACAAACTATCAATGTATTTACCAATACTAATACGCCATACTTTTCCGGCAAAAACTCTAGCTCCGGCGATGACGTGGCAGCCGGAATGTTACATGTCATCAAATAAATGGATTAAATGTGTGAAGTGGATTTTATTTTTCAAAAAATTAATTTAATAATATTTAAAATATTAAAAAATAAAAAATTTAATAATTTTAAAATTTTAAATAATAATTTTTTTAAAAACATTTGTACAAATTTTTTAAAAAAATATTTTTTGTAAAAATTTTTTTTAATAAAGTTTGAACATTTTAAAATTTTAAATAATAATTTTTTGTAAAAAAATTTTTAAAAAATCCGAAAAAATATTCGAATATTTTTTTTAGAAAAAAATAATTTTACAAAAAATTTCGGGAAAAAATTTCTTTAGGAATTAGGTTACAAAATTAAAAAAAATTAAATTCGAATATTTTTTTTTTACAAATTATTTTTTTAGGATTAAAATTTTTATTTTATACAAAAATCCGAAAATAAATTTAATTAAAAAAATATTAAATTTTTATATTTTTTGGAAAAATAAATATTATTATATTATATTACAAATCTATTTTAAAAAAATTTCAAACTTTTTTTAAACAAATATTTTTTTAAAATAAATATTTGTACAATTTTTTAAAAAAATATTATTTAAAAATATAAAAATAATACTTTTTATTTTTTAATATTTTTAATATTATTAAATTGTTTTTTTTTTTAAAAATAAATCCACGTCACACATTTAACCAATTTACTTGATGACATGTAACATTCCGTCTGCCACGTCATCGCCGGAGTTAGGGTTTTTGCCGGAAAAGTATGGCGTATTACTTTTGGTAAATACATTGATAGTTTGTATCGCTCTTGGTAATTTTCAAAGTTCGTATTATTTTTGGTTCAATGTTGATAGTTGATATTATTTTGGGTTATTTTTCCTAAAAAAATATATTGTTTAACATTTTATTTGTCTCTATTCAACTCCATCAATTTGATGCGATATTAGTACAAGAAGAATTTTCCCACATTTTCTAATGCTCTAACACACGATTGACTATGTGCAAGATACAATGATAGTAAAATGATTTCAAAATCAAAGAACTACAGACGGATATAATAGCTCATGTAAATGATCTAACAAATATGATTTTAGAAATTCATATGCTTTGTTTACGAATCATGCATAAATTAAAGATGAAGTAAAACGAACCACATGTATAAACTGTAAATATTAATTAGGGTTTAATTCAATCAAATGTACAGATCGATCACTTGCAAACCTTAGACACATCTTAAGGCAATATAGAGAGCAAGAAGCACGACATTTAATTCCTTTTCTTTCTAGAAAAACATTATACAAAACCATCCACTAATTAATGGAAATTTCACAATGAACATTGAAGCCCTGAAATTCGAAGAGGAGATTGAAGGAAGAAGGGAAAACGTATACATTTTTTGTTACTTTCTCTATCTTTTTCAAGAAAAGACATCAATCAGTTCAATCAAACAACACAAATCAGACCTTCAACAGAGATCTAAAGAAGCATAGAAGATCATAATCTAGATACAATTGAAGAGGGTATGCTTAAACAAACAAATAACAATAATCGAGAATCCGAAAAACAGCGAACAACAAACCTAGGAGAAGCGGATATCACAATGAGCTTAGCGAAGAGATTGGGCGAGGGATGGAACCAAGAGCACCAAAAACGGTGGAAATGGAATGCCTGAGAAAGATGGAAGAAGATATTTGAAGGTCTTTAAGTATAGCTAAAAGATTGCAAGTGTAGCCTTTAAACATAGAACAACACGATAAGAGCACTATCAAAGCAAAGATTCGATCGGAAATCAACCCTAGAAAAACAAAATATATGAAGATTATGGTGGAGAAACTAGAAGCGGCCAACAGGTTCCAAAGTCCATACTAGAAGCAGAGAAAATGGTGACAAAAACAAAGCCAAACCCGATTTATGGGGGTCTAGGGTTA
Organism: Fagopyrum homotropicum; assembly: GCA_033239125.1. Lineage (NCBI taxonomy): Eukaryota > Viridiplantae > Streptophyta > Magnoliopsida > Caryophyllales > Polygonaceae > Fagopyrum > Fagopyrum homotropicum. The sequence goes on along the minus strand of BSWB01000007.1, from coordinate 58,529,902 downwards.
GATCTCTCATGAGAAGGAGAAAATCGAAGAGATTGAGAAGGAAAAACGAAGGAGGCAAAGGAGTCGGAGAGGGGAAACAAAGCGGAAGAACAGCCATAGCAGAAAGAGAAACCTAGGGTTTAGTCAGAGCAAAGAAGAAGAGGTGAGATGCAAAGAGTTAATACAAACAAAGTGGATGAGGGGAAAATCAGCATTGCACTATTGTAGTGGAAAACTTGGGCTTTTAAAGTAATAAGGATAACATGTTTTGTAAAATATTGTTATAGAAATTTCCTTTTTCATTTGCTTATGCATTATATAGTGATGGTCATTCCGTAAGTGTATTGTACTGACCCAGGATATTTAATAACCCAATACGTCACTAGGATAAGGATCACACATCGAGTCTCATCTTGTAGTCTCACAATAACATCACACCCTCCCCAATGGAGGGTCGGGGGATACTAAAACCGAGAGATGGGGTTAGTAGCCCCAGGAGTCGACACAATATTGGTGTCACTCCTATCTCCAACTTTATTTTATTTTCTTTTAACCTAAATAAAACGACATCATTTTGCCCTTTTTGGGCCAAAACGAGGACGTTTTGGCTGATATTTAAGATCAAGTTCGCCATGTGGCAAGGGGTTTTATTTCAATTAAAAAACCCTTTCCCGTATAAATATTAATTATAAAAAAAAATATTTTTGAATAGGATTTAATTTTATCTATCTAATGATACCCACTTTACATATGTGGCAGAGTTCTTATGTAACGCCCGAAATTTTTATTGCGGTTAGTGAGTGGTTTAGCGGCCTTCCCGTAGGTGCAACTCAGTCTTTCCGCGGGCACGATGTGCTGAGTGACAGAATTTTACCCCGATTCCGTTCCGACCCTTCTTTTCCCCTCCTTTTTATTTTTGACCCCTCGTGCCTTAGCCTAAGAGAATCTTGTGGGCTGTTGACCCCTTGTTTCCCAAAAGAGAGAGCAGCCTTTCTATCCCCTTTCTCCACTCATTCACATTAGTGCATTATTCCCCTTCTCCTTGCTTCCATATTCTCTCCCTTCTCTCTTGGTGCCTTGCTTGAGAGCTATCCAACAAACGAAGATTATTGCAGATGTGTAGGTAATCTTTCCTTTCCCTTTCTTCTTCTTCTCGATTCCTATCCGTTCTCTCCTTCTTTTTCCTCCATTGTTGTGGATGAAGCTTTGGAAGAAGTTCATAGATGGCCTTCTTTTGATTGCATGTATTCCTAGCTAACTTAGGACGTAGAGGAGGGATTTGATCTTGTGGATGAATTTTTAAGACAATCCAGCTAGAGAAGGAAGCCATAGAAGCCCAGCTGCGCAGCTGAAGAATCGAGAAAATGTTGTTTCTAGAGTTCAACCGCGAGAGCGGCCAACATTAGCCATGGGGGCGGTGCCAGCAGCCCAGCAGCCGCAGGGGCGGCTAAAAGTAGCCGCGGGGGCGGTGACAGCTTTCCACAACAGCGCCTTTTGAGTCCGCGGTTGCGTTTCGGTAACAGTAGGCCCTCTATCTCTTGTCTTCTTCTTTCCTTCCTTCATTGTGAGGTTAATCCATGCTAGTGCTTAGGTTGGACCGAGGATAATTGTGAATGCTACCTAGTGGTTGTGAACCTTAGGACACCTTAGAGTCTCGGATGTTGTCTAAGATGAACTCTAGTGTGATGATCATGTAGTATCTCCTAGGCTAGTTGTGTTCTAGTACGGCTGTTGAGTTGTCCTTGTAGGAGAGTGGGTTGTTGTTGTATCATTGCATATGTTTGATGAGCTTAGAGTATCTTGGAGTCTAGGAGTGTTATCCTAGCTTATGAGTTGTAGGACCTTGTGTTTGATTGCTAGATTGAGAAGTCTAAGGACTTATAGCGTATGAGAGTGTTGTTGGTTACGTGCCTTGTTGTGATCAGGCGGTGGGTATCTTCCTACGGGAAGCGTCAGCAGTATGGTTGGTTTAGCGTTGAGACGAGGTAAGTCCCAAACTTACTTAGCTCGCTTATATGTATTATTTGGATGTGTGACGGTGGTGTGTGCTTTAGTTTTGTTTATAATCATGAAACCGGATTTAGATGATTTGGGTATATTGTTGGTCTATTTATATATTATTATCGGGCGGTAACATCACTGCCCAGCTCCTGAGGGAGACTTGGAGGTTCTCTGCGACCAAGCCATACACTGTATAAGGGCGGGCACTACACCACTCCATATAGTATACGGGAGGTGCGTCGCAGCACTCTTGTTGGTTACACAGGGACAAGGGCGAGAGTCATAAGACTTCTCGTGTCACAATCTTGAGAAATGGAACTAGTAATGGAATATCGTAAAGAGAAGATAATAACCGACTTGTGTGGATGAGCATGATATGTATTTATGTTTGCCTATGTGTGTTTGTGCCTTATTGTCTATCTAATGCCTAGAATGTGAGCTAAGGATTTTATACCGATTGTTGTAGATTCCTTGCAGGTTAAGGATGTTGCCGAGTGATCCGGAGGAGTGGGCAGCCGGGGTTCCCGTACCTCATAGGACGAGTTGGGAATTGAGTTCTTGTGTTGTTGTTATATTTGTATTTTGTTGATGTTGTTATATGGACGGCTGGAGTCTTTCTTTCTTTAAGTACTCGGGTATCATAACATTGCATTATATGTATTTCAGTTTGGGCCTTTTTTTGTGCCTTGTTGCAAGATCCGGTTAAATTGTTGTTAGGCTAAAGGTTGGGACCCATTGTCAGGCTCAGAGCCCTAGGTTGACAACAATGGCACTCGCAATCTTCTAAAAGGCCGAATAGACCAATAAACAGAACCCGCAAGGGTTTTGAGTTTGCAAAATGAATTTTGTTTTCAAATCACGAGCATAGTCGAGTTTGGGATAGAATGTACGGGACCACCACTCCTTCCGCGGACCTCGGCGACTTAGTTTATTGGATTATTGTAATATGCATATATATATATATATGTGTGTGTGTGTGTGTGTGTGTGTGGACTTAGGATGTTTTTATCTCAGTTATGTTTTTGGACCTTGTATTGATGTATTGGATTTCCTTGATTTGATATGTTGGTAATAATGTGAATATAGGACTTATATAGTCATATATACATATACATACAGTATGATAGCATCATATTAGTAATAGGGGACGTTGTAGTTAAAGATGATAGAAGGATATCATCGCCTTTGGACGCCGACGTTTGGCTTAGTGAAGAACCGTTAGGTGAATATAAAGGATATAAATACTCTAGAAGGAGGGTTGAATAGAGTATGAGAACTTTTCGCAAAACCTATCTCAAGGCTTTGAAAGTGATTTCAAAGGCCTTGATGTCGATTTGAGCTCTTTGTGAAACAACTTGTTTTCAAGGGCTTTGAAAGTGATTTCAAGGGCCTTGACTTTGTAAACCTGCAAAGCAACGTTAGTCACAATAAAGCAAGATATGGTGCGGAAATAAAAAGATCGACGCGGTGATATGTTTACGAAGTTAGGATCTAACAGCCTAATCTCTATCCTAGGGTTTACCCGTAGTATCTAACTATCTATTATCAGCTTCAAAGAGTCCTAGATACAACCTAGAAGAAATCCCCTTCTTCTCTCACTGTATTCAATGCTACGATCTAGTTTCAACTCTTAACCTAGCTATAATAGCTTAGTTACTTCGCAGAGTAACACACACTCGAGTATAACACTCTCTAGATATTCCAATGAAGCTCTCGTGTTTTTCTCTCTCTAAGGAATAAAGCTTTTGTAAACTAAAAGGAAGAAAAACTTCTTGGATCGAATGAAGATGCTTTGGATCGCTTGAAGACTTATGATATTTCCGAGTAAGCTTGTTGTTTTTCTTCTTCAATCGTCATCTTCATTTATAGTCTTCGATGGAGAGGTCTTCTAGCCGTTGAGAAGATGACCACTGTTGATGTTTCTTCTTCTCCATAGAAAACGCTTCTTGGTTGAGATGAGATAACCGTTGTAGATTTTCCTTATCTTCTTCATCTCCTTAACACACGTTGATTCTTCTTCTCCATAATCTCCTCTTGAAAAGAGTTGTTGAAGATATTGTGGTTCGAGCTCCGAAATCTTCTTGTTTGTTGAGAATCTTCGGTTAAGATCTTCGAGATCTTTTAAGATCCGTTGAGAAGAAATCTTGTGTCAAGTTTGTTGTGCCAAATATTCTTGTTGGTCGAGATCCTTTTTGTTGGCCAAATCTTCAAGATATCTTCTTGAAAGATTTTCTCTTGATCCTTGGTAGATTTGGTTGTTTGAGATTTGAATTCCTTGTATCCGTCATATCCTTTGAATCATGTTTCAAGGCTTCGGCTTTGATCCTTTGAATTCATTTTCAATCTCTGCGCTTGTCCCTTGTATCCATTTTCAAGGCCTCCATTCATCCCTTGAAACGATTTCGAAGGCCTGCATACATTTGACAAACACAAAAACAAACCAAACAATCTAGAAATAAAATCGACATTTGTTAGTGAAGAACCGTTAGGTGAATATAAAGGATAAAAATACTCTAGAAGGGAGGTTGAATAGAGTATGGGACCTTTTCACAAAAACCTATCTCAAGGCTTTGAAACTGATTTCAAAGGATTTGATGTCAATCTGAGCTCTTTATGACACACTTTGATTTCAAGGCCTTTGAAACTGATTTCAAGGGCCTTGACTTTGTTCACCTGCAAGACAAAGTTAGTCACGATAAAGCAACTATAGTGCAGAATGTAAAAGATCGACACGAGGATATGTTTACGAAGTTCGGCTCTAAATAGCCTACTCTCCATCCCAGGGTATAGCCTTAGGATCTAACTATCTATTATCAGCTTCAAAGAGTCCTAGATACAAACTAGAAGAAATCCCCTTCTTCTTTCATTGTCGCCAATGCTACGATCTAGCTCCAACTCTTCACCTTGCTATAATAGCCTAGTTACTTCGCAGAGTAACACACACTCTAGTATAACACTGAACTTTAGATATTCCAATGAAGCTCTCGTGTTTTATCTCTCTCTAGGGGATAAAGCTAATTGTAAAAGAGAGAAAGAAAATTTTGTTTGATCAAATGAAGATACTTTGGATCGTTTGAAGATCTTCTAAGGTTATTTTTCCCTTCTTGAATCGACATCTTCATTTATACTCTTTGATGGAGAGTTCTTCTAGTCGTTAGGAAGATGACCGTTGAAGATGGTTCTTCTTCTCCATGAAAGCCGTTTCTTGGTTGAGATGAGGTGGACGTAGTAGATCTTCTATCGTCTTTATCTCCTTAAAGCATGTTGATCTCTCTTGTCCGTAATCTTCTCAAACTTGTTGTAAAGATATCCGAAATCTTTTGAGAGTATCTTTGTGCTTTTGGTTGATGATCTTTGTAAGATCCTATTTTGAATTCAATCTTCTTGGTCGGTTGAGATAGCCGCTTAAGATCTCCTCTTGAACGTATCTTTTTGTTGGGCATATGTCCTTAGAAGATCTTCTTTGATGCTTGGTAGATTTGGTTGTTAGAGATTTGAAATCCTTTCAGCCGTTTTATTCTACTTCAAGGCTTTGGCTTTTGATCCCTTGAAATGGCTTTCACGGCCTTCGTGTTGAATCTCTCTAAACTCTTCGTCAGTCCCTTTGTATCCAATTTCAAGGCCTCTGGCAATCCTTTGAAATGCGTTTCAAGGCCTGCATATATTCTAGACAAAACACCAAAACAAACTAAGCAACTATACATATAATCGATAATTTGTTAGTATTAAAACCACTTCATTTGTGTTTAAGTCTTGCATCATCACCTATACAAATATATAATCAAGGTGGAGTTTTCAATCGCCCCCTTGATGGAAGACAACACAAATAGTGTACCTGCATTGTAAAGTTAGTGATGCATATATGAATACCAAAACAAACTTACAAAAATGCAGAATGCAGAAATATCGAAATGTCAGTTCGGATCATTTATATCTCCCCTTTGTTTTTCAACAAGGGAGAAAAATAGTTAAAGCGCGGAAGTTTGAAGCGATTACAACCTCAGAAAAAGTATTTCAAAAACCACAATAAAACCAAGTTTTTAACACAGCAATCCCACAATTATCATCTGCTCAGTCTGAATCCTCCTCATATAACCTCCTTTTTCCCTTAGATGAAGCTTTCTTGTGGCTCCAATCATCCATTTCAGTAGCTAAGCGTTATCTCTTTTCTTCAGCTCGTCGTTCCTTAACCATCTCATATTCGAGCACTGGCAAAATAGTTGGCTCAACATGGGTAGGATAAAGAATAAAGTTATTCTGTACACGACGTTTGCAGTTCATTAGAACATTTTTCACTTTTTCTTGAGTGTGTTGAGCTGCATATTTAGTCATAGGTAGAATCCTTCCCATGGTGGTAAGAGTAAGAGCATTCATCAGATACATTTCATTTACCTTAGCATTCATAATGGACAACAGTTCATGATTTGCATCTAGTCTTCTCTTAGTGTCAAACTGCAAATCCGAGAGTTCACGATTCAGAGAAGACAATTCTTTTTCACATCCATCTAACTTGATTGTTGGAGTAGGAGGAGAAGATATTGGAGCTTCTTGGGTTGGACGTGGAATAGCTCCTTTTCCCTTCAATGTCCATGCTTCTGCAAGTGTCTTTGCAATTCCTAGCCTTTCTATGCATGACTCATCAATCTTGCCAGGAATTGGCTGTCGATCTTCAAAGGATGTATCAATTGAAATATAGTTGAAGATCTTGGGCAAAAAATTTCCGTAAGGCAAAGGGATGGCTCACTTAGAGTTAACTGAATGGATCATATGGTTAAAGATGAGATTAGATACGTCAATGTCTAACCCGCACATAATTAGATGAATTAATTCCAAGGATTGATAAGTAAAAAGCTCTCTTGAGTTCGCTCGAGAAATAACACACCGAACCAGAATGGTAAACACAATTTTAGCATCTAGGGTTAGGGAAGTATGAGTAAGCTGGCGTGAGGTTGAGTTTGGAACCAAAAATTCCTCATTAGCGAGTCAAACACTCTCTGATCGGAAGGGATGTGTAAAAGAGAGATCTGCAGGAATTCCTAAAATCTCACCAAAACAGTAGAAGTGAGAAGAATTGGGGTACCTTTTACAAATGATTCAAGGGTGATAATTCCTTTGTCCCGTTTTGTGACGAGGTTGACATAGAACATTCTTGTGAGCTGTTACGCTCAGGATGTGTGTGATACGCAATAGGTTTTAAATTTATGAACTCGTTATATTTCTCCTAACTCCTAGCGAACCCGCAGTGTACGGGACGTTTGTAGTAGGGATAGTATTCCGAGGTCGAACACAAAGACTAAGGTGAGATTGATTCGATTAGTGATTAAGTTTAGTGAAGATCAAAGCCTAAGAAAAGAGAAGGAAATAAAGAAATGAAAATCTAAATGTTTTTGGGTGGTTTTTGGGTGATCAATCAAGGATCACGAATCATGCAAAATATAATGATCAACTAAGCTAACAAATCAACACAAACAAACAAGCTAAACACGAGATATAGATCAAAGAAAGAAAAGCGGATTCTAGGGGTCGGAAATTCCGGTTATGGCATAGGACTCAAGCTATCTAATCATTCCTTGGATTAATTATGATATGTTGGGAGTGAGTGTTTCTAGATTGGGATCAATCACCGGGTAGGTCTCATGGTCCACTAGTCCGTACCTAAGGTCTCATCACCGGGTAAGTCTCTAAGAACCTAAGGGATGGAATTCTACACAAACCGGATTGTCACCTAGGGATCTAACCTATCCTCACCGGGTAAGTCTCGAAAGGGTTAGTCCTAAACAACTATCCTAGCACACTTAGTCCAATGGCGGCTTATGAGGCTCACCACTACCTAGGGTTTGTCATCTTTGAAATCTAAGAGTAAGAATCACCTGGTAGGTCTCTTCTAACACTTAGTTGCTAACACTAGGCCACCCTAGGGTAGATTTAACTCAACAAACACTAGGATTTCAACATTCTAACAATCTAAAACTGATTCCATCGAACCAGGGAGAATCACGGGCTGTTCTACACCTTCTACGGCCGTGGAATGGCAAGAACAAACCGTGGACTCCAACAGAGGCTTCGTTCAAGTAAACAAGTCATCCCAAGGTAAATCTATGTTCATCCTATCATAGTCTTAGCCATAACCATCCTTTCCTTACCCTATAATCGCATCTATTTAGCCTACAACATGCATCATAACAATCGAAATCATCAAACATAAAATCATGGCTTCCATTTGCAAGATAATGAAGAGAAAGAGATGAACAAGTGAAGCAAACAAAACCAAGATGAAAGTAAGATTAGAAATACTCACAACCCTTCCAAAAGAAGGTTTAAACGATTCTTACAACCTAGAAAATGATTCCGAAATCCTTAACTACAAAACCTATCAAGTGCTAGCAATGGTGTGTTCTTCTCTTCTTCTCCAATGGAGCTCTTCTCCTCCTTCAATGGTAGCTCTCCTCCTTAGAGAATCTTCTTGTTGAGAGTGTATTTTTTAATCCCCAATTTGATTGGATGATGGGGGATGGAAGATCCTTCTCTCAGCCTTGCAGGACCACTTTTATACTACCACCATGCTAGAGAAGGCCAAGAGATCGTGGCACAGCTGTCACAACCGCCTGGCAAAAACCACGGTTGGTTCCACGGCCGTGGACCCTTCAGTGACCGTGGTTTGGTGCTTCAGCGTTGCCTTGATTCATTAAGCTTTGATTTGGTGCATGGCTTGTGTTGACAAGGTTCCATGAGTCCTCCTTAGCCTCTAGCTTGCATCCTAATGAGTCCGAGGGTGTGTCATCTTGATGAACGATCCTCAACGTATCGATTAAGCTCCTAAATCTCCCAAAATAACTACAAAGAAATGCAAAAGTCCGTGTAGACGTCTATCTCGACAAAATACGTGAATTGAGTGCAAACGTCGTGAACTATTTCTAAACCATGCATGAATGAGTACAAACTCTATCTAAATGATTACCTTAACCTAAGTCATAAATCGTGTTATCAAAAATACCCCATACTTAAGGTTTGCTCGTCCCCGAGCAAATTCCCAACTATAGACTAAGAGATGACATGATTTATGTATGCAGAAAAATGGCAAAGTCTTTTTGGGTTTGTGCTTCTACTATTGGATCACCTTCATAGTCATGTTTCATGGCAACGGACAAGCAATTATGTATCAAATAAATGAAGGCACGGAAAGACAATTATACTTAACTCGAAAGCATGCATGAAATGTAAAAATGAAGAAGTCAAGATGATCAAGAGCATATCCAATCTAAATTACTAAGTCTTACAAACATGCAAATAGGTCATAAGGTCTTATGAAATAAAAGGACAAGAAACGTTGTGATTAGGTGGGGATTTTTCTAGGCTATGTGATGCTAATCCGGGAATGGAACTAACTCCACAATTTTGTCCTCGATCAACTTCCCTCAAGTGTATATTTTCTCCATCTTTTCTTTCTTTTCTTTTTCCTTTACTTATTTTTGAGACAATGGCATTGGTGTACAAAAGCCGAAACCTTGGTGATTAGCCATCCTCGGACTTTTCTATTTTTCGAGGTGCATCCACACCGAGCACACATACCAAAGCTCGTTAGGACTATTGGTTTATTTGACTTTGGCAAGGCACAAACACCCGATTATGTGAATGGTGCCGAGTTACTCGTCATTTAAACCAACGTCCCCAAACCTATATTTTTGTCTACACTTTCACAACAATTTCAGCATTTTATTCATGACATTCTTTCATCAACATCTTCACCCCACACTTGCTTTCCACACACATCAACACACTAACATGCTCCTATTCCCGGATGGGTCAAAAGAGGTCGAATTTATATCAATTGAGGTGCTCAAACATCATGATCAAGATGAGAAGAAGAGAAAGATGAATTGCCTCATTCATTCCTAGATGGTGTGTAAGAACTAGCATGTAATTTCGACTTTCAATACTCAATCCATTCTAGCCAAACGTCATGATCACAAATCATTCATGGGATTCAAGAGAAGTACTTCAAGTCCACATATGCAATTCACCAATTTAACACATAAGGCCATCCATAGCCAATCCACAAGACAAGATTCATTATTAGGGTCATATCCAAGCCTAGGAAGCACAAAAATTTTTAAATTTTCTGATTTTTTTGGATTTTTCGAAATGAGTATATACAATGCAAGACATGTGATAATATTAAACTACCCTAGATGCTAATCATGCAAAAGATCATGCAAACCCCACCCCATACTTAGAAACACATTGTCCCCAATGTGTAAAAGAAGTAAAGAAGAGTGAAAGAAGGTTCTCACAATGTAAAAATGGTTTGCTATGGTATTTAGGATTTCTCAAGTGGATTGATGGTGGATAATCCTATCAACAATGGTAGAGAGCTCTAAGTGTTCATCAAAGCGTCGGGACCCGCGCTAGGCACCGCTAGCCGTCCAAGTTCCGTGTCCACTCCACCCATAATTGATGAGGGGTTCATCATCATCATTCACATGCCATGCAAGGCTTCCAATGCTACCAAGATTCTAGCATACACACAAAACACACCAAACACACACAAAAACAGAAAAATTGAAAAACAAAACGAAAAAGGGAAAACGTTACCAATGGGTTGCCTCCCATCAAGCGCTTCTTTAAAGTCATTAGCTTGACCAAACTCGGGGGCGTCTCATTCTAGGTGGAGTGGGGCAATCATATCCACCGGAGCTCCCGGGATATACTTCTTCAACCGGTGCCCATTCACCTTGAAATCTCCACAATGCTCCCCTCCTATCTCAATAGCTCCATGGGGGAGGATCTTCTTTACCACGTATGGCCCGGTCCATCTTGATTTTAGCTTTCCGGGGAAGAGCCGCAGCCTTGAGTTTAAGAGAAGGACAAGGTCGCCTTCACTCAACTCCTTCGGGATGAGGCGCTTGTCATGCCACCGTTTGGTTCTCTCCTTGTAGATCTGGGCATTCTCATAGGCATCCAGCCGGATCTCCTCAAGAGCATTCATATCAAGCAACCTCTTCTCTCCCGCCTCTTTGAGGTCAAAATTTAGCCACTTAATGGCCCAATAAGCTCTATGCTCCATCTCTACCGGAAGGTGGCAAGACTTGCCATAGACTAACTTGTAAGGAGTGGTGCCAATTGGTGTCTTGAAAGCAGTTCTATATGCCCACAAGGCATCATCGAGCTTCATAGCCCAATCCTTTCTCGTTCTAAAGACCGTCTTCTCAAGAATTCCCTTTATCTCCCGGTTGGAGATCTCCACTTGGCCACTAGTTTGGGGATGGTAAGGTGTTGTCACCTTATGAGTCACCCCATACTTAGCCAAAAGTGCCCCAAAGTTCCTATTAGTGAAGTGCTTCCCTCCATCACTTATGATCACCCTTGGTATTCCAAACCTAGGAAAGATCACTCGGTTGAAGAACCGCACCACCACCTTGGCATCATTTGTAGGAGAGGCGATTGCCTCCACCCATCTCGAAACATAATCAACCGCCAATAGGATGTAGAGGTTGCCACAAAAAGATGGGAATGGTCCCATGAAGTCCACACCCCACACATCAAATATTTCCACTTCTTGTATGTTGTTCAAGGGCATCTCATTCCTCCTTGAGATGTTGCCCGTCCTTTGGCAAGCATCACAAGCTACCACAAAGCTTTGCACGTCCTTGAACAAACTTGGCCAATAGAAGCCCGATTGCAACACTTTCGCACATGTCTTGTGTGAGCTAGCATGCCCTCCACATGGCAAGGAATGACAATGGCGGATCACACTCTCCACCTCATCCTCCGGTATGCATCTTCTAAACATTCCATCCGGCCCTCTCTTGAACAAAAGTGGTTCACTCCAATAGTAGTGCTTCACATCTTTGAAGAACTTCTTTCTTTGGGCATATGTCAATCCGGGAGGCACTTCCTCATACACAAGATAGTTCATAATGTCGGCATACCATGGTTCACTTCCTCTAGACACTAGGAACAAGCATTCCTCCACCATTTGCAGTTGCTCATCCCGGAATGAGTCATCAATCGGGATCTCATCTCTTTCAAACTCCAATGGTGGGAGTCTACTAAGGTGATCCGCCACAGAGTTTTCGGACCCCTTCTTGTCCCGGATTTCCAAATCAAACTCTTGAAGAAGAAGGATCCACCAAATCAACCTTGGTTTGGCATCCTTCTTTGTAAGGAGATAACGGATCGCAGCATGATCCGTATAAACTATGACCTTCGCTCCAACAAGATATGAGCGGAACTTCTCAAATGCATACACCACTGCTAGTAACTCCTTCTCAGTGGTAGCATAATTGAGTTGGGCATCATCTAGCGTCTTGCTAGCATAATAAATGGCATGTGTGCGTCCATCTTTTCTTTGCCCCAAAACAGCCCCAACGGCTACATCACTTGCATCACACATGATCTCAAACGGTAAACTCCAATCCGGAGGTTGCATGATAGGTGCGGAGATCAAGGCGTTCTTCAACCTACAAAAAGCCTCAAGGCAATCCTTGGAGAAAACAAACTCAACATCTTTCATTAGTAGGTTAATAAGAGACTTAGAAATTTTAGAGAAGTCTGTAATAAACCTCCGGTAGAAACCGGCATGCCCTAAGAAACTCCTTACCCCTTTCACTGAGGTAGGTGGTGGCAACTTCTCTATCGTTTCAATCTTGGCCCTATCAACCTCAATGCCACGGTTAGACACCAAGTGTCCTAACACAATACCTTCACGTACCATGAAGTGGCATTTTTTCCAATTCAAGACAAGGTTTGTCTCCTCACATCTTTTCAATACTAATGACAAGTTAGCCAAGCAATTATCAAAGGAAGAACCATAGTCAGAAAAATCATCCATAAACACTTCCATGATGTTTTCAATGTATTCCGAAAAGATAGCCATCATACACCTTTGGAAGGTGGCGGGTGCATTACACAACCCAAATGGCATTCTCCTATATGCAAAAGTACCCCATGGACATGTAAATGTGGTTTTCTCTTGATCATCGGGGTGGATAGGGATTTGGAAGAATCCACTATAGCCATCTAAGTAGCAAAAATGAGAATGTTGAGCTAACCTTTCTAGCATTTGGTCAATGAAGGGAAGAGGGAAGTGATCTTTCCTAGAGGCCATGTTCAATTTCCTATAGTCAATACACATCCTCCATCCCGTAACCGTCCTAGTTGGAATTAGTTCATTGTTCTCATTAGTCACTACGGTCATCCCACCCTTCTTAGGAACTACATGAACGGGACTAACCCACTTACTATCCGAAATAGGGTAGATAATTCCCGCATCTAGCAACTTAATGATCTCCTTCTTGACTACCTCTTTCATTATAGGATTCAATCTTCTTTGATGTTCAATGAGGGTTTATGGTCATCTTCCATCAATATCTTATGCATGCACAAAGAGGGTTTAATGCCAACTAAATCATCAATGGTATAGCCAATGGCTTTCCTATGCAATCTTAGCTCATGCAATAACTTAGCAAGTTCATCATTATTCAAGCATGCATTCACAATCACCGGATATGTAGAATTTTCACCAAGAAAAGCATACTTCAAATGAGAGGGGAGGGGTTTGAGTTCAAGTTTAGGAGGACCTTTGTCGAGTGGAGATGATCCAAATAACGTTGGTTGAGATGAATCCAAAGCAAATGAAGACTCTCCAAGGCTCCTTGAAGCTTGATCATAATCAACAGCTGCTTCTGGGGAAACCACGGCTGGATCCACGGTTCTTGGCACATCCACGGCCGTGGAAGTTGCCAAGCTTGCTCGTTGGAGCTTTCTAGAGAGTTCTACGGCCGTGGAACACATTCCACGCCTGTGGTTCCTACAGGTGTTGAGCATGCCTTCGTGAACCTCAAATTCAGCTCTTGTCTCCTTTTCTAGTGCTTCCAAGGCCTTGATTTCTTCATTGCAAGCCTCCTCAACACCTTCCTCCATCAAACTTAAGGTAAGAACCTTCTCCAAGGGGTCCTTGATCAAGATCGAGCTTACAACTTCTCTAGAGTCCTCTTGCTCGACTATGTTGAAGACTTCCTCATCAAGGGTTGGCCCTTTCATCATTGTGGACAGCTTGAACTTGATGTTCTCTTCTCCAATGTTGAACGAGAGAATCCCATTCTTGCAATCTACTAGGCATCCGGAAATGGCTAGGAAAGGTCTTCCTAAGATGATGGGAACCGGATAGTCCGCCGGAATATCCAAGACAACAAAATCAATTGGCACATAGAACCTTCCTAGTTACACCGGAATGTCTTCTAAGATCCCAACCGGGTGAGTGATAGAACGGTCCGCCATATAGAGGGTCATCTTGACTGGTTTTGGCTCTCCTAACCCAACCTTGTTGCAAAGGGCAAGCGGTATGATGCTTACACTTGCCCCAAGATCACAAAGGGCTTCATACTTCACATCTCCCACTCCAATTGGGACACAAAAGGAACCGGGATCTCTTAGCTTAGGAGGCATCTCCTCCTTCATTGTTTGGATCAATTCCGAGGACCTCCTTGTCATTCTTATTTCCCCATACTCCTCCAACTTCCTTTTGTTGGAGAGTATCTCCTTCAAGAACTTGCCATATGCCGGCATTCCGAAAATAGCATCCATGAACGGAATATTAATATGCAATTTAGACATAAGTTCAAGGAATTTACCAAAGTGATTGTCCAAGCGAGCTCTTGCTCGTGATTGTGGGAACGGTAGTGGTGGTTTGTATGGGGGCGGTGCCACATAGGTTGGCTCAACATCCTTGCTCTTGCCTCCATCTTCTTGCAACATCTCTTCTTCTACCACTACTTGCTTTCCCTTAGCATTTTCCTTGGGCAAAGGATCTTTCATACTCAACCCACTCCTCGTTGTAATGGCCAACAATTGGCCTCTTGGGTTGTCTTCGGTCCTTCAGGGAAGCTTTCCCGGATCTCTATGGGCTTCACCCGCCTTTTGGAACACTTGTGCTTCCAACACCTTTTGAGCTTTAGAAATAGAAGTCACCGTGCTCTCAAGACCACTCAACCTTCCAAGCAATTGCTCAAACATCATTTTGGTTCTATATTTTGGAGGTTGAGTAAATCCGGGTGGAGGTTCTTGTGAGGCTTTTGGCGGTGGAGTTGTGCTTGTGGAAGCGGGAGGGTTCAAGGCTCCATCCGGGTTAGAATAAGAGAACCCGGGATGGTTGTGGTTAGGCCGGTAATTGTTGAATTGCCGGTTGTTGTTGAAGTTCCTTGGGCCTTGATAGTTGTTCAAGCCAACTTGTCTTCCTCCTTGGAAGACAAGTTGGCTTGCACTTGCACTTGAGGAGTTGCTTGATTCTTCAAAGTTGTAGCACACAACTCCCTCAAAGATTTTAGCTCGTTGTTGATGGCGTCAAGCTTGAAATTGCTCATGGTGACCTCACTCACCTCATATGCTCCCGCCTTTCTCCCTTCACTCTTCCTATGGGAGTACTACTCAATCACTAGAGCTTGTTTCTCCACAAACTCCCAAGCCTCATCCACATGATTTTCCATGAAAGTCCCACCGGAAAGAGATTGGAGCTTGAATTGGCTATCTTCATCAAGTCCTTTGAAGTAGATCTCCAATAGCTCAATTTTTGGTATACCATGGTGTGGACAATCTAGGAGAAGATCTTTGAACCTCTCCCAAGACTTGAACAAACTATCTCTATCCTTCATCACGAAGGCATTGATCTTCCCTCTTAATTCGGTAGTCTTGGAAGGTGGGAAGAACTTAGTCAAAAACTCGGTTGTCATCTCCTCCCAAGTACTAACTCGCCCTAGTGGAATAGATTGATACCAAGCCAAGGCTTTATCCTTAAGAGAGAAGGAAAAAGCCCTAAGCTTATGGTTGTTGCTCTCCAATCTTGGCGGTCTAAGAGTCTCCATCAAAATCTCATAGTTCATCAAGTGTTGATGAGGAGACTCTCCTTCCATCCCTCCAAATTGATTATGCCGGATCATTTGTAGAACTTGAGGGCGGAGCTCGTAGTTGTGGGTTGCGGGATCTCCTAAGTTCACACCCGGACGGTGTGCTCTTTGTGCCGGATCCATACGTCTCCCTAATGTTTCTGGCTCTTCAATAGCAATGGGCACAACCTGAATATTCGCCGCCAGCTGCGGTTGTGGTGGAGGAGGTGGAGGTTGTTGACGATTAAGCTCTCCTTGCACAAGGGCTTGCCTAATCTCATCAATCTCCCTCCTAGTTGCTTCTTGCCTCTCATTGGCAAGTCTCCTTTCTTCCTCCAAGAGCTCATCTCTTAGCCTAATTTGCTCTAAAGCCTCATCCAATTCAGCTTGGAGATCTCTTCCGGCCATCTCTTTTCCCTTTTTGATGCTCTTGGATCTAGATCTAAGGGTTTTCTCCGGTTTGGGATCGAATGGAGCTAAATCCTTGCCACGAGATCGTCGCATACACCTAAAGAGTGAGAGATGTCCTGAAAAGCAAAGACACAAACCAAAGAGAGATCAAAAGCTACAAGAAAGATCTACACTATAAACAATCACAATAGACTCAATCTAGACCTAGTCCCCGGCAACGGCGCCAAAAACTTGTAACGCTCAGGATATGTGTGATACGCAACTCGTTATATTTCTCCTAACTCCTAGCGAACCCGCAGTGTACGGGACGTTTGTAGTAGGGATAGTATTCCGAGGTCGAACACAAAGACTAAGGTGAGATTGATTCGATTAGTGATTAAGTTTAGTGAAGATCTAAGCCTAAGAAAAGAGAAGGAAATAAAGAAATGAAAATCTAAATGTTTTTGGGTGGTTTTTGGGTTATCAATCAAGGATCACGAATCATGCAAAATATAATTATCAACTAAGCTAACAAATCAACACAAACAAACAAGCTAAACACGAGATATAGATCAAAGAAAGAAAAGCGGATTCTAGGGGTCGGAAATTCCGGTTATGGCATAGGACTCAAGCTATCTAATCATTCCTTGGATTAATTATGATATGTTGGGAGTGAGTGTTTCTAGATTGGGATCAATCACCGGGTAGGTCTCATGGTCCACTAGTCCGTCCCTAAGGTCTCATCACCGGGTAAGTCTCTAAGAACCTAAGGGATGGAATTCTACACAAACCGGATTGTCACCTAGGGATCTAACCTATCCTCACCGGGTAAGTCTCGAAAGGGTTAGTCCTAAACAACTATCCTAGCACACTTAGTCCAATGGCGGCTTATGAGGCTCACCACTACCTAGGGTTTGTCATCTTTGAAATCTAAGAGTAAGAATCACCGGGTAGGTCTCTTCTAACACTTAGTTGCTAACACTAGGCCACCCTAGGGTAGATTTAACTCAACAAACACTAGGATTTCAACATTCTAACAATCTAAAACTGATTCCATCGAACCAGGAGAATCACGGGCTGTTCTACACCTTCCACGGCCGTGGAATGGCAAGAACAAACCGTGGATTCCAACAAAGGCTTCGTTCAAGTAAACAAGTCATCCAAAGGTAAATCTAAGTTCATCTTATCATAGTCTTAGCCATAACCATCCTTTCCTTACCCTAGAATCGCATCTATTTAGCCTACAACATGCATCATAACAATCGAAATCATCAAACATAAAATCATGGCTTCCATTTGCAAGATAATGAAGAGAAAGAGATGAACAAGTGAAGCAAACAAAACCAAGATGAAAGTAAGATTAGAAATACTCACAACCCTTCCAAAAGAAGGTTTAAACGATTCTTACAACCTAGAAAATGATTCTGAAATCCTTCACTACAAAACCTATCAAGTGCTAGCAATGGTGTGTTCTTCTCTTCTTCTCCAATGGAGCTCTTCTCCTCCTTCAATGGTAGCTCTCCTCCTTAGAGAATCTTCTTGTTGAGAGTGTATTTTTTAATCCCTAATTTGATTGGATGATGGGGGATGGAAGATCCTTCTCTCAGCCTTGCAGGACCACTTTTATACTACCACCATGCTAGAGAAGGCCAAGAGATCGTGGCACAGCTGTCACAACCGCCTAGCAAAAACCACGGTTGGTTCCACGGCCGTGGACCCTTCAGTGACCGTGGTTTGGTGCTTCAGCGTTGCCTTGATTCATTAAGCTTTGATTTGGTGCATGGCTTGTGTTGACAAGGTTCCATGAGTCCTCCTTAGCCTCTAGCTTGCATCCTAATGAGTCCGAGGGTGTGTCATCTTGATGAACGATCCTCGACGTATCGATTAAGCTCCTAAATCTCCCAAAATACCTACAAAGCAATGCAAAAGTCCGTGTAGACGTCTATCTCGACAAAATACGTGAATTGAGTGCAAACGTCGTGAACTATTGCTAAACCATGCATGAATGAGTACAAACTCTATCTAAATGATTACCTAAACCTAAGTCATAAATCGTGTTATCATGAGCCTTGGGAAAGCAAAATCTCCAGGGTTTAAGATTTTTCAAACTGTAAAGCTCTTGAGCATATCAATGCAAGGGATCTGAAGAGTTTCCAGAAACGTAGTATCCACTAGATCACACATACACAGAGGCCGATTGTGAAATCCATCAAGCCAAGATCCCGTAGCTTGAAAGTTGATGAACCAAGATGTTGGAAGACCAGTTGTCTAAGAAATTTCCAATTTTTCAGAAGGTTTCTCTTCTTTTGTGGCGGAGGGGATCTAAGCTGATTCCTTTTTGGAAGATGAAGCAGGATGAGGAGCAGATTTCTTACTTTTGGGAGCCGTATATGATATTGGAGAGAAAACAAGGGTTTTTGAAAAGGGTTCCTATAAAGACCGAAAATAAAAAAGATAGAAGTTATTAGCCTTTTAAAGGATAAAAACAATTTAAATTTAAAAAATTCTTGAGAAAATCAAGCTCTTGAAAAGCCAATATTGTTTCCAATAAAATCTCAACAACTCTTTTTCACAACTTTGACCCTAAAAATGAGGATTTTGAAATCATTAAAAATAATCTAAGAATTAAAATATCTAAAAGATATTAATCCCTAAATAGATCCGTGATATTCGATTTTGCCCTTCAATCTCGTTTCAAGGCCCTTGAATTGCATTTCAAGGCCCTTGAAAAAAGAAGTGGGCTGCATACGAAGGAGAAATAAAACGATTTACTCCCCCTACGTTAATGCTTCCTTGTTCAACATATCAAGCTCTAAATGAATAAAATTAAATTGATCTTCAGGGTGAGGCTTGGTAAAATATCTACAAACTGCAAGCCAGTTGATATAAAAGAAATCGAAACATCACCTTTCTAAACATGATCACGTATGAAGTGATGCCTTACATCGATATGCTAAGTCCTTGAATGCTGCACAGGATTTTTAGTAATCGAAATAGCACTAGCATTATCACATTTTATCGGGATACCTTTCAAATCAAAGCCAAGATCACGAAGTTGTTGAGCTATCCATAGAATTTGTGCACAACAGGCTCCAACAGCTATATATTCAGCTTCAGTTGTGGATAGGGCGAAAAAGTTTTGCTTCTTGCAGTGCCAACTAATTAGGAATGCCCCTAAGGATTGGCAACATCCATAAGTGCTCTATCTATCGACCTTATAACCTGCAAAGTCTGCATCTGAATAGCCAACGAGATGAAACGAGCTTTGACGTGGGTACCATAACCCTAAATCCTTAGTACCATTGAGATACCAAAATATCCTTTTCACAACTATCAAGTGTGACTCTTTAGGATCAACTTGAAATCTTGCACACATGCACTCGCTAAACATAATGTCAGGTCGACTAGCGGTTAGATATAACAAAGAACCGATCATACCTCGATACTCCTTTTGTACAACACTTTTGCCATCTTTGTCATGGTCGAGTGAAAGTGTCAAACTCATAAGAGTCTTTGCGACCTTAGACTGATCCATCTTATCCTTCTTAAGTAAGTCCTTGGTATACTTGCTTTGATTGAGAAAATTTTCTTTCTTTGCTTGTGTAACTTGAAGTCCAAGAAATAAATTTAGCTCACCCATTAGGCTCATTTCAAATTCCCTACACATAATATGTGAAAATTCCTTGCATAGGAAATCATTAGTAGCACCGAATAATATATCATTAGCATAAATTTGTACTACAAAATAATGTTGCCTGTGGTTTTGATAATAAAGTTTTATCAATCAAACGTCTTTTGAAATTGTTTTCAAGTAGATACTTGGACAATCTTTCATACCAAGCTCGAGGAGCTTGCTTAAGACCATAAAGAGCCTTGTCCAATTTAAAAACATGATCAGGAAATTCATCATTTTCAAAACCAAGTGGTTGAGCAACGAAACTTATTCTAAGAAGCCGTTTAGAAAAGCATATTTTACATCCATTTGAAATAACTTTATGCTCATGAAAGATGCAAATGCAAGTAGCATACGTATGGCTTCTAACTTGGAAACTAGAGCAAAAGTCTCCTCATAATCAATACCTTCTTCTTGGTTATACCCTTGAGCTACAAGTCGTGCTTTATTTAGAATGACTTTACCGTTTTCATCCAACTTGTTTCGAAAAACCTGTTACGCTAAAAAGTGTGCACGCAATAAGCCTTAAATTTATACTCGTTATATTTATCCTAACTTCTAGCGCACCCGCAGTGTACGGGTCGTTTTGTAGAAAGGAAAGTATTCCGAGGTCGAACACAAGGACTGAGGTGAAACTAAGTCATTCAATGATCGAAGATAGTGTGAATCTAGACTAAGATAAGATGAGAAATAAAGAAAATGGAAGACACAATGTTTTTGGAGGTTTTTGGGTGATCAAACAAAGATCACAAGTATATGAGCACAATCAAGCAACACAAACACACACTAACACAAAAGATAGGAGAATGGAAGTAACAAAGCGGATTCTAGAGTTTGGAAGTCCGGGTATGGCATAGACTCAAGCTATCTATTCATTTCTCGGATTAACTATGATATGTCGGGATTTAGCGTTTCTAGATTGGGATCAATTACCGGGTAGGTCTCATGGTCCACTAGTCCATTCCTAAGGTCTCATCACCGGGTAAGTCTCTAAGAACCTAAGGAAGGAATTCTACACAAACCGGATTGTTACCTAGGAGTCTAACCTATCCTTACCGGGTAAGTCTCGGAAAGGGAAGTCCTAATCAACTATCCTAGCACACTTAGTCCAATGGCGGCTTGTGAGGCTCACCACTACCTAGGGTTTGTCATCTTAGGTATCTAAGATCGGAAATCATCGGGTAGATCTCTTCCCTCACTTAGGTTGATAGCATTAGGTGATCCTAAGCTAAATTAAACTCAACAAACACTAGGATTTCAACAACACAAGTCATCCAAGGGTAAAAATCTAAGTTCATCCTATCATGCTTCTAGCCATAGCCCTTCTTTCCTTACTCTAGAATCGCAACCTATCTAGCCAACAACATTCATTTCAAGATCAATCTCCACAAATAAATCATGCTTGCAAGTCATGGTCAAATGATGAAGAACAATCCAAAGAAAAGACATTAAAAGCATAGAATAGAAATTACCAAATTCTTACAAGGCTCCAAGAGTAAATCCAACTTGACAACAATGAAAGCTTCACTTGAATCCACTCTAATCTCACTCTAAAACGAGAATCTATACTAATCTCTTCCAAGAACACCCCTAATGGGTGCTTGGAAGAGAGGCAACAATGGCCAAATGTTTTGGGGAAGAAAGGTAGGTCAAAAGAGAGGAGAGAGATCCCCAATTACAGCCTGCAAAATCCTTTAAATACCCACTAAGATGCAAGAGCAATGGAAGAGATCGTGGCCAGCTGTCAATGTGATCCTGGCAAGAATTACGGTCATAATCACGGCCGTGGAAAGGGCTTAGACCGTGGTTTTGTCCAGAAGCCTCTCCTAGGCTCGTTAAGCCATGATTCGGTGCATGGCTTGTGTTGGCAAGGTTCCATGAGTCCTCCTTAGCCCTTATCTTGCATTCCAATGAGTCCGGAAGTGTGTCATCTCGAGGAATGATCCTCGGATGTATAGATTAGGCTCTTAAATCTCCCAAAATACCTACAAAGCAAGCAAAAGTCCGAGTAGACGTCTATCTCGACAAAATACGTGATTTGAGTGCAAACGCCGTGAACTAATGCTAAACCATGCATGAATGAGCGGAAAATCTATCTAAATGAGTGTCTAAATCTAGATCATAAATCGTGTTATCAAAACCCATTTTGTGCCAATGACGGATTGATGCTTTGGTCTTGTATTAAGAGTCCAAAACTTGTTCCTCTCAAACTTATTTAATTTATTTTGCATGGAAATGATCCAGACGGGTTCTTGAAGAGCTTGAACATAATTCTTTAGCTCAATAAGAGACACGAACGCAGAGAACGCACATAGGTTGTTTACTTTGGATCGAGTTTGAACTCCTGTGTTTGGATCTGAGATCACATTCTCTTGTGGATGGTATGAAGAGTGTCGAAACTTCCTTCGTTTGTAAGATGGAACAGATCTTGATGATTGAGGCTCATATGCTTGACTAGATTCGGGCACCGTTGAAGTGTTGCCCTTGGAACCTGATAGCATGTATTATTCTCTATATTTTGGGATTGGTTTAGACATTTTATCTTTATAAATCTACATGTATGGATGTATATTCTTTGATTATATTGTTGTTTTGTCTACCTTTGCGGGAATCGAGGTCTACACCTAGTTTCGTTGTAATTGTAGGGAAAATGGAACTTTTTGGACCGAAATGGAGCTAAGGAAGCTAAGGAGTCATTGGAGCTACATTCTGGAGCATTGATGAGTTATAAGAAGAGCTCAGGAAGCATGGAAATGATTTAGAATATTGATTTTGGACCAGATTAGAGAGTTTCATTCTCAGCTAAGACTCACCTCGGTTAACTACAGTATCACCTCGACCGAGGTGATCTTCACGAGCGTCTCGACCGAGGCAAAGTGATGAACGGCCATAAGATCTTTATTTTTGGCTGAGATCTTCTATTTTTGGAAAGTAAATATCACATATTTTAGGATGGATTTCTGGAAGGAAGCATGTCTTGTTGGCTGATATATTTTGGAAGAAAGGAAGATTGCAAGATATTTTAAAGAAGGAAATTATCTTTTTAAAATATTTTATCATTGGAAGATAATTCTCCTATATATAGAGGCTGATTTTCTGGAATTCAGCCATCTTCGGATCACCAATTTTCTGAAGAGTTTTGAAGGAAGTTTTGAAGGTTGAAGATCAAGGAAGGAAGAAATCTAGTTTTGAAGTTGGCTTTGAAGAAGTTTGTAAGATTTTCTTAGTTGGTTTGATTGTTGTCTTTTCTGATTTGTGATTAGGGAACACTGATTGTTTGTTTGTTTGATTGAGTTATTGAGACCTTTGTCTTAAGGTTTTCTTGTTTGAATATTGATTCCTTTCTTTTATATTTGATTATGGTTATCATGATGATTGTTGGCTAAGTTCTTTATGCAATTCTAGGGTGATTTGCTGAAAGTTGTGGGAAAGACGATGAAAGAATGAGCTTTACCTCAGTGGACCCTGAAAGCTCGAGCCTTTACCTTAACCGACGAACACCACGGTCAGTCGTGGAACATCTCGACCGAGATGGTACATGAACTGAGCGAGGCGAGACCTTTCCTGATCCTTATCTGAGTTAAAGTTTCATTTTGCCAAATCCAATCCTTGTTATACCTTTCTTGGTTCAACGCAAGCCTAGGATGAGACTTTACCCGGTGATTCCTTTGTTTGTTTACCCAAGATCATGAGTGTAGGTAATAAAGGTTTATCCTTTATTGGGGTTTGAGTGTGCCTTCATCCCATCTTTGAGAGTTAGCCTGAGACTTACCCGTTAAAGGTTGATTCTATCCCCTTGGGTGGTGTGTTGGTTTAAAATTATAGTTCCTTTCCTTAGTACCTTGAGACTTACCCGGTGATAGGATCTTTGGTTTGGGATAGTGAGTAGTGAGACTTACCCGGTGATCTATTCCCACCTTAGAAACACCTTCCCTTTGTAAACCTCAGCTTTGTCCATGTTATCTTTTGAGATCTTGAGTCAGAACCACAACTGGATGCTTTAATCTCTAGAATCCGCATTCCCTTTACATGGTTATTACATCATCTTTGATAGATTTGCATGTTGCGTGTTTTATTTTATTTGACAACCTGAATTACCGATCTTTGTTTCACCATAGTCCTTGTTTTCGACCCTGGAATTCTTGATTTTATTGCTATCGATCCGTACACTACGGGTTCGCTTATTGCAATTATTCTTGGTATAAATATTAAAGCTTGCATACACCTCTTGGAGCGAACAAGTTTTTGGTGCCGTTGCCGGGGATTTGGTCAAGACCAAGTTCGGTTACTGTTGTCTTTCGGGGCGATTGCCCTTGCTGCTATTAACCACTTTACTTGAGTGATTTTGCAGGATCTTTCCTTAGGTTTATGCGAATAACTCGTGCTGGAAAGGAAATCATTCCTTACGATCCTGAACCAGAAAAGACCTACAAAAGAAGATTGAAAGAAGTTAAGATGGCAAATCAAGATAATCGCAATCTTGAAGACGAATTGAAGGAGGCATTGGAACTTCTGCGCCTCAATAAAGAAGAACTACAACGAGAGAGAGACGAGACTCGCGCACGAACTGAAGGAATTGAAGCTGATACGGCCGCTCTAAGGGCTTAGTTTTTACCTCGACCGAACCCAGATGCTCGACCGAGGTAGGATCCAATCTTAGTTGCCCCGTCCGAGATACACCCACCACCTCGGATGCCTATCCGAGATATTCTTTTTGTTGGAGTTCCACGAACCCTAGGTTAGAAGATGGACCCTAATCAGCAAGTAAGGCGTCCAAGAGTCAACCTAGGAGATCCACCTGAGAATGATTATGAACTTCGACCGCAAGTTCTAACTATGATTCAACAATATCAATTTGGAGGTTTGGAGAGAGAATCTTCACATCAGCATTTGCAAAACCACGAGATTCTGATGGAGACTTTGAGACCATCAAGATTGGAGAACAACAATTACAAGTTAAGGCCTTTCTACTTCTCTTTGAAAGACAAGACGCTTGTTTGGTATCAATCTCTTCCGCCTGGAAAAATCAAGACTTGGGAAGAGATGACAATTTAATTTCTTACTAAGTTCTTTCCCCCTTCAAAAACCGTTGAATTGAGGGGCAAGATCAATGCTTTTATTATGAAGGACAAAGAGAGTTTGTCCAGGTCATGGGAGAGGTTCAAGGACCTTTTGTTGGATTGCCCACATCATGGGATTCCAAAGATCGAGTTGTTAGAGATATATTTCAAGGGTTTGGATGGAGATACTCAATTCAAGCTCCAATTACTTTCCGTCAGCACTTTCATGGATATGCCAATAGATGAAGCTTGGGATTTCATTGAAAAGTAAGCTTTACACATGGAGAAATAGTCCCATCAATGAGTTGAAGATGGATCAAGGAGAGTTAGCTTCCAAGATACATCATCAAATGGAGTTCAACTCACATCACTTAACAATGAAGTAAAGCAACTGAAGGAGCTTTTAGTAGCTCAAACAAAAAAGGAGCAAGATGGTGGATACCAAGGAAGAAACAATTATCAAAGGCTGCGGAACAACAACTACAATAACAACAACAGAAACTCCAACAACAACAAATGGAGAGGAAATCAACAAAATTCCGGTAACCCTTATTCTCATGCTGAAAATACTCTTAACGCCCACTCTTCTTCTTATACTCCATTAAGAACCCAAGAGTCTGCATCAAGTTCATCCCAGCCACCAAAGAAACCAGATGTTGTGCTGGAAGCAATTTTGATCAAGCTCAACGCTATGGAGACATCGATGAATTCATTTTCGAAGGCACAAAAAGCCTTAGAGCAACAATTTTTCAACAACGTGAATGAAGCGCCAAGAGATTCAGGGAAGCTCCCAGCAAAGACACAGAGCAACCCAAAAGGACAGATCATGGTTATCACAACACGTAGTGGATTGAAGACTGTTGATCCAGTACCTCGGTCGAGCCCCGACCAGATGAGGAACACCTCGGACCAAGATAAGACGAGGAACACCTCGGTCGAGGTGCCAACTGAGATGGAGCCCTAGAAAGCAAAAGAAAAATCTGAAGTTTATGTTTCACCTTCTGCTTATAAACCACCACTCCCGTTCCCTCATTAAAGGGTGCGGGCACATCTAGACAAGCACTTTAATAAGTTTCTTGACCTTATGAATAAACTACATATTAATATCCCTTTTGTTGATGCCATTGTAGGGATGCCCGCTTATGGGAAGTTTTTGAAAGAGATCTTATCAAGGAAGGGGAAGCTGGAAGACTTTGGTGAAGTAAGGATGACCTCTAGGTCTTCGAAGCTCATTCAAATCATGAAGGAGAAGATGCCACGTAAATTAAGAGATCCCGGTTCATTTTGCATTCTCATCCAAGTTGGGGATGTAACCTATGATGCGCTTTGTGATCTAGGAGCCAGCGTGAGCATCATTCCGCTGGAGCTTTGTGAGAAAGTCGGACTTGGAGAGCCCAAGCCCGTGAAAATGACGTTATACATGGCGGATCGTTCAATTACCCGTCCCGTGGGTATCTTGGAGGATGTTCCCATCAAGTTAGGTAATTTCTACATACCTATAGACTTTGTTTTGATTGATATTCCCGCATATTATCCCATCCCTTTCATTCTCGGGAGACCATTTTTGTAAGAGCCTAGTTGTTGAGTTGTTGAGAGAGTGAGCTGAGGGCCAGGATTTAGCCTGGACCACCCCTACAGGTTGTCTGGGCCGCACTTGCGGCTCACAAAGTCCGCCCCTGCGGCTCTGTGTGGTTGCAACCGTCTTCTTTGACCGGTCACCACAGCTGTAACACTGTCATCCCTTATCTGCAGTAATGCAAACGAGGGGTAACTCTGACGTCTCTAGTCTCGTCTAGAACCAGATGCTCCTCCAACTCAACTGGCCCGCCCAGTGCGTTGCCTTTTCTTAGACCGTCCCGTCTGAGAAGCTCTCCTCTGACTAGCTCGCTCCCTCTCATGAGCAGAAGCCCGGTCCTGATAATCAGCTAGGGACTCGCAATGGAATCTTGCCATATATGAGTGTGTGCTCTCCCTCAGTTGACGGGAGAACAGGTACACATGCTGGTCTTCAAATGGTGCATTTGGACCCAGCAAAGCTAACTTAGTCTGGAAGTGGGGGATGGCGTATGCAATAGGTACATCCTCAAAACCGGCCTGTATAAAATCCTGCAGCTTCTCCCTCCTCAGTGAGGCAGGGCAGAACTGCTCTCTAATCATGCTCCTCATGCGGTCATAGCTAGTGGTTTTGGCTCATATTGTCCTCCAACACTGATGTGCAAGGTCACAAAATAGAGACTGAACAAACTCTATCCGTCTGTCCTCAGGACATCTAATAGACTCTAAAGCGGAGTTTACATGTCCTATCCAAACATCGGTCTCTAAAATGTGTGATATCATGCTGATGTGTTTATCCTTACATGATTGTGATTGTGCTTAAGCATTACTCTATATATGTGTATGGATAGCTAATGGTTTATTGCCATGTTGTAGATGCCCTACAGGATAGACGTGTTGTTGGGTGATCTAGCAGAGTGGCAGGCCGAGGACCTCTCGTGCATAGGATGATTGAGTATTTTGGGGTGGTTTACCTTTTCCCTCCTGCGTGAGGATGATCTTTTGTTATGTCATGTGTGAAGACGTTGTTGTTTATACTCGGCTATGTTGTTTTACCTTTTGGGTGTTTCATATGTTTGTTATGATAGCATGAGTTGTCATTTATACCGACCTATGTTTTATTGACTGCCCCACTGTGTGGCTGTGATAACCTTTCCCTTTCATCCCGCCGTGGAGTCTGGGAGGTTCTCTGATGTCAGGCCAGACTGGTTTATAGGAAGGGCGCAATACACTCCCACAGGGTACACGGATTATGTGACCGATACTCGTACAGCTGGATATAACACTCAAAGGTGAGGATATATCGGTCCTCGTGTAACATACTTTCATTTATCTATTTATATACGACTTGAGTGAATGACTATTATATAAAGATGTTAAAATGGGTAAATGTGGGTCAGAAGACACCTCAGCAGCAGACACAGGGACAGTAGAGAGTCCCGGTTCATCTTTCTACTCAAGGATCTGCTCCCGGGCCGAGTAGAGGTAGAGGTCGTGGTGGGAGTGCCACTAACGTCAAAGAAGCTTAAGGTAGAGTTTTGAGTTGAGGAGTGTAGAGGATTTGCCTGCACCGGCTGCTACAATTACCATTCTGCTTCATGGTTTACCTGTTAGAGTCTTGTTTGATACTGGTGCTACGCATTCATTTATTTTTGATACATGTGTTAAGCGTCTGATTTTAGCTACTATAGAGAGGATACCCTTTACTATAGGGTTACCTGATGGTAGCCGGGTTATAGGTACCCGTGAGATACGTAGTTGTCCCCTTCGTTTAGGGACTCGTGTTTTGCTTGTTGACTTCTTAGTCATGTCATTGATGCATGAAGAAGTCATATTAGGTATGGATTGGATGCGTAGACACCGTGCGGTTTTGGATGTTGGTAGACGGACGGTTACAGTCTCTACCGAGGTTGGTCAAATTGAGGTCTTCCGAGGTTGGGACCTTGGGAAGACAGGATCCGTCACCAGTGTCGTACGAGAAGCTAGACTAATAGCACAGGGATGTGATGCCTTCTGGTGTTATGCCATGAAGGTTAGAGAGAGTCAAGCAATAGAGGACATACTAGTGGTTTGTGAGTTTATAGACGTGTTTCCAAAGCCGTCGAGCTTGCCGCCTCAAAGGAGTGTGGATTTCACTATCGAGTTAGAGCCTTGTATGAGACCCATCTCGAAGGCCCTGTATCATATGGCGTCTGTCGAGATGTTGGAGCTGAAGAAGAAACTCGAGGAGTTGGCTGAGAAGGGCTTCATATGCCGTAGTGTTTCACTATGGGGTGCACCTGTCCTCTTCGTGTGGAAGAAGGACGGATCGTTGAGACTGTGCATTGATTATAGAGAGCTGAACAAGGTGACCATCAAGAACAGGTATTCACTGCCTCGTATTGATGATCTACTTGATCAACTTCAGGGAGCTACAGTCTTCTCCCGGATTGATCTGCGCTCAAGATATCACCAGTTGAGGGTGAGAGAGCAGGAGGTACCTAGGACGGCATTTTGTACCTGTTATGGACACTACGAGTTTGTGGTGATGCCATTTAGGCTGACGAATACCCCAACAGTCTTCATGGAGTTGATGAACAATATCTTCATTGACTTCCTTGATCAGTTTGTGGTGGTCTTTATTGATGACATTTTGGTATACTCTCGTGGCACAGAGGAGCATGCCGGTCATTTGAGGACAGTTTTGCAGTTTCTGAGGGATAGAGAGCTGTATGCGAAGCTCTCTAAGTGCAAAATCTGGATGTCTGAGGTTGCTTTACTTGGACATATCGTCTCCGCCGACGGGATTATGGTTGACCCGGCGAAGATTAAGTCTGTTGCTGCATGGACGATACCGACGAACGTCAAGGAAGTGCATAGCTTTCTTGGCCTAGCCAGTTATTACAGACGCTTTATGGAGAGATTTTCTGTGATTGCTCATCCACTGACGAGTCTTTTGAGGAAGACTACCATATTTGTGTGGACTGACCAGTGTGCCCAGAGTTTTAAGGAGTTGAAGAGGCGTTTGACTTCTGCTCCTGTCTTGGCACAACTAGAGGGTTCTGATGATTTTGTGGTCTACAGTGATGCATCCAAGCTAGGCTTGGGATGTGTTGATGTAGAGAGGCAGAGTGATTGCATATGCATCTCTCCAACTGAAGACGTATGAGGAGAACTACCTGACTCATTCTCTGGATGTGGCAGCGGTAGTTCATGCTTTAAAGATCTAGAGGCATTACCTGTATGGTGACACATGTCAGATCTTCACAGACCATAAGAGTTTGAAGTACACTTTCATGCAGCGGGAGTTGAATAACCGCCAGCGTCGATGGCTTGTGTTGATCAAGGACTTTGATCTTGAGATTCTGTATCATCCTGGAAAGGCGAATGTTGTAGTTGACGCCTTGAGAAGGAAGACGCCTCGAGAGAAGGCGATTGCCAGATTGACAGTACAGCCTCAGTTTTAGAGGGATCTAGCTTGGCTAGAGCTGGACATCTAGTTTCCTGATGAGGATGCCAAGTTATATGCTTTAGAGGTTTTACCTAGTCTTTTGGATGAGATCCAACAGAAGCAGGGGACCTGCACGACTGTGATAAGGATCAGAGAGAGAATGTCTCGTGGAGAGGCACCACAGTTCTCCATTGGGGTTGATGGAGTGATGAGGCGACATAATCGTATCTGTGTACCTGCCGATGTAGAGTTGAGACAGAGGATCTTGCAGGAGGTTCACTGTACACCTTACTCAATACATCCAGGTACGAGTAAGATGAACCATGATGTAAGACGTTCATATTGGTTGGGAGGGCTGAAGCCCGATGTAGCCAGATTTGTGGCTCAGTGTGCGACCTGTCAACATATCAAGGTAGAGCATTTCAGACCTGTGGGTGAGCTCCATGCACTTCCAGTACCACAGTGGAAGTGGGAGGACATCTCCATGGACTTTGTGACCAGATTGAGACCCAGTAGGAGCTTTGATGCTATCTGGGTTGTTATTGACAGACTAACGAAGACGGCACATTTCATTCCTATCAGAGAGACGTGGCCAGTGAGTAGATTAGCTGAGGAGTACACTAGACAGATAGTGAGACTCTATGGGATACCGAGGACGATCGTCTTTGATCGAGATGGACGGTATACCTCGAGGTTTTGGCAGCATATTCAGACTACTTTGGGGACGAGTCTACACTTCACGACTGTGTTTCACCCCCAGAAAGATGGTCAGTCTGAGAGGACCATCCAGACCTTGGAGGATATGCTGCGAGCTTGTGTGTTGGATTGGGGACAAGGATGGTTTGATTATCTCCCACTTGTTGAGTTCTCATACAACAACAGCTGGAATGCATCTATTGGGATGGCTCCTTATGAGGCACTATATGGGCGTAGATGTCGTACACCTTTATTCTGGGATGAGTCTAGCAGTATTAGTGGGATAACGCTAGAGCATATTCAGGATGATATGGATCGAGTAGCGCTGATTACAGAGAGGATGCTGGCTGCACAGAGTCGCCAGAAGTCATATGCAGACCGAAGGCGTCAACCTCTAGAGTTCAGGGTAGGAGCTCATGTTTGGCTGAGAGTATCTCCGACGCATGGCATCAAACTTTTTGGCATAAAGGTGAAGTTGAGTCCCCGATATATCGGTCCTTTTTGGATACTGGATAGAGTTGGGAGGGCAGCCTACAGATTAGCATTGCTTCCGAGGTTAGAGGGTGTTCACCTTGTGTTCCATGTGTCTCAGATGAGGGAGTATATACCAGATCCGAGGCACATTATGAGTTGTGATGATTTGGTGATGGAGCTAGACCACACCTTTGCTGAACATCCGATTGCAGTCTTAGAACGAGGTGTGAGACGCCTGCATTCGAAGGACATTCCCATGATGAGGGTACAATGGTCTAGACGTGGACTTCAGGAGGCTACATGGGAGACTGAGGATCGTATCTAGAGGAACTATCTAGGGTTTGATGTTGAGATAGATGCACCTAGGGTCGATGAGTAGATCTTAGTGCTATCTTGGTGAGTATATGATTATATGCTTATATGCTTTGATGTGTTTATTCCATGCTAGCTATGATGTGATTGACGATCTTATTAGATCTTGATATGCTAGTGTGATGTATGTTATAGTTGGAGATGATTATTTCCTCCAACCTATTTGCGTATGATTTATGTTTATAGCTGGAGATGGTTCTTTCCTCCATGCTATTTGAGTTTGATTAGGATTCAACTGGAGATGGTTCTTTCCTCCATGCTACTTTTATGGACATAGTTTATGTGGAGATGTTATTCCTCCATGTGATGTATATGATTATGATTTGGCTAGAGATGTGATTCCTCTATGCCTTGTGATGTGGTATAGCGAGAGATGTGATTCCTCTACGCCTTTGGGTAGCGTTATGGCCCTGTTTTCTGGAGTTGATGATTCCTCCATATTTATGTTTGAGGTTATAGATTGGTATAGGTTATGACCTTCTGAGCGGAGATGTTGATAGAGAGAGAGAGAGAGTTATACATCGGCTTATGGGTCTGAGAGGATTTGGGATTTTGCAAGTTTCGGGACGAAACTTGTTTTTAGGGGGGTGAGATGTAAGAGCCTAGTTGCTGAGTTGTTGAGAGAGTGAGCTGAGGGCCAGGATTTAGCCTGGACCGCCCCTGTTTCTCCCAGTGGCCGCCCCTGCGGGTTGCCTGGGCTACACCTGCGGCTCTATGTGGCTGCAACTGTCTTCTTTGACCCTTTGACCCGTGCTTTACCTTTTCACCCCTTTATAAGCCTTTTCTTCTTCCTTCTAATGAGGGTTATCTCTCTCTCCTACGTACATCTTCTTCTCCTCTCTTCTCCCTTGGATCATCTTTGATCTTCTCTTGAGTTTTGTGTGAGTTTGAGAGCTTTGATGTTAGGCTTGTTGTTGATTATTTATGATGGTTGTTGTTGTGCCTTGTGGGCCAGCTTGAGGTTGTGTTGTTGTTGTGTTGATCTTCTGGAAGTTCAGCTTGGTAAGTTTCCACGGCTTTCCTCCTACCTTTCTTCTTTCCTTTATCTCTTCCCTCTTTTCTTAGTCTAGTCTAGATTCCTTAGGTTTGGATCTTTCTTCAGCCATGTTTGGCTTGTGTTAATGTATATATATGTATGTTCTGTATGTATATGATGTTGGAGTGAATGAGTGAAGGATCGAAAGAAGAAGTGAAGAAAGGGCTGAAGTTGTGCCCTTTGTTGTCCAGCCGCCACTGCGCCACCTTGCAGCCGCCCCAACGCCAGTCCAGAGCTGCCCCTACGCCACGTGGGATCCTCCCCTACAGCCACCTACATCTGCAAGGTCCTGCAAGGTTCTGCAGGTGTGTGTTGCTGCTAGGCTTGCTTTAGGATGTCTTTGTTCCCGCCCTTCCTAATGTGAGTGTATAGGATCATGCTAGATGTGTGAGGATGTGTTTTGATGAGGTTATGATCCATATATTCCTTGTATGGCCTTTGAGGTTTATTTGGTTGTGAGGTTAGCTTGAGGATGATCCTATGGATTCCTTTGGGTCTAGGTGTGACCCTTGCGTTGTTAGGAGATTGATATATCTCTTTATGCCCTGTTTATAGGTTGTGTTGTCCCTCCAGTGTAGAGGTGATCGTGATTGAGGTTGATCGAGGTTGAGGTAAGTCCGTAGGACTTACTTAGCTATCATCCTTATATTGGGTGTTTGCATGAGTGGTGTGTGTTTCATATGTTTGCTATGATAACATGAGTTGTCGTTTATACCGACCTATGTTTTATTGACTACCCCACTGTGTGGTTGTGATAACCTTTCCCTTTCATCGCACCGTGGAGGTTGGGAGGTTCTCTGATGTCAGGCCAGACTTGTTTACAAGAAGGGCGCAATCCACTCTCATAGGGTACACGGATTGTGTGACCGATGCTCGTACTACAATTTCTAGCAACTTCGGGTGGCAATGTGGATTGTAAGAACGCCAAGTTGAAATTCAACATTGGTGGCGATCATGTGGAGTTTGCATTGCTGACTGCAATGAAGGAAGAGCCGCTAGAGGATGACATCTTCAACATCTATGATGAAGAAGAATCTAGAGAATTGGTGAGCTCTATCCTTATTGAAGATCCTCTTGAAATAGTTCTAAGTTTTAGTTTGATGGAGGAAGGTATATATGTCTTTTGTGATGCAGATGTGCGAAGATTGAAAGCATTGGAAGCAGATCTAGGAGCTAGATTTGATAAACTGATTCAGGAGAAGAAAAGTACATTAGGTTTCGATCCCAGTTCCAGTACCTCGACCGAGGCACTTTCTAGAGCAACCGGGGTTCTCTTATTTGAAGAACACCTCGGTCACCCACCTCGGACCCAGACCAAGACAACAGACGAGATGAAGTCAATTGAGACTTACGTCAGTCCAGCACTTCGATCTACACTAGAGAGAGAAGGAACAGATCCACCTCAGAAAGCACCCCCAGTTTTGGAGCTTAAACCACTCCCGACTCACTTGAGGTATGCTTTCCTTGGTCCGGATTCTACCTATCCCGTTATTGTTAACGTATCTCTTTCTGAAAATGAATTGTCTAAATTGATGCATGTGCTGAAGAAACATAGAAAGGCTTTGGGTTATACTATTGATGATCTTGTTGGTATTAAGCCTTCTTTTTGTATGCATAAGATACTAATGGAGGACGATCATAAGACTTCACGGAAACCTCAAAGACGGTTAAATCCGATCATGAAAGAGGTTATGAAGAAGGAGATTCTTAAGTTGTTGGATGCAGGTATCATATTTCCCATATCGGATAGCAAGTGGGTGAGCCTAGTGCATGCAGTTCCAAAGAAAGGAGGGATGACCGTTGTGACAAACAAGAACAACGAGTTGATTCCTACTAGGACCATTACGGGTTGGAGGATGTGCATTGATTATAGGAAGCTAAATGTGGCAACTCAAAAGGACCATTTCCCTTCCCTTCATCGACCAAATGCTTGAACGGTTAGCTCAACACTCCCGTTTTTGCTATTGAGATGGTTATAGTGGCTTCTTTCAGATTCCTATCCATCCGGATGATCAAGAGAAGACCACTTTCACTTGTCCATGGGGGACATTTGCTTATCGAAGGATGGCATTCGGATTGTGTAACGCACTTGCTACTTTTTAGTGTTGTATGATGGCTATCTTTTCCGAGTATATAGAGGAGATCATGGAGGTATTCATGGATGACTTTTTGGTATATGGTTCCTCTTTTGATAATTGTTTGGCTAACCTTTCTCTAGTGCTACAACGTTGTCAAGACACTAATCTTGTTTTGAATTGGGAGAAGTGTCAGTTCATGGTTAGCAAAGGAATTGTTTTAGGGCACCTCGTTTCCAACCGAGGTATCGAGGTCGATCGAGCTAATATCGAGACTATTGAGAAACTTCCTCCCCCTTGTTCTGTTAAGGGTGTGCGGAGTTTCCTCGGGCATGCAGGTTTCTACAGGAGGTTCATCAAGGATTCCTCTAAAATCTCTAAACCGATCACGAATCTTTTAAATAAGGATGTTGTTTTTGAGTTTTCGCAGGAATGCCTTGATGCTTTTTACAGGATAAAGGAAGCGTTGATTACCGCTCCCATCATTCAACCTCCCGATTTGACCTTGCCCTTTGAGATCATGTGTGATGCTAGTGGCGTGGCCGTAGGAGCGGTACTTGGACTGAAGAAGGATGGCCGGACCAACGCCATTTACTATGCTAGCAAGACGCTAGATGAAGCTCAACTGAACTACGCCACCACCGAAAAGGAGCTTTTGGCAGTTGTTTATGCTTTTGGGAAATTTCACTCTTACTTAGTGGGAGCGAAAGTTATTGTTTACACTAACCATGCAGCTATTCGTTACTTGCTGGCTAAGAAAGACGCAAATCCGCGCCTCATTCGTTGGATTCTCTTTCTTCAAGAGTTTGACCTAGAGATCCGCAATAAGAAGGGATCCGAAAATTCTGTTGCGGATCACCTCAGCCGGCGACCTCCCACCTCGCTCGAGAAAGATGACCTACCCATTGATGATTCATTTCCCGATGAGCACTTGCATTTATTAAAACTTTGGATAAAATCCTTCGTTTTACCCCATGATGAAGATGAAGTATGGGGTGAGGACACCTTACACAGTGTTTGAGGATGGCGTTAGGTCCAGCTAGCGACCTTAAACCAAGCGCTTCTTGGGAGGCAACCCAAGGTATTGCTTTCTTTTCCCTTTTCTAGCTTAGTTTTAGATAGTTTGCTTCGTTTGGTTTTTGCATCCTCTAGACAGGAACCAGATACTCTCTAAGGAAGGATTACAACTCAGGAGCTACACTAGAAGGATAGAAGTTCGAGAAATTGAGAAGACGGAGCTTGACTGAGACACATCTTGGGTGCTGTCATAGTACCTCGACCGCGATGTTCTTGGTCAACCGACGCGACTAGGTCTGACAATCCGCTCTAACACCTTGGTCCACTCAGGAACATCTCGACCAAGGTGTAATCAAATTCAGCGAGGGGTATAAAAGGCGAGACGGTTTCTCACTCTTCCCACCTTTTCCCTCTCTACAACCGACCATGACCGCGGCGAGCACTCCACTCAAATTCCCAATTCTTGCTCGTTTTCCACGTTTCTTGGCTTAAAATCACCGGAGGAAGATAGAGATTCAGTTTCCAAGCAACAAACAGCAAGGAAAACGCTTCAATCTACAGAATCTGGGGTATTTCATTCCAAACCCTAACTCCCTTCTTTTTTTGTCGATTTTGAGTAGATCTAGCTTTAGTTGCCATAGTTTGTTGGTGAAAAGAATATAAGTACCCCATATGAAGCTTTTGGTAGTGTTTTTGGGGGAAAAAGCTTACAGATTCAGGAGTTGCGTTCGAATAGCAGTTCGCCTCGGTCCAATCGACTGTGTCTCGGCCGAGGTGTTCTTGGGAAACCGAGGTGTTCTTCATCTAGAAAATGAATAACAGATCTGATCGACAGTTGGCCTTGAGAGACAGGCCCAGCAGTTCACACCATTCTTCTCCTTCCTTAGCTTCTCAGTTTTCCATTCCGGTGATCCATGAGCTACACTAGAAGGATTATGACAGGATTTGCGGGCGCCCCATCATTGCCCCGTGATTCCTAGATGTTGTTGCCTTCGAGTGCCTCTATGTGGCGATGAACTTGAGGAAGATGATCTCCATGGTTGGTTTGGAGGAGTTCATGACTATCAGAGCGCCGGCCTATCTGGAGCCGACGATGGAGTTTGTGAGTTCGGTGACTTACGTGTCGGAGCATAATGGGATCAAGTACCGGCTGTTCAACAGGAACTACACAGTTCCTATGGATCAGTTTAGGGAGATTTTCGGTTTCCCTACACCTACTATTGTTGACTTTCCTTCTCGAGCGGTAGCTCGGAGCTTCTGGGGCGAGATAGCCCATGTTACAGATCATAGACACAGGTGGCAGCCCGGAGATTCCCTTGGAGCGCATCATTTTCCACCTAGCCTTCCGCCTTGCTCGCCGGATCTTTAGTGAGACACTCCTGGCGCGTGCTGAGACGCCCTAGAAGATCCGTCAAGGGGAGCTTTTGAGTTTGTTCTGTATGGTGAAAAGAGGAGTTCCGGACTTTGCTGCCATGCTGGCAGATGACCTACACAAGATCAAGGGGAAGTCGAGGAGCGATATCTGCTATGGTGGGTTGGTGACCCACATCGTCACTTCCATGGGCTTTGGCTTATCAGCTTGTACACTTGTCGCGGCTGCGAAGTCACTAGGATTGCTGGAGATGATCACTCACCGCATTCTCGTCCCTCGTGGCCTTGGCACAGCTTACATTGCCATGTCATGGGAGACGAAGTCACCTCAGGACATTATGTGGTCGTCTTAGTTTTCTGTCTTTGATCATCAGCATTGGTTTGCTGCTTGGTTCCCTTATATGTAGGATGTTAGAGATGCAGCAGCTGATGATGATGATGATGAGGGGTATGTAGGAGGAGCTGCCATCGAGACCGGTACTGACACTAATGGACCTAGTGCTCCCGTTGTTGACCTTGATGACGAGGCAACGGAGGATGAGAGAGCAGTACCACCATCACCGCCACCTCAGCGCAGATCCTGCCGCCGTAGAGATCCCGAGGCCCACCGACGGATTGATGAGCTGACTGATCAGATGATTGACTCCTACGCAACCCTGATAGTTGACATTACTAGGCGCTTCGCTGAGGAGCGCCGACACATTGAGAGATGGACTCATCGTATGGAGGATAGCCAGCATTACCAACACCGTATGATGGATCTGCAGTATCAGCATGTCATGGGCTATCCGTCCGATCCTTCCCAGCATCCCTACATTCCACATCCACCACCACCACCTGGTGACAAGGACTAGAGCTTCATGGATTTCTTTTCTTTATTTATTATGCAGTTCAGCTAGGTCCGGTGAGTATTTTGTTCCTTAGACTTATATTTGACCCATTGGGACAATGTGTCCCAAGTATGGGGTATGTGGATGTATTATTCGACTTATGTGACTTATGTGTATGTCTTGTATGACTCTATCGGATATTATTGTTTTATTTGGCTCTATGTGCTTATCTGCCATTGCATGCATACATATAGGTTTCTGTTTGAGAAAAACGTCAAAATTGATTTGAAAAACAAAAATTTTATGGCTCGACCGAGACGTTCTTGGGCAATCGAGGATGAACACCTCGGATGACGTCAGAACACCTTGACCGAGATGGTTCTTAACTGAAAAGTTTTCGAAACGATTTTGTACTTCTGTTCTGGATATGACCTCAATGATGATATTTGTTTGCAGATTGGTTTTGAACTCTTTATATGCTCGAAAGGTTTTATGATATGTTTAAGTTGCAAAATGCTTTGTTTGAAATTCTACCATGTTTAATACTTTGTTTTTATCAAAATTATGTTGGATTTGAAGGTTGACTCCTCATGATGACTTCTATCACATTCTTCCTTGGATGATTAAGGTACTTCATTCTCTTCTTCTTCTTCTTGATCATGCTTAGCCCCTCATATACATATTTGCCTCCCTTTACCTATCCGGGAATTTGGAAGCAAGTGACAAAAAGCAAGTGACGCGAAGTTGAGATTCTGGTTGAAAGTGTTAAAAAAAGAAACAAATTAGGCTTGGGGAAGTCAATCATGATGATGAGTAACTCGGCACCATGCACATAGCCTGGTGTTTGTGTCTAGCCAAAGTCGGATTGAGTGATATTCTTGACAGGTCATGGTATGTGCATCAAGGGTTTGAGGCATCTCGAGAAATTGATGATTGTTGATCTCCTAGGCTTCGGTTATTGTGCACTTCTATCCATGCTCCCAAAAAGTAAAGTAAAAAAGGTGAAAATAAGCAAAGCTTATTGGTGGAAGATGTTCAAAGAAAGTGAAGTAAGATCCTATTCCCGGATTCTAGCACCACATTACCCTATATACATTCCACCCTGACACGTTTCTTGACCTCTTTTGGAAGTCCTTGAGACCTCGAGCTTCTTGATTGACTTGGTGGTTTAAACTAGATTGTACATGATTGAATTCGATAAATATGAATTATTATGCATTCTATGATTTTATGCAAAGATGAACAGCTTTCTTATATTTATAAAATGTTTTGACCATGTCTTTTTATTGCCATGAAGCATTCTCTTAGGATGATCCATGAGTGAAGCACACTCCAAAAAGTTTTGAAATGTTTTTTATTAATCTTTTTAATGACTTATAATCCATTCTATCTTGTATCTAAGATTTGGATCTTGCTTGGGGACAAGCAAGGGACAAGTATGGGGTATTTTGATAGCATGTATTATTGTCTATATTTTGGGATTGGTTTAGACGTTTTATCTTCATAAATCAACATGTATGGATGTATATTCTTTGATTATATTGTTGTTTTGCCTACCATTGCGGGAATCGAGGTCTACACCTAGTTTCGTTGTAATTGTAGGGAAAATGTCACGTTTTGGACTGAAATGGAGCTAAGGAAGCTAAGGAGTCATTGGAGCTACATTCTGGGGCATTGAGGAATTATAAGAAGAGCTCAGGAAGCATAAAAATGATTTAGAAGATTGATTTTGGACCACATTAAAGAGTTTCATTCTCAACTGAGACTCACCTCGGTCAACTATAGTATCACCTCGACTGAGGTGATCTTCAGGAGCATCTAGACCGAGGCGAAGTGATGAACGGCCATAAGATCTTTATTTTTGGCTGAGATCTTCTATTTTTGAAAAGTGAATATCACATATTTTAGGATGGATTTCTGGAAGGAAGCATGTCTTGTTGGTTAATTTTTTTTGGAAGAAAGGAAGATTGCAAGATATTTTAAAGAAGGAATTATCTTTTTAAGATATTTTATCTTTGGAAGATAATTCTCCTATATATAGAGGTTGATTTTATGGAATTTAGCCATCTTCAGATCACCAATTTTCTGAAGAGTTTTAAAGGAAGTTTTGAAGGTTGAAGATCAAGGAAGGAAGGAATATAGTTTGGAAGGAATCTAGTTTTGAAGTTGGCTTTGAAGGAGTTTGTAAGATTTTCTTAGTTGGTTTGATTGTTGTCTTTTCTGATTGAGGAACGCTAATTGTTTGTTTGTTTGATTGAGTTTTTGAGACCTTTGTCTTAAGGTTTTCTTGTTTGAATATTGATTCATTTCTTATATATTTGATTATTGTTATCATGATGATTGTTGGCTAAGTTCTTTATGCGATTCTAGGGTGATTTGCTGAAAGTTGTGGGAAAGATGATAAGAGAATAAGCTTTACCTCAGTGGACCTTGAAAGCTCGAGTCTTTAACTTAACCGACGAACACCTCGGTCAGTCGTGGAACATCTCGACCGAGATGGTACATGAACTGAGCGAGGCGAGACCTTTCCTAATCCTTATCTGAGTTGAGGTTTCATTTTGCCAAATCATATCCTTGTAATACATTTCTTGGTTCAACGCAAGCCTAGGATGAGACTTACCCGGTGATTCCTTTGTTTGTTTACCCAAGATCATAAGTGTAGGTAATAAAGGTTTATCCGTTATTGGGGTTTGAGTGTGCCTTCATCCCATCTTTGAGAGTTAGCATGAGACTTACCCGGTAAAGGTTGATTCTATCCCCTTGGGTGGTGTGTTGGTTTGAGATTATAGTTCCTTTCCTTAGTACCTTGAGACTTGCCCGGTGATAGGATATTTGGTTTGGGATAGTGAGTAGTGAGACTTACCCGGTGATCTATTCCCACCTTAGAAATACCTTCCCTTTGCAAACCCCAGCTTTGTCCACGTTATCTTTTGAGATCTTGAGTCGGAACCACAACTGGATGTTTTATTCTCTAGAATCCGCATTCCCTTTACCTGGTTATTACATCATCTTTGATAGCTTTGCTTGTTGTGTGTTTTGTTTTATTTGACAACCTGAATTACCGATCTTTGTTTCACCATAGTCCTTGTGTTCGACCTTGGAATTCTTGCTTTTATTACAATTGATCCGTACACTACGGGTTCGCTTATTGCAATTATTCTTGGTATAAATTTTAAAGCTTGCATACACCTCTTGGAGTGAACGGATCCTATCTCAAGGCCTTTAATATGGGTTTCAAGGCCTTAAAACGGAGTTCTGACATCGCAGTTTTCTGTTTCAAGGTCTTGAAGATGTGTTTCAAGGTCTTGAGAGTTTTCTCCGGTATCTTGAATCTTTTCTTGCATATTTTATTCTTGATCTTTATGATCTTCTTCTTCATAAGAATTGTGATATTCTCGTTGATTCAGATTAAGATCTGCAAAACTCGATAAGCTTGTTATAAACTCGAATATTTTCCTCAACAATTTTGGTACGATTGTTATAAACTCGATAAGCTTTGCTATTGAAGCATATCCAATGAATATAACTTTATCACTACGTGCATCAAATTTCCCAAGATTATCTTTGCCATTGTTATGAACAAATCACGTACATCTAAAGGGTTTAAAATAAGAAATATTAGGTTTTCTACCCTTAAAGAGCTCATAAGGTGTCTTTTTCAAAATAGGGCGAATTAAACATCTATTCAAGATGTAATTTGCAGTGTTTACTGATTCTGCCCAAAAACGTTTTGGCAAACTATTTTCTAAAAGCATAGTCCTCGACATATCCTCTAGGGTGTGATTCTTACGTTCCACAACCCCGTTCTGTTGATGAGTTCTAGGAGCTGAAAAGTTGTGTAAAAAACAATTTTTGCACAAAACAAACCAAACTTAAGTTGATCAAATTCTCTACCATGATCACTTCTTATAGAAACGATTGGTAGTTTTTTCAAAGCTTGCAACTCCTTACACAATTTTGAAAACTCAAACAATACTTCAGATTTTTCCCGTAAGAATGATATCCATGTAAAACGAGAAAAATCATCGACAATATCAAGGATGTATTTTTTCCTTTGGGAGATTTGACACGCATAGGTCCACAAAGATCCATATGTAAAAGTTCAATGGGTCGAGAAGAACTTACAACCTTCTTTGGTTTGAATGAACCTCTTGTTTGTTTACCTTGTGTACAAGCTTTACATAGTTCATCTACCTTGAAGTTTAGTTTTGGCAAGTCACTTACCAAATCCTTTGAAAGTAACTTCTGCATCGTATGCATGCTTACGTGACCAAGGCTTCTATGC
Organism: Fagopyrum homotropicum; assembly: GCA_033239125.1. Classification (NCBI taxonomy): domain Eukaryota; kingdom Viridiplantae; phylum Streptophyta; class Magnoliopsida; order Caryophyllales; family Polygonaceae; genus Fagopyrum; species Fagopyrum homotropicum. The sequence goes on along the minus strand of BSWB01000007.1, from coordinate 58,487,779 downwards.
CAAAGCCTTGGATCATCAGTCAAGGCCTTGAGACACTTTAGCTTAGTTCCTAAAACTTGGTTAGTACTCATAGAATATTAATTGTTACATCTAGGAGCAGTAAGCACAATATCACCCGTCGTCTTGTCTTGAACTTCACATTTTTCTGAATCAAACATTACCTTGTTGTCTTAATCACATATTTGAGAGATGCTAAGCAAGTTATACTTCAAACCGTCAACAAGATATACATCATCAATAAAGTTAGATGAATTATAACATATTTTACCAATGTCAATAATGTCACACTTTCCTTTATCACCAAGCGTAATGAAATCAAATGATTGCTTCTTGAAATATAAGAATAGTGAACTTTTTCCACTCATGTGTTTTGAGCAACCACTATCTAATATCCATTTATGCTCCTTTACCTTGGTGATATCCTGGAAAACAACAAACATCGACCTTTCCGGGTCGACCAAATGACATATTTTTGTCCATATTCAAGCTCGGTCATGTTTGGTGGTCTAGTGTCTTTAGGAACCCAGATTTGCTTGACCTGTTTCCTTAAACATAGAGGATAAGCGTTTCTAATGATGTAAGGATCATTTCTTCTATATAGACATGTAGATTTATATGACCCTTTTTACAACAGTAGAAACATGTGGGAATATGAATACTTCTTTTACCCTTGACAAAGGTAGTAGTCGGTTTTCTAGGAAAACTCCTATCATAACCTATACCATTTTTGTTAAGTGAAGACTGTTGTTCACCCATCATTCTTTCAATATTGGCTTTTGAACGAGTGAATTTGACAAGTGCAGTCTTCTAGTCTTGACACGTCAAAGTTAGATCAACTTTCTCTTTCTCTAGATCGATATAGTTTCTATGAAGAGAAGAGAGGTTGTCCTTGAAAATCGTATTTTCCGATTCCAAGGCCTTGATACTATCATTAAGGTCTACCTTTTTCGTGTTAAGATTTTCAATCTCCAGAGACATCTCACTTAGTTGTTTCTCTTGTTCAAGAAGCTTTTCTCTCAAGGAACTTATCCTTACCCTATGTTCTTTATCACATATGATTATGTCTTTAAGGAATTGTGTGAGATCAGATTCAGGTTGGGACATGATAGTACTCACCACGGTATCAACGTAGAGATTTGTATCTTCTTCATGATCGGCCATAAGACAGAGGTTTTCTTGTTCTTTTTCGTCTTCTGATTCATTTGAGGAATCTTAATCACTCCATGAAGCTACCATAATATTCTTCTTTCGATCATTCTTCTTAAACTTGGTCCTCTTCTTTTGTGGACAGTCCTTAACGAGATGATCTGTTTCACCACATTCAAAACAAGTCAGAACTTTAGTTTTCTTATTTGAGTTAGAAAACTTACCTCGGGCTCGGGGTCTTGATGTTCGTGATATTCTCTATTGTTTGCAGACTGTTTCTTTATTTTGAGAATTCTCGCGAGACCCTTAGAGATCATGGCAATTGCATCTTCTTCATCGTCATTATCACCGTCTTCCTCTTCATATTGTAATTCATCCTTTTTCGATCTCAATGTTAGATTCTTTGTGTTAGATGGGAGCTCTCCGTCTTCTTCACCAAGAACCATTTCGTGTGTGATGAGTTTTCCAAGGAGGTCGTCAAGAGGAAGTGTTGAGAGATTCTGAGCTTCTTCAATGGCAGTCATTTTTGGTTCCCACTTAGCTTTAGGTAAGCTCCTTAGAACCTTCCTAACTTTTTCTTCGTTTGTGAAGACCTTTCCAAGTGAGTCCAGGTTAATCACAATCTCAGTAAATCTTGTGAACATTTCTTTGACTGGTTCATTTGTGTTCATCTCGAATAGCTCATACTACCTAAGGAAGATGTTGATCTTTGTTTCCTTGACCTGACTTGTTCCTTCGTATGTGACAACGAGTTTGTCCCATATTTCCTTTGCACTCTTGTATGATGAGATGCGGTTGAATTCATTTGCATCTAATCCACAATAGAGCAGGTTCATAGCCTTGTAGTTCTTTGACACACTGTCCAAGTTAGCTTGTCTGAAGTCAGCTTCCTTCTTTGGGACTTGGACACCTTCAACTGTGGTAGTTCGGAATTTGGGGTCATTTTGAATGATGCACCATAGTTCCATGTCTTGGTCAATAATGAACATGCGCATGAGTGTCTCTAATGAGCAAAGTTGTTGCCACAGAAGAGTGATGGTCGAGATGAGGATCTTCCTTGAGCAAATCCTCCATCACCTACAGGATTCATGATTAGTCTCACTGATGGTTAAATCAATATACGTGAGTCTAGCTCTGATACCAATTGAAGAACTGTTAGGTGAATATACAAGATAAAAGATACTCTAGAAGGCGGTTGAATAGAGTATGGGGAACTTTTCGCAATAACCTATCTCAAGGCTTTGAAACTGATTTCAAAGGCCTTGATGTCGATCTGAGCTTTTTGTGACACACTTTGATTTCAAGGACTTTGAAACTGATTTCAAGGGCCTTGACTTTGTTCACCTGCAAGACAAAGTTAGTCACGATAAAGCAGATATAGTGCGGAATGTAAAAGATCGACACAAGGATATGTTTAAGAAGTTCGGCTCTAAATAGCCTACTCTCCGTCCCAGGGTATAGCCTTAGGATCTAACTATCTATTATCAGCTTCAAAGAGTCCTAGATACAAACTAGAAGAAATCCCCTTCTTCTCTCACTATCGCCAATGCTACGATCTAGCTCCAACTCTTCACCTTGCTATAATAGCCTAGTTACTTCGCAGAGTAACACACACAATCTAGTATAACACTCTTTAGATATTCTAATGGAGCTCTCGAGTTTTATCTCTCTCTAGGGGATAAAGCTTTTTGTAAAAGAGAGAAAGAAAAACTTGTTTGATTAAATGAAGATGCTTTGGATCGCTTGTAGACTTTGAATGTTTCCGTGTAAGCTTGTTTTTCTCCTCTTCAATCAACATCTTCATTTATACTCTTTGACGGAGAGTTCTTCTAGCCGTTCGGAAGATGACCGTTGAAGATGATTCTTCTTCTCCGTGCAAGCCGTTTCTTGGTTGAGATAAGGTCGACGTTGTAGATCTTCTATTGTCTTCATCTCCTTAAAGCACGTGGATTTCTCTTGTCCATAATCTTCTCAAACTTGTTGTAATGATATCCGAAATCCGTTGAGAGAGTATCTTTGTGCTTTTGGTTGAGGATCTTTGTAAGATCCTGTTTTGAATTCAATCTTCTTGGTCGGTTGAAATGGCTTTCAAGGACTTCATGTTGAATCTCTCTAAACTCTTCGTCAGTCCCTTTGTATCCAATTTCAAGGCCTCTGGCAATCATTTGAAATGCGTTTCAAGGCCTACATATATTCTAGACAAAACACCAAAACAAACCAAGCAACTATACATACAATCGATAATTTGTTGGTATTAAAACCACTTCATTTGTGTTTAAGTCTTCCATCATCACCTATACAAATATATAATCAAGGTGGAGTTTTCAGTTAGTATAAAAACCGTTCATTTGTTTTAAGTCTTCCATTATCATATATGCAAATATATAATCGAGATGGAGTTTTCACTTAGGATATTGTTCATACAAGGATGAGTATGCTCAAGTACCAAGTTGAGCATCACGTTTTGACAAATACCTTGGCGTTTCATCGGAATTTTTTTGAGGATGTCAAAGCAACCATGTGAAGGCTAATGAGGACATTAACCGCAAGGACGAACAAGTAGAAGGAAACCTCAAGACAACTTAAGTGAATCCGAGATAGAAACTATAAAAGTAAGGAGGCGACATGAAGACATGAGAGTGGTTTTGAGGAAGCAATGATGGAGCATCAATTAAGCAACTAGAGACAACAAACTTGTGATTCTTCCAACTGCCACATCGACAAACTAAAGACGAGAATCAAGTGGCAAAGAGTACAGTCTCGCTCGAGGATAAAAGTAGCGTTTCATTTAAGGCGAGTGTTCCATAGGCGCTCCTAAGCATGAGGGTAAAGATGAGAAGTGTGTTTGAACAAATTATGAAAGATTCAAGATACCCATAAGTTAAGCTTACGGAGGTATCAAAAGGTGAAGTATCAACATTACGAGATTATGAGTTGGTGACTTATTCGGACTTACGAGAGTTATGAGAAGAATGGTGTGATGGGGTTCACATGGTAGAATTTCCTTAGTGGAATTGACCGGTTCCCGTTATGACGATAAGGCTAAGAAACGCCAAGAAGAAAGAAGTGCGAGTAGATGTTGATCCCGAGAAGATGAGAGACGCAACAAGAAGCTTTTATTAATGGAAAGACTTGAGATACCAACCAATAGAAACGTGAACGGACACTATCTGAGGCTAGAATATTTGAGAGGGTGCACTTGAAGGACATCATAGAAGAATGGTTAAGCCTATGAAAGTGATTTATATGTCACAATATGGCCGAGGAAGGTATAGTTATCTTATGAAAGAAGAAGGAATAGTGGAATGAAGAAGGAACTAACGGAGTTTAAGGTGGAGTACCCCGAGGAGGGTAGCCTTCATGAGAATTGTAACATGGAAAGTGTAGAAGAACGGTAAGTCGTTAACTTCTGAGAAGGTGAAATACAAGTTAATCGGTGACAACTAAGAACGCACAGGTGCGGGTTGTCTATTGATGAGTGTAGATGGGAAGAGTAAACAAGACTATGGGAATATAGTGGATCAGTAACAAGAGCTTGGAGTATTCCGGGTGGTTCAATGTCAATAGTAAGGAAGTACATCAAAACGCGATTGTCTTAGTCAAATAACGTTGAATGGTTAAAGCAAGTAACTATGATAGACCTCCCAGGGAGAAATTGTAACGACCCTTTATGTGACCTTCTTAGGTCTTATAATTGGCGTTTGGAGGAACGGCACGGATTAGAACCTTTAAGGTTTGAGCATGATAAAGGGATCTAGTGAATCAAAAGGAAGGTGAGGCTTCCCCAGTTGCCTTACGCAAATGGGAAAGTATATAAGAGGATGCATGGTATGTTCGTACTTATGAAACGGATTATATGTTGTTGCACTTGAGTCAGAGTTTCTAGACTCACCCAAATGAGCCATGGTGGATATGGTGCGAAACAGAGGACCGGGGTTATAGTAATGCTGCAAGCTTTGAGCTTTGAATGTTAGTACTTGGAAATTAATGAGTTGGATATTTCAGCGGTTTTGGTTGAGGAAATTCACCTAGCGTTCTCCATGGGGCATACTGGTACGGTTTTTGAGGAAAGGTATGGGTCGGAAAAGTTGAACTTTGGATATCGAGAAATGTGTAAGGCTACTAATAAGGATAAGTATCTTTGCCCTGTAGTGGACGAATCGCTAGAATAGTTGAATGTGGTTACAATGTTTTATAAGATCGATTTGAAGTCGAGATGTCTCCACATTTGGGTAGAGAAAAAGGACCTAAGTAAGGCGGCATTTAGGGCCGATATGGTCACTACAAGAGTAGTGAAGCCATTTGGGGCCCACGAGTGCGATTGATGAGTCGGAGTTTATATAGATGAGTATTCGTCGGTTTTCTGAATCGGGTTGCGATGACGTCGCACAATTTGTGGTGTTTCAGGTGGTTCCAAGGCGAACCCTAACCTAAGGTTGGCAATGACAGCTATTGATGCATGAGTTATACTAGTGATTCTTTATTTTTTTCTCATTTTGACGACGTCTTATTGCGCTCTCGGAAGTTGAGGGGAACAAGCTTGACACGGGACGACAGTAATACATGTTATGTAGGATAAGAGTATAAGCAGAGTTATCTAAGCGAGTTGGGCATTTGAGGTGACTTCCTAGGATATGTAGTGACGAAGAGAGAGATCACGTTGATCCAACAAAAGCCAAGGTGATATTTTCGGTACTGCCTCCAAGGTATGTGGGGAAGGTATGCAACATATAGGTTGGCGGGCTATAACCGCCGAGTTGTGGAATGGTTGTTGACACTCCCTTCTTTTCTGAGGAAGTATACTAGAATGATATGGTTTGAGCTGTGTCTGTGGAGCTTTAATAGAAGCAAAAAAGGTGAGCGACCTCTATTCCATTTTCTTTGGCACAAACAAAGAGTCATGGGGACTTTATGGCAATATGGATACATCCAAGAGGGGTTGGGATACTTATGAAGTAACAAGAGAGGTTTCACATGTGTGTTAGACAATTGTGGGCATATAGGAAGAATGACCGATGAAGGGTCGTGAGTTAGATGCTTTAATGCACGCACTTAAGATGATGCCGGTATTTTTATTATGAAGCAACATGCTAGTCTTGTACGGACGATAATAGTATGACATATATGTATGCACTTGGCAAGAGTTGAATACCGCCATAAGTGATGGTTAGAGTTGGTTAAGGACTTCAGTTTTATGATTTTGGATCATTCAGGGGAATATGAATGTGGTCACCAACACCCTTAGTAAGTGGACACTTCGAGAGGAAGCAACAACTTAACTGACGGTTCAACCTCAGTTTATTAACTTAGATGATCTGTGATAGAAGGTCCCGAGGAGAGCCACCATAGTTACCTTTATGGGTTGACGGTTTGTTGAGACCCCGGGAGCGTCTATGTGTACTTATAATAGAGAGCTGAGATAGAGCCTTTAGGAGGCTCACACTACCCTTACTAGTTCACCCTGATGTTGGTAAGAGGTATCCGGATTGGTGATATTCATATTGGTGAGGCGGGCTTGAGGCCGATGTGGCTAACTGCATAGCCAATATACGACCTGTCATCAGGTCAAGCTTGAGCACCATGAGACGGGAGGAGGGCCTCAACCACTGCTAGTTGCGCAGTGGGGGTGAGAGGATACCTCCATAAAGGTTATTACCGGTTTTGGACCAAGTAACAATTGTGACGTGATTGGGTCATTGTGGACCGACCGACAAAGACAACGTGTTTTACACCCTATTGGGAAACCAGGCCGAAGAGTCGGCTAGTTGGGAATCTACTAAGTGATAGTGAGGTTACCAGAGATACCGAGTACCATCGTCTCGGATCGAGGTGGTTGATTCACCTCGGGATTTAGGGCAGCAGGATCATGCCGCTTTGAGTACTAGTTGTATTTCATCACAACTTTTTGTTCTTAGACATATGGTCAGTTAGAGAGGACTTTTCAGGGCTTAAAGGATGTGTTGGGAGCCTCTGTGCTAGAGTGAGAACAAGTGTGATCCAAACACTTTCCGTGATTGAGTTCACATATTATATTAGTTGGCATGTGAGGATCTGTGATGGCCCATTTATGAGGGATCAGTTGGGCGGAAGCGTCGTACACCGTTAGAATTCGAATAGTATATGTGGAGATGGCCCTGAGTACATACCATACGACCTCGCTCGAGTAGCGATGGCCCAAGAGTGGATACTAGCTGAGTTGAGTCGCCAGAAGACGTATATAGATGAGAGGCGTAGACCTCTAGAGTTCAGATATGAAGTAGGTCGGGTTAAGAGTATCACGGACGCGAGGCGTCATACATTTTGGACTTTAAAAGGGAAGTTGGGTTTCCGATTTATCGGACCTCTTTGAGATCTTGGCGCAAGTTGGGAAGTGGTTTACCGGTTGACGTGGCCACCGAGAGTAGAGGATGTTCACCAGGTTTCATGTGTGTTAGTTGAGGGAGTACATGTATGACTCGAGGTACGATGTCAATATGACGGTCTAGCTGCATAGGCGAGGAGCCAGTGAGGCTAATTGGAAAACGGAGGATGGTATCTTTGGTTGAGCTTTTACGAGGAGCTAGTTGCATTGATAGGGTCGATGGGTTTGATCTTATGTGCATGCGTGAGGTTATGTGTATTTTGTGCTCCGTGGGGGAATGTGTTATATATATGATCGGTTAAATCTTGTTATGTTATGCTATATGGGTTTCATGTGAGTATATGGTGTGTGCCATGTGAGACCTTGTGATGGTTATATGAGTATGATTTGGTTATTGAGTAGAGAGTTGACACGTTTACGGTTTTTGAGTTGTTACCGAGGCAGTTTTGACCGAGAGTTTGGTGGTTAGCAAGTTTCGAGACGAAACTTGTTTTTTAGGGGGATCTGATGTAACGCCCGAAATTTTTATTCTGTTAGTGAGTGGTTTAGCGGCCTTCCCGCAGGCGCGGCTCAATCTTTCAGCAAGCACAATGTGCCGAGTGACAGGATTTTACCCCGAGTCCGTTCCAACCCTTCGTTTCCCCGCCCTTTTTCTTTTAACCCCTTGTTCCTTAGCGTAAGAGAATCTTGTGGGTTGTTGACCCCTTGTTTCCCCAAAAATGAGAGCAACCTTTCTTTCCCCTTTCTCCACTAATTCACGCTAGTGCATTTTTCCTCTTCTCCTTGCTTCCATCTCTTCTCTCTTCTCTCTTGGTGCCTTGCTTGAGAGCTATTCAACAAAGGAAGAGTCTTGCAGCTATGTAGGTAATCTTTCCTCTCCCTTTATTCTTCTTCTTCTTGGTTCCTTTCTATTCTCTCCTTCTTCTTCTTCCTCCATTATTGTGGATGATGAAACTTTGGAAGAAGTTCTTAGATGGCCTTCTTTTGATTGCATGTGTTCCTATCTAGCTTAGGACATGGAGGAGGGCTTTGATCTTGTGGATAAAGTTTTGAGACAACCCATCTAGAGAAGGAAGCCATAGAAGCACAACTACACAGTCGAAGAATCGGGAAACCGTTGTTTCTAGAGTTCGATCGCGGGGCGGCCAACAATAGCATCGGGGGCGGTGTCAGTAGCCCAGCAGCCGCAGAGGTGGACAACAATAGCCGCGGGAGAGGTGCCAGCAGCCGCGGGGGCGGTGAACTGTAGCCGCGGAGGCGGTGATAGCTTTCCACAGCAGCGCCTTCTGAGTTTGTGGCTGCGTTTCCGCAACAGTAGGCCCTCTATCTCTTGTCTTCTTCTTTCCTTCCTTCGATGTGAGGTTGATCCATGCTAGTATCATGCCTAGGCTAGACCTAGGATAGTTGTGAATGCCACCTAGTGGTTGTGAACCTTAGGAGACCTTAGAGTCTTGGATGTTGCCTAAGATGAACTCGAGTGTGATGATCGTGTAGTATCTCCTAGGCTAGTTGTGTTCTAGCTTGGTTGTTGAGTCCTTGTAGGAGAGTGGGATGTTGTGGTATCCATGCATATTCTTGATGAGCTTAGAGTATCTTGTAGTCTAGGAGCATTATCCTAGCTTATGAGTTGTAGGACCTTGTGTTTGATTGCTAGATTGAGAAGTCTAAGGACTTATAGAGTATGAGAGTGTTGTTGATTACGTGACTTTTTGTGATCGGGCGTTGGGTATCTTCTTACGGGAAGCGTGATCGGTATGGTTGGCTTAGCATTGAGACGAGGTAAGTCCCAGGACTTACTTAGCTCGCGTTTATGTATCAGTTGGATGTGTGGCGGTGGTGTATGCTTTAGTTTTGTTTATAATCATGAAACCGTATTAGGATAAATTGGATATATTATTGGCCCATTTGTATATTATTATCGGGAGGTGACATCACTACCTAGATCCTGAGGGAGACTAGGAGTTTCTCTACGACCAGGCCATACACGGTATACGGGCGGGCACTACACCAGTCCATATAGTACACGTGAGGTGTGCCGTACCACTCTTGTTGGTTACACGGAGATAAGGGCAAGAGTCATAAGACTTCTCGTGTCACAATCTTGAGAAATGGAACTAGTAACGGAATAACGTAAAGAGAAGATAATAACCGGCTTGTGAAGATGAGCATTATATGTATTTATGTTTGCCTATATGTGTTTTTTCCTTACTATCTATCAAATGCCTAGAATGTGAGCTAACGGTTTTATACTGATTGTTGTAGATGCCTTGAAGGTTAAGGATGTTGCCGAGTGATCCATAGGAGTGTACAACACGGGTTCCCGTACATCATTCACTACAACATTAGAAGCATTAATAGCGTTTGAAAAACGCTATGATATAAATTAATAGCGTTTTTATAAACGCTATGACAAAGCCCGCTATAATAGGGTCACAACTTTTTATAGCGTTTGAACAAACGCTATGAAAAAGTGGACATATTATAGCGTTTGCAGAAACGCTATGGAAAAGTAACCAATAATAGCATTTGTGGAAACACTATGAAAAAGTAGAACTATAATAGCGTTTGATAAACGCTATGAAAACGTGGACCTATTATAGCGTTTGTGCAAACGTTATGAAATAGTGGACCTATTATAGCGTTTAAGGAAATGTTATGGAAAAGTAGACCTATTAATAGCGTTTATGCAAACGCTATGAAAAAGTGGACCTATTATAGCGTTAGATGAAACGCTATGGAAAAGTGGACCTATTAATAGCGTTTCCTCATATGCTATGGAAATCATGTCATTTATAGTGTTTTATAAATGCTATAAAACCCAATAATAGCGTTTTTGATAAACGCTATAAAACCTAACAATAGCGTTTTCTATAAATGGTATAGAAACTCGGTAACGACATAAGATAAAAACCACATTGTTTCATTTTAAAGATTCAAAATGATACAAAACATGAGTTGTTTAAAACAATTGTTAACCAAGAGAATATAGTTTGACAATACTAATCTAAAATAGATAATCATCTACTGTCATTTCATATTTTTACAACTTTGTCTACTTGTCATGCAATTGTTGTACCAACAACATCTTCAATGCACTCTAACTCAGATGTTGTCCTCCAAAGTGTTGTAGGCCTCCAAAGAAATGTCTCAGGCTTCCTTACATTGTCCACCTTTACTTTCACTACATTAGGTCCAATCGGAATAAGATATAAAAGCTCGTGTGGATCACTGGAACACCAAAGCATTTAGTGTGCTTTACCTAATGGCATTAAAATAAAACAAATCTAACAATTATTTCAAAGCAAACATATAGATCATATCAAAGAAAATAAGATATTACACAAACAAGTCAAGTACAAAATTTATATAAAACTTTAAATAATGAAATGAAGTTGGTTTTACCTCAATAACACGACCTTGACTTATTGTTTATCTAAAACTCCAAGATTATTAATCAATTCAGTCACCATCCTATTAGTTTCTGTCTGCAAAAGTTAGAGATGTTAACATAGAACTATTGAAAGAAAGAAATTGAAAAGAGCAATGAGTGCAGATTCAGAAGTAGGAACTAAATGTAGAAGGGAAGGTAAAGATGTATTAAGAAAGCAGACCAAACAAGGAGTAAACCGATGGAGTAAGAGTGAGGGAAACCGATAGAGTAAGAGTGAGGACTATATACAAGTTATATACAAATTATAAGCTAAATGTAAGGAAGCCTAGGCTCTGTGGTAAGAATATTGTCACTATGAAGTAGGAACTTGTAACTAAGATAGTTTAGTAAGAGTGAGGAATTGTCATCTACAAGCTTCTATAATGGTTTTAATGGTCACTATGAAGGTGAATGAATTTTGTTAATTGATTCATATGTTAGTTATTATTCTTGTGGTAAGAATATTGTCAGACTAGTTGCTAGGTTAGTTTCTGAATATTAGGAAAGATAGCTCGAAGCATGGTGTAAGAAACCATGCTTAAGCACAAGATCTCACATATCAGGAGGATTGATATTGAGCTTGACTAAAGCTATAAAGCTTGAAGGACAAAACATATTTTATTATTTTTTTTGTAGCATTTGACCTTAACATGCCATTTTGTGTAATATCATAGTTACATGTTCATTTATTCAGTAGTCTATCCTTTCTGCTGTTTGAATAAAGAACATTGTTCCGCTAAATTTGTATGTGTTACGTTGAGTGTTTGAGTTGACATACTATGCTATTTTTGTATGATTTTGAATACTCACAAGGAGTTAGATTTAAACAAAAATAAAAACACAGCATTAAGCACCATATTGAAAGATGCTCTTACATATGAGAGGCATTAGGCGATAAGCTAATAGGGATTTCTTCATAAATGTTGTTTCCACTAAGATCCATAAACTTAACGATTGTGAAACAAAATAAAAGGGGACTGTAACACCCCAAATTCTGAGAACTTGGGGAGCTACTGGTTAGGACCTCACAATGGGTCCCGACCTTAGTTTGACAACAATTTTACTTAGATCTTACAACAAGGCACAAAAGTAATTAAAACATTTGAAAACCTTAAACAATATATACATGGAGAATGTATCAGCCTTACAAGAAAAGATACTAAAACGATACATATGAAGAACAGAAGACATTCCCGTCCCCCAACTAAATGAGTACGTGGACCCGACTGACCATTCCCTCCGGATCTCTCCACAACTGTCTTCTGCAAGGCATCTACAAGCGATATAAAACCGTTAGCTAACATTCTATGCATAAGTATAAAGGTAAAAGCACAAACACACAACATACACAATCAACAGGCAATAATCAATTCTTTTATTATCTTTAATTAGGTGATATGGCATTACTAATGATACTTAGTTTGTGACACGAGGGATTCCCAAACCTCGCCCCTGCCACCGTTTACCAACGCGGAATGGTACTAATGCATTTGACCGTCTACCGGACTGGGCTGGTCGCAGGGAACCCCCTAGACTCTCGCAAGAGCTAGGCAGATGATGTCACGACCCGTTATCATACAATTGGGTCAATTACGTAAATAATAAGGTCGGCCTAATCCGGTTTCATTGTTTATCATAACTAACAAACACCACTCATACACATTACACTCATACAAGAAGCCAGCTAAGTAAGTCCGTGGACTTACCTGAATTAGTTCTCGACATTCTTAATCACAACTCAATCTGTAACTATATAACTAAGTTGCTTGTCAAAGGAGGCAAGTGTGTCAGCACACTTTCTAGGTAATTAGAAGTCTAAGACTTCTAAGATAGTAGGTCTTAATAGAACGGAATTGATTACAATATTAATTTATGGTAAAATGACTCTTTTACCCTTGATCCTGAAACTTCTAAAAATCCATAATTTATGTCTAAACTCTTCTTTGAGACTAAAAAGTCATATTCTAACTCCTAAAGATGAGTTTGGTTACAAACTGGCAATTTACCAATTTCCCTATTTTCGGAAAGATCGTTAAGGTCCAACTTCGCCTTCAAATATAAAATTCGAATAATCTTATAAAAACTCCGAAATAATTCCCTAGATCATCTATGATATCTCATCTACTCCTAAGAGCAAGAATTTCTTAAAACTGTTGAACCATCACTTCTATAAAAATTTCCAAAGTTGGTTACAACACTTAACAAACATCACATTGTCTTAACTTTGAAAAATCATAACTCCTAAACTACTCGCTGGATTTATCCCAAATTTTGATACGTTCTACTATAAAATCTTATCTATAATATATCCAAAATTCAGCCGAAAAGGAGATCAAAATCCTATTTAAAACTATCTCACAAAACCGAATTTTAGCACAACAGAAAAACTGCTTACGACTCAATCTTGGAAAAATCATAAATCCCAAACCACTTGCTGGATGCCTCTCAAATTTTAATAAGTTCTACAACAATATGGCAACTATATCATATCCAAAATTCAGCAAAAAAGAATGAGTTTAGCATACCAAAATCTGGTCACAAAGTTGGCTGCTCGTCAATATAGAAAACTGAGAAACTGCAACAGCTCAACTACTCTACTTTGGGACCTTATAACTTTTAATCCGACCATTCATTTGTTCCCAAATTTTAACACGGTAAACTATGTATATCTATCTATGATCTATTAAAAATTCAACGGTGGATCTTCAACCAATCGTTTTAACATTGATTCACAACAGTAGGTAATCTTCCACTTCAAAACTGAAAGGAATAACTAAAATAAATCCTTTACAGCAGTCCCTTATTCTCTTCTATCCAGAACACTCACTCCAATCTATCCTAACGGGTCTTATAATAGAAGACATCACTGTCAAAAGGAAAGAACGGAAGTGCTTACTCACTACTTGCAAGTTGTTGAAGAAACCGTGCACTAACGATCTCCCACTGACCTTGGCTTCAGAAAACTCTGACGACAGGGATAAGACGAAGCTGGCTGCTGTACGCTTGATCTAAGAAGACTCGAGTCTTCAGCATAGAGAAGACACGATTAGTAGCCAATCCTAGTGCATATAGATAAGGAGAATTGTTATTAGACTCATCTATACAGAGAGAAGCTTCCAAATGAGCGTGAATGTCGATCTTGCTGTTGGGACCTTGGTGGTATTGCTCCTCTCTGAAAGTGAATCGATCTTCTGTACGCAGCAGTGAAGAAGGCAAGAGGGAGGTTGCTACGTGAATGAAGGCCATCAAGGGAGAGCATTGATTTCAGCTGTTACATTCAGCGTTCACAAGGGCAGAAGAACGGCTGCAGCGTGCGTTTGTACTCCTGGGCTGCGAGAAGAGCTGTGCATACTGGGCTGGAGAGGAGCTGTGCATACTGGGCTGGAGAGGAGCTGTGTATACTGGGCTGGACGGGCTGTCAATGGGCTCGTAACCAGCTTCTCTTGGACTGCTGCAAGCTGGGCTCGAAGTCACACTGCTGGGCTGTTGTGGGTAAGCAAGCTGGCTGAGTTTAAGGTAGGAGTAGTGGGCTGAAACATGCTAGAAAAGTAGGCTGAATTACTTGTCAAAAATTTGTCAAAACTCGTCATGGCCTTGTCAGGCCCATGAATGAGTTTGTCACAGATTTGTCGGGTTTTGTCATGGCCTCGTCTCAGCTTAGTCATGGTCTCGTCACAGCTTGTCAAAACTCGTCTAAAGTCATCGGTAAGAATGAATTATAATAACTCGGGTTTGATATAAATCTATCATTTTATGTGAATAAAATTCTACATAAAATAATAGATAATTATAAGGATTAAAGCTTGATATAATTTTATCATTTTATGTGAATTAAATTCTACATAAAATAATGAATTATAATAACTAGGGTTTAGTATAAATCTATCATTTTATGTGAATAAAATTCTACATAAAATAATGGATAATTATAAGAATTAGAGCTTGATATAATTTTATCATTTTATGTGAATTAAATTCTACATAAAATAATGAAATTTGTGAAGGAAGAGATACTAGATAGAAAGGGAAACCGTCAACGACGGAATTAGACGGAATAAAAATTCCGGGTATTACATCAGTACCCCCTTAAAATAAGTTTCGTCCCGAAACTTATTTTAAGGGGGTACTTAATTAAACGACTTTCATAAATAAACTTGTTTATCCTAGTTTCACTAATTTTTAATTTCGTTTTCTAAACCCCTCTAACCCTATTAATGCATAACGAAAAATCCGGTCGTTACATCAGATCCCCCTCAAAATAAGTTTCGTCCCAAAACTTAGGGTAAGAAAATCCTGATCGGCCTTTAAGGCACCAAAACGGTGTGTTTGGTTACTACACAAAAATCTTGTCGTTTCCACATCTAAGTATCCCGCACATCAAGGTTACCAAAAGAACACATCATTGACTAAACACTCAATCATGAAATAAACAAGCAGTCAAACAATATCACACAAACAAGGTCAAGTCCTAACTCGATACTCCCGAGGTTACAACTATCACTACATAAGTCTTTGAAATGTTACGTCTCTTACTATCCCCAATATCTTAAGTAGCCTTATCGGATTTTCATAAAACCACTAAATCTTAAATCTTTTCAGGTATTTAGATCACTAGCGTATGTTACTACGTTCTAGAGTGGTTACCGGATATCTCACCGGTATCATCCGGCTCAACTGTCTAATCCTCTAATCTGATGACCTAACTCGTGTCTGGTAGGTATCTCTCCAACTGAAAATCTCAACCTCAGTTCGCAGACTTAGTCTCCGTGGAAAAATGAAGCTGCACTCTCCAATAGGGTGAGGAATATTAGTCCATCAGTCACTTTTAAACCGCTTTAAAACTTCCAATGGTTGCCTTACACAACTCACTTCCAGATCCTTTGATGACCCTACGAAAAATAATCTATTCAACTTCCTTCCCTTCGTTATGACCACTTGCTTCCGGCCTTCTGAAAAGGTTCTGACTACCCACTCAGGCCAAAGGTCTTTGACATCCACCAACACTTACCAAGTGCCCAATGCTCTTCGTATCACGACCCACTTGGTCTTGTCTTTTAATATTACTCAGTCATCATGTTCCTCAGGTACGGAATCGTCACCGTTACCCTTTTCAAGTCTAACACTAGAGACAACAAAAAATCAAATCTAGTGGACATCCTCTTTGTTCACCTAGCATTATTATATTATTTACAGATCTCTAATATATCGTTTGCTCAAACTAGGTTTATCACGCATTTTCCAAGATCTTAAGTGACCTAGAGTACGTCCGGAATGACGGTATTAGACACAAGGTGATCTCCTATCACCGTTATTTGATCATAACTACTCAATAATTGTTAACATACCATCAGCAGTGCACTCTTTTATCCACCATGGTTATCAGGCCAATAATATGCCGTTGACACAAAAGCAACTTGGATCCGTTCTGACATAACATTCCCCATAAAATCTACTCCGAGATTATGCTTTCTTTAAGCACGGTTACTAGGTTGCAAGTATAGTCCTGTCGCTTCTCTTTCTTATGTATCTTTGACTCAGAATGATAATTACACACTTTGAGCTTTCTAATGCAAACCATGCACAATACTTTTATTACATCGTTAATTCTTCTCTTAATTCATCAAGAACTCACTCTAACGTACTCCGTTAGGTATAAAATTCCAAAACTACTTGCCTGGCAACATGTAACAAAGCCATCACTCTTCACTCGGATCCATAAAAGGGTACCAGCCTCCTTCTTTTACCTCTACATGCACATAAGTTTCCGTACAATATTTTCAGTAACTTCACATAGCCTATTTCACGTTCCTTCCAACTAGAATACATTTCACCAGCTATTACCATCTTAAACTCGACACGACATCCATCAACACCCTTGAGCTTCTTGCTCTGTGGGTTAGGACCCACCATGCTTCCACTGCGCTACTCTGGTTATTTTGTTGTCACCCCGTAATCATGAGGACGTGTTCTGTCAGTCCAAAATGATTAACCGGATGAAGTGCCAAGTACTTTCCTTAATTGTATTCTTGAAATAAAATCTTGATTGGAAAACAACCATCTTCCGTTTACCTCCTTATTTCTTTTAACACGGATCTAAACTACTAGACTCGACCGGAGTTTGATCTTAACCAACCAAGAAGTAACCTCTAACATGGTTCTCTTTACCTTTAGTTGTCTAAGAAGATTGTTGTTGCATACTTGAGGAAATCCGCCCAGGCGTCGGTAAAACTACCCCATAAATCCACAGTCGCAATTATCTTTTCTTAACGGTATATAACTCGTCAATACCAAACAACACTTGCACGTCCTTGGTTGACATCGAACAATCTATATTTGACTTATCGCCATTTCATACCTCTACTGATATTAAACTTTTGGTGCATACCACCTACTAGATTAATCCTTTTATCCTTCTTTAGTTCGTCTTATATTTCCCTCTTCTGCTTCCTTGGGACACTATCTTTCTCACGTCTCGTTGTGCCATTCTCCTGACGTCAAAAGTCGTTCCTAACACTCCACGATAGATGGTAAGCGTCTTGTAATTCCGATGATTTTTAATTACCTCCCAATTGTAGTCCCCTTACAAGGACCGTCTGTGTTGATGACCTATGTTCTGTTATAAATGGGGTTACCCTGGGCTCTTGAGTCTACCACACGATTCTCACAAGCACAGGTTCCTTAATCGGCGTTGTTTGTAATACTTCCTCCCAAATCTCTGTTGACTATGTTACAGGGCTTCGATCCTTTCGATACTGGTGTTGTGATTCCTCTTAAAATTCTTATCTTTAAAGAAGACAAAACGTCTTCAGGCTTGTGAAGTCTACCCTTCGCTCTTACATTAAGTTGTAAGTCTCCATTACGTGTTAATTGTGATCTGTCAAAATTTCCTTCGCTAGTAGGTAAACAGTTGCTCACCACAATCCTTTTATACTTCTTTAGTTCGTTCTACCTTCCACCCTTCCGCTTCTTATGGCTAACTCTATTTCTCTAGTCTGCTTGTCTCATTCATCTAGCCTAAATAGTCGTTTCAAGTTTCCACGATAGCTTGCAAGCGTCTTTGAAATTCTTATGGCCGTAATGATCATCCACTTGCAGTTCCTTTTGCATGGACCATCTGTGTTGATGGCTTAGGTCCCGTGATAATTCGGGTTACCCTAGACTCTCGAGTATAGCAAGACCGTTCTCTCATACAGATTTCTTCACTAGTGTTGGTGGTAATAACGCCTTCTTGAAACTCCGTTGCCTGCTACCGGCTTCCATTCTTTAGATATTGGCGTCGCGGTTTCTTTCCATTTCTTATATCTCTGAGGAGGTCAAAACCCTCCACGCTTGTGGGGTTTGCCTTTTCGCTTTTACACTCAATTGTAAGTCTTCATTCCGTGCACCTTAGATTATCACACCCGGATTGACACTCTGTCTCTTCTGGTTTCTTATGCCCATAATGGTCTATGGGGCATCCGCCTTGATTGTAATGTCCTTGATTCCGCAATCTTGGTTGTACTCAGTTCTACTTGTCTTGTTCCCATATTGTTATCTCTACTCCGCACTCTTGTAGTCTATTTTATGGTTCTTCTAATTCCGTCTCTCGGCCTCGTATGCCCGAGTTCCTTGTACGACCTTCTTTTTCTTCTAACTGAACTGACTCAGGGATTTCTTCCTCATCTGATTGTACTTGTGGTAAAATTTATCTTCACAACTTTACTTCCTTGCTCACTTGTTCTTTGGATGGTTAACAAAGGTTACTAGGACGCCCCCCGAGTATAATACTTGATTCAAGGTCCGAGTCCTTTGTCTCATGTTGAAAACTCTTCAAGTCTGCTACCGATTTATCATGAGGCGATAATCGCTTCAAGATATCACAACTAAAGGATATAATATATCCTTTAGGGTACTAACATACTAAGCATACACATGTATATAACATATAATAATAACATCATAAAAAGTCTATAAGATAACTCCTATCAATCCAAGTTGCAGAGATCCACGGAAAGCGATGGTGGTCCGGCTTACTACTAACCCAACAACCCGACTATGCGTGTTGTAAAAACAAAAATCCGTTTTTAAAATTTTAGACCCCTTTTGGGTTCTAGTTATTTTATACAATCGGTCTTTCAGAAGATTTCAAGTGCCATTGTTGCCAACCCATAGCTCTGATACCATATTGTAACACCCCAAATTCTGAGAACTTGGGGAGCTACTGGTTAGGACCTCACAATGGGTCCCGACCTTAGTTTGACAACAATTTTACTTAGATCTTACAACAAGGCACAAAAGTAATTAAAACATTTGAAAACCTTAAACAATATATACATGGAGAATGTATCAGCCTTACAAGAAAAGATACTAAAACGATACATATGAAGAACAGAAGACATTCCCGTCCCCCAACTAAATGAGTACGTGGACCCGGCTGACCATTCCCTCCGGATCTCTCCACAACTGTCTTAACCTGCAAGGCATCTACAAGCGGTATAAAACCGTTAGCTAACATTCTATGCATAAGTATAAAGGTAAAAGCACAAACACACAACATACACAATCAACAGGCAATAATCAATTCTTTTATTATCTTTAATTAGGTGATATGTCATTACTAATGATACTTAGTTTGTGACACGAGGGATTCCCAAACCTCGCCCCTGCCACCGTTTACCAACGCGGAATGGTACTAATGCATTTGACCGTCTACCGGACTGGGCTGGTCGTAGGGAACCCCCTAGACTCTCGCAAGAGCTAGGCAGATGATGTCACGACCCGTTATCATACAATTGGGTCAATTACGTAAATAATAAGGTCGGCCTAATCCGGTTTCGTTGTTTATCATAACTAACAAACATCACTCATACACATTACACTCATACAAGAAGCCAGCTAAGTAAGTCCGTGGACTTACCTGAATCAGTTCTCGACTTTCTTAATCACAACTCAATCTGTAACTGTATAACTCGGTTGCCTGTCAAAGGAGGCAAGTGTGTCAGCACACTTTCTAGGTAATTAGAAGTCTAAGACTTCTAAGATAGTAGGTCTTAATAGAACGGAATTGATTACGGTATTAATTTATGGTAAAATGACTCTTTTACCCTTGATCCCGAAACTTCTAAAAATCCATAATTTATGTCTAAACTCTTCTTTGAGACTAAAAAGTCATATTCTAACTCCTAAAGATGAGTTTGGTTACAAACTGGCAATTTACCAATTTCCCTATTTTCGGAAAGATCGTTAAGGTCCAACTTCGCCTTCAAATATAAAATTTGAATAATCTTATAAAATTCCGAAATAACTTCCTAGATCATCTATGATATCTCATCTACTCCTAAGAGCAAGAATTTCTTAAAACTGTTGAACCATCACTTCTATAAAAATTTCCAAAGTTGGTTACAACACTTAACAAACATCACATTGTCTTAACTTTGAAAAATCATAACTCCTAAACTACTCGCTGGATTTATCCCAAATTTTGATACGTTCTAATATAAAATCTTATCTATAATATATCCAAAATTCAGCCGAAAAGGAGATCAAAATCCTATTTAAAACTATCTTACAAAACCGAATTTCAGCACAACAGAAAAACTGCTTACGACTCAATCTTGGAAAAATCATAAATCCCAAACCACTTGCTGGATGCCTCTCAAATTTTAATAAGTTCTACAACAATATGTCAACTATATCATATCCAAAATTCAGCCAAAAAGAATGAGTTTAGCATACCTAAATCTGGTCACAAAGTTGGCTGCTCGTCAATATAGAAAACTGAGAAACTGCAACAGCTCAACTACTCTACTTTGGGACCTTATAACTTTTAATCCGACCATTCATTTGTTCCCAAATTTTAACACGGTAAACTATGTATATCTATCTATGATCTATTAAAAATTCAACGGTGGATCTTCAACCAATCGTTTTAACATTGATTCACAACAGTAGGTAATCTTCCACTTCAAAACTGAAAGGAATAACTAAAATAAATCCTTTACAGCAGTCCCTTATTCTCTTCTATCCAGAACACTCACTCCAATCTATCCTAACGGGTCTTATAATAGAAGACATCACTGTCAAAAGGAAAGAACGGAAGTGCTTACTCACTACTTGCAAGTTGTTGAAGAAACCGTGCACTAACGATCTCCCACTGACCTTGGCTTCAGAAAACTCTGACGACAGGGATAAGACGAAGCTGGCTGCTGTACGCTTGATCTAAGAAGACTCGAGTCTTCAGCATAGAGAAGACACGATTAGTAGCCAATCCTAGTGCATATAGATAAGGAGAATTGTTATTAGACTCATCTATACAGAGAGAAGCTTCCAAATGAGCGTGAATGTCGATCTTGCTGTTGGGACCTTGGTGGTATTGCTCCTCTCTGAAAGTGAATCGATCTTCTGTACGCAGCAGTGAAGAAGGCAAGAGGAAGGCTGCTACGTGAATGAAGGCCATCAAGGGAGAGCATTGATTTCAGCCGTTACATTCAGCGTTCACAAGGGCAGAAGAACGGCTGCAGCGTGCGTTTGTACTCCTGGGCTGCGAGAAGAGCTGTGCATACTGGGCTGGAGAGGAGCTGTGCATACTGGGCTGGAGAGGAGCTGTGTATACTGGGCTGGAGGGGCTGTCAATGGGCTCGTAACCAGCTTCTCCTGGACTGCTGCAGGCTGGGCTCGAAGTCACACTGCTGGGCTGTTGTGGGTAAGCAAACTGGCTGAGTTTAAGGTAGGAGTAGTGGGCTGAAACATGCTAGAAAAGTAGGTTGAATTACTTGTCAAAAATCTGTCAAAACTCATCATGGCCTTGTCAGGCCCATGAATGAGTTTGTCACAGATTTGTCGGGTTTTGTCATGGCCTCGTCTCAGCTTAGTCATGGTCTCGTCACAGCTTGTCAAAACTCGTCTAAAGTCATCGGTAAGAATGAATTATAATAACTCGGGTTTGATATAAATCTATCATTTTATGTGAATAAAATTCTACATAAAATAATAGATAATTATAAGGATTAAAGCTTGATATAATTTTATCATTTTATGTGAATTAAATTCTACATAAAATAATGAATTATAATAACTAGGGTTTAGTATAAATCTATCATTTTATGTGAATAAAATTCTACATAAAATAATGGATAATTATAAGGATTAGAGCTTGATATAATTTTATCATTTTATGTGAATTAAATTCTACATAAAATAATGAAATTTGTGAAGGAAGAGATACTAGATAGAAAGGGAAACCGTCAACGGCGGAATTAGACGGAATAAAAATTCCGGGTATTACAGGGACAATAACAAATTCTATATGAAATTGATGGCAAATTATTCACATAAAAATAATGTGAAAGAGACATAAACAAATTTATACAAAAGTTTCAAATTGTGAATACTTTATAGTTAGCCACCAAGCTAGATAACCATCGAGAAAAAAATTGGTTTACATGACAAGTTGCTCATTAACCTTTGCACTACCAAAAAGTCTTGTAGAACTAGCAAAACAGGACAAATTCAAGCCTAACTCTTGCTTGTTGAATATCCTAGGTTGGGGCACATGACAACTTACTCATTCAAATTTAACTCTTAATCACACAATTAGCACCCCCACTCCTTCTAAAATCTAAACCAACATCATCTACACTGTGGGAATTGTGTATTAATCAGTAAGGAGTATGATACAAGTCAATATCCTCAATGTTATCTTTACAATGAATTAGCCCAACATTTATTTGCAAAAATAGCTCATGATAGTCAATAGGAATGATCTAATCAACTCAACACAACAATCTGTTTTTTGTATGGCTACAGTGGTTTGCAATGCAAGATAAATAACTAGGTAAGAAGAGGAAATAAGAGAGAGAGGGAAGATGCAATGCTATGTATTTGTGATGTAAGCCACTACATGATAGTATGATACAAGTCAATATCCTAACCATTGACTAGGGAGTCAATCTATTTCTTTTCAACTCCATATTTGATCTCTAATTCCCTGCTACGTGACTGGAAATATAGGACATTATTTTGAACATAGATATAACATAAAAAGCAAGTTAACAAGCCAACATATAATATAAGATATGTACGGAAGAGTAAAGAACTCATATGCACGTCATATTTCTTTCGCTAAAATGGTCATCCTAAGAAGATACAACCATTTAACGGACTATTTGTAAATTGAATTCCGCAGCTGGATCCTGATGCAACTAATCAGATACAAAAGATCACTTTTATAAGTCAATATCTTTTTCCCGAACACAATTATCTATAGTGGAGGAGATGGAGGCAGGAACTGGACTCATGTATCTGGAAAACGAAGGTAATTGGAAGGGAATAAGAGAAGTGTTAGATTCTGGTGCCGGTATTAATTTCATAGCTGGGGACGACTCTTGTTCAACAACTAATGCAAGTAATGACACACATCTATAATAAAAACATGATAACCATTCACCATAGAAGCATCTTGCATCCACAATTCGACAACATGATTGGAGGAACTCAGTGTATGTGGTCAACTAAGTTTAGGAAGGATTATTGGATTCTTGTTCAACAACTAAAAAGCATCCTATATCATGTTGTTTCCATATAGGAAGGATTATTGGATTCTTTGCAAAGAATCCAATAATCACTATCTGTCTCTTGAAGGAACTTAGTGTAAGTGGTCAATTAAGTTTATTAAAAAACCTAAAAAAAATATTTGAAAATTACCATCCGGCACCCCGCCCGAACGTTAACACTCTCCTAAATACCCCAAGTATAAACTCAAATATACTGTTTTTGAAAACAAAAAAATAACATTCAATTAAATTTACATTTGGAACTGAAAGGAATAGAAATAAGATATGAAGTTGTGAATCTTCTCAATGACATCAAAAGATTGCAAAGTGAGATGGAGATTCAAAGTGCAAATATGAAACAAAAGATGCAGGACCTACAAAAACAATGGTTTAATTTTCAAGAAGAGTGTAAATATTTAAAGTAAAACAGCACCAAGAAAGATGAGAAGGAGTCATGTTGCTAAGATGAGAAGAAGTTAACATCTAAAGACAAGTACCGGGAGGGAATAGTACCGGGAGCTTGAGGAAACCGCCGATGACAGTGATTGCAACCCTCGCCGGTTAATAGAGGACAAAGACAAGTATAGGTAAACCTTGTTATGTTGAAGTCCATATATGATGCACACTTGGCAAACCATTGGGCATCCATAATTCGGAAGGTCAGACGGAAAAGGTTATCGAATGTCATTTTATCTTCAATGAGTAGCTCTACAAACCTCATTACGACTAAAGTGGTATGTTTCCCTGCAATAACAATAAATCGAGTAGGATAAATAGTGCAAGTTTCACAATATCACTAAGCATGTGAACTGATACTTAACAAGGCAAAAAAATTACTGTTATTATTTCCAAGAAGTTATGCTAAGCTCCCCCAAAATGTTCCTCCCCGTAAAAAAAGATCTTGAAACTTTGTACCAGTTTGATAATTCTCATGATAATGAATTAAAAAACATCCTTTTTGACGACATTGTAATGGAGTGAAGGGTACTACAGTAGAGAGATCAAGACAAAGAAAACAATCCATAATGTAGACCAGATGGTCTTGAAAAGAAGTCATTAGTTAATGGAGCTTTATGAGTCTCGTTTAATTAGAATAAGTACCTCACAACCTAAGAGACCTTTTGTTGATATTTGTTTGATATATTCACTTTAAGTTTGAATTCAATATTTAAGTCCTTGTAATGGAAAAAATAATTACAACCCTTCAACATTCCAATCTCTAAACCCTGCGAAACACACAAAATCAAAATCCACAAGACTAAAATTTGATAAACATGAAAGAAACTCACGGAGAAGAGTAACATAATTTCAGGAATATTTGTTCAAGGAAGATGGTTTATCTTGCTATTGTACAAATTAAAAAAAAAATTCATGTAAAAGAAGCAAACCTGAAGGTCTCGATTAAAGATTTGAAGGATGTCGGATAGGGTCAACGAGAGATGAGTTGGACGATAGGCATTCAACGCTGTTGGAAAACTCAAAACTATTTTAACTACAATCAGATGCTCGAAAACTTACCAAAAAGAAGATTACAAATTCCTAGATGAATCAAGTGTTTACCCAAGTAAGAATAAAATCCATAAACTTAGAGCTTCCAAATGTGACGATGACATTGTCTTTGGCTTTGCTCCACCAACTCCTTTGTTATGGAAAGGTTTTCAAATGGAGAAACTTGCTAGTTCCACCTTTTAGTTTTGCAGCTTAAACGATTTAGAGGCAGTGGATGATGGCAATGATAAAGAGCCTAAACTATTAAATGACAGTAGTTCATCAAGATCATTAAGCATCACACTCATTGTTTTAGTGACACATATCTAAAGCTTATCTTGATGGAGATATGCATATGAAGGAAAATTCAGCCTTTTCCCTCTATTTACACAGACAAGATTAAATTGTAGGAGTAAATCTACATATATTTGTTTCTAATATTATGTTCTTTATAGTTGCAAAAAGTCCCATACCTTTGAATTTGCCTCTGTAATCCAATTTTCTAGTGTTATGAATAGCTAGTAAGAACATAAAGTTTGATGACCTCAATCACCAAACAATGTGATAAACTCAACTCGAAAAGCATAACACATAATAGAATAATATAAAACAATGAAATACCAAGAGAAAGAAAGAAAGGAGAGAAGAACACTCGAGTTGGGAAGATATTTATGACTTGTAATCGCAAGGAGATGCAACCTAATCCTTGTAGTTGCAGGTAGGTGGTGCAAGGATGAACGCGTGCTTTGAATCGACTCTCAACACTAAATCAATTTAATCATTGGCACTCCTCTTCGAAATTGAAATAAATAAGAAAATTGTTGAGATTATTCATCGGCCGGAGAAACTATGAAGGTCGGTGGTTCATCGATCACAATTTAAAAAGAGCAATGAGGATGATATCGGAACCCTAAAGGTGAGCGAGTAGAGAAAACGTGATTTAAAAACGCTGATAGTTTGACAGTTTGACTCTTTGGCGCTTCAAGGTGGAGATGTGATAAAGACCAACAACTTCAACTCGAACCTCCGCGTTACGATTGATACGATGCAAATCGAGAAGAAAGAGCATCGACTTCACAATCCCTGATACCCATTTTGATTGGTTTGCCTGAAGAAGAGAACATAATTGAGTCTTCGGACTAAACAAAGGAATCATCGGCGATAGTCGAGTTAAAGGAACCAGGTAGGCATGGGATTCGAAACCCTAGAGGGGGAGAGTATTGAGAGAAAAAGCATCACGCGACTTCACAATGCTAGAACTTTTTGACTAAGAATCTTTTCAATGTAGCCCTTCTTTCAGTTCCAAATGAAAAAAAGTGGCGCTCATTGTTTTAATAGCGTTTACATAAGTGGAAATCGCTATTAAATATATTACATGAAATTACAAAACACTGTAAATTATTAAAAACACATCATTTATAGCACTTATCATATAAACACTCTTGAATATTGCTATAAAAAACTAATTTTGTTGTAGTGATTGAACGAGTCTGGAGTTGAGTCCTTGTGTTGTTGTTATATTTGTATTTTGTTGATGTTGTTGTAAGGACAGCTGGAGTCTTTCTTTCTTTAAGTATTCGGGTATCATAGCATTGCATTAAATGTATTTCGGTTTGGGTCTTTTTTTTGTGTCTTGTTGTAAGATCTGGTGAAATTGTTGTCAAGCTAAGGGTCATGACCCATTGTGATGTCTTCGCCCGTAACATCCCGAGTCCCGCGGATTTGGGGTGTTACATCTTACTGACTTGACAAGAAAAAAATAGGATCCCTGGGGTTCTCTTTTGCACATGGTCTTATAAGATCTTGTAACAAGAAGTACGAATACATTATGAAAACATTCAACCTTTATTTAAAAGTTTACCCCACAAAATCATGCACATGCACCCAAAACAAAAAAACAACTTTGTAGATGTAAAAACGCAACCGTCGTTCCTGCAAAAAAATTCGTTACTACACTAGATATATACAAGCAATCGCACACATCCGCCAACAAGCGAGAAATTCAAAACAAACCAAATCCTTGTGAGATCACTAAAGAGAATAGTAAGGTTGATGTAACACCCCAAATCCGCGGGACTCGGTGAGTCACGGGATAGGATCTCACAATGGATCCTGACCCTAGCCTGACAACAAGTTGATTGGATCTTACAACAAGACACAAATTAAATATAAAACAAACCTTTATAAACTGAAATATCATATAACGTAAATCATACAAAACCACAACCGAGTATCAAAACGGTAACATCATATACAAGTATACATCCCAAAAACCCATACACCACCTAAATGTGCGGAAGCCCTCAACTGATCACCCCACCTAATCACTCTGCAATATTTCTATTCCGCAAATCATCTACAACACGGTATAAAACCGTTAGCTAACAATTCATGAATAAAAATAACGTAATAGCACACACAGCATATAATCACATTACACCACAAGGCATGCTCACACATATAAACTGTTTATTATCTTCATTAAGTGATATCATTACATATAATCTTCATTAAGTGGTCACGGTTTCCCTCAGGAAACGATCAGTGCCTGTATAAACAAGGCACGCAACATCAATCACTATCACCAACTAGGAGATTTTACCTCCTAGTCTCTAAGATCATACAAGATCATAACCCATAAAAAATATCCTCGATAACTCATCAATAATCAAAGATGCCTAAGGCATTCCTCAACATCTCACATCATGAATCTCATCTACACAACAATATCATGCTCCTACACTCAACCATAACACAAAGGAAGAAAATGACACATACCAACACTTGGTATGTCATGGACAAAGACGCACCCGTGGGGGGAAGAGGTGTAGGGGCGGTGACTCAGCTTCAGCCACATGGACAACCCACACCAGGCGCAAGGGCGGTTTCTTGACAGAGGTAAAACTTCAGCACACAATCGATCTCTTCTCGATCCACAACTCGATTCTCTTCTCTTCTCTTCTATGGTGTCAAAGGCAACCAACTAATCATCATACATATACAAACACAACACCAATGCCTAGGAAACCATACACAAGATCAACTTGTGGGATTTATCACTAAGGAATGAAGAAGAGGAAAGAAAGAAGAAAGAAAGAGAGGAATAAACTTACCACTACATAACCAGGCAAAGGAAGAACAACAACTCAACTGCTCATCCACAACAACCACCACATACTCTCATCATCATCATCATCATCAAAGCCATCAAACACACATCCAAAGGCTTACACTTGAAGGAATTCCATGGGGAAAACAAGAAGAAAACCAAGAGAAGGGAAGAAGAGCGTAAGGAGAAGAAGATGAAGGAAGAAGTCTGGAAAGCAAACCCTCACACAAGAGAGAGAGAATACTTATAGGTGAAGAAATGAAAAGGCAAGGCGGTCAAAGAAGGCAGCACCCACCCTACAAACCGTGGGGGCGGGTTATCAGTGCCGCGGGGTGGCTCCACATATGCGGCCCAACGAGCGCAGGGGCCGGGTCACTAAGGAACTAAGGATATAACAGTTGAAGAAAATCCAAATTACCAAGTAGAAAGCGATTGAACTGAGCTCAAAGTCCATCATCGAAACCCTGAAATTCGAAGAGGGTATTGAAGAAAGAAGGGGAAAGTATATACAGAAGAAAACTTGAGGAAGAAGGGAAGAAAACCTTACCTTGAAGACCGAAGAAGAAGGCTTTATCGAAGATGGATAATAATGAAGAATACACCAATTATTACAAATCAAATGAATCACTCAAGAGAGAGGGAATTACATAGAAGAGAGGGGTTTAGATCTATTAGGAAAAGGATAAATTGATCTCTTGAGATTAAGATTAAATAAAGGTTATATATATATATATATATATATATATATATATATATATATATATATATATATATATATATATATATATATATATATAAAACCTTTATTTAATCTTAATCCCAACAATAAGCCCTCACTGAACGACCCTATATTTGAAACTTGCATTATTCTTCTCAACTCATATGCAAATCATATTATTTTTAATATAATAAAATTTATATATTTAATGTCACCTTACATATGTAAAAACACTACTTATAAATTTTAGAAAAATTTCTTTTGGTGCTCTCGAGGTTTTATCTTTTCCAATTAGTGACAACGAAGTTTCATTTTTCCGGTCGGTGCCCTTGAGGTTTCGATTTAGTCTATTTTGTGTCCAATTTTTAACCAAACTTGTCTTTGGTTATATTTTTGTTAGTTATATAAGCCAAACACCAAGATACTTATTGTGTGTACGACTATGTATATAGTTTACTTATGACCTGAAGATACAAGTCATGCTAAATCTGATGGCCGGAAGGACATTACATAAAGGTTTCACAAATATAGTTGTAGTATTCATGTTTAAATAGTACAAACACAACATATACATATGAGAAAAATCATTTCTACGACACCAGAATTCATTGTCAGCCTTACATTTCTACAAACTCACCATGTACATAATAGAAAACATTCAATCTCATGAATTGGACCACTTTCCTAATTTGGAATTTTTCTAGCACAAATAGTTGATAAGCCAACCTACAACTGGATGACGGCAATCAGACAATGTATGACTTAGCTCACAACAACAATCTCATACTAGTTAGAGTCGTTGATAACCTCTGTTTACTTTCTTCTGAAGCTATTACGTCCGGAGATGTGTATAGATAAGACTTAAATTTGAGCCATGCATAAGAAATACTAAATTAGTGATGAAAGAGAATAAAATCTAACCCGACTCAAGCTTCCCTAAAGAAACTAGGTACAATGCATCTATCTCATGAATCGGACTCTTCCCGAAATCAGATTGCTTCATTTATTTACGATAGGATGATTCAGCATGACGGACCACTCACACCAAATTGGTTCATTTAGTTAAAAAAATGGACATGAAACGATCAAAATTGATATTTCGAGAACACCAAGCGAAAAAATAAAATTTCGTGACCACCGTCCGAAAAAATGAAACCTTGAATTTGAAATTTCTTAAAATTTATCAATAAAATACTTTTTAATTTTAATTTTTTTTTATCTCACTTCTAAATCCTTTATCTGAATTTGATATGGAAAATCAGCTGCGCACACTTGACCCGACAAAACACAAAGAAAATCAGTACTGAATTGCATCACCGCCGAGGGAAAGCCGTTGAAGGTTGTAAGATCAAGAGTCCCTCAGAAAGAAGCCCTAATTCGACAAAACAAAAAAGAGCAATCTTCAATTCACAAAGAAAGGAAAAAGCAACGATGGAGAATCAGGAGGGAGATGAATCTGCTGCTGTCCTTTCTCTTGCAACTCCACTTTGCGAGGAGGCTGGTTGGGAGAAATATAAGGATGATGATATCCTACAACAGCAATCTGCTATCCTCGCTCACGAGGCCGATAAGATTCCTTTCATTGGCGACAAGGTTTTATTTCTGTTTCGTTCATCCTCTTTCTACTTTTTGCTATATCATCAACCAGATCCAAATACAAATTTCTCTTTCCTACTGATTGTGATAGATCTAGTTATTGTAGCCCCAACACCATTTGTTGAATTCAAGATTTTATCCAAATTAACTTCGTCAAAGGTAGACTAGTTCATCTACGTGCCGGCCTTTGTAATATGTACCTTTGCCAGAACTTAGCTTTTGGGCAAGGATACTCTACACGGATCTATTACAAGAACCTTCGCTGATTCCTGAGCCTACTAGGGAACCTAACTTCTGTTCGAAATTAGGGTCTAGAAGTTGTTTCCTACAAATTCAGATCCTCCTCTGATACTACAAAGTCCTAAAGAAATCAAACAACAAATCTGATTTCTTTCTTATACTTTTTGTTTGTGAATAAACAATTCTCTAGAGAATTTTCTGAATCTGTGTGCAGTTAATTCTGATCTCAGTTATTAATTCGCTCAAGAACAGTTAGGAAGTTATTTAACTATTCTAATCCATCCTGAGAAAGATCATAGCTGTGGAGGTATTCTCACACGATATGACATAAATAATGGTGATAAACCTTTTTTAATTAATTGTCTAACTTAAGCATGTCTTAAGCTTATATGGCTAGATTTTTCAATGTAAATTTTTATCACACGCTCTAGACATTGTAGCAACACTATCACAAAATACAAAAATAGCTGACATAAGTTGTGGCCACAACTTTATATCCAATAGATTATTTCTCAGCCATTCATCTTCTTTTACTCGGCTTCCATCGTGGAATGAGTTATGCATGTTTGCTTCTTTGAAGCCCATGAAATAAAACCCATCCACTAATTGACTTATTATCATTTGCACTAGATATCCAACTAGCATCGGTAATACCTCCCAAAACTACAAGAAAGTCACTGTAGGACAATTTTAGATCTATTTTCCTCTTTAACTAACCTAGAACTCGAATAATTCGCTTCTAATATTTAATTCTAGGATTGCTAGTATACCTAACAACTTGCAAACTGCAAATGCAATGTCGGGTCTTGTAAAATGCATTGCATACATTAGGATCCCAATTGCACTTGCATAATCAGTTTGGCAATTTGATTTAACTTCGTTTTTAAACAACTTACACTAGGGATCGTATGGAGCTCTAACTTCTTTAATAAGAAGATGCCTAAACTTTTGTAACATCTTGTGAATATAATGAGACCGAGTTAAGATAAATTCCCCACTATTTATGAGTTTTTTAATACCTAGAATAGTGTCTACTTTCTCCAAGTTTTTATATATTGAATTGTGACTTCAAATAATCTTTAGTGTCATTTACCTTCTCCATGTTATGCTCAATATTAACATGCCATCAAAGTAAATACATTATTACGTTGTAATCTTCAAACTTGGCATGAACACGTCTATGATTTATCTGCTCCATTGTGTTTAAAACCATAAGACAAGATAGGTACAATCAAATTTCTCATGCCACTGTTTTGGAGCTTGTTTTAATCCATACAAGGATTTACTAGTTTACGCACTTTCTTTTATTTCCAGTAATTATAAATTCTTCTGGTTCTTCCATGTACAACTCTTCAACCAATTGCCCATTTCAGAAAGCCGTTTTATCGCAGTAATTGATACCTCCTTTTGCCTATATCCCTTGACAACTAATATGGCCTTGAAGGTTTGTATAGTGTCATTTGTGTTGCACTTTCTCCTAAATACTTATTTGATAGATATTGTTTTGATCCCTAAAGCAAGTCTAGAAGAATTCATGTATTATTGAATATAATCGAATCCATATCACCATTCATAACTTCTTTCCAAAACGCTACATCTTGTGATGACTTACCTTCCTAGGATCTCCATCTACTTAGTCTACTTGAAATACTTGAAAGACAATTGATAATGAAAAAAATCAGTCAGAATCAAATTGTTGTATTCTAACCCTTTGATTCCTCATTTTACTACTGGTTCTTTCTCAAACAAAAAAAAAGTCGATGGATTCTACCTTGTGGTATTTTCAGCATTGTCACAAGTTGTATCCTCTGAATTATGTCTCAACAAATTCAACATCCTAGATTCAACTATCAAGTTTGTTTTACATCCAGAAACCTATAAGCTTTAGAGTTTTTTTGTATAAACCAGAAAAATACTTTTCAATGCTTTAAAACCCAAGTTAGTGCTGTTAGGATCTGAAATCCTGCAGTAGGCGATGCAGCCCCATACTTTTAAATAACTTAAGTTTTGTTGTCTACTATTCCATGCTTCATATTTTGCACCTTAGTTCTCCTTGAGGGTATACTGTGGTGTAAATGACATCCTGTAAGTAAAGCTTCTCCCCACAAATTTGAAGGTACTTTTGCATTGAACATCATTGCATAAACCAAAATTTTGACGCGGGTGTAAGAAACGGTTCTTTAGTGAATAATCCCATTAATTTGACAAAATTCATTGAATTCAGCCGAAAAGTATTCACAACTCCTGTAACTTAGAATCTTGAATTTCTTCTACTTTGATTTTCTACTAGAGACTTGTAAATTTTAAATTTCTCAAGTGCCTCGTCCTTTTCCTTCACTAAATAGACACGATTGTATCTAGATTCATAAAAGTAATAAAATACCTATTTCCTCCTCTTGTCAGTTCACTATTTTACTCACAAATATCAAAATGAACAAGATCTAATATATCATAGGTTTCTCTATTGCAAGGAAAAACTGATTTTTGACATTCTTACTTGAACACAAATTTACAAACTTTATTTGTAGAATTAAAATCTCACCGATCATACCATTTGTAGACAAACTTAAGTGTTCTAAGACTACCATGAACATTCCACCCTTAGTTAAAATCAGTTCATATAAGTCTAATACAATCTTTATACCTGCCTTACATAGAATACTTGCAGAAATAAGATTTTTTCTAATCTCAGGAACATAAAGAACATTTGATTACTTTAATCTTTTTCCATAACTGAACTGAATGTGAATGTCTCCCATTCCCATAACCTTAGGCACATTACTGTTGCCCATTAGGACACCATCATCCTTCTTGGAATTATACCACCGGTCCTCGGTGATCACTGTGGTAGCTGTGTTCAATTAAGTGACCATGTCAATCTGTAAGTTAGAACCATTGCAACAATTTCAGGAACTTCTTTGTTTATTTTATTGCTTCCTTTTTTTTTTTTTCATGTATCCTTATATGTTTATGAATTTGTTACGAGGATAGTGCCTCAGTGCCTTAGTGGTATGCAAAAGTTTCTTTGTATAGTTATTCCAAGAGAAAGATAGTTTTGCAATTATGACTCCTACTTTTAATGGTTCAGAAGTATCTATTTTCAAAATTTGAAGTCTGTTAATTATACTCTATAGATTGTTATCTTGATTAATCATGGGTATATCAGTTTTCATAGAAAATTCAAACTTTCCTTCTCAATGAGAAACTTATCTGCTCCTTG
The DNA here is from genome assembly GCA_033239125.1 of Fagopyrum homotropicum. Lineage (NCBI taxonomy): Eukaryota > Viridiplantae > Streptophyta > Magnoliopsida > Caryophyllales > Polygonaceae > Fagopyrum > Fagopyrum homotropicum. Next base: position 58,453,941 of record BSWB01000007.1, on the reverse strand, counting down.
TTTCTCATTGTTGTATCTGGTTAGTGAAACGTAGCCCATATCTTCCTGCTTGTGTGATTTTATGGCAGTGAACAAATTGTGTAGTCTGTCTCAGAGTTGGTTCAGGATGTGGCCTCTGCAGACTTCATCGTCTTCTCTCTTCTTGTTTTGTCCTTGATTTCTTGGCTTTCTTCTTGTGTTGGAACGTTGTATGTCACAGCTTGTGATTTAGCAGTGGAGTCCAGTGAAAAGTTGTGGATTTCTCATTTGCATGTAGACACCCTAGGGACTGGCCATCTGCGAAGGCTAATATTTGAGTTGTAAACTTCAGAACGCTATTTTCTCAGGGTAATGGAGCTGTATTATTCAATTACTAGCTTAAATTAAAGCTGTAATGGTGAGGTAGGTCCAGGATTATTTTTAGTTTGATCGGGTATGTCCTGTAACCTACCTACTCAATCAAATTTCACAAATTTGAGCATGCAATGTTTCTCTAGTTGTTAACTGGAAAGCTATATTTAGAATTTTTTTCACGCATCTGTATATCAGAATCTAAAAACGTGCATCCATGACTGCATTTGAAATCCTATATACTCGCAACAGTTAGGCCAATAGGCACACCCCCATCATCCATACTAGTTAAAACTGAGGTAGGTGGTGGTGAATCAAAGCCATGAAAAAACAGGGAACTGGTATTTCGGGAAGGGAATATTTCCATACTTGTGCACAAATGGCTTATTTGTTAAAGCTTCTTTTATAGTCATAGATGTCATCACCTGAAATCCATCCTTTGGATCTGCTTATCTCTGCAGCATAATATAGGAACTTGCATCTAAAATGCGTTTACTGAGTTGTTGGTTCTAAATTACGCTTGACTGTATTTATTTATCTGCTTTACGCAGGAACCTCTCTCTACTTTAGCTTCTGAATATGAATCAGGCAGTCCTATATTGCTTCAGAAGATTCAGGTTCGGGTTCAGCCTTGTTTCATTGAGGCTTCTGCTCTATTCTTGTTGTATGTTTTTGCCATATCTTTCCTAGACTTTTGCAGGTTCTCAACAAGGAGTACTCTAGTATTAGGCGAACACGGGGAGATGGAAACTGTTTCTTTCGAAGCTTCATGTTCTCATATTTGGTATTTTTCATGTGTTTATATGATTGTTGTTTATTGTTGTTATGCTTTATGTCCTTCCATCTTTAAATGGATGTCAGGTATTTTGATTTTTCTCTGATATAAGTGATACCAAAATTCCTGAAACAGGAACATCTTCTGGAAACACAAGACAAATCTGAGGTTGACCGTGTCACTGCTAATGTAGAGAAGTGCAGGAAAACTCTTCTGGATTTGGGCTATGCAGAATTCACCTTTGAAGACTTCTTTTCTGTAAGTATGTTTTTCTTATATCCAGTGTCACCTAATAGACTCGTAGCATCAAACTGGAATGACATTTTTATCTCTGCTTACCTGACTTGTCACCTTTAATCTTTCTAACTCACGCTTTGAATATTTTCCATAGGAATTGGAACAATTTTGTGGGAGTTTTCCCCAATCATGTGTCATGAAGTTTATTGTGTAACCTTAGAGACAAACTACTATTCTTAACCAAATACCTGTAAGGTTGAGAGGTAGAGCCATATGTGCACTTTTTGTCCACGAATCTCACAAATTACTCCTTGACATGTGCATAACATTACTCTTTGATATGTGCATCCATGTTTGGTTGGGGATTAACAGACATAACTTTGATTGCTGGTTCACCGGTTCGGGTTGTTCTCCTTAAACTATATATTTGATTGAATTTATAAACAGTATTCATTCATTTTCTTTTGTGTGACACTCTAATACAATACTAGAGCTTCTCTAAATTCAGTTATTCTTGGAGCAACTGGATAGTGTAATTCGAAGACAGGATGCTTCTGTTAGGTGCTAATCTTATTTCATCCTTTACTATCCTTTTATTTTTATATCATCCTGACCTTCGTTTTATCTCAAGATTCTTCATTCATTACAACTTCCTTCTCTGACTAATTATTTCAGTCTTGAGGAGCTTGTCCAAAGAAGTAGAGATCCATCTGTATCCGACTATGGTTAGTGTGATATGCTCTTTGTTATTTTTATGCTGTCAACACCCTGTCTGTATATTAATATAGTTTCTTGTACAGTTGTGATGTTCTTTAGATTTGTAACTTCGGGGGAGATACGGAAACGTTCAGAATTCTTTGAACCATTTATTTTGGGATTGACAAATGCTACGGTGGATCAGGTATCTCCTGCCAACTAGCATAAAATGAATTTAAATTATATCAGTTGATCGATATTCCCAAAATGATAATGTGTTACTTAATTTCCCAGTGTTATGTGGAAACTAACTCCTACTGATCCTTAAGAATTAATATAGATTGGGAACCAGCTACAGTAATTGCTAGGCAAGTCATGGAGTAACTCCTAGGCAGGAAGGATTCTTCTCTTTTGGAGTTAGTATGTGAACCTGAAGGATTCATATTTTTGGGGCCTGAAGGATTATATCTCATACTGTTGTGGGCATTCATTTGTTGCAAAGGTCGAGGGTTATGATCCTTTGGACCTTTGGGAGGAAATGATTTGCACTTCAGATTCCAAACAAAACTATCAAGCAACCTAGGTCCCCAAAAAAGTAGTAAATAGTTGCAGTACCATAATACAAGTGTCGTTCAGGTGATGAAGCTCCTCAAATACCCGTATTTTAACATGGTTAGAAATGCTGTAGACATAAATTTGAGATTTTTATTCTCTTTGCGAGTCTGTGTTATATGTGATCCTGTAAGTTTAAAGCTCTTCACTTGCCTTCTCACAACACTTCCACTTAAAGAGATATTTTTTCCTTCTTTTTATACAACGGATACAAGAGTGGTACTTGTTCTTTGTTGTCAAAAAAAATAGCTATGTTTGGACTTTCAGCCTATCCATATGATTGTGATTTAGGCCAGTCTACTTTTTTTTTTATTAAGGCATGCCATTCTCATCATCGCTTTGACTCTGTAGTTTTGCAAGTCATCGGTGGAACCTATGGGTGAAGAAAGTGATCACGTCCACATTACTGCTCTTTCAGATGCACTCGGTGTTCCAATTCGTGTAGTATACCTGGATCGCAGTTCATGTAGCAATAATGATGATGTAAGTGTTAACCATCATGATTTTGTTCCTGCTGGTGGCTCCGAGGTGATCAAGCCCTTCATTACCTTGCTGTACCGTCCGGGACATTACGATACTCTCTATCCCAAGTAAAACAAAACCTGAAATTGGTAAGTTATGTTGGTAGACGCATGCCTGAACCGAAAACCAAACCTCAAATTGGTATGGATCGATTGAGGATAGAGAATATGGTGAACTGACATTTGCCTTGGTAATATTGCAGGAGGGATTGAATGATCGGACGGGGGATGGCTGATATGAAAGTTGAACTAGGATAGGCAGCTGGCTTTGGCAAGTGAAGACTGGTGTGTCATGTTATGTTGAAGCTTTATCTTGAAATGATGCATTTTTGTATATACCTTTTGAGGGTTTAATTTTCCTGCTCTAAATCATGGAAAGTTGTATCAAAGAAAATATTGTTGAACCTCTAAGAAATCCTCTTCTTATGAACACCTTAAGCTTTGTTCTTTTTATTGGTAAATTAATATGCTCAATTACAGGCAGATGGCCAAATGCAGTATTGGTTATGTGCAACGTTCTTTCTTCCCTTGGGTATGCACAAGTATGTCCTTCACATGATACTTAAGTTCCTTCGTGGATTGCCTAGTTTGTCAGCCCTTGTTCTATGTCTCCTACAGATTGGTTATGTGCAACGTTCTTTCTTCCCTACTATTTCTCTTCTTTTTACTTAGAAAATTTGAATGCTTACAATGTTCCACTAATAATCTCGATTACAATTTGTAACGCCTGAAATTTCAATTCCGGTTAGGGTTTAGTTTAGTGGCCTTTACACAGGCGCAACTCAGTCTTTCCGCAGACATGATGTGTTGCGTGACGGGATTTTATCCCGATTCCGTTCCGACCCTTCGTTTTCCCTCTTTCCGCTTTTAGACCTCTCGTTCCTTACCCTTGGAAGATTCTTGTGGGCTGCTGTGTTGACCCTTTGTTTTCCCCAAACGGAAGAGAAGTCTTTCTCTCTTCCTTTCTCCACTCTTTCACGTCATTCATTTCTCTTCCCCTCCTTGCTTCCTCTCTTCTCTCCCTTCTACCTTGGTTCATGCTTGTGAGCTATCCAGCAAAGGGAAGAGATCTGTAGTTGTGAAGGTAATCTCTTCTCCATTTCTTCTTCTTCTTGGTCCATTTCCCTTCTCTATTCTTCTCTTTCCTCCATTGTTGTGGATGGAGCTTTGGAAGAAGGTTCTTTGATGGCCTTCTTTGGTTGCATGTGTTCCTAGCAAGTTTAGGACGTGTATGAGGGCTTTGATCTGGTGGATGAAGTTTTGAGAAGACTGATAGCATGAATTATTGTTTATATTTCGGATATGGTGTTGTCGCTTTCTCATCATAATTCTGCATGCATGTACATGTATTTATAGTGTTTAAGTCATTATTCGGTTACTTTGCAAGAATCGAGGTCTACACCACGTTTTATCGTAATTGTAGGGAATATAGCACGTTTTGGGTGGAAATGGAGCATAAGGAGCTAAGGAAGCTATGGAGCTACATTTAGGAGCATTAGGAAGGACAAGAAGAAGGCCAAGAACCATATTGGAAGGAAGAAAGAAAGATCCAGATGAAGATACAATGGCATGCACGTAGATCACTGTTGATCTCGGATGAACACAATGATGCATCTCGACCGAGATGGCCCACTAGGCCTGGATCGAGGTCGACGGCTCACAACCCAAGGAAATAAGATACAATTTTGACCTAAAATTCTTCTATAAGAATGGAACATGAACATGGAGTTAAGGACGCTGAGATGTCAAGGAATTCTCTAAATGGCTGATTGGAAGGATTGAAGGGAAGAAGATTTGAAGGAAGGATTGCTTAGGGTTCAAGGAACCTTGGATTGTGAGTATTTCTTTGGGGATTGCTAGTGAGTTGTTATCATACCTTTTGGAACACATTATTGATACTTTTGTTGGTTTGTTTGCTTTGATAATTGAGACATCTTTGTTGCTTGCTTTATTCTCTTTTCTCGATATTTTGATATATTTGATATTGCTTTAATTATGATAATTGTTGACTAAACACCCCTGTGATTCTAGGGTGATTAGTTGAAGGTTGTGGTGTAGATGATGAAAGAATGAACCTTTATCTGAGTGGATCCTGAAAGCTTGAGTTAACCCTAAACCGGAACCCATCTCGGGCTGCTCGTTGAGCATCTCGACCAAGATCGATATAGAACAGAACAAGGTCGGCCATTGCAGTGCTTATCTCGAGTTTAGGTTATAGTTTGCCAAATCCTATCCTTGTTGCACCTTTCCTGGTTTATACACAAGCCTAGGATGAGACTTACCCGGTGATTCCTTTGCTTGTATAGCGATGATGATGAGTGTTAGTTAATAAAGGTTTATCCTTTATTAGGGTTTGAGTGTGCCTTCGTCCTACCTTTGAGAGTTAACCTGAGACTTACCCGGTGATGGTTAGTTCTGTACCCTTAGGTGAGTGATGTTGGTTTGAACGCTTTTACCTTTCCTTAGTTCTTTGAGACTTACCCGGTGATAGGAGCTTTGGTTTGGAAAGTGGGTAGTGAGACTTACCCGGTGATCTATCCCATCGTAGAAACACCTTCCCTCAGCAAACCTCGGCTTTGTCCACGTTACCTTTAGAGATCTTGAGTCAAAATAGCAACTGGATAATATGATCTTTAGAATCTGCATTTCCCCATCCTGCTATACATCTTGTCTTTTGCTTTTGATCAATATTATTGCATGCTTTTGAAGTTAGATTGCTTTACTGTGATTATTATCACCGATTCCCTGAGATTGATGACGGAATAATAGCCCTTACTACGATTGATCCGTACATTGTGGGTTCGCTTATCGTTAGTTTTATTATTCGGAATATAAATTTATAGCTTTTTCTACAAACACCTTTTGGAGCGAACAAGTTTTTGGCGCTGTTGCCGGGGAATTGCTTAAGACCAATCTAGGGTACGGTTGTCTAACTTGGAAGCTTCTTGCTTTACTATTTGTTCGCTCTCAGACGTGTGTGTAATATGAATAAAATAACTTTAAATTTATGACCTAAAATAAAAGCCTTAACAAAATGCGAACCCGCAGTGTACGAATCAATCGCAATATGACAAATACTCCAGGGTCGAACACAAGAACTATGGTGAAATCAAGAGCGGTAAATATCAGGTTGTCAAATAAGAGCAAAACAACAAAACAAAGATGATGTATAAATCAAATAAAGGAATGCAGATTCTAGAGGTCGAAGCATCCAATTGTGGTTCCAACTCAAGATTTCTAAGGATAACGTGGACAAAGCTGAGGTTTGAAAGGGAAGGTATTTCTAAGGTGGGAATGGATCATTAGGTAAGTCTCACTACTCACTATCCCAAACCAAAGATCCAATCACCGGGTAAGTCTCAAGGAACTAAGGAAAGGAACTATAATCTAAAACCAACACACCACCTAAGGGAATAGAACTAACCTTTACCGGGTAAGTCTCAGGCTAACTCACAAAGGTAGGATGAAGGCACACTCAAACCCTAATAAAGGATAAATCTTTATTACCTAACACTCATCATCATAGGTATACAAACAAAGGAATCACCGGGTAAGTCTCATCCTAGGCTTGCGTATGAACCAAGAAAGGTGCAATAAGGATAGGATTTGGCAAACTAAAAACCTAAACTGGGGATTGGTCGGATCAGGTCATACGTATCGCTCAGTTCTTATCGATCTCGGTCGAGATGCTCCACGAACTGACCGAGGTGAGGTGTAGTTAGGTTTTGGCTTGAGCTTTCAGGGTCCACTAAGGTGAAGATTCACTCTTTCATCGTCTTTACCACAACCTTCAGCCAATCACCGTAGAATCGCAAGGGAATTTAGCCAACAATCATCATAATAACAATCAAATATATAATTGAATAAGCAATAAACAAACAAGAAAGGCTTAACAAAAAGGTCTCAATAATCAATCAATCAAACTATCCAAACAAGCAGCAACAATGTTCCTCAATGAATCAAAAGACAACAATCAAGGTTCCCTAAGAAAACCTTACAACTTCCTTCAAAGCCTTCAACTTTCACTTCCAAACAATCTTTCTTCAATTTCCTTGGAATATCTTCAATCTCCAAAGATAATCAGCTATTCGAGCATACTTCCATCCAGAAAATATCTTCAATCCTATAAGAAAATCACATGCCAAAAATAAAGGATCTCATGGGCTATGAGCCGGCCGTCTCGGTCTAGGCTCAATAAGCCATCTCGGTCGAGGTGTTCACGTAGTCAACCAAGATGATCTAGCTGTTACGTCCAAATCTCCAAATTTGGTCAAATATCTCATTTCCGTCCAAATTCTAGAGTTCCTATGCCTTCCTTGTAGCTCCTCGATGCTCCATAATGCAACTCCCATGAGTCCTTAGATCGTTTAGCTCCATATCGATCCAAAACGTGCCATTTTCCCTACAATTACAACAAAACTAGGTGTAGACCTCGATTCTTGCAAAGGTACACAAAACGACATAATCATCAAGAATATATAGCCATGCATGCAGATTTATGATGATAAAACGTCCAAACCTATCGCAAAATATAGACTATAATGCATGCTATCAAAATACCCCATACTTGTCCCTTGCTTGTCCCCAAGCAAGATTCAAATCTTAGATACAAGATAGAATGAATTATAAGTCATCATAAAGATCAATGAAAAACATTTTCAAACTTTTGGTGGTGTGCTTCCACTCGTAGATCACCCTAAGAGAATGCTTCATAGCAAATAAAATCAACACATGGTCAAAACATATTATGACTATAAGAAAGTTGATCATCTTTTGCATAAAATCATAGAATGCTTGGTAAATCATATTTATCGAAATCAATCGTGTATAATCCAGTTTAAACCACGAAGTCAATCAACATACTCAAGGTCTCAAGGGCTTTCAAAAAGAGGTCAAGAAATGTGTTAGGGTGGGATATATATAGGGCAATGTGGTGCTGAAATCCGGGAATAGGATCTTTACTTCACTTCTTTGAATCACAAACATCTTCCACCAACAAGCTTTGCTTATTCTTTCTTTTTTTTTTACTTTACTTTTTGAGAACATGGACAGAAGTGCACAATAACCGAAGCCTAGGAGATCAACAATTCTCAATTTCTCGAGATGCCTCAAACCCTTGATGCACATACCATGACCCGTTAGGACTATCGATCAATCCGACTTTGGCAAGACACAAACACCCGACTATGTGAAGGGTGCCGAGTTACTCATCATTAAGATCAACGCCCCCAAACCTATTTTTTCTAACACTTTCAACTACGTCTCAACTTCACTTCACATGCTTTACATCAACTGCATCCATATTCCCGGATAGGTAAAGGGAGGCAAATATATATATGAAGGGCTAAAGCATGATCAAGAAGAAGAAGAAGAGAAGCGAAGTGCCTTAATCATCCCATGAAGAATGTGAGAGAACTTATAGAGTGGTATAAACCTTCAAATTCAACATGATTTTGATAAAATAAAATACTAAACATGCTAGAATTTCAAACAAAACATTTAGCGACTTAAACATATCATAAAACTTTTTGAACATATAAAGATTTCAAAGGTAATGTGCAAGCAAGTATCATCATCGAGGTCATATCTGGAGTAGAAGCACAAAACGTTTCAAAAATTTCTTCAATTTTAAAATTATTTCGGTCGAGGTGATTTGACAACACCCGAGATGATGGACCGAGATGAATCTCAGTTGTCTCAATCTCGTTTAGCCAAAATTCCTCGGTCGAGGCTAAATTTTTTTATAAACTAGTTCCGACATTTTTCTTAGTCAAAAATCCGTATGCAATGCATGTGAATAGACATATAAGCGCATATAGGCAAATAAGATCATAAGCAAAGTCAAGTAGCAAAGTTATTACAGATTACATATCCAACAAGTCAAATACCAAATACCCCATACTTGAAACACATTGTCCCAATGGGTCAAATATAAGTCAGAACAAGGTACTCACCAAATGAAAAGCAAAACAACAATAGAAATAAGAACAAGATCCGAAATATGCTCAATCCTCAGCTGGCGGTGGAATGTATGGATACTAAGTCGGATCAAATGGATATCCCATCTGTTGCTAGAATTGCAACATCGTCATCTGACGCTAGTAGCGTTGACGTTCCTGTATCCCTAGTGTCCAAGTCTGAATAGAACGAGTATGAGCATCAAGGCGCTGAGTCATGTTAGTACGCAGAGCCTGAAAAGAATCGGTCATCTGCTCCGTAAGATCATCAATCCTCCGGTGTGCCTCAGGATCACGACGGCGACGAGATCGCTGCTGGGATGGCTGGGGAATTTCAACGGGAGCAGTTGGTCTCTCCCTATCGTCCTCAGTAGCCTCATTATCGAGGCCGACAGTGGGAATACTAGGGCTGGCGGTATCTGTACCGGTATCTATAGCTGCAGCTCCACCAGCTCCGTCATCATCATGATCAGATCCTAACTCTACATCTATAGCCGCCTCCTGCATGATAGCATACCAGACAGCCGACCAATTCTGATGGTTGAATGTAGTAAACAATGGCGACCACGGAATGCCTCTAGGAAACTTCGTTTCCCAAGGCATGACCACATAAGGTCGGCCAAGACCTCGAGGAACGAGAACTCTACGCGTGATGAACTCCTGCAATCCAAGCGGCTTTGCCACCGCAACCAAAGTACATGCCGACAAATCCAAACCCATCTCGGTGGCGATGTGATTCACTAAACCTCCAAAGTAGATATCACCCTTAGCCTTCGCCTTCACCTTGTGAAGCTCCCCAGCCAGCATGGTAGCAAAGTCCGGAATGCCACCTGTAACCATGCAAAACATAGCAAATAAGTCACCCTGGCGGACCTTTTGGGGCGTCTCAGTACGCGCCAAAAGCATCTCGCTGAAAATCCTATGAGTGATATGGAAGGTGAGTTGGTAGATGATGTACTCTCTAGAGTCCCCAGACTGCCATCTGTCTCGGTGGGAGGTAATATGGGCAATTCCGAGCATGTCGGCGCGATGGAAAATCTGTACGGTGGGAGGATGGAATCCAAAAATCTCACCAAAATGATCCATGGGGAGATCATAATTCTTGTTGAGGAGCCTGAACTTGATTCCCTTCTTTTCTGGCACATGAGTGACGGAACTCAAAAACTTGAACATCGGCTCTAGATAAGCCGACGCACAAATGGTCATAAAGGTATCCAACCCAACCATAAAGACCATCTTCTACAAATCATCAACCACATGTAGACAATCAAAATCACTAATGTCCACATACCATGGAGCAATGACGGTGCAACCACAAATACGATCAAAATCCGTTTGGAACCTCTTGTTCGCTCCAAAAGGTGTGTGCATGCTTTAAAATTTATAACCCAAGAAGTATGCTTGAACAATATGCGAACCCGCAATGTACGGATCAACTGTAATAAAAGCAAGAATTCCGGGGGTCGATCACAAGGACTATGGTGAAACAAAGCACAGAATCAGGTAGTCAAATGTTGCTAATAACTACGAATTAAAGCAATCAAAGATGATATAAAGTCAAATAAAGGAAATGCGGATTCTAGGGATTAAAGCATCTAGTTGTGGTTCCGACTCAAGATCTCAAAGGATAACGCGGACAAAGCTGAGGTTTGCAAAGGGAAGGTGTTTCTAAGGTAGGAATAGATTACTGGGTAAGTCTCACTACTCATTATCCCAAACCGAAGTTCCTATTACCGGGTAAGTCTCAAGGTACTAAGGAAAGGAACTATAACTTCAAACCAACACACCACCCAAGGGAATAGAATCAACCTTTACCGGGTAAGTCTCAGGCTAACTCACAAGAATGGGATGAAGGCACACTCAAACCCCAATAAAGGATAAACCTTTATTACCTACACTCATGATCTTGGGTAAACAAACAAAGGAATCACCGGGTAAGTCTCATCCTAGGTTTGCGTTGAACCAGGAAAGGTGTAATAAGGATAGGATTTGGCAAACTTAAACTCTTAACTCAGATAGGGTTCAGGAAAAGGTTCACCTCGTTTAGTCAGATTCCACCCCGGCTGAGATGTTCAATGACTGAGCGAGGTGATCTACAATTAAGGTAAAGGCTCGAGCTTTCAGGGTCCTGCTGGTATTAAGATCATTCTATCATCGTCTTTCCCACAACTTTCAGCCAATCACCCTAGAATCGCATAAGAAACTTAGCCAACAATCATCATGATAACAATAATCAAATTAATAGGAAAGGAATCAATATTCGGATAAGAAAACCTTAAGAAAAAGGTCTCAATAACTGAATAAAACAAGTAACAAATCAACATTCCTCAAGTCACAAATCAGAAAAGACAACAAACCAAAAGTAATCTAAGAAGATCTTACAAACTCCTTCAAAAGCCAACACCAACTATGATTCCTTCCTTCCTTCAATTCTTCCTTCAAATCTTCCAGAAAATCCTTCAATTGCTGGATGGCCTAAGCATGTGCTCTGTAGATGACTGAATTGTAAAAAATCAGCCCTTTATATAGGATAATTATCTTCCAAAGATAATAATATCTTAAAAATATAATTTCTTTAAAAATATATCCATATCTCTTAAAATAAATCAGCCAAAAATAATATCTTCCTTCCAGAAATCCAGCAAAAAATATAAGATATCCTCCTTCCAAAAATAGAAGATCTCAGCCAAAAATAAAGATCTCGCCGGCGACAGGGTGTTCGCCTCGGTCGCGACGCTCCTCAAGATCACCTCGGTCGAGGTGGTACTGTAGCTGACCGAGGTGAATCTCTATTGATTGTTATCATCTCGAATCTGGTCCAAAATAAATCTTCTAAATCATTTCCATGCTTCCTTAGATCTTCTCAAAGCTCCAAAATGTCGCTCCAATGACTCATTAGCTTCCTTAGCTCTATTTTAGTCCAAAACGTGCCATTTTACCTACAATTACAACGAAACTAGGTGTAGACCTCGATTCCCGCAAAGGTAGACAAAACAATAATATAATCGAAGAATATACATCCATACATGCAGATTTATGAAGATAAAATGTCAACCAATCCCAAAATATAGACTATAATACATGCTATCAAAATACCTCATACTTGTCCCTTGCTTGTCCCCAAGCAAGTTCCAAATCTTAGATACAAGATAGAATGGATTATAAGTCATAAAGATCAATGAAAAAACTTTCAAAACCTTTTGGTGGTGTGCTCCACTCATAGATTACTCTAAGAGAATGCTTCATGGCAAATAAAATCAAGACATGATCAAAACATTTTATAAATATAAGGAAGCTGTTCATCTTTGCATAAAATCATAGAATGCATAATAAATCATATTTATCGAAATTAATCATGTATAATCCAGTTTAAACCACCAAGTCAATCAACAAGCTCGAGGTCTCAAGGGCTTTCCAAAAGAGGTCAAGAAACGTGTAAGGGTGGGATGTATATAGGGTATGTGGTGCTAGAATCCGGGAATAGGATCTTTTCTTCACTTTCTTTGAATCACAACATCTTCCACCAATAATCTTTGCTTATTTTCGTTTTTTACTTTACTTTTTGAGATGCATGGACAAAGGTGCACAATAACCGAAGCCTAAGAGATCAGCAATCATCAATTTCTCGAGATGCCTCAAACCCTTGATGCACATACCATGACCCGTTAGGAATATCGCTCAATCCAACTTTGAAAAGATACAAACACCCGGTTATGTGAATGGTGCCGAGTTACTCATCATCATGATTGACTTCCCCAAACCTAATTTGTTTCTTTCTAAAACTTTCAGCCAACATCTCAACTTCACTTCACTTGCTTTTCTTTACTTGCTTCCAAATTCTCGGATAGGTAAAGGGAGGCAAAAATGTATATGAGGGTCTAAGCATGATTAAGAAGAAGGAGAAGAAGAGAATGAATTGCTTTAATCATCCCAGGAAGAATGTGATAGAACTCATCATGTGGTGTCAACCTTCAAATTCAACATGATTTTGATAAAAATAAGGTATTAAACATGCTAAAACTTCAAACAAAGCATTTTGCAACTTAAACATATCATAAAACCTTTCGAGCATATAAAGATTTCAAAATCAATCTGCAAACAAATATCTTCATCCAGGTCATATCCAGAGAAGAAGCACAAAATTATTTCGAAAACCTTTCAGTTAAGCCATCTCGGTCGAGGTGTTTTGGCGTCATCCGAGGTGTTCATCCTCGTTCGGCCAAGAACGTCTCGGTCGAGCTAAATTTTTTTTTTCAAACTGGTTTTTGATTTTTTTCTCAAACTGAAACCTGTATGTATGCATGTAATGACAAATAAGCACATAGAGCCAAATAAGATCATAATTAAAGATCAAGAGAGTCATACAAGTCATACAAATACCCCATACTTGGGACACATTGTCCCAATGGGTCAAATATAAGTCATAAGAAATAAGTACTCACCAGACATAGCTGAACTGCATGAAGAAATAAGAAACAGCTCCCAAATAAGACCATCTTGGTTGGCGAAGAACATCTCGGTCGAGGCGTTCTGACAACATCCGAGATGTATCTCAGACTCTCAGTCAAGCTCCGTTTTCTCAACTTTTCGAACGTTAGTCCATTCATGTAGCTCCTGAGTTGTAATTTCTTCTTAGAGAGTACCTGATTCCTATCTAGGAGGACGCACAAAACACGAAGCAAACTATCTAAACTAAGCTAGAAAGGTGAAAAGAAAGCAATACCTTGGGTTGCCTCCCAAGAAGCGCTTGGTTTAAGGTCGCTAGTTGGACCTTTCTCCATGGAATTACTCAATATACCTCGAATATCTTGGAGTGCTCATCACATCAATCATAAAACTCTTCCAAGAAGGTTCCGGTTCTTAATTTCACCGGGAAATGGTAGGATCTCCGACGTACAAGCTTGTATGGTTTAATTCTCACCGGAATCCGACCGGTCTTCCTAGTCTACCGTGGGACATAACTCAGTTTTGCATCCCATCCTTTCCTAGATCAGGAAATCAGCTTCCCGCGGATTCTAGTAGCTTCCCCATCTTTAGCTTGGGGATAGTACAAGGTCCTTAGCTTGCGAGGGACCCCATACTTGAACAAAAGACACTTTTTTGCCTTAGCGGTGAAGTGCTTGCTAACTCCGCTCCATTCAGTCCAAGGAGTATCTTCTTTCAACAAATTCAAGGGAGGTTTCATCTTGATCTTAGGAGGTTCTTTCGGAAGAGACCTCCAACTCTTCGGTGCATCCCTAAAGAAATCTAGAACTTTAAAGGGAGTAGGGGCAAGTACCTTATAAAGTTCTTCAAATATTGGGACAAGTTTCATGTTAGGGTGATAACCCACACATGAAATCTTTCCCAACTCTGCTGGATTCTCTTCCACCTCGCCCGATCCTTCTTCAACCTCGGCCCAAGTTTCAGCAGTTGGATCGAGATCTTTCACGTCTTCCTCTTCTTCAAGAACTTTAGGAGAAACTTCCGGTTCGATTGAAGCGATGCTTGAAACTTGTAGTACTTCCTTATGCACCTCTTTTGGCTTAGCATAGGATAGGGAGATTTCTTTGATCTCCTCCACCTTCTTCATTAATTTCTCCCATTTTGATTCAAGCGAATCTTCAAGAGGTTGCTCATAAATGTTTTTAGGGACATTTAGCTCATCCCATATCGCAAGCTCCTCTTCAATAGCCTTCTCTCTTTCTCTTTCACTGTAAAACCAACTAAAGGCGTATTTTTCTTCCAAGTATTCATAATGGTCTGCCCTAGCACTTTGTCTTGCTATCCAGGCTGGATCAAATGCAGGTTCATAGCGACTTGAAGTCATTGGGAATCCTGAAAACTACAAAACTCATAGAAAAAAATCAAATGCAAAAGAAAAAGTTTCCAAGCTAGACAACCAGATACCAAACTCGGTCTTGACCAAGTCCCCGGCAACGGCGCCAAAAACTTGTTCGCTCCAAAAGGTGTGTGCAAGCTTTAAAATTTATAACCCAAGAAATATGCTTGAATAATATGCGAACCCGCAGTGTACGGATCAATTGTAATAAAAGCAAGAATTCCGGGGGTCGATCACAAGGACTATGGTGAAACAAAGCACAAAATCAGGTAGTCAAATATTGCTAATAACATCGAATTAAAGCAATCAAAGATGATATAAAGTCAAATAAAGGAAATGCGGATTCTAGGGATTAAAGCATCTATCTAGTTGTGGTTCCGACTCAAGATCTCAAAGGATAACACGGACAAAGCTGAGGTTTGCAAAGGGAAGGTGTTTCTAAGGTGGGAATAGATTACCGGGTAAGTCTCACTACTCACTATCCCAAACCGAAGTTCCTATTACCGGGCAAGTCTCAAGGTACTAAGAAAAGGAGCTATAACCTCAAACCAACACACCACCCAAGGGAATAGAATCAACCTTTACCGGGTAAGTCTCAGGCTAACTCACAAGAATGGGATGAAGGCACACTCAAACCCAAATAAAGGATAAACCTTTATTACCTACACTCATGATCTTGGGTAAACAAATAAAGGAATCACCGGGTAAGTCTCATCCTAGGTTTGCATTGAACCAGGAAAAGTGTAATAAGGATAGGATTTGGCAAACTTAAACTCTTAACTCAGATAGGGTTCAGGAAAAGGTTCACCTCGTTCAGTCAGATTCCACCCCGGCCGAGATGTTCAACGACTGAGCGAGGTGTTCTACAGTTAAGGTAAAGGCTTGAGCTTTCAAGGTCCTGTTGGGATTAAGATCATTCTATCATCGTCTCTCCCACAACTTTCAGCCAATCACCCTAGAATCGCATAAGAAACGTAGCCAACAAGCATCATGATAACAATAATCAAATTAATAGGAAAGGAATCAATATTCGAATAAGAAAACCATAAGAAAAAGGTCTCAATAACTGAATAAAACAAGTAACAAATCAGCATTCCTCAAATCACAAATCAAAAAAGACAACAAACCAAAAGTAATCTAAGAAGATCTTACAAACTCCTTCAAAAGCCAACTCCAACTATGATTCCTTCCTTCCTTCAACTTCCTTCAATTCTTCCTTCAAATCTTCAAGAAAATCCTTCAATTGCTGGATGCCCTAAGCATGTGATCCGTAGATGACTGAATTGTAGAAAATTATCCCTTTATATAGGAGAATTATCTTCTAAAGATAATAATATCTTAAAAAGATAATTTCCTTAAAAATATATCCATATCTCTTAAAATAAATCAGCCAAAAATAATATATTCCTTCCCGAAATCCAGCGAAAAATATAAGATATCCTCCTTCCAAAAATAGAAGATCTCAGCCAATAATAAAGATCTTGCCGGCGACAGGGTGTTTGCTTCGGTCGCGACGCTCCTCAAGATCACCTCGGTCGAGGTGGTACTGTAGCTGACCGAGGTGAATCTCAACTGAATGTAAATCATCTCGAATCTGGTCCAAAATAAATCTTCTAAATCATTTCCATGCTTCCTGAGATATTCTCAAAGCTCTAGAATGTAGCTCCTATGACTCCTTAGCTTCCTTAGCTCTATTTTAGTCCAAAACGTGCCATTTTACCTACAATTACAACGAAACTAGGTGTAGACCTTAATTCCCGTAAATGTAGACAAAACAACAATATAATCGAAGAATATACATCCATACATGCAGATTTATGAAGGTAAAACGTCTAAACCAATCCCAAAATATAGACTATAATACATGTTATCACCTCTCATGGATCACCGGGATCTATGGCTGTGGGGGAGGAGAAGGTGAAGACTGTCGAGAACCACTAGGACGGTCTCTGAGAGCCAATTGACGATCGAAACGTCTCAAATTCTCCATAACTACAGGTCACTTCGGTTGGATCGTACTGTATTTCGGCCGAGATGTTCTTCGTTGGACTGAGGCAAAAGGCTGCTTTGATCGAGACCTCAAATATGTAACTATTTCCCCCAAATCTCACTACCAAATGCTTCCTAAGGGGTACTTAAGCAGTTTCTAACAACAAGAAGTAACAAACAACCACAAATCGGAGCAAAATCAAACCGAAACCGGATGAGTAGGGTTTCAAACGAAATACCCAAAAATCTGCAGCGTGTGGTGGATTTGAGCGAGGTATGATGCTTGAAATCCTTTTGCGTTGATTCTCTCGACGATTTAGAGCAAAAAATCGATCAAAATGGTTGAGTTTTGAGGATTTGGGGAGAATGGGTGCCAATTCGGTCGAGGCGATGAGATAGATTAGGGTAGAGGAAGAGGGAGAAAGTCGATCTCCTTTTATACCCCTTGCAGAATTTGAGTTCATCTTGGCCGAGATAGTTGCGTGACTGAGGTGCCGGAACGAGGTGATTCTCAAATAACATCATCTCGGTTGAGCGAACTTCATCTCGGTCGAGATGCCTTGACAACATCCGAGATGTTTCCTAGTCCAATTTCGTTTCTCTCAAATTCTTGAACATCAATCCATCCATGTGTTTCCTGAGTTGTTTTTCTTCTCCTTGGGTAACACCTAATTCCTGTCTAAGAGGACACACAAACACGAAGCAAACTATCTAAACTAGACTAGAAAAGGGACAAGAAAGCAATACCTTGGGTTGCCTCCCAAGAAGCGTTTGGGTTAAGGTCGCTAGCTGGACTGCACGTCACTCTCAAGCAAGATGTAAAGGTGCAATATCCTCAGCTGAAACTTCATGTTGATACTTCTTTAGCCTATGACCGTTGACCTTCCAGCTTCCACTAGCTTCACATACTTCAACTGCACCATGGGGACAAACATTTTTCACAATGTAAGATCCTGTCCATCTAGATTTCAACTTATCTGGAAAGAGGTGGAGACGGGAGTTGAAGAGTAGAATAAGATACCCTTCTTTGAGCTCCTTAGGGATGATGTGCTTGTCATTCAATTTCTTAGTTCTTTCTTTGTAGATATTGGCATTCTCATAGGCATTCAAGCGCAACTCTTTTAATTCATTGATATCCAAAAGCCTCTTCTCTCCAGCTTCCTTGAGATCAAAATTGAGCTATTTGATCGCCCAATACGCCTTATGCTCCAACTCAAAAGGAAGATGACAAGACTTCCCATATACCAAATTGTAAGGGGTGGTACCTATGGGAGTCATGAATGCGAACCTGTACGCCTAAAGAGCATCGTCTAACTTAATGGACCAATACTTCCTTGTTCTTGAAATGGTCTTCTCCAAAATTGCCTTGATTTCCCTATTGAAGACCTCCACCTGCCCACTAGTTTGAGGATGATAAGGGGTTGCTACCTTGTGGGTTACCCCATACTTCGATAGAAGTGCCTCAACCTTCCGGGCTGTAAAATGTGTTCCTCCGTCGCTGATGATGACTCAAGGTGTTCCAAAGCGTGGAACGATAGTCCTATTGAAGAACTTCACAACCAGCATGACGTCATTAGTGGAGAAGCAATGTCTTCTACCCATTTAGAGACGTAATCAACAACTAAGAGAATGTAGAGGTTTCCTGCAGATGATGGGAAAGGTCCCATAAAATCAACTCCCCACACATCGAGATCTCGACTTCCTGAATATTGTTAAGTGGCATCTCGTTCCGCAAAGATATATTTCCTGTTCTTTGGCATGCATCACAAGAAGCAACAAACGTTTGCACATCCTTAAATAATGAAGGCCAAAAGAAACCAAAATGTAATACCTTAGCGCATGTTTTGTGAGCTCTAGCATGTCCTCCACAAGGAAGTGAGTGGCAATGCCGTATGACACTTGTAGCCTCGTCCTCTGGAAAACACCGTCGAAGCATCCCATCCGGTCCTCTCTTGAAAAGTAGAAGCTTGTTCCAATAGTAGTGACATACATCCTTGAAGAACTTCTTCCTTTGAGCGTATGTCAATCCCGGAGGTACTTCTTGACAAACAAGATAATTAACAATATCAGCATACCAAGGCTCTTTACCATCAGAAATTTGGTGAAGCAAGTGTTCCACCAAATGGAATTGCTCATCGGGAAATGAATCATCAATGGGAGATCGTCCCTTTTGGGTGGGGTATGTGGCAGCCAGCAAAGATGTTCCGCTACCGAATTCTCGGATCCCTTCTTATCGCGAATCTCCAAGTAAACCTCTTGAAGCAAGAGAATCCAACGAATAAGATGTGGCTTTGCATCCTTCTTAACTAGCAAGTATCGAATAGCTGCATGGTCAGTATAAACAATAACTTTCGCTCCCATCAAGTAAGAACGGAACTTCTCAAATGCAAAGACAACTGCCAAGAGCTCTTTTTCGGTGGTTGCGTAATTCAGCTGAGCCCCATCTAGCGTCTTGCTAGCATAATAAATGGCGTTGATCCGACCATGTTTCTTTTGTCCAAGTACCCCTCCTACGGACACATCACTATCATCACACATGATCTCAAATGGCAAGGTCCAATCAGGAGGCTGAATGATGGGAGCGGTGATCAATGCTTCCTTTATCCTTAAAATGCATCAAGACATTCCTACAAGAACTCAAAACAACATCCTTATTCAAAAGATTAGTATGCGATTTAGAAATCTTAAAGATATCCTTGATGAACCTCCTATAGAAACCTACATGCCCAAGAAAACTCCGCACACCTTTAACAAAACAAGGTGGGGGAAGTTTCTCAAAGTCTCGATTTTAGCTCGATCGACCTCTATACCTCGGTTGGAAACGAGGTGTCCTAGAACAATTCCTTCACTAACCATAAAGTGACACTTCTCCCAAATCAAAACGAGATTAGTGTCTTCACAACGTTGTAACACTAGAGAAAGGTTTGCTAAACAGTTATCAAAAGAGGAACCATATACCGAAAAATCATCCATGAATACCTCCATGATCTCCTCAATATACTCGGAGAAGATAGCCATCGTACAACGCTGAAAAGTAGCGGGTGCGTTACACAATCCGAATGGCATCCTCCTATAAGCGAATGTCCCCCATGGACAAGTGAAAGTGGTCTTCTCTTGATCATCCGGATGGATAGGAATCTAAAAGAAGCCACTATAATCATCTAAATAGAAAAAATGGGAGTGTTGTTCTAACCGCTCAAGCATTTGATCAATGATAGAAGAGGAAAATGGTCCTTTCTCGTTACCAAATTCAATCTTCGATAGTCGATGCACATTCTCCAGCCTGTAACGGTCCTTATGGGAATCAACTCGTTGTTCTTGTTGGTTACAATGGTCAACACACCTTTCTTGGGAACTACATGCACCGGACTCACCCATTTGCTATCCGATTTGGGAAATATGGTACCTGCATCAAGAAACTTAAGAATTTCTTTCTTCACATCCTCTTTCATGATCGGATTTAGCCGTCATTAAGGTTCCCTTGAAGGCTTATGATCATCATCCATTAGTATCTTATGCATGCAAAGAGAAGGCTTAACACTAACAAGATTATCAATAGTATAACCCAAAGCCTTTCTATGTATTCTCAACTCATGCATCAATCTAGACAGTTCATCTTCAGTAAGAGTAGCACTAACAATGATAGGATATGTAGAATCCAGACCAAGGAAAGCATACCTTAAGTGAGTTGGATGAGGTTTAAGCTCTAAGATAGGAGGTACCTTAAGTGCTGGAATCGTACCTCCTTCCTCTTTGGAAGAGGATTTGGAAACTTTAGAAGAGATGGAAGAAACATTGGGATCATCTAAGAAGAGAATGTCCTTCGAAGTAGTGGAGATGTCATTTGCCTCAGTTGAGACTCGGTCGAGGTGTTTACGGTTAGCTCGAGGTGGTGAACTGAGGTGATCTCCAGCTGACCTCATCTCGCTTGCTTCAGAAACTGTCTCGGTCAAGGACCGAAGTGATAGACCGAAGTGATTTCCAGTGAACATCATCTCATTTGCTCCAGAAACCATTTCGATCGAGGTACTGGGATGTGGACCAAAACCTAATGTGCTTTTCATCTCCTTGACGAGTTCTTCAAATCCAGCTCTTGGATCCTCTTCCAAGGCTTCCAAGCTTCGTATATCTGTATCACATGAAACATCTACACCTTCCTCCATCATAATAAAACTCAAAACTTTCTCAACAGGATCTTTAATTAAGATAGAGCTCACCAATTCTCGAGAATCTTCTTCACCATAGATGTTGAAGATGTCATCTTCCAAGGGTTGTCCCTTCATTGTGGCGGAGAGTGCAAACTCCACATTATTTTCTCCAATGTTGAATGACAATGTGGAATTCTTACAATCAACGTTGCATCCTAATGTTGCAAGGAACAGTCGTCCAAGATTGATGGGAATAGGATAATTTGCAGGAATGTCCAATACTACAAAGTCGATGGGCATGTAGAAATTACCTAGCTTGACAGGAATTTCCTCCAAGATTCCAACGGGACGAGTAATGGAACGATCCGCCTTGTATAAAGTCATCTTCACGGTGTTGGGTTCTCCAAGACCGATCATCTCACAAAGTTCTAGAGGAATGATGCTCACGCTTGCTCCTATATCACAAAGTGCATCGTAAGTCACATCCCCAACTTCGATGGGAATGCAAAATGAACCGGGATCTCTTAGCTTTGGCGGCATGTTTTCCTTCATGATTTGAATGAGCTCCAAAGATCTAGAGGTCATCCGTATTTCTCTAAAGTCTTCCAACTTTCTTTTCCTTGATAAGATCTCTTTTAGAAACTTCTTATAAGCGGGCATACCTAAGATTGCATCAATGAAAGGTATGTTAATATGTAGCTTAGTCATAAGGTCAAGAAACTTACCAAAGTGTTTGTCTAGATGCTCCCGCGCCCTAGACTGAGGGAAAGGAAGTGGAGGTTTGTAAGCAGGTGGTGGAACATAAACATCGGATTTTTCTTTCGCTTTCTGGGGCTCCATCTCGATTGGCATCTCGACCGATGTCTTCTTTGACAAAATATGGTCTGAACGAGGTACTGGATCAGCTGTCCTCAATCCACTTCGTGTGTTGATTGCCATGACCTGCCCTTTTGGGTTGTTCTCCGTCCTTCCTGGGAGTTTACCCGGATCTCTAGGTGCTTCATTAGCCTTGTTGAAAACTTAATGTTCTAGGGCTTTTTGTGCCTTCAAAAATGTGTTCATAGAACTTTCCATGGCATTGAGCTTGGTCATGATTGCTTCTAGCACAATATCCGTCTTTTCCTTAGACTGTTGGAATGAGCTTGAAGATGACTCTTGACTCTTCAATGGAATAGAAGAAGAAGATGGGGGAGTTAGAGCATTTTCAGCATGAGAATAAGGGTTACCAGAATTTTGTTGATTTGATCTCCAATTGTTATTGAAATTCCTGTTGTTGTTGTTGTTGTTGTTGTTGTTGTTGTTGTTGTTGTTGTTGTTGTTGTTGTTGTTGTTGTTGCTGCTGCTGCTGCTGCTGCTGCTGCTGTTGTTGTTGTTATTGTTGTTATTGTTGTTGTTCCTTGGCCCTTGATAGTTTTCTCTCCCAAGTATCCAACATCTTGCTCTTTGGATACTCCTTTAGCTTGAGATAATAAAAGCTCTTTCAAGGCCTTGACTTCATTGTTGAGGGTAGTGAGTTGAGCAACGCTCGAAGTAGTGAGATTTAGCTCCGGAGGTCCAACTCGTTTCGCTCCATCTTCAACCCTTCGATGAGAGTAATTCTCCATGTGTAAAGCTTGCTTCTCAACAAACTCCCAAGCTTCATCAACCGGTGTATCCACAAAAGTGTCCGCAAAAAGTGATTGGAGTTTGAATTGAGTTTCCTCATCCAAACCCTTGAAGTAAATCTTTAGCAACTCAATCTTTGGAATCCCATGGTGAGGGCAATCTAACAAAAGGTCCCTAAACATTTCTTATGACTTGAACAAGCTTTCTCTTCCCTTCATGACAAAAGCATTAATCTTACCCCTTAGCTCCGCAGTTTTGGATGGAGGGAAGAATTTAGTGAGGAATTCCGTAGCCATCTCCTCCCATGTGTTAATTCTTCCGGATGGAAGAGATTGATACCAAGCAAGCTCCTTATCTTTCAAAGAGAAGTAGAAAGGCCTTAACTTGTAGTTGTTGTTCTCCACCCTTGTAGTTCTCAAAGTCTCCATAAGAATCTCATAGTTTTGCAAGTGTTGATGTGGAGATTCTCTTTCCACCTCCAAATTGATATTGTCTGATCATTGAGATGACTTGAGGTTGAAACTCGTAGTCATGCTCAAATGGATCTCCTAAGTTAACTCCCGGATGCCACACTTGTTGATTCGGGTCCATCCTTTGACCGAGGGTTTGCAGTTCTCCAATGAACGGGTTCACTCAGTGAACCCTAGCTGGCAACCAAGGTGGTGTAGGTGGTATCTCGACGGTGCAGCTGGATTAGGGTTTCCCCTCGGTTCGACAACTGCATCGGGTCGAGGTCGTATGTGAACCTGTAATTCGGCCATATCAGCTCGGATCTCCTCTATTCTTGCACGAGCTTCCTCTCTTTCCCTTTGCAAAGCTTCATTACTTAGCCGAAGTTGTTCTAGTGCATCTTTCAATTTAGCTTCAAGATCTCGATTAACTTGTGCTGCCATCTCAGCTTTTTTCAATCTTCTTTTGTATGTCTTTTATGGTTCAGGATCGTAGGGAACGATTTCTTTCCCAATACGAGTTCTTCGCATAAACCAAAAGAAAGGTCATGCAAAATCACTCAAGTAAGTGATTAGTAGCAACAAGGGCAGCAACCTTAAACAACAAACAAATACCAAACTTGTCTTGACCAAGTCCTCAGAAACGGCGCCAAAAACTTGTTCGCTCTTAGACGTGTGTGTAATATGAAAGAAATAGCTTTAAATTTATAACCTAAAATAAAAGCCTGAACAAAATGCGAACCTGCAGTGTACGGATCAATCGTAGTATGACAAATACTCCAAGGTCGAACACAAGGACTATGGTAAAATAAGAGTGATAAATATCAAGTTGTCAAACAAGAGCAAATCAGCAAAACAAAGATGATGTATCAATCAGATAAAGGTATGCAAATTCTAGAGGTCAAAACATCAAATTTTGGTTCCAATTCAAGATTTCAAAGGATAATGTGGACAAAGCTGAGGTCTGCAAGGGGAGGTATTTCTAAGGTGGGAATAGATCACTGGGTAAGTCTCACTACTCACTATCCCAAACCAAAGATCCAATCACCGGGTAAGTCTCAAGGAACTAAGGAAAGGAACTATAATCTTAAACCAACACACCGCCTAAGTGAATAGAACTAACCTTTACCGGGTAAGTCTCAAGCTAACTCACAAAGGTAGGATGAAGGCACACTCAAACCCTAATAAAGGATAAACCTTTATTGCCAAACACTTATCATCATAGGTATACATGCAAAGGAATCACCGGGTAAGTCTCATCCTAGGCTTGCGTATGAACCAGGAAAGGAGCAACAAGGATAGGATTTGGCAAACCAAAAACCAAAACTGAGGATTGGTCGAATCAGGTCACACGTCTCGCTCCGTTCTTATCGATCTCGGTCGAGACACTCAATGAACTGACCGAGGGGAGGTGCAATTTGCTTTTGGCTCGAGCTTTCAGGGTCGACTAAGGTGAAGGTTCACTCTTTCATCGTCTTTGCCAGAACCTTCAGCCAATCACCGTAGAATCGCAAGGTAATTTAGCCAACAATCATCATAATAACAATCAAATATATAATTGAATAAGCAATAAACAAACAAGAAAACCTTGACAAAAAGGTCTCAATAATCAATCAATCAAGCTATACAAACGAGCAACAATAGTGTTCCTTAATGAATCAAAAGACAACAATCAAGGTTCCCTAAGAAAACCTTACAACTTCTTTCAAAGCCTTCAACTTTCACTCCCAAACAATCTTCCTTCAATTTCCTTCCTCCTTGGAATATCTTCAATCTCCAAAGATAATCAGCTATTCGAGCATACTTCCATCCAAAAAATATCTTCAATCTTATAGGAAAATCAGATGCCAAAAATAAAAGATCTCATGGGCTATGGGCCGGCCATCTCGATCTAGGCCTAGTAAGCCATCTCGGTCGAGGTGTTCACATAGTCAACCGAGATGATCAAGCTGTTATGTGCAAATCTCCAAAACTGGTCAAATATCTCGTTTCCGTCCAAATTCTAGAGTTCCTATGACTTCCTTGTAGCTCCTCGATGCTCCATAATGCAGCTCCCATGACTCCTTAGATCCTTTAGCTCCATATCGATCCAAAACATGCCATTTTCCCTACAATTACAACAAAAGTAGGTGTAGACCTCGATTTTTTCAAAGGTACAAACGACATAATCATCAAGAATATATAGCCATGCATGTAGATTTATGATGATAAAACATCCAAACCAATCCCAAAATATAGACTATAATGCATGCTATTGTTCGCCCCTAAACGTGCGTGCAAAAAAGTTTTAATTATAAAACTAGAACAAAAGCAAGCGAACCCACAGTGTACGGATCGGCGTAGATAAGAAAGTATTCCAGAGTATCGAACTCAAGGATTTGGTGAAACAAAATCAGTTTCAAGTAATCGAGCAATCAAAAGTGTAGAAGCTTACATCAACCCTAAAGATCCGGATATCAAATTGTGGCAATCGATTCAAGATATACTATATATATAAGGACAGAGTTGACAATTGCAAAGGTATCCTAAAGTAAGGTAAAGTACGGTGAAGTTCCAAAACCTTATATGTCTAACCAAAAGACTCTCTCTATAAAGGTTGTTGAGGCTGCAGTATAGAAAGGATCTAAAGGTAAGAATTAATCTTAAATACCCATGCCCAAACCCAAGGAATCAAAGACAAATTAAAATGGTTAAGGTTGTGACACTCGAAACCGAAATAGAGGATGTTGAGTCTCACTACTACCTAGGAAAGGCAAGCCAAGGCTAGGTTAAAGCTAATCTTTAACCTTGGATCAAAGCAAAAGCAAAGTTCGTAAACTAGGGGAAATCACGGCTAGATCTTGAGAATCACGGCCGTGGAATTCAAGAACAGCCCGTGATTTAGGGTGTCGACGATATTTCTCACACTCTCAGGGTCCAATCAAATTACGATCGATCTATCATCATCTAAGCCACAACTATCAACCCTTCACCTTAGAATTGCTAAAGGGTTTTAGCCAATAATCATCATTATGATACCAATAATCAAATTAAGAAGAATGAAAGATGAAAACCCTCGAAAACTCAATAATAACTCAAGTCAATCTCGAAATCCAAACACAAAGTCGTACTTTTGTGAATTCAGAAAAGTAGGAATAGAAATCCTCACAATGATCTAGAGAAATCACAGAGAACGGGATGTCAATCCGTCCTTCGATAAAAACCCTAAGATATCTCGAAAAGTACACAATTTCTCAAAATACGTCCTTCACGAATCTCCAATACTTAAGGTCGAAATGAAACCCTAAGATCATCTCCAAACTCCAAGCGGAACTCTAAGCGGCGCTAAGCTAGGATCTCGAAAACTCTCTTCTCAAGCCTTTATATAGGGCGAGATAGGGTTACAAGAAATCCCAATGACGTGGCAATAATGATACGTCACAAAATCACCAAAATCACGGTCATGAACAACTTTCCACGACCGTGGTTTAGAGCCCGGAACCCAATTACGGTACCATATGATTTCCACGGCCGTGGTTTTGGCCGTGTAACTCTTTGTTGTGCTCCAAACTCACGTCCACGATCATCTTGCCATAACCATGGTCGTGGTTTAGAACGTGGTTCTTCAAATCACTTCTCCACGACCGTAATTCAGGGCGTGGTTCCTCAGATCCTTGGTTTTTGCCTTTGTTTCGTGACACCTTTCATCCATGCTCCTTCCTTAGCCTCTCCAATGTATCTCCTTGCCATCAAGTATGATCAAACACTCCTTTCCTTCCACATTTTGCTCCAATCCAAGTCTTTTTTAGGTCGACAAAGTGGGTGAACTAGCTCACAATTGCTTCAAACTCATATCTAAGAACACAATAAAGAGGGAAAAACAACTAAAACAAGTGCTAAAATATAGTCATATTTCATGCTAACAAAATACCCCATACTTGCCACTTGCTTGTTCCCAAGCAAGGTTTTCAAAAGCTTAGAACATAAGGTAGAATGAAATATGAATGAAAAATAAAGCAAAACAATCTTTTTGGTTGATGTGCTTCTAGTCAATAGATCATCCTCAAACCTTGCTTCATTCATCCTTGAAAAACGTTTATATACACAAACCAAAGTATGCAAAGCAAAGAAACTTCATAAATTGCAAATACTTCAAGATAAACATCATAACCTTCAAGCATTGTAAAAATCAACCATGTGAAACTTCAATTTAGATCACCAAGTCAAATAACACCCTTATGATCTCAAGGACTTTCAAATAAGGTCAAGAATGCGGAAAAGGTGGGAACTTGTAAAGGAATGTGGTGTATGAATCCGGGAAGAAGGGGAAACACAAACTCTTTTCTTTTTACCATTTGAACTTCCACCAACTTAGAGCTTTGCTCTAGACTTTTGCACATAATTTTTCAACTTTACTTTTGGAGTTATGGACAGCGGTGCACAATAACCGAAGCCTAGGAGATTGGTGTTTCTCAATTTCGAGATGCCTCAAACCCTTGATGCACATACCATAATCCGTTAGGAATATCGCTCAATCCGAATTTGGCAAGACACAAACAACCGGCTATGTGAATTGTGCCGAGTTACTCATCGTCATGATTGACTTCCCCAAACCTAGAATTTTCCTACACTTTGAAAACAATTGCTTTCATGGCCCTCCCACATCAAATATGCCAAAATCAACTCTTCCTAAATCCCGGATAAGTAAGGGAGGCAAATATTTTTCATTGAAGGGCTAAATGATCAAAGAAAGAAGTAAGAAAATCGAGGTGCCTTAATCATTTCAAAAAGAAGTATAAGAACTTATATTGTGATTTCAACCTTTGTTTCTCGATATGATTTAGATAAAACCTTCACATTATGAAACTTGCAAGAAAGGATAAGCAAGATATTCAATCTCTTCACAATTCATAATTCATTTAAGCATACAATTGTCATCAAAAACTCATTCCACAAGTAGTTTACATCATAGAAATCATCTCTAATCTTAGAAGCACAAAATCTTTTTAAAATTTTCAAATTTTTATGGGTTTTTCAAAGCCTTTTTCATGCTATGCAATAATGAAACGTGTGACAATGAAAGGAAACATGCAAGTGTTCATAGGAATGCAAAGCAAAGTGAGTAGAGTTATTACAAACGATAGTCACACCCCACCCCATACTTGAAACATACATTGTCCCCAATGTTCAAAAGAAATAAAGAAAAGAAAGAAAAGCAAAAGTAACTCACTAATGGCGGTGTGGTGGCTCAAACCAGCGGTCAATCAACATCATCATTGTGGAGGAGGCGGTGGTGGATATGGAAAGAAATCCGAGCTAAAAGGCCGCCCAAACTGCTGGCGGTAGACGTCCCTCAAGATGCGGTCGTTCTCCTGGCTCCGTGCGTCATGAGTTTCCTGTAGGATCTCTAGATCTCCAACTCTCCTGGAAAGATCGGTGGCCCATCCCGGAAGCTGCGAGTACCAATCCGGCGACTGTCCATACCATGCTGGAGCGTCGTGAGGAGGAGGAGTCGGTGCCACCGGTGCCTGCTCATACCATGGAGGAGGAGCTTCCATCCATGATGGCTGCTCTCCATACCAAGTGGGTGAAGCCTCCATCCAAGTCGGCCTCTCACTCATGCTAGCCCTGCGTAAAGAAGAGGTACCGGAAGGTCTAGAAGGGCGGGGAGAACCTATAGGTGGGTCCGGGAAGGCGTCCGGCTGATCCGGGAATGTACCAAAGGTATGCTCATCACCTCCTACATCATGGTCATCACTTCCTCTCATCTACTCATCATCATCCCCAGATGGGATATCATCCGGCACATACGGAGGAGCTACAAGTCTATTGGCATGCATGGCCGTAAAGGTCGCCTTCCAATTATGGCATCTAGCCATAATGGAGTACTCGGGAAACCAAGGGAAACTTGTACCACCTCTCTCCTCCCATGGCATGGCTGCGGTAGGTGGAGCTTGGTGGCGGGGAAAGATAATGCCTCTAGTCATGAGCCAGTTGAGACCCAAAGGTCCCGCCGCATCCTAGTACAAGCGGAGTAATCTATCCCTAGTTGGTTGGCTATATGAGTCACCATACCACCATAACCAATGTTCCCAGCTTTCTTGTTCCTCAACTTACTCATAGTGGAGGCAAGGAGGGTGGCACACTCGGCGGGTCTACCGTTAAGCATGCAATAAAGGAGGAAGAGCTCATCGGTCTTAATCTTTTGTGGTGTCTCGGTCCTAGGGAAGAGACACTCGGAAAGGACCCTATGAGCTATCTTCAAGGCTAAGTGGTAGATAAGCTTAGCCTTGGTGTCGGCCGGTTGCCAACGATCCTCACTAGCATATATCATGGCAATCACCTTGAAACTTGAAACTTCCGCTCTTAAGACGTTGGCCATTCACCTTGAAACTTCCGCTCTTTTCACCCCATACTTCAACTGCGCCATGGGAAAAAACACGTTTGATTAGATAAGGTCCAGTCCAACGAGATTTAAGCTGACCTGGAAAGAGACGAAGTCTTGAATTGAAGAGGAGAATTTGATCTCATTCTTTGAGATCCTTTGGAATGATATGCTTATCATGCCAACGCTTCACCCTTTCTTTGTAAATCTTGGCGTTTTTATAGGCGTTCAAGCGGAGTTCTTCAAGCTCATTAAGGTCCAAGAGGCGCTTCTCGCCCGCTTCCTTCATACCGAAGTTCAACCACTTCACAGCCTAGCACGCCTTGTGTTCTAACTCAGCCTGGAGATGACAAGACTTCCCATACACAAGGTTGTATGTGTTGTACCTGTGGGAGTCTTGTATGCAGTCTTATATGCCTATAATGCATCATCCAACTTCAAAGACCAATCCTTTCTTGTCTTTGAGACCGTCTTCTCAAGGATGCCCTTGATCTCTCTATTCGAAATCTCCACTTGTCCACTTGTTTGTGGATGGTAGGGGGTGGCAATCTTGTGAGTTACCCCATACTTAGCTAGTAGAGCTTCGAATCGTCGGGCTATGAAGTGTGAACCTCCGTCACTAATGATGGTCCGTGGTGTCCCAAACCTTGGGAAAATAGTTCTATTAAAGAACTTAACAACGACCATGGCATCATTAGTTGGAGAGGCAATGGCTTCAACCCATCTCGAAACATAATCTACAGCTAGAAGTATGTATTGGTTTCCACAAGATGATGGGAAAGGTCCCATGAAGTCTACTCTCCAAACGTCAAAGATTTCCACCTCCTGAATGTTGTTGAGGGGAATCTCGTTTCTCCTAGAGATGTTTCCTGCTCTTTGACAAGCATCGCAACACGAAACAAAGGTTTGCACATCCTTAAATAAAGTATTTCAAAAGAATCCAGATTGCAATACCTTAGCGCTAGTTTTATTGGAACTAGCGTGTCCTCCACAAGGTAGTGAATGACAATGACAAATGACACTTTGGATTTGGTCTTCCGGCACACATCTCCTAATGATGCCGTCGGGACCTCTCTTGAAGAGTAGAGGTTCATTCCAAAAGTATTGCCGGACATCCCTAAAGAACTTCTTCTTTTGTGCATAGGATAATCCGGGAGGTATTTCCTGACAAACCAAGTAATTTAAAAAATCAGCAAACCAAGGTTCGTTACCACTAGATATCTTATCGATGCACTCCTCTATGATGTGTAAGTGCTCATCCGGAAAGGAGTCATCTATGGGTAGATCGTCGTCTTCAATGTGTGGTAGACGACTCAAATGATCCGCGACAGAATTTTCCGAGCCTTTCTTGTCACGGATCTCTAGATCGAATTCTTGTAGGAGAAGAATCCATCTAATCAGCCTCGGTTTCGCATCCTTCTTGGCAAGTAAATACCGGATCGCAGAATGGTCCGTGTATACAATCACCTTTGCACCTACAAGATAAGAACGAAACTTTTCAAAGGCATATACAATAGCTAAGAATTCCTTTTCAGTTGTGGCGTAGTTGAGTTGCGCTTCATCTAGCATCTCGCTAGCATAATAGATAGCATGGGTTCGGCCCTTCTTCTTTTGTCCTAGCACAACTCCAATAGCTACGTCACTTGCATCACACATATCCTCGAACAGGAGATTCCAGTCCGGAGGTTGGATGATCGGGACTGAGATAAGAGCTTCCCGGATCTTGTAGAAAGCATCTAGACAATCCTGCGAAAAATCAAAAACTGCATCCTTCATCAAAAGATTATTTAGCGGTTTCAATATCTTAGAAAAGTCTTTGATAAAACGTCTATAAAATCCAGCAAGTCCTAGAAAACTTCTTATCCCCTTAACCGAAGATGGGGGAGGAAGTTTCTCTATGGTCTCTATTTTAGCCTTGTCTACCTCAATCCCTCTACTAGAGATTAAGTGTCCTAGCACAATGCCTTCCTTTACCTTGAATTGACACTTCTCCCAATTAAGAACTAGGTTAGTGTCTTCACACCTTTCCAACAAAAGAGAGAGGTTAGAAAGACAATTATCAAATGAAGAACCATAAACAGAAAAATCGTCCATAAAAACCTCAATTATCTCTTCAATGTACTCCGAGAAGATGACCATCATGCACCTTTGAAAGGTGGCTGGGGCGTTGCAAAGCCCGAACGACATCCTTCTATATGCAAATGTACCCCATGGGTATGTGAATGTGGTCTTCTCTAGATCGTCCGGATGGATCGGAATTCGGAAGAAACCACTATAACCGTCAAGATAGCAAAAAATAGGAGTGTTGTGCTAACCTCTCAAGCATTTGATCAATGAATGGTAGCGGGAAGTGATCCTTCCTAGTTGCATTGTTCAGCTTGCGGTAATCAATGCACATCCTCCACCCCGTCACGGTTCTTGTAGGAATGAGCTCGTTGTTCTTGTTGGTGATAACCGTTGATAACACGATTTATAGCATAGTTTTAGGTGCACATTTAGGTAGAATTCTCGCTCAATCATGCATTATCCAGCACTAGTCCAATACGTTTTGCGCTCAAAACATGTATTTTGTCGAGATAGACGTCTACACGGACTTGTGTGCGTTTTGTAGGTATTTTCGGGAGTTTCGAGCTAAAACGGTGCATTTGAGGGTCGCTCATCTAGAGGACACGTTTCCAAACTCATTAGAACGCAAGGCAAGGGCTGAGAAGGACTCAAGGAACCTTGCCAACACAGGCCATGCACCAAACCACAACCTATTGATCCGAAACAAAGTTTCTGCACAGAATCACGTTTCTCTGAAGAACCACGGCCGTGGAAATGACCGTGGATTTTGCCAGATTCTCGTGACAGCTGTGCCACGACTCTCATGGCCAGCTCATGAAGAATTGGTTATAAAAGTGGTCCTTGATAGTTGTTAGAGGCAGTTGGGATTTGGGTAGTTTGGGAGCAGCTCACACATTCTCTATTGCTTTCAACAAAATATATTCCAAGAGGAAGAAGGATTTTTCTAGGAAGGAAAGTGCAAGAAGAAGAAGAAAGGAGCCATTGCCATTGAAGAGGAGAGGAGAAGACACACCTAGCTCTTGTATTTTCGGATTTATTTCTAGAAGTTTTTGAACTCTTGAACCTTCCTTTGGAAGGATTGTAAGTCGTTCTAATTTCATCTTCAGATTTGGATTGTGTTTGGAGTTCATTTGTTCATCTTCTTTCTCTCATTTTCTTGCAATGGAGGTTATGAATCTATGCTTGTTTATTTTGATTTCCAATATGAATGTTGTAGGCTAGATTGATGTGATTCTAGGGTAGGAAAGGATGGTTATGGCTAGATCTATGATAGGACGGACTTAGATTTACCTTTGGATAATTTTTGTTTATGAACGTAGCTACTGTTAGGAATCACGGGTAGTTCTTGAAGAACCACGGTCGTGGTTTCTGTAGAACAAACCGTGGTTCTTCCTGGTTCGAAGGATCTTACCTTAGGTTCATAAAGTTGTTGAAACCCTAAGTTTTTGCTAAGTTTAACCTACCCTAGGGTGTCCTAGTGTAGCGACTAAGGGTTAGGAGAGACTTACCCGGCAATCCTTGCCCTTAGAATCTAAAATAGCAAGGCCTTAGGTAATGGTGAGCCTAATAAGCCGCCATTGGATTAATTGTGCTAGGATAGTTGATTAGGACTTCCCTTTCCGAGACTTACCCGGTGAGGATAGGTTAGATCCCTAATTAAACAATCCGGTTTGTGTTAAATTCCTATCCTTAGGTTCTTAGAGACTTAACCGGTAATGAGACCTTAGGTGTGGATTAGTTGGATCATGAGACTTACCCGGTAATTGATCCCATTTTAGGAACACTTAATCCCAACATATCATAATCAATCCAAAGAATGAATAGATAACTTGAGTTTTATGCCATAACCGGAATTTCCAACCCCTAGAATCCGTCTTCCCTTTCTCTTGATCAACATCTTGTTCGATTTGTTTATTTGTGCAAATTTTCCGACTTAGTTTGATTGATTGTTTGCATGCATTTGATCTTTGAAGTGATCACCTAAAAACAACCAAAACAATTGAGATTTTCTTCCTTTATTTGCTCTTTTCCTTAGACTTAGATCTTGCTAAATTCAATCACAACTTAATTCGATTTCACCTTAGTCTTTGTGTTCGACCTTGGAATACTTATCTTGCTACATACGTCCCGTACACTGCGGGTGCGCTAGAAGTAGGATAATTATAACGAGTATAAATTTAAGGCTTATTGCGTACACACTTTTTAGCGTAACAACCGTCATTCCTCATTTCTCGGGACAACTTGAACGGGGCTCACCCACTTGCTATCGGAGATAGGATAGATGATACCTACGTCAAGTAACTTAAGACTACCCTTCTTAACAACATCCTTCATGATCGGATTTAACCGTCTTTGAGGTTGTCGTGAAGGCTTAAAATCTTCCTCCATTAGAATCTTGTGCATGCATAATGATGGTTTAATTCCTACAAGATCCTCTATGGTATAACCTAAGGCTTTCCTATGTTTCCTTAAAACAACCATTAGTTTCTCATGTTCATCCTCATTTAATTCGGAGCTAACACGGGAAAAGTAGAATTAGTTCCAAGAAATGCATACCGAAGATGTATGGGAAGTGGCTTCAATTCCATAGCTATTGATGCCTTTGATGAGTCTTGAGATGTGTCCGACGCTTCCTTAGAAGTATCTAAGGATGTAGGAGTGATGGAAGAAGACTCAAGAGTATTTGTGGAAAGAACGGAATTGTTCTCAGAAATCCCAAAATTACGGCACCACTGTTACTTCCACGGCCGTGGTTTAGGGCGTGGTTCTCAATTACGGCACCAATATGAAGTCCACGGCCGTGGTTTTGGCCGTGTAACTTACTGGTGCTCTCAAAAAAGCTGGTTACGGTCACCTTGGGTGAAACCACGGCTGTGAAATAGCACGACTGACCGTGGTTTCACACATTTTCTGAGCCATCGTAGAGTTTTTCAAACTCTTCCTCTTGCACTTCCTTTAGCTCCTCCAAGGCTTCAATCTCCTCATTGCAATCCTCTTCTTCTCCCCTTTCCATGATGCTCATGGTAATGACCTTTTGCAATGGATCTTTGAATAGAATCGAGCTCACTTCCTCTCTAGATGCTTCCTCGTCATAGATATTGAACATGTCCTCTCCAAGAGCTGGCTCTTTCACTAAAGTTGAGAGAACAAACTCAACCTTCTCTTCTCCTATGTTGAAAGCCAATCTAGCATTCTTGCAATCCACTATACAACCGGATGTTGCAAGAAACGGTCTTCCGAGTATAATCGGAACCGGACAATCTGCAGGAATGTCAAGCACAACAAAATCAATTGGAATGTAAAACTTACCGTGCTTGACTGGGACGTCTTCAATGATACCGAAGGGACGAGTTATGGATCGATCCGCCATGTATAATGTCATCTTCACCGGTTTAGGTTCACCTAAACCGATCTTCCTACACAAAGCAAGCGGAATGATGCTTACGCTTGCTCCCAAGTCAGAAAGGGCGTCACATGTGACTTCTACTCCAGTTGGAATGCAAAATGACCCCGGATCTCTCAGTTTTGGGGGCATCTTTTCAGTCATTATTTTGATGAGCTCCGAAGATTCCGAACTCATCTTGACTTCTCCAAAGTCTTCTACCTTCCTCTTGTTAGAGAGGAGCTCTTTCAAGAACTTCCCATAAGCGGACATACCTACAATTGCATCAATGAAAGGTATATTAATATGCAGTTTGCTCATGAGTTCAATGAACTTACCGAATTGCTTGTCTAGACGCGCTCTTGCTCTAGAATGCAAGAATGGCAAAGGAGATTTGTAAGATGGAGGAGGAACATAGACATCTTCCTTCTCCTTCTCCTTATCCTTTCCTTTCTTAGCTGGAACTTCCACAAATTTGGGCTGTGGGTCGGCGGTTGTCGCACCACTCCTAGTAGTGATATCCATCACCCTTCCCTTTGGGTTGTCCTCCGTCTTCCCGGGAAGCTTCCCTTGATCTCTAGGAACTTCTCCGGCTTTGCTGAACATATGGTTTTCTAAAGCTTTGTGAGCTTTATCAACCGAAGTTATGTAACTCTCCAACCCTTGGAGCTTTCCTAAGACCGTCTCCAGCGTAGGACCGGGCTTCTCCTTCTCCTTATTGTTCAAACCATTTGATGTTTGCCCTTGGATTTTCAAAGGGGTAGAAGAAGAGGGAGTTGTTAGTGAATTTCCAGAATTTGGATAGGAATTATCAGAATTTTGTTGTTGGTTGGAACGACAATTATTTGTTGGAATTTTGGTTGTTGTTATTGTTATTCCAATTGTTGTTCCGGTTTTTGTTCCTATTCCCTTGGTTGTTGTTGTTGTTGTTGTTTCCTAAGTAGCCAACATCTTGCTCCTTTGGCTTTTGAAGGCCAACTCTAATGATTTCCTTCAACTCCTTGATTTCGGTGTTGAGGGAGAATATTTGAGTTTGTGTAGCTTGTGTTAGCTTGACTCCCGGCTCTACCTTCCGGTGGGAATACTTCTCAATCACTTGGGCTTGCTTCTCAATGAAGTCCCAAGCGTCATCCTTCTCATATCCATGAATGTACCACAAGAGAGAGATTGGAGGTTGAATTGTGTGTCCACATGTAACCCCTTGTAGTAAATCTCCAATAGCTCCAGCTTTGAAAATGCCATGGTGTGGGCAATCCAATAAGAGGTCCTGAAATCTTTCCCATGATTGAAACAAACTTTCGTTAGCTTTCATAGAAAATGCATTAATTTTACCTCTCAACTCCGCCGTTTTAAATGCGGAAAGAACTTGGTGAGGAACTCCGAAGATAGATCCTCCCATGTGTTAAGCCTTCCAGCTGGAAGAGCTTGATACCAAGCCAAAGCTTTGTCCTTCATAGAGAAGAAGAATGGCTTGATCTTGTAGTTGTTGTTGGTAGCCCTTTTCGACTTCAATGTCTCCATGAGAATCTCAAAATTCTGTAAATGTTGGTGTGGAGATTAAGAACTAGTTCCTCCAAATTGACTTTGGCGAACCATGGTGATAACTTGCGGGCTAAAACTGAATTCCCGGAGGTCCTCAACTCCGAAATTCACACCTAGACGGCGTGGTTGCTGAATCCGATTCATCTTTTGCCCAAGAGTCCGTGGTTTATCCCCTCCATGAGCAACTCTCACATCTCCAGCGGGAATGCGAGGAACAACCGCTGGTCGTGGGTCGTTACAAACGGGATGGATCACCGGATCAATGTCCTCTAGTTCCGGCATATCATCATCCTCAGCATCGGATGATTCAGCTCTGATGGACTTAGTTGGTTTCTTGACCTTCTTCTTCTTCTTAACATCATTCAACTCCAACTTCATGTCCAACATCATAGCCTTGAGTTCATCAATTTGGAATTGATGACTCGTTAACTCGTCCAAACGAGCTTTCTCACTCAACTTAAGTTGAAGTTGAGCTTCATCCAACTCCGCTTGGATGTTTCTCTCATTGTTTTCAGCCATCTTTCTCTCTTTCAACTTTCTTCTCAAAGTTTTCTCAAGTTCTGGATCGAAAGAAACTAGATCTTTGGTAGATCTAGTCTTTTGCATATACCTAAAGAATCTGCAAAAATCACTCACAAAGAGATATCAAATAACAAGAGCAAAAGCTCCCAAGCTCAACAACCGGAAACCGGAATTGGTCTAGACCGAATCTCCGGCAACGACGCCAAAAACTTGTTCGACTCTAAACGTGCGTGCAAATAAGTTTTAATTATAAAACTAGAACAAAAGCAAGCGAACCTGCAATGTACAGATCGGCGTAGATAAGCAAGTATTCCAGAGTATCGAACTAAAGATAGTGTTGATCTAGGCAAAAGAAAAGAGAAAGAAATAAAGAAATGAAAATCTCAATGTTTTTAGTTTGGTTTTGTGGTGATCAATCAAGGATCACAAATCATGCAAGATTAACAAACAACTAAGCTAGCAACGCAAATAAACAAACACAAACAAGAAATGGATAATCAAAGAGAGAAAAGCGGATTCTAGGGGTTAGAAATTCCGGTTATGGCATTGGACTCAAGCTTCTAAACATTCCTTGGATCAACTATGGTATGTTGGGAGTGGGTGTTTCTGAATCGGGATCAATCACCGGGTAGGTCTCATGGTCCACTAGTCCGTTCCTAAGGTCTCATCACCGGGTAAGTCTCAAAGGGCCTAAGGATAGGAATTCTACACAAACCGGATTGTCATCTAGGGATCTAACCTCTCCTTACCGGGTAAGTCTCGGGAAGCCAAGTCCTAAACATCAATCCTAGCACACTCAGTCCAATAGCGGCTTGTGAGGCTCACTACTACCTAGAGTTCATCATCTTCAGTATCTAAGAGCAAAAATCACTGGGTAGGTCTCTTCTCACACTTAGTTGCTAACACTAGGTCACCCTAGGATAGATCTAGCTCAACAAACACTAGGATTTCAACAATCTATCAACCTAACATTCAGATTTATCAATACAAGCAAGTCAGACAAAATCATGGGCAATTCATCACTTCCACGGCCATGGAATCTACTAGAACAGGCCGTGATTTACAACATAGGCTAGGTTCGAGCAAACAAATCATCCAAAGGTACGTTTAAGTCTATCCTATCATAGTCCAAGCCATAACCATCATTTCCTTACCTTGGAATCACATCTATTTAGCCAATAACATGCATCTCAACAATCAAACTCATAAAGCATACAATCATGGAGTCCATATCAAGAGTATGAATTGAAAAAGAGATGAAACAAGTAGAATAAGGAAAAAGAGCTGAATAAATGCTACAAGAGAGACTTACAACCCTTCAAAAGAAGGTTTGAATCGTTTCTTGTAACCCTAGCAAATGTCTTCAACAAAACTCAATCAAAATCACTCAAAAACTATGAAACTAGTGTGCTTCTTTGACAGCATGAATTATAGTCTATATTTTGGGACCTGTTTAGACGTTTTATCTTCAATAATCTGCATGTTTTGATGTATATTATGTGATTATATTGTCGTTTCATCTACCTTTGTGGGAATCGAGGTCTACACCAAGTTTCGTTGTAATCGTAGGTAAAATGACACGTTTTGCATCAAAAAGGAGCTAAAGGAGCTAAGGAGTCATCGGAGCTACATTCAGGAGCTTAAGGAAGAATCCAGGAAGCATGAAAATGGATTAAAGATTCACTTTGGACCAGATTTAAGAGATTTCACATTCAGTTTAGAGTCACCTCAGTCAGCTACGGTACCATCTCAACCGAGGTGATCCAGAGGAGCGTCCCGACCGAGGCGAACACCTTGGACGCGGCGAGATATATTTTATTCTTGGCTGAGATCTTTTATTTTTGGAAGGAAGGATCTTATATTTTTAGGCTGGATTTCTGGAAGGAAGATCATATATTTTAGGGATTTATTTATGAGAGATAGATATATTTTATTAGGAAAATATCTTTTCAAGATATTTTATCTTTGGAGGGTAGTTTTTCTATATAAAGGGCTGGATTTTCCACAAATCAGAACCCGCTACAACCGGCACATCACCGGAAAGTACATGCTTAGAGCATCCAACAGTTAGGAAGGATTTTTGGAAGGTTGAAGGAAGGAAGTTGATAGCTTTTATAGCTTTGTGAAGGGTTTTGTAAGATTCTCTTAGATTCCCTTCTTGTTGATTGTCTTATTGGATTGTGATCAAAGGAACGCTTGTTTGTTTGATAATTGATTCAGTTATTGAAGCCTTGTTCTTAAGATTTTTGTGTTCAATTATTCACCTTCTTCCCTTATATTTGATTATTGTTTTCATGATGATGATTGGCTAATTTCTTTGTGTGATTCTAGGGTGATTGGCTGAAGGTTGTGGGAAAAACAATGATAGAATAATCTTAAATCCCAATAGGACCCTAAAAGCTCGAGTCTTTATCCTTAACCTTAGAACATCTCGGCCGGGGTGGAATTCGTCTGATCGAGGTAACATTTTTCTGATCCATAACTAAGAGTTAAGTGTTAGAGTTTGCCAAATCCTATTCTTATTACACCTTTCCTGGTTCAATGCAAGCTTAGGATGAGACTTACCCGGTAATTCCTTTGTTTGTTTACCCAAGATTATAAGTATAGGTAATAAAGGTTTATCCTTTATTGGGGTTTGAGTGTGCTTTCATTCCATCTTTGTGAGTTAGCCTGAGACTTACTCGGTAAAGATTGATTCTATTCCCTTAGTTGGAGTGTTAGTTTGAGGTTATAGTTCTTTTCCTTAATTCCTTGAGACTTACCCGGTAATAGGAGTTACGGTTTGGGATTAGTGAGTAGTGAGACTTACCCGGTGATCTATTCCACTTTAGTAACACCTTCCCTTTGCAAAATCTCAGCTTTGTCCGCTTATCTTTAGATCTTGAGTTGGAACCATAACTAGATGCTTTAATCCCTAGAATTGCATATTTTCCTTAATTGACTTTTTATCATCTTTGATTGCTTTAATCGCTTTTGTGGTTAGTAATTTTATAGACTGCCTACACTTGCTTAGGTTTCACCTAAGTCCCTGAGATCGACACCCCGGAATTTCTTGCTTTTACTACTATTGACCCGTACACTGCGGGTTCGCATCCTTGTTTTTAGCATACATCTTGGGTTATAAATTTAAAGCTTGCACACACCATTTGGAGCGAACAAGTTTTTGGTGCCGTTGCCGGGGACTTGGTCTAGACCGAGCCGGTTGCGGTGATCTTTCGGGGCGCTTGCCACTGTTTCTACTAACCACTCTACTTGAGTGACTTTCGCAGGTTCTTTTTCTTAGGTTTATGCGACGAACCCGCGCTGGGAAGTAAATCGTTCCTTACGATCCCGAACCAGAAAAGACATACAAAAGACGCATGAAAGAAGCGAAGATGGCCAACCAAGACGATCGCGATCTTGAGGCCGAATTGAAGGAGGCGTTGCAACAACTACGCCTCAGTAAAGAAGAATTGCGATTGTAAAGGGAAGAAACTCGCGCAAGGACTGAGGCGATCGAAGCAGATATGGCAGCTTTACGCGACCAATATCTACCTCGACCGAATCCATATCCTCGACTGAGGCAAGACCCAGATCCAGCTCCTCGACCGAGGCAGGGCCCAGCTCTAGCTGCCCCGGCCGAGATACTTCCACCTCGGATGCCAGTCCGAGATGCTCTTTTTGCAGGTATTCCACAAACCCTAGGGCAAAGGATGGACCCCAATCAACAACTGAGGCGTCCAGGAGTCAACCTAGGTGATCCAGCGGACCATGATTATGAGCTTCGACCGCAAGTTCTTTCCATGATTCGCCAAAGCCAGTTTGGAGGGCTAGAGAGGGAATGTCCGCATCAACATCTTCAAAACTATGAGATCTTGATGGAGACCTTGAGACCTTCAAGGCTGGAAAACAACAATTACAAGCTAATGCCTTTCTACTTCTCTTTGAAAGATAGAGCGCTTACTTGGTATCAATCTCTTCCTCTAGAAAAAATCAATACTTGGTAGGAGATGACTACGTAGTTCTTGACTAAATTCTTTCCCCCCTCTAAAACCGCTGAAATGAGAGGGAAGATTAATGCATTCATCATGAAGGACAAGGAGAGCTTGTCCAAGTCATGGGAGAGATTTAAAGACATTCTTTTGGATTGCCCACATCATGGGATTCCAAAGATAGAGTTGTTGGAGATATACTTCAAGGGACTGAACGGCAACACCCAGTTCAATCTTCAACTACTATCCGCCGGCACGTTCATGGACATGCCGATTGACGAAGCTTGGGAGTTCATAGAGAAGCAAGCTTTGCACATGGAGAAGTACTCCCACCAAGGAGCTGAAGGTGGAGTTAAAAGAGTTAACTTTCAAGAAGCTCCACCAAACAATGATCAACTCACCTCTTTGAAGAATGATGTGAAGCAATTGAAAGACCTTTTTGTTGCACAAACCAAGAAAGAAGGTAAAGGATATCAAGGTTCGAGAAACAACAATGGGTACCAGAACAACAACAACGGTTCCCGGAACAACAACTACAACAATAATAGAGGATCCAACAACAATAATTGGAGGGCAAACAACCAAAATTCGGGTAATCCTTACTCTAACTCCAATTCGAATGACTCCTCTAATCCTTTCCTGTCTTCTTCTTCTTCTTCTACTCCATTGAAGAGCCAGGAGCAAGGATCAAGTTTGTCCCAGCCGGAAAATAAAGATGCGGTGCTGGAGGCCATCTTGATCAAGCTCAACTCTATGGAGACGTCCATGACTTCATTTTCGAAGGCACAAAAAGCCTTAGAACAACAATTCTTTAACAAGGCGAATGAAGCGCCAAGAGATCCAGGGAAGCTTCCAGCAAGGACGGAAAGCAACCCTAAGGGACAAATCTTGGCAATAACGACGAGAAGTGGACTGAAGATTGCAGATCCAGTGCCTCGGTCGATGCCAGTACAGACGAAAACCACCTCGGTTCAGGCACAGTCGAAGAACACTTCGGCCGAGGTGCCAACCGAGGTGGAGCCACAGAAAGCGGAGGAGAAATTTGAAGTTTATGTTCCACCTCCTGCATATAAACCACCACTTCCATTCCCCCAGTCAATGGCCAGAGCACATGTAGACAAGCACTTTGGTAAGTTCCTTGACTTGATGAATAAACTACACATTAATATCCCTTTCCTTGATGCTATTCTAGGGATGCCCGCCTATGGGAAGTTCTTGAAAGAGATTCTATCAAGGAAGAGGAAGTTGGAAGACTTTGGTGAAGTAAGGATGACATCTAAAACCTCGGAGCTCATTCAAATCATGAAGGAGAAGATGTCACCCAAGTTGAGAGATCCCGGCTCGTTTTGCATTCCCATTCAAGTTGGGGATGTCACTTGTGAAGCATTGTGTGATCTAGGAGCCAGCGTGAGCATCATTCCGCTGGAGCTATGTGTGAAGATCGGACTTGGAGAGCCCAAGCCGGTGAAGATACGGTTATACATGGCGGACCGCTCCATTACCCATCCCGTGGGCATTTTGGAAGACGTTCCGGTTAAGTTAGGTAACTTTTATTTACCTATAGACTTTGTTGTACTTGACATTCCCGCAAATTATCCCATTATTCTCGGGAGGCCATTTCTAGCAACTTCGGGTTGCAATGTGGATTGTAAGAACGCTAAGTTAAAATTCAACATTGGCGGAGATGAAGTGGAGTTTGCATTACTTGCGGCAATGAAGGGAGAGCATCTAGGAGATGATATCTTCAACATCTATGATGAAGAAGAATAAAGAGAATTGGTGAACTCTATCCTTATTAAAGATCCACTTGAAAAGGTTATTAGTTTTAGCTTAATGGAGGAAGGTATAGATGCTTCTTGTGATGCAGATATACGGAGCTTGAAGACGCTGGAAGAAGATCCAGGAGCTAAAATTGAAAAACTAATCCAGGAGAAGAAGATCTCCAGTTTTGGTCCCAGTTGCAGTACCTCGACCGAGGCACCTTCTAGACCAAGCGAGGTGTTCTTGACTGAAGAACATCTCGGTCACCCTCTCTGGACCTCGACCGAGGTCGAAAGCGAGATGATGTCAACTGAGAATAACAAACTTCTTACTCCCTTTTCTGACATTCATCCTCAGTTGAATATACCACCCGGATTGACGTACGTTCAAAGGAAGAAATTCTTCAAGGATGTACGCCATTACTACTGGGATGAATCGCTGCTATTCAAGAGAGGTCCGGATGGGATGCTTCGAAGATGCATTCCGGAAGATGAAGTTACTAGCGTCATACGACATTGTCACTCACTTCCTTGTGGAGGGCATGCTAGCGCTCACAAGACGTGCGCCAAGGTATTACGTTCCGGTTTCTTTTGGCCTACATTATTTAAGGATGTGCAATCGTTTGTTGTCTCTTGTGATGTATGCCAAAGAATAGAGAATTTATCTAGGAGGAATGAGATGCCACTCAACAACATACAAGAGGTTGAAATCTTTGATGTGTGGGGAGTAGACTTCATGGGACCTTTCCCATCATCCGGAGGAAACCTCTACATTCTCCTAGCTATCGACTACGTCTCTAGATGGGTTGAAGCCATTGGCTCTCCCACTAATGACGCTATGGTGGTTGTGAAGTTCTTTAACAGGACTATATTTCCATGTTTTGGGACCCCACACATCATCATCAGCGATGGAGGGACGCATTTCATCAACCGGAAGTTTAAGGCACTTCTATCGAAGTATGGGGTCACCCACAAGGTAGCAACCCCTTATCACCCTCAAACTAGTGGACAGGTCAAGATCTCAAATAGAGAGATTAAAGCGATCTTGGAGAAGACCGTCTCTAGGACGAGGAAGGATTAGTCCATGAAGTTGGATGACGCTCTTTAGGCTTACAGGACCGCATTCAAGACTCCCATTGGTACCACCCTTTATAATTTGGTATATGGGAAGTCTTGTCATTTGCCCGTTGAGTTAGAACACAAGGAATATTGGGCAATCAAATGGTTGAACTTCGACATCAAGGAAGCCGGTGAGAAGCGGCTATTGGATATCAATGAGCTGGAGGAGCTGCGTTTGAATGCTTATGAGAATGCCAAGATCTATAAAGAAAGGACAAAGAAATGGCATGACAAGCGTATCATTCCTAAGGAGCTCAAAGAAGGAGACTTAGTTCTACTCTTCAACT
Source organism: Fagopyrum homotropicum (assembly GCA_033239125.1). NCBI lineage: Eukaryota > Viridiplantae > Streptophyta > Magnoliopsida > Caryophyllales > Polygonaceae > Fagopyrum > Fagopyrum homotropicum. The sequence continues at coordinate 58,409,787 of BSWB01000007.1, read as the reverse complement.
CCCACCTCCGCTTCTTTCCAGGTAAGTTGAAATCTAGATGGACCGGACCTTATGTTGTGAAACATGTTTTCCCTTATGGTGCAGTTGAGATTTGGGGAGAAACAAGTAGAAGCTTCAAGGTTAATGGTCATAGACTTAAGAAATACAAACCGGAAGTCCCGGTTGAGGAGGTTGCACCACTATACCTTGCTTAGGGATGCCGTACGGTCCAGCTAGCGACCTTAAATCAAGCGCTGCTTGGGAGGCAACCCAAGATATTGCTTTCTTTTCCCTTTTTCTAGTCTAGCTTTAGATAGTTTGCTTTTACTTTGCTTTGTTTTTGGCGTCCTAGACAGACAACAGGTGACATCTAAGGAAGGAATACAACCCAGGAGCAACACTGGAAGGACAGAAGTTCGAGAATTTGAGAAGGCAAAGTTTGACTGAGACACATCTCGGTTGCTGTCACAGCACCTCGACCGAGATGATTTTTGAGCAACCGAGGCGACTAGGGTTACTGAAGATCCACCTCGGTCCGTACCACCTCGGTCTAGTCGAGACCATCTCGACCGATGTGACAGCAGTTCCAGAAAAGGGTATAAAAGGGAGATTGATTTATTTCTCTTCCCTCTATCTCCCTCTCGACCGAAATGCCCAATTCGCCTCGCTCTTCGATTTTCGCTCGTTTTCGACGATTCTCGCTTCCAAACTGCAAGGAAAGGGTAGAGGATTGATTTGCAAGCAACAATCTGCAGTAAAAACGCACCAAATCGACCAAATCTGGGGTAAATTCGAAAAAACCCTACCTCCCTCTTCTTCCACTAAGTTCATTCGATTTGGGCTTTGGTTGCCCCTGCATTGTGCTGGAAAAAGATTAAGTACCCTATAGGAACAATTGATAGTGATATTGGGGGAAAAGAACTAGATTTTTGAGAGAAACGATCGCACAACACTTCGCCTCGGTCCAGTCAGCCTGCGCCTCGGCCGAGGTGTTCTTGAGATTTGTCAGAGTGACCTAGGTGGTCTGACAGTGATAGAAATAGATGAGTTCTGACAGGCAGTTGGTTTTGAGAGATATATCCTCTCCTTCTCCTCCTTCTTCTTCACGCCGCTCTATACGGGTGATCCATGAGCATCACCAGGTAGACTATGACCACATAGCGGCACGTCCAGTGGTTGCACCACGGTTTCTGGACATTTCTGCATTTGACTGCCTCCATGTGGATGATGATCTGAGGTGGATGATATCTATGGTGGGGCTGGAGCAGTTTACTGAGATTAGAGCTCCTTCCTACCTTGAGCCGACCTTGGAGTTTGTTAGTTCCATCACTTATTTGCCCACTGAGTGCGCCATCAAGTACCGATTGATGAACCGGAAATATCTAGTTCCTATGGACCACTGGAGGGACATCTTTGGCTTCCCGGCCCCCACAGTTGCTGATTTTCCTTCTTGAGCCGTAGCTCGAGAGTTTTGGGGCCAGATAGCTCACGTAGTTGAGCACGCTGATAGGTGGAGACCTGGAGACTCCAGGGAGCGGATTATCTTCCACCTAGCTTTCAGACTTGCTCACAGGATCTTTAGCGAGACTCTTCTAGCGCGTACTGAGATGCCCCAGAAGATTAGACAGGATGAGCTACTGAGTCTTTACTACATGGTTACCGGAGGAGTTCCGGATTTTGGAGTGATGCTGGCTGAGGATCTCCACAGGATAAAGGCGAAGGAGAAGGGAGATATCTGCTGCGGAGGGATAGTGACTCACATTGTGAGTTACATGGACCTGGATCTGAGTGCGTGTACTATGGTGGCGGCTGCCAAGCCGCTCGGGCTGCAGGAGATGATCACTAGGAGGATATTGGTTCCTCGCGGACTTACTACGCCGTATGTGGCAATGCCCTAGGAGCAGGCTGCACCTCAAGATATTAGGTGGTCAGCTCAGTTCTTTGTTTATGACCCGCCCTACTAGCAGACCGCATGGATTCCGCTTATGGAGGATGCCAGAGATGCAGCAGCTCAGGGACAGGATGAGGATGAGGAGGCTGAGGAGCAGGAGGATGAGGATGGCGGTGCTGCCATGGACACAGGTATGGATACAGCTAGGACTAGTGTGCCGGTCGTCGATCTAGACGACGACGAGACAGAGGAGGAGCCAGCTGCAGCACCAGCTCGTCCAGCCAGGCGTAGGATACGCAGACAGAGGGATCCAGTCGCTCACCGCCGGATAGATGATCTGACGGATCAGGTGATAGATTCCTACGCCGCCTTATCCCTGGACATTAGAGAGATGCAGGAAATACTGCACTACTAGCACACGATGGCTGAGATTCAGTTTCAGCATATCATGGGCTATCCTTTTGACCCATCTCAGTACCCGTACGTGCCACCACCACCACCACCGGATCGGGACTAGAGGATTAGAGCTTGTGGATTTCTTTTCTTTATTTATTATGCAGCTCAGCTTTATCCGGTGAGTACTATGTTTCTTTAGACTTATTTTGACCCATTGGGACAATGTGTCCCAAGTATGGGGTATGTGGATGTATTATATGACCTTATGTGTACGCTTGTATGACTTTTGATGGATATTTATCGTTTTATCATTGCCCTATGTGTTTATCTGAGACTACATGCATGCATACAGGTTATTTGATTGACAAAAAACGTCAAAAACTGGTTTGAAAATTTTTTTTATTGACCTCGACCGAAGTGATTCTGACCAATCAAGGTGCAGCACCTCTGTTGACTTAGAACATCTCGACCGAGGTGGTTTAACTGAGACAGTTTTCGAAACGATTTTGTGCTTCTTTTCTGATATGACCACAGTGATGATTTTGTTTGCTGACTGGTTTTGAAATCTTTATATGTTTGAAAAGTTTTATGATATGTTTAAGTTGCTAAATGCTTTGTTTGAAATTTGTGGCATGTTTAATACTTTGTTTTTATCCAAATTATGTTGAATTTGAAGGTTGACACCACATGATGAGTTCTCTCACTTTCTTCCTGGAAAGACCAAGGCAATTCATTCTCTTCTCTTCTTCTTCTTGATCATGCTTAGCCCCTCATATACATATTTGCCTTCCTTTACCTATCCGGGAATTTGGAAGCAAGCAAGTGAAAAGCAAGTGAAAGAAAAGTTGAGATGTTGGCTGAAAGTTAGAAAGAAACAAATAGGTTTGGGGAAGTCAATCATGATGATGAGTAACTCGGCACCATTCACATAGCCGGGTGTTTGTGTCTTGCCAAAGTCGGATTGAGCGATATTCCTAACGGGTCATGGTATGTGCATCAAGGGTTTGAGGCATCTCGAGAAATTGATGATTGTTGATCTCCTAGGCTTCGGTTATTGTGCACCTCTGTCCATGCATCCCAAAAAGTAAAGTAAAAAGTAAATAAGCAAAGCTTATTGGTGGAAGATGTTGAAGTTCAAAGGAAGTGAAGTAAAAATCCTTTTCCCGGATTCTAGCACCACATTCCCTATATACATCCCACCCTCACACGTTTCTTGACCTTCTCTTGAAAAGCCCTTGAGACCTCGAGCTTGTTGATTGACTTGGTGGTTTAAACTGGATTATACATGATTAATTTCGATAATAATGATTTATTATGCATTCTATGATTTTATGCAAAGATGAACAATTTTCTTATATTTATAAAATGTTTTGAGCATATTTTGATTTTAAATTCCATGAAGCATTCTCTTAGAGTGATCTATGATTCGAGCACACCACTAAAATGTTTTTAAAGACTTTTTCATTGATCTTTATGACTTATAATCCATTCTATCTTGTATCTAAGATTTGGAACTTGCTTGGGGACAAGCAAGGGCTAAGTATGGGGTATTTTGATAGCATGAATTATAGTCTATATTTTGGGACCTGTTTAGACGTTTTATCTTCAATAATCTGCATGTTTGGATGTATGTTATGTGATTATATTGTTGTTTCATCTACCTTTGCGGGAATCGAGGTCTACACCAAGTTTCGTTGTAATCGTAGGTAAAATGGCACGTTTAGCATAAAAAAGGAGCTAAGGAGTCATCGGAGCTACATTCAGGAGCTTAAGGAAGAATCCAGGAAGCATGGATATGGATTAAAGATTCACTTTGGACCAGATTGAAAAGATTTAACATTCAGTTTAGAGTCACCTCGGTCAGCTACAGTACCATCTCGACCGAGGTGATCCAGAGGAGCGTCCCGACCGAGGGGAACACCTTGGACACGGCGAGATATATTTTATTCTTGGCTGAGGTCTTTTATTTTTGGAAGGAAGGAACTTATATTTTTAGGCTGGATTTCTGGAAGGAAGATCATATATTTTAGGGATTTATTTATGAGAGATAGATATATTTTATTAGGAAAATATCTTTTCAAGATATTTTATCTTTGGAAGGTAGTTTTCCTATATAAAGGGCCGGATTTTCCATAAATCAGAACCCGCTACAACCGGCGCCTCACCGGAAAATACATGCTTAGAGCATCCAGCAGTTGGGAAGGATTTTTGGAAGGTTGAAGGAAGGAAGTTGATAGCTTTTATAGCTTTTGTGAAGGGTTTTATAAGATTCTCTTAGATTCCCTTCTTGTTGATTGTCTTATTGGATTGTGATCCAAGGAATGCTTGTTTGTTTGATAATTGATTCAGTTATTGAAGCCTTGTTCTTAAGGTTTTTGTGTTCAATTATTCACCTTCTTCCCTTATATTTGATTATTGTTTTCATCATGATGATTGGCTAATTTCTTTGTGTGATTCTAGGGTGATTGGCTGAAGGTTGTGGGAAAAACAATGATAGAATAATCTTAAATCCCAGTAGGACCCTGAAAGCTCGAGTCTTTATCCTTAACCGTAGAACATCTCGCTCAATCGATGAACATCTCGGCCGGGGTGGAATTCGTCTGACCGAGGTGAATTTTCTGATCCGTAACTGAGAGTTAAGTGTTAGAGTTTGCCAAATCCTATTCTTATTACACCTTTCCTGGTTCAATGCAAGCTTATGATGAGACTTACCCGGTAATTCCTTTGTTTGTTTACCCAAGATCATAAGTATAGGTAATAAAGGTTTATCCTTTATTGGGGTTTGAGTGTGCTTTCATTCCATATTTGTGAGTTAGCATGAGACTTACCCGGTAAAGGTTGATTCTACTCCCTTAGTTGGAGTGTTAGTTTGAGGTTATAGTTCTTTTCCTTAATTCCTTGAGACTTACCCGATAATAGGAGTTACGGTTTGAGATTAGTGAGTAGTGAGACTTACCCGGTGATCTATTCCACTTTAGTAACACCTTCCCTTTGCAAAATCTCAACTTTGTCCGCTTATCTTTAGATCTTGAGTTGGAACCACAACTAGATGCTTTAATCCCTAGAATTGCATATTTTCCTTAATTGACTTTTTATCATCTTTGATTACTTTAATCACTTTTGTGGTTAGTAATTACATAGACTGCCTACACTTGCTTAGGTTTCACCTAAGTCCCTGAGATCGACACCCCGGAATTTCTTGCTTTTACTACGATTGACCCGTACACTACGGGTTCGCATCCTTGTTTTTAGCATACATCTTGGGTTATAAATTTAAAGCTTGCACACACCATTTGGAGCGAATATTCTTCTTCTTCTCTAAATAAGAGTGTTTCTTCTCCTCCAAGAGTAGCTCCAATCTAAAATGAGAGAATGTGGAAGAGAATCTGTGTGAGAGAGGAGAGGTCCCCTTTTAGAATTAGCCTGCAAGAGTACTTATAGCATTCACCATTTGCAAGAGTCGGTTATGGAGATCGTGGGACAGCTGTCCCGGCTGTGCAGAGGGAATCACGGTCCATTCCACGGCCGTGGAAGTACCAATGGACCGTGGTTTTGGTGTTTCAATCCTCTTTTGATCGTTGAGCCATGATTTGATGCAAGGCATGCACCAACATGGTCCTATGTGTTCTCCCTTGCTCCTAACTTGCTTCCCAATGAGCCCGGATATGTGTCATCATGAGGAATGATCCTCGAATGTATCGATTAAGCTCTAAAAGCTCCCAAAATACCTACAAAACATGCAAAAGTCCGTGTAGACGTCTATCTCGACAAATATACATGAATTGAATGTAAACGTCATGAACTAGTGCCAAACTATGCATGAATAACGGGAAAAACTATCTAAATGGATGCCTAGACTAACGTCATAAATCGTGTTATCAAAATACCCCATACTTAAGGTTTGCTCGTCCTTGAGAAAGTCCCAACTATAGACTAAGTGATGACATGATTTATGCATGCAGAAAAACAACAAAATCTGTTTAGAGTTGTACTTCTAATATTGGATCACCTTCATAGTCATGTTTCATGGCAAATGGACAAGCAATCATGCATCAAATGAATGAAGGCATGGAAAGACAATTATACTTAACTCAAAAGCATGCATGCAAGGTGAAAATGAAGAAGTCAAGATGATCATGAGTATATCCAATCTAGATCACTAAGTCTTACACACATGCACTTAGGTCACAAGGACTTAGGAAGGAAGAGGCCAAGAAACGTTGTGAATAGGTGGGAGTTTTTAGGTCATGTGAAGCTAATCCGGGAAAGGAACTAACTCCACAATTTCATTTTTAATCAACTTCACCACAAGTGTATATTTTATCCATCTTTTCTTTGTTTTCTTTTCTTTTTCTTTTATTTTTGAGGCAATGACATTGGTTTACAAAAGCCGAAACCTTGGTGATTAGCGGACCTCGGGATTTTTCCGAGGTGCCTCACACCGGGCACACATACCAAGGCTCGTTAGGATATTTGGTTTATCCGACTTTGGCAAGGCACAAACACCCGATAATGTGAATGGTGCCGAATTACTCGTCATCAAAACCAAAGTCCCCAAACCTATATTTTTTCTACACTTTTCACAACAAATTCAGCACTTCATTCACCACATTCTTTCATCAACAACTTCACCCCACACTTGCTTTTCACACATCAACACACTAACATGCTCATATTCCCGGATGGGTCAAAAGAGGTCAAATTTTATATCAATTGAGGTGCTCAAACAACATGATCAAGATGAGAGGTAGAGAAAAAAAATGAATTGCCTTAATCACTCCTAAATGATGTGCAAGAACTAGCACGTAATTTCGACATTCAATCCTCAATCCAATCAAGGAAAACATTCATGATCACAATTCACACATGAAATTCAAGATAAGTACTTCAAGTCCACATATGCATACATCAATTCAACACATAAGGCCATCAATAGCCAATTCACGAGACAATCTCATCATAAGGGTCATACCCAAGCTTAGAAGCACTAAAATTTTTTAAATTTTCTGATTTTTTTGGAATTTTCGACATATGTATGTACAATGCAATACCTAATGAAACATGTGACTAAATGAAACTATCCTAGATGCTTATCATGCAAGTGATCACGAAAACCCCACCCCATACTTAAAAACACATTGTCCCAATGTGTAAATGAAGTAAAAGAGAATGTAAGAGGATTCTCACAATGTAAAATTGTTTGCTTCGGTATGTGTGGTCACTCAAGTGGATTGATTGCGGATGATCCTATCAACGATGGTAGAGAGCTCAAGGTGTTCGTTATGGCGTCGGGACCCGCGCTAGGCACCGCTAGCCGTCCAAGTTCCGCGTCCGCTCCACTCACAATTGATGAGGGACTCATCATCATCATCCACAAGTCATGCAAGGCTTCCATGCTACTTAGACTCTAGCACACAAACTCAAAACACACAAAAACACACAAAAATAGAAAAATCAAAACAAAAAGCAAAACGAAAAGGGAAAGATGTCTACCAATGGGTTGCCTCCCATCAAGCGCTTCTTTAAGGTCATTATCTTGACCAAACTCGGGGGCATCTCACTCAAGGTGAAGTGGGGCAATCATATCCACCGGAGCTCCCGGGATATACTTCTTCAACCGGTGCCCATTCACCTTAAAATCTCCGCAATGCTCCCCTCCTTTCTCAACCGCTCCATGGGGAATATCTTTTTCACCACATAAGGACCCGTCCATCTTGACTTTAGCTTTTCGGGGAAGAGCCGCATCCTTAAGTTAAAGAGAAGGACAAGGTCGCCTTCACTCAACTTCTTCAGGACAAGACGCTTGTCATGCCAACGTTTGGTCATTTCTTTGTAGATCCGGGCGTTTTCATAGGCATCCAACCGGATCTCCTCAAGAGCGTTCATGTCTAGCAATCTCTTATCACCGGCTTCCTTGAGGTCAAAATTCAGCCACCTATGGCCCAATATGCTCTATGCTCTATCTCCACCGGAAGGTGGCAAGACTTGCCATAAACTAGCTTGTAGGGAGTGGTGCCAATCGGTGTCTTGAAGGCGGTTCTATAAGCCCACAAAGCATCATCAAGCCTCATAGCCCAATCTTTACTCGTCCTAAAGACCGTCTTCTCAAGGATCCCTTTTATCTCCCGGTTAGAGATCTCAACTTGGCCACTAGTTTGGGGATGGTAAGGTGTTGCCACCTTATGAGTCACCCCATACTTAGCCAATAGTGTCCCGAAGTTCCTATTGGTGAAGTGCTTTCCTCCATCACTTATGATCACCCTTGGTGTTCCAAACCTAGGGAAGATCACCCGGTTGAAGAACCGCACCACAACCTTGGCATCATTTGTGGGAGAGGCGATTGCCTCCACCCATCTCGACACATGGTCCCATGAAGTCCACACCTCACACATCAAATATCTCCACTTCTTGTATGTTGTTCAAGGGCATCTCATTTCTCCTTGAGATGTTGCCCGTCCTTTGGCACGCATCACATGCTACCATAAAATTGTGCACATCCTTGAAAAAACTCGGCCAATAGTACCCGGATTGCAACACCTTTGCACATGTCTTGTGTGAGCTAGCATGCCCTCCACATGGCAAGGAATGACAATGGCGGATTACAATCTCCACCTCATCCTCCGGTATGAATCTCCTAAAGACTCCATTTGGCCCTCTCTTGAACAAAAGTAGTTCACTCCAATAGTAATGCCTCACATCCTTGAAGAACTTCTTCCTTTGGGCATAGGATAAACCGGGTGGCACCTCCTCACACACAAGGTAGTTCACAATGTCGGCATACCATGGCTCATTTCCCTTGGACATTTGAAGCAAGCACTCCTCCACCATTTACAATTGCTCATCCCGGAATGAGTCATCAATTAGGATGTCATCTCTCTCAATCTCCAACGGTGGGAGTCTACTAAGGTGGTCCGCCACAGAATTTTCGGACCCTTTCTTATCCCGGATTTCCAAGTCAAACTCTTGAAGAAGAAAGATCCACCGAATCAAACGAGGCTTGACATCCTTCTTTGTAAGGAGATAATGGATCGCAGCATGATCCGTATACACAATGACCTTCGCTCCAACAAGATACGAGCGGAACTTCTCAATTGCATACACAACTGCTAGCAACTCTTTCTCGGTGGTAGCATAATTGAGTTGGGCATCATCTAGCGTCTTGCTAGCATAATAGATGGAATGTGTAAGCCCATCTTTCCTTTGTCCCAAAACAGCCCCAACGGAGACATCACTCGTGTCACACATGATCTCAAACGGTAAACTCCAATCCGGAGGTTGCATGATAGGTGCGGATATCAAAGCATTCTTCAACCTACAAAAAGCCTCAAGACAATCCTTGGAGAAAACAAACTCAACATCTTTCATTAGTAGTTTAGTAAGAGGCTTAGAAATTTTAGAGAAATCTTTTATGAATCTCCGGTAAAAACCGGCATGCCCTAAGAAACTCCTTACCCCCTTCACCGAGGTAGGTGGTGGCAATTTCTCTATTGTCTCTATCTTAGCCCTATCAACCTCAATGCCTCGGTTGGACACCAAGTGTCCCAACACAATGCCTTCACTTACCATGAAGTGATATTTCTCCCAATTCAAGACAAGATTAGTCTCCTCACATCTCTTTAGCACCAAATACAAGTTAGCTAAACAATCATCAAATGAAGATCCATAAACAGAGAAATCATCCATAAACACTTCCATGATGTTTTCAATATACTCAGAAAAGATAGCCATCATACACCTTTGAAAGGTGGCGGATGCATTACACAACCCAAATGGCATTCTCCTATATGCAAATGTACCCCAAGGATATGTGAATGTAGTTTTCTCTTGGTCATCGGGGTGAATAGGGATTTGGAAGAATCCACTATAGCCATCTAAGTAACAAAAATGAGAATGTTGAGCTAATCTCTCTAGCATTTGGTCAATGAAAGGAAGAGGGAAGTGATCTTTCCTAGAGGCCACATTTAGTTTCCTATAGTCTATACACATCCTCCATCCCGTAACCGTTCTAGTTGGGATTAATTCATTATTCTCATTGGTCACTACGGTCATCCCACCCTTCTTAGGAACCACATGCACGGGACTAACCCATTTACTATCCGAAATCGGGAAAATGATTCCCGCATCTAGCAATTTAAGAATCTCTTTCTTTACTACTTCTTTCATGATTGGGTTTAGTCTTCTTTGAGGTTCAATTGAAGGTTTGTGATTATCTTCCATTAAGATTTTATGCATGCACAAAGAAGGTTTAATGCCAACTAAATCATCAATGGTATAACCAATATCCTTCCTATGCAATCTCAATTCATGCAACAATCTAGTCAACTCATCATCATTCAAGCATGCATTAACAATCACCGGATAAGTAGAATCTTCACCGAGAAAAGCATACTTAAGATGAGAGGGGAGGGGTTTAAGTTCAAGTTTAGGAGGACCTTTATCGATTGGAGATGCTCCATATAATGTAGGTTGAGATGATTCCAAAGTCATGGAAGACTCTCCAAGGATCCTTGAAGCTTGATCAACCACTAAGGCACTTTTGGAGAAACCACGGGCAAAATCATGGCCTCTGGCATAACCACGGCCGTGGAAGTTGAAAAGGTGGCACTTCGGAGCACTCCAGTAAGTTCCACGGGACAAATCACGGCCGTGGTTCTCTGTGCCAGACCGTGATTCCTACAGCTCATCAACACACCTTCGTTTACTTCAAATTCAGCTCTTTCCTCCTTTTCCAATGCATCTAAGGCCTTGATTTCTTCATTACAATCATCCTCAACTCCTTCCTCCATCAAACTTAAGCTAAGGACCTTCTCCAAGGGGTCCTTGATCAAGATTGAGCTCACAACTTCTCTACACTCCTCTTGCTCGACAATGTTGAACACATCTTCACCAAGGGCTGGCCCCTTCATCATTGTGGATAATTTGAACTTGATATTCTCTTCTCCAATGTTGAAAGAGAGAATTCCATTTTTGCAATCCACCAAGCATCCGGATGTAGCCAAGAAAGGTCTCCCTAAGATGATAGGAACCGGATAGTCCGCCGGGATGTCCAAAACAACGAAGTCTATGGGCACATAGAATTTCCCGAGTTGCACCGGTATGTCCTCCAATATTCCAACCGGGTGAGTGATTGAACGGTCTGCCATGTAAAGGGTCATCTTGACCGGCTTTGGCTCTCCTAGACCAACCTTGTTGCAAAGTGCAAGCGGGATGATGCTTACACTTGCCCCAAGATCACATAGGGCTTCATACTTCACTTCCCCAACCCCAATTGGCACACAAAAAGATCCCGGATCTCTTAGCTTAGGAGGCATCTCCTCCTTCATAGTTTGGATCAATTCCGAGGACCTCTTTGTCATCTTTACTTCTCCATACTCCTCCAACTTCCTTTTGTTGGAGAGTATCTCCTTCAAAAACTTGCCATATGCCAGCATACCTAGAATAGCATCCATGAACGGAATGTTAATATGCAATTTAGACATAAGTTCAAGGAATTTACCGAAGTGTTTGTCCAAACGAGCTCTTGCTCGTGATTGTGGGAATGGTAGTGGTGGCTTGTATGGAGGTGGTGCCACATATGTTGGCTCATCATCCTTGTTCTTGCCTCCATCTTTTTGCAATGTCTCTTCTTCTATCACCACTTGTTTCCCCTTATCATTTCCCTTAGGTAAGGGATCCTTCATGCTCAGCCCACTCCTTGTTGTGATGGCCAACACTTGGCCTCTTGGGTTATCTTCGGTTCTTCCGGGAAGCTTTTCTGGATCTCTATGAGCTTCACCTGCCTTTTGGAACACTTGTGCTTCTAGCACCTTTTGAGCTTTAGAAATGGAAGTCACCGTGCTCTCAAGACCACTCAACCTTCCAAGCAATTGCTCAAACATCATCTCGGTTCTATCATTTGGAGGTTGAGTAATTCAGGTGGAGGCTCTTGTGAAGCTTTAGGTGGTGGAGCTGCGCTTGTGGAAGCGGGAGGGTTATAGGCTCCATCCGGGTTAGAATAGGAAAACCCGGGATGGTTGTGGTTAGGCTGGTAATTGTTAAATTGCCGGTTGTTGTTGAAGTTCCTTGGGCCTTGATAGTTGTTGTAGTTTCCCCTTCCCATGTAGTTCACATCTTCCTCATTGGAAGAAAAGTTTGCTTGCACTTGCAGTTGAGGGCTTGCTTGACTCTTCAAAGTTGTAGCACACAACTCCCTCAAAGACTTAAGCTCATTGTTGATTGCATCAAGCTTGAAATTACTCATGGTGACTTCACTCACCTCATATGCTCCCGCTTTCCTCTCATCACTCTTCATATGAGAGTACTTTTCAATCACCAAAGCTTGTTTCTCTACAAACTCCCAAGCTTCATCCACTTCTTTTCCATTAAAGTCCCACCGGAAAGAGATTGGAGCTTGAATTGGCTATCTTCATCAAGTCCCTTGAAGTAGATCTCCAAAAGCTCTATTTTCGGTATACCATGGTGTGGACAATCTAGGAATAGGTCTTTGAACCTCTCCCAAGACTTGAATAAGCTTTCTCTATCCTTCATCACGAAGGCATTTATCTTCCCTCTTAGCTCGGTAGTATTGGAAGGTGGGAAGAACTTAGTCAAGAACTCGGTTGTCATTTCCTCCCAAGTACTCACACGCCCTAGTGGAATCGATTGGTATTAAGCCAAGGCTTTATCCTTAAGAGAGAAGGAAAAAGCCCTAAGCTTATGGTTGTTGTTCTCCAGCCTAGGCGGCCTTAGAGTCTCCATCAATATCTCGTAGTTCATCAAGTGTTGATGAGGAGACTCTCCTTCCATCACTCCAAATTGATTATGCCGGATTATTTGTAGAACTTGAGGGCGGAGCTCATAATCATGGGCTGCGGGATCTCCTAAGTTCACACCCGGACGGTGCACTCTTTGAGCCGGATCCGTACGTTGCCCTAACGTTTGTGGCTCCTCAATAGCAATGGGCATAACCCGAATATTGACCGCCGGCTGCGGTGGTGGTGGAGGTGGAGGTTGTTGACGATTAAGCTCTCTTTGCACAAGAGCTTGCCTAATCTCTTCAATCTCCCTCCTAGTTGCTTCTTGTCTCTCATTGTCAAGTCTCCTCTCATTTTCCAAGGCTTCATCCCTTAGTCTAATTTTCTCTAAGGCTTCATCTAACTCAACTTGAAGATCTCTTGCGGCCATCTCCTTCTCCTTTCTAATTCTTTTAGATCTAGCTTTAAGGGTTTTCTCCGGTTCGGGATAGAATGGAGCTAAATCCTTGCCACGAGATCTTCGCATGCACCTAAAGAATGAGAGATGTCCTGAAAATTCAAAGACACAAACCAAACATAATCAAAAGCAACAAGAAAGACCTACACTATAAACAATCACAAAAATGACTCAATCTAGACCTAGTCCCCGACAACGGTGCCAAAAACTTGTTACGCTAAGATTGTGACACGCAAAAGTCTTAAATTTATAACTCGATATATTTTTCCTAACTCCTAGCGAACCCACAATGTATGGGTCGTTTTGTAGTAAGGATAGTATTTCGAGGTCAAACACAAAGACTAAGGTGAAATTGAATCAAATAGTGACTAAGGATAGTGTTGATCTAGGCAAAAGAAAAAAGAAAGAAATAAAGAAATGAAAATCTCAATGTTTTTAGTTTGGTTTTGTGGTGATCAATCAAGGATCACAAATCATGCAAGATTAACAAACAACTAAGCTAGCAACACATATAAACAAACACAAACAAGAAATGGATAATCAAAGAGAGAAAAGCGGATTCTAGGGGTTAGAAATTTCGGTTATGGCATTTGAATCAAGCTTCTAATCATTCCTTGGATCAACTATGGTATGTTGGGAGTGGGTGTTTCTAAATCGGGATCAATCACCTGGTAGGTCTCATGGTCCACTAGTCCGTTCCTAAGGTCTCATCACCGGGTAAGTCTCAAAGAGCCTAAGGATAGGAATTCTACACAAACCGGATTGTCATCTAGGGATCTAACCTCTCCTTATCGGGTAAGTCTCGGGAAGGCAATTCCTAAACATCAATCCTAGCACACTCAGTCCAATAGCGGCTTGTGAGGCTCACTACTACCTAGAGTTCATCATCTTCGGTATCTAAGAGCAAGAATCACCGGGTAGGTCTCTTCTCACACTTAGTTGCTAACACTAGGTCACCCTAGGATAGATCTAGCTCAACAAACACTAGGATTTCAACAATCTATCAACCTAACATTCAGATTTATCAATACAAGCAAGTCAGACAAAATCACGGGCACTTCATCACTTCTACGGCCGTGGAACCTACTAGAACAGGCCGTGATTTACAACAGAGGCTAGGTTCGAGCAAACAAATCATCCAAAGGTACGTTTAAGTCTATCCTATCATAGTCCAAGCCATAACCATTATTTCCTTACCCTAGAATCACATCTATTTAGCCAACAACATGCATCTCAACAATCAAACTCATAAAGCATACAATCATGGAGTCCATATCAAGAGGATGAATGAAAAAGATATGAAATAAGTAGAACAAGAAAAACAAGCTGAATAAATGCTAAAAGAGAGACTTACAACCCTTCAAAAGAAGGTTTGAATCGTTTCTTACAACCCTAGCAAATGTCTTCAACAAAACTCACTCAAAATGACTAAAAAACTATGAAAACTATGAAACTAGTGTGCTTCTTCTTCTTCTCCAAATGAGAGTGTTTCTTCTCCTTCAAGAGTAGCTCCAATCCAAAATGAGAGAATGTGGAAGAGAATCTGTGTGAGAGAGGAGAGGTCCCCTTTTAGAATCAGCCTGCAAGAGTACTTATAGCCTTCATCATTTGCAAGAGTCGGTTATGGAGATCGTGGGACAGCTATCCCGGCCATGCAGAGGGAATCACGGTCCATTCCACGGCCGTATAAGTACTAGTGGACTGTGGTTTTGGTGCTTCAGTCCTCTTTTGATCGTTGAGCCATGATTTGATGCAAGGCATGCACCAACATGGTCCTATGTGTTCTCTCTTGCTCCTAACTTGCTTCCCAATGAGCCCTGATATGTGTCATCACGACGAATGATCCACGGATGTATCGATTAAGCTCTAAAAGCTCCCAAAATACCTACAAAACATGCAAAAGTCCGTGTAGACGTCTATCTCGACAAATATACATGAATTGAATGTAAACGACATGAACTAGTGCCAAACTATGCATGATTAACGGGAAAAACTATCTAAATGGATGCCTAGACTAACGTCATAAATCGTGTTATCACTTGCACTTGCTTGTCCCCAAGCAAGGTTTTCAAAAGCTTAGAACATAAGGTAGAATGAAATATGAATGCAAAATAAAGCAAAACAATCTTTTTGGTTAATGTGCTTCTAGTCAATAGATCATCCTCAAACCTTGCTTCATTCAACCTTGAAAACCGTTTATATACACAAACCAAAGTATGCAAAGCAAAGAAACTTCATAAATTACAAATACTTCAAGACAAACATCATAACCTTCAAGCATTGTCAAAATCAAGCATGTGAAACTTCAACTTAGATCACAAAGTCAAATAACACTCTTATGATCTCAAGGACTTTCAAATAAGGTCAAGAATGCGGAAAAGGTGGGAACTTGTAAAGGAATGTGGTGTATGAATCCGGGAAGAAGGGGCAACACAAACTCTTTCCTTTTACCATTTGAACTTCCACCAACTTAGAGCTTTGCTCTAGACTTTTGCACATAATTTTTTGACTTTACTTTTGGTGTTATGGATAGCGGTGCACAATAACCGAAGCCTAGGAGATTGGCGTTTCTCAATTTCGAGATTCCTCAAACCCTTGATGCACATACCATAATCCGTTATGAATATCACTCAATCCGACTTTGGCAAGACACAAACACCCGACTATGTGAATGGTGCCGAGTTACTCATCGTCATGATTGACTTCCCCAAACCTAGAATTTTCCTACACTATGAAAACAATTGCTTTCATGGCCCTCCCTCATCAAATATGCCAAAATCAACTCTTCCTAAATCCCGGATAAGTAAGGGAGGCAAACATTTTTCATTGAAGGGCTAAATGATCAAAGAAAGAAGTAAGAAAATCGAGGTGCCTTAATCATTTCAAAAAGAAGTATAAGAACTTATATTGTGATTTCAACCTTTGTTTCTCGATATGATTTAGATAAAACCTTCACATTATGAAACTTGCAAGAAAGGATAAGCAACATATTCAATCTCTTCACAATTCATAATTCATTTAAGCATACAATTGTCATCAAAAACTCATTCTACAAGTAGTTTACATCATAGAAATCATCTCTAATCTTAGAAGCACAAAATCTTTTTAAATTTTTCAAATTTTTATGGGTTTTTCAAAGCCTTTTTCATGCTATGCAATAATGAAACGTGTGACAATGAAAGGAAACATGCAAGTGTTCATAGAAATGCAAAGCAAAGTGAGTAGAGTTATTACAAACGATAGTCACACCCCACCCCATACTTGAAACATACATTGTCCCCAATGTTCAAAAGAAATAAAGAAAAGAAAGAAAAGCAAAAGTAACTCACTAATGGCGGTGTGGTGGCTCAAACCAGCGGTCAATTAACATCATCATTGTGGAGGAGGCGGTGGTGGATATGGAAAGAAATCCGAGCTAAAAGGCCGCCCAAACTGCTGGCGGTAGACGTCCCTCAAGATGCGGTCGTTCTCCTGGCTCCGTGCGTCATGAGTTTCCTGTAGGATCTCTAGATCTCCAACTCTCCTGGAAAGATCGGTGGCCCATCCCGGAAGCTGCGAGTACCAATCCGGCGACTGTCCATACCATGCTGGAGCGTCGTGAGGAGGAGGAGTCGGTGCCACCGGTGCCTGCTCATACCATGGAGGAGGAGCTTCCATCCATGATGGATGCTCTCCATACTAAGTGGGTGAAGCCTCCATCCAAGTCGGCCTCTCACTCATGCTAGCCCTGCGTAAAGAAGAGGTACCGGAAGGTCTAGAAGGGCGGGGAGAACGTCTAGGTAGGTCCGGGAAGGCGTCCGGCTGATCCGGGAATGTACCAAAGGTATGCTCATCACCTCCTACATCATGGTCATCACCTCCTCTCATCTCCTCATCATCATCCCCAGCTGTGATATCATCCGGCACATACGGAGGAGCTACAAGTCTATTTGCATGCATGGCCGCAAAGGTTGCCTTCCGATTATGGCGTCTGGCAATAATGGAGTACTCGGGAAGCCAAGGAAAATCTCTACCACCTCTCTCCTCCCATGGCATGGCTGCGGTAGGTGGAGCTTGGTGGCGGGGAAAGATAATGCCTCTAGTCATGAGTCAGTTGAGACCCAAAGGTCTCGCCGTTATCCTAGTACAAGCGGAGTAATCTATCCCTAGTTGGTTGCCTATATGAGTCACCATACCACCATAACCAATGTTCCCAGCTTTCTTGTTCTTCAACTTACTCATAGTGGAGGCAAGGAGGGTGGCACAATCGGTGGGTCTATCGTTAAGCATGCAATAAAGGAGGAAGAGCTCATCGGTCTTAATCTTTTGTGGGGTCTCGGTCCTAGGGAAGAGACACTCGGAAAGGACCCTATGAGCTATCTTCAAGGCTAAGTGGTAGATGAGCTTAGCCTTGGTGTCGGCCGGTTGCCAACGATCCTCACTAGCATATATCATGGCAATCTCCTCCCTAAAATCCTTAGGATACACACCACTAGGAAACCTACCATTGAAGCTCTCATGGAACCCAAAGAAGGTTACAAACCGAACAATGGAGAACTCATAGTCTTGCTCCATTAGCCTAAAGGAGACCGTTCGGTTCTTATGGCTATGCTCAAAGGAAGTCACGAACTCCCTTGTTATCTCCTCATAGGTTTCCTCTATAATAGCGGAGAAGACGATCAATCCAACTCTATCCAAGAGCAATGTCCAGTCATTCACAACATTGAGCGGCTCAAGCTCCTCAAGGACTAGGTATCGAGGTCCTATGATCGGCCTTTTCTCGATCCTTTCTAAGGCTCCTAGGTAGTCTTCATGGATAGTTGGGATTCTAGGAGGTGGTGGTGATGGTGGTTCACTAAGGGGAGGTTGGAAAGAGGAGGAACTATCATCCTTTCTCTTTTTGTTCCTGCTAGACTTTCCACTAAACATATTTCTCAACAACAGCGAAAATCACGGCCTGTTCTTGGTAAACCACGGCCGTGGAACGTACAAAGACGGTGGTTTTGCTCTGTTTCTCTCAAATCACAACAAATCAACACCAAACTCAGCAATCACTGTCCTAGACTAATTCCAATTCCAATTCTATTCAGTTCTCCTAAATTCTTGCGAAGAAATAGAACTAAATTGACAAATTAGAGAAAAGGGAGAAAAACCTAGGGTTTGGATCTTTCAAATGCAAATTCCTTCTCCAGTGTGGATTTTTCACTCAGTTTGTTACTTGGATCGCATAGATGATAAAAAATGCTTCATTTTAGGCTCAAGAACCGATCGAATCGGACTCCGAACGAAGCATCACGGGTTGAGGAAGGTAGTCGGCGATTCTGGGCATGATTTGGGGCGTGGATTAGGGTTTTGGATGTGTTTTTGTGAAGGAATGTGGTTTATATAGAAGCCGTAAAATTTTTGAAAAAATCGGTCACTCGGGGCATTCCACGGCCGTGGAAATGTACGGAACCCGTGGTTTTGATGAATTTTGCTAGATTTTGGGGAATTGTTGTCACTTGTTACTTCCACGGCCGTGGTTTAGGGCGTGGAAGTCTCTGTTGTGTGCCAACATCCATGTTTCGTCAATTGCTTCCAACTTTTGCTTCTTTCCTTTGCCCAATCCTTATTCCTACATCCAAAAACATAACATACCGGGAGGTATCGAGGGAAAAACAAAGCAAAAACAACTAAACTAAACTACTCTAAGAAAGAAAAACAAAAACATAAGTGCAATACCTTGGGTTTCCTCCCAAGAAACGCTTGTTTTGGGTCTGTAGCTAGACCGTTCCTGTGTTTATTCGAGGATAATCGGAGCGATTTCCTCAACCGGGAGTTCCGGTGAATACTTCTTAAGACGTTGGCCATTCACCTTGAAACTTCCGCTCTTTTCACCCCATACTTCAACTACACCATGGGGAAAAACACGTTTGATTAGATAAGGTCCAGTCCAACGAGATTTAAGCTTAGCTAGAAAGAGACGAAGTCTTGAATTGAAGAGGAGAACTTGATCTCCTTCTTTGAGATCCTTTGGAATGATATGCTTATCATGCCAACGCTTCGCCCTTCTTTGTAAATCTTGGCGTTTTCATAGGCATTCAAGCGGAGTTCTTCAAGCTCATTAAGGTCCAAGAGGCACTTCTCGCCCGCTTCCTTAATGCCGAAGTTCAACCACTTCACAGCCCAACACGCCTTGTGTTCTAACTCAACCGGGAGATGACAAGAATTCCCACACACAAGGTTGTATGGTGTTGTAAATATGGGAGTCTTGTATGCAGTCCTATATGCCCATAATGCATCATCCAACTTCAAAGACCAATCCTTCCTTGTCTTTGAGACCGTCTTCTCAAGAATGCCCTTGATCTCTCTATTCGAAATCTCCACTTGTCCACTTGTTTGTGGATGGTAGGGGGTGGTAATCTTGTGAGTCACCCCATACTTAGCTAGTAGAGCTTCGAATCGTCGGGCTATGAAGTGTGAACCTCCGTCACTAATGATGGTCCGTGGTGTCCCAAACCTTGGGAAAATTGTTCTATTAAAGAACTTAACAACGACCATGGCATCATTAGTTGGAGAGGCAATGGCTTCAACCCATCTCGAAACATAATCTACAGCTAGAAGTATGTATTGGTTTCCACAAGATGATGGGAAAGGTCCCATGAAGTCTACTCCCTAAACGTCAAAGATTTCCACCTCCTGAATGTTGTTGAGGGGCATCTCGTTTCTCTTAGAGATGTTTCCTGTTCTTTGACAAGCATCACAACATGAAACAAAGGTTTGCACATCCTTAAATAAAGTAGGCCAAAAGAATCCAGATTGCAATATATTAGCGCTAGTTTTATTGGAACTAGCGTGTCCTCCACAAGGTAGTGAATGACAATGACGAATGACACTTTGCATTTCGTCTTCCGGCACACATCTCCTAATGATGCCGTCGGGACCTCTCTTGAAGAGTAGAGGTTCATTCCAAAAGTATTGCCGGGCATCCCTAAAGAACTTCTTCTTTTGTGCATAGGATAATCCGGGAGGTATTTCCTGACAAACCAAGTAATTTACAAAATCAGCAAACCAAGGTTCGTTACCTCTAGATATCTTGTCGATGCATTCCTATATGATGTGTAAGTGCTCATCCGGAAAGGAGTCATCTATGGGTAGATCGTCGCCTTCAATGTGTGGTAGACAACTCAAATGATCCGCGAAAGAATTTTCTGAGCCTTTCTTGTCACGGATCTCTAGATCGAATTCTTGTAGGAGAAGAATCCATCTAACTAGCCTCGGTTTCGCATCCTTCTTGGCAAGTAAATACCGGATCGCATAATGGTCCATGTATACAATCACCTTTGCACCTACAAGATAAGAACGAAACTTTTCAAAGGCATATACAATAGCTAAGAATTCCTTTTCAGTTGTGGCATAGTTAAGCTGCGCTTCATCTAGCGTCTTGCTAGCATAATATATAACATGGGTTCGGCCCTCCTTCTTTTGTCCTAGCATAGCTCCAATAGCTACGTCACTTGCATCACACATATCCTCGAACGGGAGATTCCAGTCCGGAGGTTGGATGATCGGGGCTGAGATAAGAGCTTCCCGAATCTTGTAGAAAGCATCTAGACAATCCTGCGAAAAATAAAAAACTGCATCCTTCATCAAAAGATTAGTTAGCGGTTTCGATGTCTTAAAAAAGTCTTTGATAAAATGTCTATAAAATCCAGCATGTCCTAGAAAACTTCTTATCCCCTTCACCGAAGATGGAGGAGGAAGTTTCTTTATGGTCTCTATTTTAGCCTTGTCTACCTCAATCCCTCTACTAGAGATTAAGTGTCCTAGCACAATGCCTTCCTTTACTATGAATTGACACTTCTCCCAATTAAAAACTAGGTTAGTGTCTTCACACCTTTGCAACACAAGAGAGAGGTTAGAAAGACAATTATGAAATGAATTAAGAACCATAAACAGAAAAATCGTCCATAAAAACGTCCATTATCTCCTCAATGTACTCCAAGAAGATGGCCATCATCCACCTTTGAAAGGTGGCTGGGGCGTTGCAAAGCCCAAACGACATCCTTCTATATGCAAACGTACCCCATGGGCATGTGAATGTGGTCTTCTCTTGATCGTCCGGATGGATCGGAATCTGGAAGAAACCACTATAACCGTCAAGATAGCAAAAAATAGGAGTGTTGTGCTAACCTCTCAAGCATTTGATCAATGAATGGTAGCGGGAAGTGATCCTTCCTAGTTGCATTGTTCAACTTGCGGTAATCAATGCACATCCTCCATCCCGTCACGGTTCTTGTAGGAATGAGCTCGTTGTTGTTGTTGGTGATAACCGTCATTCCTCATTTCTTCGGGACAACTTGAACGGGGCTTACCCACTTGCTATCGGAGATAGGATAGATGATACCTGCGTCAATTAACTTAAGAATTTCCTTCTTAACAACCTCCTTCATGATCGGATTTAACCGTCTTTGAGGTTGTCGCGAAGGCTCAAATCTTCCTCCATTAGAATCTTGTGCATGCATAATGATGGTTTAATTCCTACAAGATCCTCGATGGTATAACCTAAGGCTTTCCTATGTTTTCTTAGAACAACCATTAGTTTCTCATGTTCATCTTCATTTAATTCGTAACTAACAATTACGGGAAAAGTAGAATTAGTTCCAAGAAATGCATACCGAAGATGTGTGGGAAGTGGCTTCAATTCCATAGCTATTGATGCCTTTGATGAGTCTTGAGATGTGTCCGAGCTTCCTTAGAAGTCTCTAAGGATGTAGGAGTGATGGAAGAAGACTCAAGAGTATTTGTGGAAAGAACGGAATTGTTCTCAAAAATACCCAAAATTACGGCACCACTGTTACGTCCACGACCGTGGTTTAGGGCGTGGTTCTCAATTACGGCACCAATATGAAGTCCACGGCCGTGGTTTTGGCCGTGTAACTTACTGGTGCTCTCAGAATAGCTGGTTACGGTCATCTTGGGTGAAACCTCGGCCGTGGAATAGCATGACTGACCGTGGTTTCTCACATTTTCTTAGCCATCGTAGAGTTTTTCAAACTCTTCCTCTTGCACTTCCTTTAGCTCCTCCAAGGCTTCAATCTCCTCATTGAAATCCTCTTCTTCACCCCTTTCCATGATTCTCATGGTAATTACCTTTTGCAATGGATCTTTTAATTTAATCGAGCTCACTTCATCTCTGGACGCTTCCTCGTAATAGATATTGAACATGTCCTCTCCAAGAGCTGGCTCTTTCACTAAAGTTGAGAGAACAAACTCAACCTTCTCTTCTCCTATGTCGAAAGCCAATCTAGCATTCTTGCAATCCACTATACAATTGGATGTTGCAAGAAACGGTCTTCCGAGTATGATCGGAGCCGGACAATCTGCAGGAATGTCAAGCACAACAAAATCAATTGGAATGTAAAACTTACCGTGCTTGACTAGGACGTCTTCAATGATACCGACGGGACGAGTTATGGATCGATCCACCATGTATAATGTCATCTTCACCGGTTTAGGTTCACCTAAACCGATCTTCCTACACAAAGCAAGCGGAATGATGCTTACGCTTGCTCCCAAGTCACAAAGGGCATCACATGTGACTTCTCCTACTCCAATTGGAATGCAAAATGACCCCGGATCTCTCAGCTTTGGGGGCATCTTTTCAGTCATTGTTTTGATGAGCTCCGAAGATTCCGAACTCATCTTGACTTCTCCAAAGTCTTCTTGCTTCCTCTTGTTAGAGAGGAGCTCTTTCAAGAACTTCCCATAAGCGGGCATACCTACAATTGCATCAATGAAAGGTATATTAATATGCAGTTTGCTCATGAGTTCAATGAACTTACCGAATTTCTTGTCTAGACGTGCTCTTGCTCTAGACTGTGGGAATGGCAAAGGAGATTTGTAAGCTGGAGGAGGAACATTGACATTTTCCTTCTCCTTCTCCTTATCCTTTCATTTCTCAGCTGGAACTTCCACAAATTTGGGTTGTGGGTCGGCGGTTGTCGCACCACTCCTAGTAGTGATAGCCATCACCCTTCCCTTTGGGTTGTCCTCCGTCTTCCCGGGAGCTTCCCTTGATCTTTAGGAACTTCTCCGGCTTTGCTGAACATATGGATTTCTAAAGCTTTGTGAGCTTTATCAACCGAATTTATGTAACTCTCCAAACCTTGGAGCTTTCCTAAGATCTTCTCCAACATAGGATTGGGCTTCTCCTTCTTCTTATTGTTTGAACCATTTGATGTTTGCCCCTGGATTTTCTAAGGGGTAGAAGAAGAGGGAGTTGTTAGTGAATTTCCAGAATTTGGATAGGAATTACCGGAATTTTGTTGTTGGTTGGAACGCCAATTATTTGTTGGAATTTCGGTTGTTGTTGTTATTCCAATTGTTGTTCCGGTTTTTGTTCCTATTCCCTTGGTTGTTGTTGTTGTTGTTGTTGTTTCCTAAGTAGCCAACATCTTGCTCCTTTGGCTGTTGGAGGCCAACTCTAATGATTTCCTTCAACTCCTTGATTTCGGTATTGAGGGAGAATATTTGAGTTTGTGCAGCTTGTGTTAGCTTGACTCCCGGCTCTATCTTCCGGTGGGAATACTTCTCAATCACTTGGGCGTGGTTCTCAATGAAGTCCCAAGCGTCATCATCTCTCATGTCCACGAATGTACCACAAGAAAGAGATTGGAGGTTGAATTGTGTGTCCACATCGAACCCCTTGTAGTAAATCTCCAATAGCTCGAGCTTTGAAATGCCATGGTGTGGGCAATCCAATAAGAGGTCCTGAAATCTTTCCCATGATTGAAACAAACTTTCGTTAGCTTTCATAGAAAATGCATTCATTTTACCTCTCAAGTCCGCTGTTTTAGATGGCGGAAAGAACTTGGTGAGGAACTCCGAAGATAGATCCTCCCATGTGTTAAGCCTTCCAGCTGGAAGAGCTTGATACCAAGTCAAAGCTTTGTCCTTCAAAGAGAAGAACAACGGCTTGATCTTGTAGTTGTTGTTGGTAGCCCTTTTCGGCTTCAATGTCTCCATGAGAATCTCAGAATTCTGTAAATGTTGGTGTGGAGATTCAGCACTAGTTCCTCCAAATTGACTTTGGCGAACCATGATGATAACTTGTGGGCTAAAACTGAATTGCTAGATGTCCTCAACTCCGAAATTCACACCTAGACGGCGTGGTTGCTGAATCGGATCCATCCTTTGCCCAAGAGTCCGTGGTTCATCCCCTCCATGAGCAACTCTCACATCTCCAACGGGAATGCGAGGAACAACCACTGGTCGTGGGTCGTTACGAACGGGATGGATCACCGGATCAATGTCGTCTAGTTCCGGCATATCATCATCCTCATCATCGGATGATTCAACTCTAATGGACTTAGTTGGTTTCTTGACCTTCTTCTTCTTCTTAGCATCATTCAGCTCCAACTTCATGTCCAACATCATAGCCTTGAGTTCCTCAATTTGGAATTGATGACTCATTAACTCATCCAAACAAGCTTTCTCACTCAACCTAAGTTGAAGTTGAGATTCATCCAACTCCGCTTGGATGTTTCTCTCATTGTTTTCAGCCATCTTTCTCTCTTTCAACTTTCTTCTCAAAGTTTTCTCAAGTTTTGGATCGAAAGGAACTAGATCTTTGGTAGATCTAGTCTTTCGCATATACCTAAAGAATCTGCAAAAATCACTCACAAAGAGATATCAAATAACAAGAGCAAAAGCTCCCAAGCTCGACAACCGGAAACCGGAATTGGTCTAGACCAAATCCCCGGCAACGGCGCCAAAAACTTGTTCGCCCAACTAGAACAAAAGCTAGCGAACCCGCAGTGTATGGATCGGTGTAGATAAGCAAGTATTATAGAGTATCGAACTCAAGGATTTGGTGAAACAAAATCTGTTTCAAGTAATCGAGCAATCAAAATTTAGAAGCTTTGCAAATATTGGGAAAACAGCAACCCTAAAGATCCGGATATCAAATTGTGGCAATAGATTCAAGATATACTATATATATAAGGACAGAGCTGAGAATTGCAAAGGTATACTAATGTAAGGTAATGTACGGTGAAGTTCCAAAACCTTATATGTCTAACCAAAAGACTCTCTCTATAAAGATTTTTGAGGCTGCAGTATAGAAAGGATCTAAAGGTAAGAATTAATCTCAAATACCCATGCCCAAACCCAAGGAATCAAAGACAAACTAAAACGGTTAAGGTTGTGACACTCGAAACCAAAATAGAGGATGTTGAGTTTCATCACAACCTAGGAAAGGCAAGCCAAGGCTAGGTTAAAGCTAATCTTTAACCTTGGATCAAAACAAAAGCAAAGTTCGTAAACCAGGGGAAATCATGGCTAGATCTTGAGAATCACGGCCGTGGAATTCAAGAACAACCCGTGATTTAGGGTGTCGACGATATTTCTCACACTCTCAGGGTCCAATCATATTACGATCGATCTATCATCATCTAAGCCACAACTATCAACCCTTCACCTTATAATTGCTAAAGGGTTTTAGCCAATAATCATCATTATGATACCAATAATCAAATTAAGAAGAACGAAAGATGAAAACCATCGAAAACTCAATAATAACTCAAGTCAATCTCAAAATCCAAACACAAAGTCGTACTTTTATGAATTCAGAAAAGTAGGAATAGAAACCCTCACAATGATCTCGAGAAATCACAGAGAACGGGATGTCAATCCGTCATTCGATAAAAACCCTAAGATATCTCAAAAAGTACACAATCTCTCAAAATACGTCCTTCACGAATCTCCAATCCTTAAGGTCGAAATGAAACCCTAAGATCGTCTCCAAACTCCAAGCGGAACTCTAAGCGGCGCTAAGCAAGAATCTCGAAAACTCTCTTCTCAAGCCTTTATATAGGGCGAGATAGGGTTACGAGAAAGCCCAATGACGTGGCTGACGTGGCAATAATGATACGTCACAAAATCACCAAAATCACAGTCATGAACAACTTTCCACGACCGTGGTTTAAAGCGTGGAACCCAATTACGGTACCATATGATTTCCACGGCCGTGGTTTTGGCCGTGTAACTCTCTATTGTGCTCCAAAGTCACGTCCATGATCATGTTGCCAAATCCACGGTCGTGGTTTAGAGCGTGGTTCTTCAAGTCACTTCTCCACGACCGTAATTCAGGGCATGGTTCCTCATATCCTTGGTTTTTGCCTTTGTTTCATGACATCCTTCATCCATGCTCCTTCCTTAGCCTCTCCAGTGCATCACCTTGCCATCAAGTATGATCAAACACTCCTTTCCTTCCACATTTTGCTCAAATCCAAGTCTTTATTCACCTAAAAACAAAACAAGGCTAGTGTAGATTTCTATATTGACAAAGTGGGTGAACTAGCTCACAATTGCTTCAAACTCATATCTAAGAACACAATAAAGAGGGAAAAACAACTAAAATAAGTGCCTAAAATATAGTCATATTTCATGCTAACAGCTATCACTATTGATCTTTCTGCTCGAGTGTTCTTGCAAAACCTTTCCTTAGGTTTATGCGAAGAACTAGAACTGGTAAAGAAATCGTTCCCTACGATCCTGAACCGGAAAAGACTTACAAGAAAAGTTTGAAAGAAGCTAAGAAAATGGCCGCTGCCAATGATAAAGAAGTAGATGATCTTAGAGCTGAATTAACTGAAGCTCGAGATCAAATAAGGCTACAAGAAGAAGCTCTAAAAAAGAGAGAGCTGACCAATTTACTCAACAAGAGCAACTCCAAACCAACATGGCCGAGTTGAGAGAGCAGATTCGACTAGTGAATCTGGAAAGGGAGAGGGGTGCTAGAGTTGTGATTAATCCACCTCCACCAACACCCACTTACATGCCCCACCACCACCGCCTCCACCAAGGGTGGAGCCAGTTGATCCATTTGTGGGCATTCCACAAACTCTAGGTCAACGTATGGATCCCGTTCAACAAACGCGCTGTCCCGGCGTTAACTTAGGGGATCCAGCTGAAAGAGATTATGAGTTTTGACCTCAAGTCATCACAATGATTCAGCAGAATCATTTTGGAGGAATGGAGAGAGAGTCACCACACCAACACTTAATTGCCCACATCATGGGATTCCGAAGATTGATTTACTAGTGATCTAAATCTAGGGTTTGGATGCTGAAGCGCAGTTCAAACTTCAATCACTCTCAATTGGGACTTTCATGGATAAACTAGTTGATGAAGCATGGGATTTTGTTGAAAAACAAACTCTCACTATGGAGAAATACTCCCACCGGAGTACCGAGATGGGAGGTCAAAGCTCAAGACCTCAAGAGCTGAACCTCACCTCTTCTAGTGTCGAACAAATCAATGCCCTCAACAATGAGATGAAGGCTTTGAAGGAGCTCATAAAGGCAAAAACTCAACAAACCAAAAAGCAAGATGGTGGGTATGTTGGAAGAGGAAACTACCAAGGGAATAGGAACAACAATTACAACAACAACAACAACCAGAACTACAAAAATTGGAGATCCAATCAAAACAATTCTGATAATACATATTCCCATGCTGAAAATGCTCTAACTTCGCCTTCTTCTTCTTCTTCTTCTTCTTCTTCTTCTTGTCAATTGATGAGCCAGGAACCATCATTGATCTCAAGTCAACCACCGAGTTCTAAGTTGGAAGCTATGATCGAGGCGCTGGCAGGAAAGATCAGTGGATTAGAGGGCACGGTTACTTCGATTTCTAAAGCACAAAAAGCCTTGGAAAACAAGTGTTTAGCAAAGCCGGAGAAGTTTCTAGAGATCAAGGAAAACTTCCAAGACGTACAAAGAACAACCCAAAAGACCAAATCATGGCATTTACGACAAGGAGTGGCGTGAAGACTGCCGACCCACAACCTCGATCGAATGAAGCTTTACAGCAGCGTACCTCGACCGAGGTGAAATCTGGGCCAACCGAGGAGACCACAACAGGAAGTCACCTCAGAAAAGACCTCGACCTAGATGCTTCTGTGGCAACCGAAGTAAAAAAAAAGAAGAAGTTTATGTACCACCTCCTGCGTACTAGCCGTCACTACCACCGCAGTCTAGAGCGAGAGCACGTCTAGACATGCACTTCGGTAAGTTTCTGGACTTTATGATTAAACTCCATATTAACATACCTTTCATTGATGATATTCTAGGCGTGCCCGCATACGGTAAGTTCTTAAAAAGAAATCCTCTCTAACAAGAGGAAGTTGGAAGACTTTGGTTAAGTGAAGATATCCTCAAGGTCATCAAAACTCATCAAGATCATGAGGGAGAAGATTCCACCCAAACTAAGAGACCCGGGATCATTTTGTATCCCCATTGAAGTTGGAAACGTCACATATGATGCACTATGTGACCTAGGAGCAAGTGTGAGCATCATTCCACTTGCGTTGTGTGAGAAGGCTGGCTTAGGGGAACATAAACCAGTTAAGGTGACACTATATATGGCGGATCGATCAATCACTCGATCCGTAGGCATGTTGGAAGACTTTCCAGTAAGACTAGGTAAATTCTACATTCCCGTAGACTTTGTGGTATTGGACATTCCTGCAGATTATCCAGTCCCAATCATCCCTAGGAGACCATTTCTTGCAACATCCGGTTGCTACGTGGATTGAAGAATGCCAAGTTGTCTTTCAACATCGGGGAAGAACAGGTTGAATTCATACTATTAGCCCTGATGGAAGGCCAAACCCTCGAGGAAGACATATACAACATCTATGATGAAGAGGAGTCACGTGAATTGGTTAGCTCTATCCTTATTAAAGACCGTCTTGAAAGAGTTCTAAGTTTTAGTATGATAGAGAACAGTGTAGATGTTTCATGTGATGTAGATATACACAGCTTGGAAACCTTGGAGGAAGATCCGTCGGCTGTATTTGAAAAGTTTGAAAAAGAAACAACAAACTGTCTCGACATCGGGCAGGTCATTTCGACCGAAGCAACTTTTGGACTGACCGAGGTGAAGGCAACAAGGAATCACCTCGGACTAGACCTCGGTCGATATACATCTGAAGCAACCGAGGTGATGCCAACAAGGGATCACCTCGGACCGGACCTCGTTCGAGGTGCATCTAGAGCAAACGAAGTCGTCGATAATTCAACTCCAACTGATGCAAACACTAGCCTTGACTCCTCCAAGACTTCACAAGATGTTACTAAGGTTATGGAACCACCACCTAAAGAGCCCCCCACATTGGAGCTAAAACCTCTTCCACAACACTTAAGGTACTTATTTCTTGGTTCAAATTCAACATATCCTGTCATTGTCAGTGCTAACATTACTGAGATCGAGTTATCCAAACTGATGCATGTTTTGAGAAAACATAGGAAAGCTATCGGCTACACCATTGATGACTTGGTTGGTATTAAACCATCCTTTTGTATGCATAATATATTGATGGAAGATAATCATAAACCTTCACGGAAGCCTCAAAGACGGTTGAATCCGATCATGAAAGAGGTAGTGAAGAAGGAAGTGCTTAAGTTACTTGATGTAGGAATTATCTTCCCTATCTCGAATATAAAATGGCTGAGCCCAGTGCATGTCGTACCAAAGAAGGGTGGGATGACCGTTGTTACCAACAAGAACAATAAGTTAATTCCAACAAGGACCGTGACTGGTTGGAGAATGGGCATTGACTATCAAAAGCTGAATGTTGCAACAAGGAAAGATCAATTCCCCCTCCCATTCATTGATCAAATGCTTGAATGGTTAACACAACACTCCCATTTATAATATTTGGATGGTTATAGTGGGTTCTTTCAGATCCCCATCCACCCGGACGATCATGAAAATACCACCTTCACATGCCCATGGGGTACATTTGCCTATCGAAGGATGCCGTTCTGATTATGTAACACTCCAACCACTTTTAAACGCTATATGATGGCTATGTTTTCCGAGTATATCGAAGAGATCATGGAGGTATTCATGGATGATTTTTCTGTTTATGGCTCCTCTTTCGATAATTGTTTAGCTAACCTTTCCCTTGTGTTACAACGTTGTGAGGATTCTAATCTTGTTCTAAGCTGGGAAAAATGTCACTTCATGGTTAGAGAGGGGATTGTGCTAGGACATCTCGTTTCAAACTGAGGTATAGAGGTTGATCGAGCTAAGATCGAAACTATAGAGAAACTCCCTCCACCTTGTTCAGTTAAAGTTGTGCGGAGTTTTCTAGGGCATGCTTGTTTTTACAAAAGGTTCATCAAAGACTTTTCTAAGATCTCTTAACCACTAACCAATTTGTTGAACAAAGATGCGATTTTTGAGTTTTCACAGGAATGTCTAGATGCTTTTCATAAGCTAAAGGAAGCATTGATATCAGCTCCCATTATTCAACCTCCTGATTGAGACTTGCCCTTTGAAGTTATGTGTGATGCAAGTGACGTGGCTGTAGGAGAAGTTCTTGGACATAAGAAAGATGGGCGCACCTACGCCATTTACTACACTAGCAAGACGCTAGACGAAGCTCAGCTGAATTACTCCACCACCGAAAAAGAGTTTTTGGCGGTCGTTTAAACTTTTGAGAAATTTCGTTCTTATCTTATAGGAGCGAAATTCATTGTCTACACCGACCACGCCGCCATTCGGTACTTACTCACCAAAAAGCACACAAAGCAGCGCCTCATTCGCTGGATTCTCCTACTTCAGGAATTTGACTTGGAGATCCGTGATAAGAAAGGATGCAAAAATTCTGTAGCGGACCTATGCCGGCTACCTCCCCTTAATTAATAGGAAGATGACATGCCATCGATGACACCTTTCCCAATGAGCAACTTCAATGGATGGAGCATTGTCTTCACCAAATTTTGGAAGGTAACGAACCTTGGTATGTTGATATTGTCAATCATCTTGATTGTCAAGAAATACCTCCCATGCTATCATACGCACAAAGGAAGAAATTATGTAAAGATTTGTGTCATTATTTTTGGAATGAACCTCTACCCTTCAAAAGAGGTCCATATGGGATGTTGCTGATAGCATGCATTATAGTCTATATTTTGTGATTGGTTTAGACGTTTTATCTTCATAAATTTGCATCCATGGATGTATATTCTTTGATTATTATGTTGTTTTGTCTACCTTTGCGAGAATCGAGTTCTATACCTAATTTCGTTGTAATTGTAGGGGAAATGGAAAGTTTTGGAACAAAATGGAACTAAGGAAGCAAAGGAGTCATTGGAGCTACATTATAGAGCATTGAGGAGCTACAAGAAAGGCTCAGGAACCATGTAAATGAGATGGAAGATTGATTTTGGACTAGATTGAGAGTTTGATGCTTAACTGAGATTCACCTCGGTTGGCTACAGGGCCACCTCGGCCGAGGTGATCTTCAGACAGGCTGGACCGAGGCGAATATTATAATGGCCACGAGATCTTTATTTTTGTCTGAGATCTTCTATTTTTGGAAAGAGAATTTCCTATATTTTAGGATGGATTTTTGAAGGAAGCAGGTCTTTGTGGCTAATTTATTTAGAAGATTGGAAGATATTTTAAGAAAGGAAATTACCTTCAAAGATATTTTATCTTAGGAAGGTTATTCTCCTATATAAAGAGGTTGATTTTCTGAAGAGAAATTATATCCGAATCTCATATTCAGGAAGATCGAGGAGTAGAGTTCTCCAGAGTTTGAAAGGAAGTTTGGAAGGTTGAAGGAAGGAAGGCAACTAGTTTGAAGGAAGTTGTAAGATTTTCTTAGTTTGGTTGATTTTTTGTCTTTCTGATTGTGATTGAGGAACGCAGCTTGTTTGTTTGATTGTTTCATTGAGTTATTGAGACCTTTGTGTTAAGGTTTTCTTGTTTGAAGATTGATTCCTTTCTTATATATTTGATTATTGTTATCATGATGATTGTTGGCTAAGTTCTTTATGCGATTGTAGGGTGATTGGCTAAAGGTTGTGGGAAAGACGATGAAAGAAAGAGCCTTTACCCCAGTGGACCCTGAATGCTCGAGCCTTTACCTTAACCGACGAACACCTCGGTCAGTCGTGGAGCATGTCGACCAAGATTGGACATGAACTGAGTGACGTGCGACCTTTCCTCATCCTTATCTGAGTTTGAGGTTTCAGTTTGCCAAGTCCTATCCTTGTTATAGCTTTCCTAGTTCAACGCAAGCCTAGGATGAGACTTACCCTGCGATTCCTTTGTTTGTATACCCAAGATCATGAGTGTAGGTAATAAAGGTTTATCCTTTATTGGGGTTGAGTGTGCCTTCATCCCATCTTTGAGAGTTAGCCTGAGACTTACCCGGTAAAGGTTGATTCTATCCCCTTGGGTGGTGTGTTGGTTTGAGATTATAGTTCCTTTCCATAGTACTTGAGACTTACCCGGTGAAAGGATCTTTGGTCTGGGATAGTGAGTAGTGTGACTTACCCGGTGATCTATTCCCACCTTAGAAACACCTTCCCGTTGCAAACCTCAGCTCTGTCCACAATATCTTTTGAGCTCTTGAGTCGGAACAACAACTTGAACTCTTGAAGCTTTAATCCCTAGAATCCGCATTCCCTTTACCACGTTATTACATTATCTTTGATATCTTTGCTTTGTTGCTTGTTTTTGATTGACAACCCGAATTACCGATCTTTGTTTCACCATTGTCCCTGGGTTCGAACCTGGAATTCTTGCTTTTATTATAATCAATCCGTACACTACGGATTCGCTTATTTGCAATTATTCTTGGTATAAATACTAAATCTTACACACACCTTTTGGAGCGAACAAGTTTTTGGCGCCATTGCCGGGGACTTGGTCAAGACCAAGTTCGGTTTCGGTTGTCTTACGGGGCTGCTGCCCTTGTTGCTATTGACTAGTTTACTTGAGTGATTTCGCGAGATCTTTCTTTAGGTTTATGCAAATAACTTGTGTTGGAAAGAAAATCGTTCCTTACGATCCCGAACCAAAAAGGACATACAAAAGAAGATTGAAAGAAGCTAAGATGGCCGATCAAGACAATCGCGATCTTGAAGCCGAATTGAAGGAGGCATTGGAACAACTTCGCCTCAGTAAAGAAGAATTGCAGCGAGAGAGAGAGAGACGAGACTCGTGTAAGAATTGAAGGGATTGAAGCTGATATGGCCGCTCTAGGAGCTCATTTCTTACCTCGACCGGTCCCAATTGCTCGACCGAGGCAGGAGAAACCCTAGTTGCACTGGCCGAGATACACCCACCACCTCGGATGCAAGCCATGGTAGACCGAGATGTACTTTTTGTTGGAGTTCAACAAACCCTAGGTCAGAGGATGGACCCGAATAAGCAAGTGCGGTGTCCAGGAGTCAATCTAGGAGATCCAGCTGAGCATGATTATGAACTTCGACCTCAAGTTCTAACCATGATTCAACAATGTCAATTTGGAGATTTGGAGAGAGAGTCTCCACACCAATATTTACAAAACTATGAGATTCTGATGGAGACTTTGAGACCATCAAGAGTGGAGAACAACAATTAAAAGTTGAGGCCTTTCTACTTCTCATTGAAAGACAAGGCGCTTGCTTGGTATCAATATCTTCCGGCTGGAAAAATCAACACTTGGGAAGAGATGACGACGGAGTTTCTTACTAAGTTCTTTCCCCCATCAAAGACCGCTGAATTGAGGGGCAAGATCAATGCTTTTATCATGAAGGACAAAGAAAGTTTGTCTAAATCATGGGAAAGGTTGAAGGACCTTTTATTGGATTGCCCTTATCATGGGATTCCAAAGATCGAGTTGCTGGAGATATACGTCAAGGGTTTGGATGGAAACACTCAATTCAAGCTCCAATTACTTTCCGCCGGCACTTTCATGGATATGCCGATTGATGAAGCTTGGGATTTCATAGAAAAGCAAGGTTTACACATGGAGAAATATTCCCATCAAAGATTTGAAGATGGATCAAGGAGAGTTAGCTTTCAAGATACAACATTGAATGGAGCTCAACTCACCTCGCTTAGCAATGAAGTGAAGGCATTGAAGGAGCTTTTAGTAGCTCAAACAAAGAAGGAGCATGATGGCGGATACCAAGGAAGAAACAATTATCATGGGCCATGGAACAACAACAACAACAACAGAAATTTCAACAACAATTGGAGATCAAATCAACAAAATTTCGGTAACCCTTATTCTCATGCTGAAAATGCTCTTAACATCCCCTCTTCTTCTTCTTCTTCTTCTTCTACTCCATTGAGAAGCCAGGAGCCTGCATCAAGCTCTTCCCAACCACCCAAGAAACTAGACGCTGTGTTGGAGGCCATATTGATCAAGCTCAACGCTATGGAGACATCGATGAATTAATTTTCGAAGGCACAAAAAGCCTTAGAACAACAATTTTTCAACAAGGCGAATTAAGCGCCAATAGATCTTGGGAAGTTCCCAGCAAGGACAGACAACAACCCCAAAAGGACAAACAATGGCCATCACAACACGTAGTGGATTGAAGACTGCATATCTAGTACCCCGGTGGGACCACGATCAGACGAGGAAGACCTCGGTCGAGGTGCCAACTGAGATGGAGCACCAGAAAGAAACAAAAACATCTGAAGTTTATGTCCCACCTCCTACTTATAAACCTCCACTCCCGTTCCCTCAGTCAAGGGCGTGGGCACATCTAGACAAGTACTTTGGTAAGGTTCTTGACCTTATGAATAAGCTACATATCAACATCCCTTTCATTGATGTTATCCTAGGGATGCCCGCCTAAGGGAAGTTTTTGAAAGAGATCTTGTCAAGGAAGAGAAAGCTGGAAGACTTTGGTGAAGTAAGGATGACCTCTAGATCTTCGGAGCTCATTCAAATCATGAAGGAGAAGATGCCACATAAGTTAAGAGATCCCGGTTCGTTTTGCATTCCCATCCAAGTTGGGGATGTGACTTATGATGTACATTGTGATCTAGGAGCTAGTGTGAGCATCATTCCCCTTGAGCTATGTGAGAAGGTCGGTCTTGGAGAGCCCAAGCCCATGAAGATGACGTTATACATGGCAGATTGCTCCATTACCCGTGTCGTTGGTATCTTGGAGGACGTTCCCATCAAGTTAGGTAATTTCTACATACCTATAGACTTTGTTGTGCTGGACATTCCCGCAGATTATCCCATTCCTATCATTCTCGGGAGACCATTTCTAGCAACATCGGGTTGCAACGTTGATTGTAAGAACGGCAAATTGAATTTCAACATTGGCGGCGATCATGTGGAGTTTGCACTATTGGCTGCAATGAAGGGAGAGTCTTTGGAAGATGACATCATCAACATCTATGATGAAGAAGATTCTCGAGAATTGGTGAGCTCTATCCTTATTAAAGATCCTCTTGAGAAAGTTTTAAGTTGTAGTATGATGGAGGAAGGTATAGATGTTTTGTGTGATGTAGATGTGCGAAGCTTGGAAACATTGGAAGCAGATCCAGGAGCTAGATTTGAAAAACTGATTCAGGAGAAGAAAAACACATTAGGTTTCGGTCCCAGTTCCAGTACCTCGACCGAGACACATTTTGGAGCAAGCGAGGTGATCTTATGTGAAGAACACCTCGGTCACCCACCTCGGACCACAACCGAGATAGTAAACAAGATGAAGTCAATTGAGACTAACATCAGTCCAACAATTCGATCTAAATCCTCTTCATTGGAGAAGGAAGGTACATATCCACCTCTAAAAGCACCCCCAGTCCTGGAACTTAAACCACTCCCGACTCACTCGAGATATGCTTTGCTTGGTCCGGATTCTACCTATCCCGATATTATTAATGCTTCTCTTTTTGAAAATAATTTGTCTAAACTGATGCATGTGCTGAGGAAACATAGAAAGGCTTTAGGTAATACTATTGATGATATTGTTGGGATTGAACCTTCCTTTTGTATGCATAAGATACTAATGGAAGACGATCATAAGACTTCACGGTAACCTCAAAGACGGTTAAATCCGATCATGAAAGAGGTTGTGAAGAAGGAGATTCTTAAGTTGTTTGATGCAGGTATCATTTTCCCATATCGGATAGCAAATGGGTGAGCCCGGTGCATGTAGTTCCGAAGAAAGGAGGGATGACCGTTGTGACAAACAACAACAACGAGTTGATTCCTACTAGGACGGTTATGGGCTGGAGGATGTGCATTGACTATAGGAAGATCAACATGGCCACTCGAAAGGACCACTTCCCTCTTCCATTCATCGACCAAATACTCGAACGGTTAGCACAACAATCCCATTTTTGTTATTTAGATGGTTATATTGACTTCTTTCAGATCCCTATCCATCCGGATGATCAAGAGAAGACCACTTTCACTTGTCTATGGGGGACATTCGCTTATCAGAGGATGTCATTCGGATTGTGTAGCGGACCTGCTACTTTTCAGCGTTGTATGATGGCTACCTTTTCCGAGTATATTGAGGAGATCATGAACGTATTCATGGATGACTTTTCGGTTTATTGTTCCTCTTTTGATAACTGTTTGGCTAACCTTTCTCTAGTGCTATAACGTTGTGAAGACACTAATCTTGTTTTGAATTGGGAGAAGTGTCACTTCATGGTTAGTGAAGGAATTATTCTAGGACACCTCGTTTCCAACCGAGGTATCAAGGTTGATGGAGCTAAGATCGAGACTATAGAGAAACTTCCTCCCCCTTGTTTTGTTAATGTAACACCCCAAATCCACGGGACTTGGAGTGTCACATTGGGCTAGGATCTCACAATGAATCCTGACCCTAACCTGACAACAAGTTCACTGGATCTTACAACAAGGCACAGGTAGATTAAAACCAAATACATAAAAGTTGTATATGATACATCAAAAGAGGTTACAAACTCCAAGCCGAGTACAAAACAACATCATAAACCATAACCACAAAAGATACCCCATCCCACGCATCATAATGTACAGAAGTCCTCGGCTGGTCACACCATCTGGCTCACCCTGCAGTCTTCTTAACCTGTAGATCAACTACAGCACGATATACACCGTTAGCTACAGTAATGAAAATCATGAAGCTAATAGCACAACCACACATCAACATCTCATACATGCAATGCCACACACATTCATTTATTATCTTTCATTACGTTATTCCATTACTAATTCAACATCTCATACATGCATTGGGGGTGATCGTCACTCGTCCGCCCTTGTGTTACTGGCTTCTAGGCACCTCCTCCTAACCAGCAGGTGGAGACCGGTGGTTACCGCCCGTTATAATACACTTGGGCCAAATAAATGTAATAAATGGTCATCCTAGTCGGTTTAGGTTATAAATGCACAATCATATGAACACACACAACCATCAAAGTCATTCAATCCACAACTACAGACTAAGTAAGTCCTATGGACTTACCTGATATACTCATAACCTGTATCACGTCACAGCTTCCCCTTGGGGAAGTAATCAACGCCTGCAATAGCAAGGCACACACAATCACATACTACAAAGGTTAGGAGACTCGTCTCACTAACCACAACCAACCTATATCTCAAATCTAAACCTTAGATCCTCAACACATTCATAAATGCCTAAGGCATATCCTCAACATAACATCTCATCATACTCGTACACATACTAAACCTTAAAGCCATAACCGATATCCATAACATCATCATAATCCTCAACTCATTCTGACACCTAGCATGCATCTAATCAGTATTCCTGAATGTCAAATTTAATCCTAATTTAATCAATTAACCTTTAATAATTAATTAAATTTCACCAAAATAACGTTTTGTTTGCAGGCCATTTCTAAACCCACTTGTAATCAGTTTATCAAACAAACAACCCATAAACACTAGAATAATATAATGATTATAATGAATTTCTAATCATCCATTTTGAAAAGCATAAGGTCAATTTAGGCCAAATCGCAGTACAGAAACGAATAAATTCATAACTTATTCGTTACTAACTCGATTGACGATCTGAAAGAAGATTCGGAATCACAACGACACAGGCTACGCATGTACAACATCAAATTCACTGGAATCTGAGCGACGGAACTATCCTGGTGACATATATGCTCGACCAGGTCCTTATCTGCTCGGAAATGCAGAAAGTTGGTACCGATATAAAGAGAATGAAGAGAGGAATCCAGAAACTTAAATGGAATTGAAATCGGATTAGAAATGGAGAGTAGATCTGAGTTTGAAGTTTGAGAGAAATCAGAGCTTTTATGAGGAAACGTGAAAGGAAATGAATTAATAAACCATTTCCCGCTATTTATAGTGAAGTTGATAATTATCCTTTAACCGATCTAGTGGCGGGTTGAGCCCCCTTCTCTAAAATTCTCGAAATTGAAATAATAAATCTTGAATATTGTAGGGATAATTATTCCACAATTGCCTCGGAAAACGTGTATTCCTAAGCCGTCTTTCTTAGCCGTTAAGAAACGAAATAACGACTGTTTTGGCCGTTTTGCGTTTCCATGTTATTTCATATCTAGGACATGTCCGATGTCCTGATCATTTCTCTCAACTGCATTTTTATTAATTGGAGCTCTCAAATGCTCCAAATAATACTGGAGGGTAAAAATTATTACCCGGAGGAAAAGTGAAAATTTCACCATAAGCCCAAAATTACGCCAGGAACATAACGGTGGGACTTATACCCAACACTTACGCAATCTTCGCTAGTTATATGTCAATTACTATCACTGATTAAGTTAATCAACAATAATTAAAATTCGGAAATCCTAGCTATTACATCACACCCTTAAGAAAAAGTTTCGTCCCGAAACTTGAACAATTCCCAAATCTTCTCGGACCCATACGCCGAGGTATATACACTCTCTCAATCGGAGGTATCACATCTCCGTTCAAACATATCAACCTATAACACTCTTTTACCTCAAATCACAACATGTAGGAATCACCAACTCCAACAACAAGATCATAACGCTATCCAAAGGCATAGAGGAAAAATCATCTCTAGCCAACTACTAACCACGTCACAAGGCATGGAGGAAAGCCGTCTCCAGCCAATCGTACTCGTAACACGTCTATGTGGAGGAAAACCGTCTCCACTCACACTATGTCTATCAATAATAGCATGGAGGAAAGAACCATCTCCAACTAATCCTAAACCTATTACAATAGCGTGGAGGAAAGAACCATCTCAAACTATACCTGTATCGTGCTAGCAAACAAGATTTAACAGATCAGATGCACATATCAAAGCTAGCACGAAAGCACATCATATCACATAAGAACATAGCATACAAGCACTCACCAAAAAGGCACTAAGATCTACTTGTGGATCCTACGGGTGCCTCTAACTCCGCACAGAACTCTGGATAGTTCCTCTGGATACTATACTCTGTCTCCTAGGTTGCCTCATCCAGTCCTCTTCTCGACCACTACATCCTCATCACAGGAATATCCTTCGAATGCAGGCGTCTCACACCTCGCTTTAGGACTGTAAAAGGTTGTTCTGCAGAAGTGTGGTCCGGCTCAACCACTAGATCATCATAACTCAGAATTGGCCTATGGTCTAGTATGTACTCCCTCAGCTAAGACACATGAAACATAGGGTGAACACCCTCTAACTTTGGTGGCAAAGCCAATCTATGTATTGCTCTCCCAACTCTATCTAGTATCTCGAAAGGACTGACATATTGGAGACTCAGCTTCCCCTTTATGCCATAACGTCTGACGCCTCACGTCAGAGTTACTCTCAACTAGACATGAGCTCTTACCCTGAACTCTAGAGGTTGACGTCTCCTATCTGCACACAACTTCTGGCGACTCTGTGCAGCCAGCATCCTCTCTCTGATCAGTGTTACTCGAGCCATATCATCCTGAATCTGTTCTGGCGCTATCCCATTGGTACTGCTAGGCTCCTCCCAGCATAAAGGTGTATGACACCTATGTCTACACAACGCCTCATAGGGGCCATCCCTATAGGTGCATACCAACGGTGGTGGTATAAGAACTCAACGAGTGGGAAGATAAGCAGATCGTCCCTATTCCCAATCCATCCCACAAGCTCACAACATGTCCTCTACGATCTGGAGGGTTCTCTCAGACTGACCGTCTGTCTGAGGTAAAAATCAATCATGATATGTGGACGCGTTCCCCAAGCAGTCTGAATCTGCTATCAAAACCTTAAAGTAAACCGTCTACTACAATCATAGTCGATCGTCCTCGGTACACTTATGGAGTCTCACCATCTGACTAGTGTACTCCTTTGTTACTTCATTCACTGGCCACGTCTCTCTGTAGAGATGGAACGTGTCGCCTTCGTAAATCTGTTACTAATAATCTGGATAACACCAAAACTCTTACTGGGTCGCAATCCCATCACAAGTCCACAGAAAATTCCTCTCACTTCCACTACAACACTGGTAGTGGATGAGCTCATCTCTAGGTCAATAACACTTTATTTAATTAGATTTACTACTTCGTGGTACCTCTTATTTGTACATGGATGTACTAAAGAAGGTGTACTATGAGTGTACTGTAATCTTCTCCACTCGACTCCGCATAAGCGGTTATACTGAAGCAGTTACGGCGCCTCATACTCCTTCTGTTCCATTAAATAACTGTGGTGCCTCGCCATGAGGCATCCTTCCATCAAGTTCCCTCAGGGTCAGGCAAGTCCCCTGTTTTTGTTGGACCTCATCCAAAAAACTAGGTAAAATCCCTAAACATAAAACTAACGTCCTTATCAGCAGTTGTAGGTCCAACTCTAACCAAGCAAGATTGTTACGCTAAGATTGTGTAGCACAAAAGTCTTACAATTTATAAACTCGATATAATTTCCTAACTCCTAGCGAACCCACAGTGTATGGGTCGTTTTGTATCAAGGATAGTATTCCGAGGTCGAACACGAAGACTAAGGTGAAATCGAATCAACAAGTGACCATAGATAGTGTGAATCTAGTCTAAGAAAAGAGAAAGAAATAAAGAAATGAAAATCATGATATTTTTAGTTGGTTTTTATGGTGATCAAGCGAAGATCACAAATCAAGCAAGATAATCAATCAAACTAACAACTCAAGCTAGCAAAACAAACAAGTAACACAAACACGAGATATGTGATCAAAGAGAGAAGGGTGGATTCTAGAGGTCAAGATTTTCGGTTATGGCATTGGACTCAAGCTCCTAAAGATCCTAAGGATAAAGCTGCGGTGTTGGGAAAGGGTGTTTCTCTAGTGGAAGCAATTACCGGGTAAGTCTCTCGCTTCACTAATCCCGCATCAAACTCCTATTACCGGGTAGGTCTCAAGGGGTTAAAGTAGGGAATTCTACACAAACCGGACTCTACTTAAGGGGCAACCCTCTCCTTACCGGGTATGTCTCGGAAAAGGGAAGTCTCAAGCAATAATCCTAGCACACTCAATCCAATAGCGGCTTGTGAGGCTCACTACTACCTAGAGTTCATCATCTTTGGTATCTAAGATTGGAAATCACCGGGTAGGTCTCTTCCCTCACTTAGGTTGCTAGCATTAGGTGATCCTAAGCTAAACTATGCTTAAAAAACACTAGGATTCCAACAACCTATCATCCTAACCTACAGATTCATCAATTAAAGAGCAACAGAGAGAAAAATCGGGTGGATCATAGCTAAATCGGACGATCTGCCTGAAGAACAGGTCGATTTTTCTTCCTGGGTTAGGTTTTGTGCATACGAATCATCCTAAGCTAACATATAAGTCCATTCTATCATCACCCAAGCCATAACAATCAATCCATCACTCCAGAATCACAATAAACTAGCCAATAACATGCATTTCAAGATCCAAAATCATCACACAAGCATACATGGTTTTCATAGATGGATGATGAAAGATAAGCAAGTAAAAACAATGAATCTCAGCTGAATCTAAGTTTTAGCAAGACTTACAACCCTTCAAAAGAAGTTCCAAAATGTTCCTAACAATCCTTCCAATAGTACTTCAATCAAAGACTCCAAAAAAACTCAAAATCACTCAAAAACTCACTATCACTCTAAGTTTGGTGTTCTTCTTCTTCCCCCAAATTGAGAGAGTTTTTCTTCTTCTCCAAGTCTATCCTCCAATAGGAATGAGGTGTGTGTGAGAGAATGTGGGAGAGGGATGTCCCAGCAACAGCTTGCAGGACCACTTATATTCTCCACCAAGAGCAAGGCCGGACATAGAGATCGTGGGACACGTGGCTTAAGCTGTCAAAGGCCAAAAAATCGACCCAGCCAAATAAATTGGCCGATTTTCTTGAGTGTTGGTCCGATTTTCTTCAACAGAGACTTGTTATGATCATCTAGCCATGAGTTGCTCCATTGCTTGCACCAATAAGGGTCCTTGTGTCCTTCATTGCTCCAATTAAGTTCCTTCAAAGCCTTGAATGTGTACCACCATGAGGCTTGACCCTCGAATGTATCGATTAATGTCCAAAAGATTCCCGAAATACCTACAAAACCGACAAAAGTTTGTGTAGACGTCTTTTCTAGAAATATGCACGAAATGAGTGTAAACGTCGTGAACTAATGCCAAACCGTGCATGAATAACGGGAAAAACTATCTAAATGTATGCCTATACTAACGTCATAAATCACGTTATCAAAATACCCCATATTTAAGATTTGCTCGTCACCGAGCAAGATCCAACTATAGACTAAGAGATGACATGATTTATGCGTGCAGAAAAACAACAAAATCATTTTGGAATTGTGCTTCTAACATTGGATCACCTTCATAGTCATGTTTCATAGCAATGGACAAGCAATCATGCATAAAATGAATGAAGGCATTGAAAGACAATTATACTTAACTAGAAAGCATGTATGAGAGGAGAAAATGAAGAAGTCAAGATGATCATGAGTATATCCAATCTAGATCACTGTTTGCCACTTAGCGTGCGTGCAAATAAGCTTTAATTATAAAACTAGAAATCAAGCAAGCGAACCCGCAGTGTACGGATCGATATAGTTGAGCAAGAATTCCAGAGTATCGAACACAGGGATTTGGGGGGAACAAATTCAATTGTAGATTATCAAGCGAGTAAATGTAAGAAGCTTTTCAAGTATTGGGAAAACAACAATCCTACAGATCCAAGTATCCAGCTGTGGCAATCGATTCAAGATATACTAATGGTATAAGGACAGAGTTGAGATATGCAAAGGTATGCTAATGTAAGGTAATCGTACGGTGAAGTTCCAAAAACCTTATATGACTCACCTACAAGACACTCTCTATAAAGGTTGTTGAGGCTTCAATATAGAAAGATTCTAGAGGTAAGAATTAATGTCAAATACCCAAACT
Source organism: Fagopyrum homotropicum (assembly GCA_033239125.1). Classification (NCBI taxonomy): domain Eukaryota; kingdom Viridiplantae; phylum Streptophyta; class Magnoliopsida; order Caryophyllales; family Polygonaceae; genus Fagopyrum; species Fagopyrum homotropicum. The sequence continues at coordinate 58,366,205 of BSWB01000007.1, read as the reverse complement.
TGTAATCCAAGGATCAAGACCAACTAAACCGATTAAGGTTGTGACACTCACAATCGAGGTAGAGGTTGTTGAGGCTTCACTACCACCTAGAAAAGGCAAGCCAAGACTAAGTTAAAGCAAATCTTTAATTTTGGATTAAAGTAAAAGCAGGTTCGTAACTTAACACAAAATTACGGGTAGTTCTTGAGTTCCACGGCCGTGGAAGCTCAAGAACAGACCGTGGATTAGGTTCGTCGGCGATTCTCTCTAACTCTCAGGATCCAATTTGTTTATGATCAATCTATCATCATCTAAGCCACAACTATCAACCCTTCACCTTAGAATTGTTAAGGGTTTTTAGCCAACAATAGTCATAATGATATCAAATTCAAGGTTTAAAAGATTGAAAGATGAAAACTTCCGAAAACCTTCAATAACTTCCAAATCAGTCTCAAAGTCACAATCAAGAACAATAATGGTCACTAAATTCGGAATAGAACAAACAATCACAATCTTAGATAAGAAGGAAGAACGGGATGTCAATCCGTCTTCTAAATCAAACCTAAGTAAGAAGCGAAATCTTCTTACGAACAATCTTCCGAACCTTCGATCTTCCGTCAATCCGGAAATCACAATAGCAATGCGCTAAAATCTCTCAACACAACTTCCGCCAAATGTGAAATTAGGGCAATTCCAAGCGCAAGCGTAAGTCTAAGCAGAGGTGACGGAATCTCCCTTCGTCCGTCCTTTTATAGTGTAAGATAACATATCGTCGGCCCAATTGCGTAGGAGATCGTGGCTTAAAGTGTGGCGAAAAAGATCGCCAAGATTACGGTCGTGGAAGGGTTCCACGGCCATAATTTAGAGCGTGGAAATAAACACGGTTTGAACCATCTTCTCCACGGCCGTAGAAGTTACTGGAATGAACCACCCTTCCTAACCATGGTTCCACGGCCGTGGACTTGAACGTGGAAAGTAGTACGGCCGTATTTTAGAGCGTGGTTTAGGGCAAGAACGTGATTCTTCCTTAGCCTCGTGCATTCTTCAAGTTGGCACTCCCTTGGCTCCTATGAATGTCCTCAATCCATGGACATGCTCAAACAACTCTATCCTTGCTCAATTCCGTTCGGAAATAGCTCTCAATTACCTATAATCAACATAAAGCTTGTGTAGATCTCTATATCGACATTATAGATAAACTAGCTCAAAAATGCATCAATGCTCAATCAATGACTATCAATATGGATCAATTAGACTAAGAAAACGTGCCTAAAATATCACAATATTTCATGCTAACAAATAACCCCATACTTGCCACTTGCTTGTCCCTATGCAAGGTCTTTCAAAAGCTTTAAAACAAGAGTTAGGATGAAATATGTGTACCTTCTCAAAGCAATACTTCTTTTGGATGAATGTGCCTTCTAATCAATAGATCATTCTCAAATCTTGCTTCATTCGTTTATAAGACTTTTATACACTTAATCAAAGAGTAAAGAGTAAAGAAAAATCATGAATCAATCAAACTTCCATACAAGCATCATAGCCTTCAAACATTATCAAAATCAATCATAAGAAACTTCAATTTAGATCACCAAGTCATATAACATTCTTTTGATCTTAAGGACTTTTAAAGAAAAAAGGTCTAGAATGTGGAAAGGGAAGGAAACTTTTAGGGAATGTGGTGCATGAATCCGGGAAAGTGGATAACAACTCTTTCTTCTTCTCTTGCGGTTTCCGCAGCACTTTCAACTTAGAGCTTCGCTCTCTTCCTTTCATTTTTTCGACTTTACTTTTGGAGTTATGGATAGAGGTGCACAAAAACCGAAGCCTAGGAGATTGGCGTTTCTCAATTTTTATGAGATGCCTCAAACCCTTAGCGCACATACCATAATCCGCTAGGAATATCGCTCAATCCGACTTTGGCAAGACACAAACACCCGGCTATGTGAATGGTGCCGAGTTACTCATCGTCATGATTGACTTCCCCAAACCTACAATTTCTTTCTATTCTTTTGATTGCAAATAATTGCTTTCAAGGCCCTCCCACATCAAACATACCAATATCAATCAACTCCTCCAAATTCCCGGATAGGTAAAGGAGGCCATAATTTCAATGAGGGGCTAAATGATCAAAGAAAGAAGAAAGAAAATCGAATTGCCTTAATCATCTCAACAAGAAGCATAGGAACTTATAATGTGATTTCAACTTCAATTTCTCAACATAATTTAGGTAACATTCATCACATTATGAAACTTGTAAAAGAGATATAATCAATTCATTCAATTTCTTTTCAATTCACTAATCGTTTAAGCATGCAATTGTCATCAAACTCAATTCACAAGTAGCGATTATCATAGAAATCATCTCAATTCCTTAGAAGCACAAAATTTTCAAAATTTTTCAATTTTTATGGGTTTTTCAATTTCTTTTTCATGCAATGCAATAATGAAAACGTGCAACAATATAATGAACATGCAAGATAGTCTCGATAGAAGCAAACATAGTGAGTAAGAGTTATTACAAACTTTTAGTCACACCCCACCCCATACTTGGAACAAACATTGTCCCTAATGTTCAAATAAAAGATAGAAAAGAAAAGAAAGAAAGAAAAAGACTCACAAAACGGCGGTGGAGCGGCTAAAGCTATCGGTCATGCAAATCATCACTGTGGCGCCGGTGGAGGCGGGAATGGAGAGAAGCTGGAGTCGTAGTGCCGCCCAAACTGCTGGCGGTAGACGTCTCTCATCATGTGATCGAGGTCATCCATACGTCCATCCCTAGCGTCGGCTCGGATCTCCAATGCTCCTACTTTGTCAGAAAGGCTAGTAGCCCAATCTGGCATCTGCTCATACCATCCCGGAGCATGATTATACCACCCCGGTGCATCGGACGGTGCTGGTGCTGATGGTTGCTGTGTGGACCATGGAGGTGGAGCTCCGTACCATGCAGGAGGTGTATCAATCCAAGTAGGTCTCTCACTCACGCTGGCGCGGCGAGAAGACGAGCCTGAAGCTCTGGCGGGACGTGGAGAACGTCTGTGCACATTAAAAGCAATGTCCGGCTGATCCGGAAATGTGCCAAACTCCTGCTTTGCTCCTCCTCCTCCCTCATACTGATCCCTCATCTCCTCCTCCTCAACTACGGGCGGTGGTGGGACATACGGAGGAGCTGCAATCCTGTTCGCATGCATAGCAGCGAACGTCTCCTTCCAATTATGGCATCCAGCCATAATGGAGTACTCTTGTAGCCACTCAATACCCCTACCCGTCCTGCTCTCCCAAGGCATGGCTGCATAAGGCGGACCTCTATGTGTAGGAAAGATGAGACCTCTAGTCATGAAGGCCTGAAGTCCTAGGGGTACGGCTGGTATGCGTGTGCATGCAGAAAAATCAACCCCCAACATCTTAGCAAGGTGGGTAACTATCCCACCATATCCAATGTTGCCCTTCCTCTTGTTCTTAAGCTTTCTCATGGTAGCAGCTAAGAGGGTGGCGCAGTCAGCTCGGCGCCCATACAACATAGAATACAACAGAAAGCATAGCCATGGATTAAAGATTCACTTTGGACCAGTTTTATCTTTCATAATCTGCATGTTTGTATGTATATTATGTGATTATATTACCATTTCACCTACCTTTGCGGGAATCGAGGTCTACACCTAGTTTTGTTGTAATCGTAGGTAAAATGGCACGTTTTGCATCAAAAAGGAGCAAAAGGAGCTATGGAGTCATTGGAGCTACATTGAGGAACATAAGGAACCATCCAGGAAGCATAGCCATGGATTAAAGATTCACTTTGGACCAGTTTTGAGAAATTTAACATTCAGTTGTGACTCACCTCGGTTGACCACAGATTCATCTCGACCGAGGTGATCCAGGGAACTCGACTCAACCGAGGCGAATACCTAGGACGCGGCGAGAATATTTTATTCTTGGCTGAAATCTTTTATATTTGGAAAGTGATCTTATATTTTTGGGCTTGGCTCCTGGAAGGAAGAAGATAATATAGATCTTATATTTTACCTATTTTTATGGGAAGAGATCTCTTCTAAGATATCTTATCCTTGGAGGGTTATTTTCCTATAAAAAGGGTTGGATTTCCACAAATCCAACATCTCGCATACCATCGATCAGGGTTTATACGCAGCAACAGCCATACTCCCGTTGGGAGATTTGAAGAACCTTTTTAAAGGTTGAAGGAAGATTGAAGATTGTAGCTTTTATAGCTTTCGGAGGTTTTCTTGTAAGATTACCTTAGATTCTCTTCCTTGTTGTCTTGCTTGTTGGATTTCTATCCAAGGAACGCTTTTGTTGTGATATTTGATTCAGTTATTGGAGTCTTTTCATTAAATTCTTCTTGTTCAAATATTCACCTTCTTCCTATATATTTGATTAATACTTTCATGATGATGATGAGTGGCTAATTTCCTTGTGTGATTCTAGGGTGATTGGCTGAAGGTTGTGGGAAAAACAATGATAGAATAATCTTAGATCCCAGTAGGACCCTGAAAGTTCGAGTCTTTAACCTTAACCCTAAGCATCTCGTTCAGTCGATGAACATCTCGGCCGGGGTGGAATTTGGCTGACCGAGGTGACTTATCTGATCCTAAACTGAGAGTTAAGTGTTAGAGTTTGCCAAATCCTATTCTTATTACACCTTTCCTGGTTCAATGCAAGCTTAGGATGAGACTTACCCGGTAATTCCTTAGTTTGTGTACCAACGATCATAAGTGTAGGTAATAAAGGTTTATCCTTTATTGGGGTTTGAGTGTGCTTCCATCCCATCTTTGTGAGTTAGCCTGAGACTTACCCGGTAAAGGTTGATTCTATTCCCTTAGATGGTGTGTTAGTTTGAGATTAGAGTTCTTTATCTTGATTCCTTGAGACTTACCCGGTGATAGGAGTTACGGTTTAGGATTAGTGAGTAGTGAGACTTACCCGGTGATCTATTCCACTTTAGTAACACCTTCCCTATGCAAAAACCTCAGCTTTGTCCGCTTATCTTTAGATCTTGAGTTGGAACCACAACTAGATGCCTTAATCCCTAGGATTGCACGTTTCCTTTATTGAATTCTTATTCATCTTTGATTGTATTAATTGCTCTTGTGGTTAGTATTTACATAAGCATACCGTAATTGGACTTTGTTTCACTAAGTCCCTGTGATCGACCCCTGGAATTCCTTGCTTTTACTACGATTGACCCGTACACTGCGGGTTCGCATCCTTTTTTTAAGTTTACGTCTAGGGTTATAAATTTAAAGATTGCACACACCGTTTGGAGCGAACAAGTTTTGGGCGCCGTTGCCGGGGATTTGGTCTAGACCGAGCCGGTTACGGTTTGCTATTGGGGCACTTGCCCCCGTGTCTATTAACCACTCTACTTGAGTGACTTTTGCAGGTTCTTTCTTAGGTATATGCGAAGAACCCGCACTGGGAAGGAAATCGTTCCTTACGATCCCGAACCAGAAAAGACATACAAGCGACGCTTGAGAGAAGCGAAGATGGCCCAACAAGACAACCGCGATCTTGAGGCCGAATTAAAAGAGGCGTTAGAGTTGCTACGCCTCAGCAGGGAAGAACTAAGGCGAGAGAAGGAAGAAACTCGCACCAAAACTGAAGCAATCGAAGCAGAGATGGCCGTCATACGAGACAAGATTCTACTTCAACCGAGGGAAGACCCAGTTCCCGATGATGGACCGAGGCAGGTCCCAGTTGCTGACCCTCGACCGAGGCATGTCCCAGTACCTGACGCCCCGGCCGAGATACTTCCACCTCGGATGCCAGTCCGAGATGTTCTTCTTGCAGGAATCCCACGAACCCTAGGACAAAGGATGGACCCTAATCAACAACTAAGGCGTCCAGGAGTTAACCTAGGAGATCCAGCGGACCATGACTACGAACTTCGACCGCAAGTTCTATCCATGATTCGCCAATGCCAATTCGGAGGGATGGAGAAGGAATCACCATATCAACATCTTCAAAACTATGAGATCTTGATGGAAACCTTGAGACCTTCAAGGATTGAAAATAACAACTACAAGCTAAGACCTTTTTACTTTTCTTTAAAAGATAGAGCTCTTACTTGGTATCAATCTCTTCCTCCAGGAAAAATCAGCACATGGGAGGAGATGACAACGGAGTTCTTGACCAAATTCTTCCCCCCCTCAAAAACAGCTGAAATGAGAGGGAAGATCAACGCTTTCATTATGAAGGACAAGGAGAGCTTGTCCAAGTCATGGGAGCGGTTCAAGGACATTCTTTTGGATTGCCCACATCATGGGATTCCAAAGTTAGAGTTATTGGAGATATACTTCAAAGGACTGGACGGAAGCACCCAGTTCAATCTCCAACTACTCTCCGCCGGTACCTTCATGGACATGGCGATTGACGAGGCTTGGGACTTCATCGAGAACCAAGCCTTGCATATGGAGAAGTACACCCACCAAGGAGCTGAAGGTGGAGTTAAAAGAGTTAACTTCCAAGAAACTCAGTCCAACAACAATCAACTCACGTCTTTGAAGAATGACGTGAAGCAATTGAAGAAACTCTTGGTTGCACAAACCAAGAAGGAAGAGCAAGGGCAAAGGAACAACAACAACGGATACCGTAACAACAACAATGGTTCCCGGAACAACAATTACAACAACAACAACAATAGAGGATCCAATAGCAACAATTGGAGGACGAACAACCAAAATTCTGGTAACAATCATTCAAACTCCAACTCTAACGATTCCTCTAACCCTTTCCTCTCTTCCCCTTCTTCTTCTTCTTCTACTCCATTAAAAAGCCAAGGGCAAGGATCAAGTTCGTCTCAACCGGAAAAGAAAGACGCAGTTCTGGAGGCTATCTTGATCAAGCTTAGTGCTATGGAGACTTCTATGACTTCATTTTCGAGGGCCCAAAAGGCCTTTGAACAACAACTTGCAAGTAGGGCGAATGAAGTGCCAAGAGATCCAGGGAAGCTTCCAGCAAAGACGGAAAGCAACCCTAAGGGCCAGATCATGGCCATAACTACGAGGAGTGGACTGAAGACTGCAGATCCAGTGCCTCGGTCGGTGCTAGTACTGACGAAGACCACCTTGGTCCAGGTGCAGTCGAAGAGCACTTCGGCCGAGATGCCAACCGAGGTGGAGCCACAGAAAGCGGAGGGGAAAACTGAAGTTTATGTTCCACCTCCTGCATACAAACCACCACTTCCATTCCCCCAGTCAAGGGCTAGAGCACATCTAGACAAGCACTTTGGTAAGTTCCTTGACTTGATGAATAAGCTGCATATTAACATTCCTTTCCTTGATGCTATTCTAGGAATGCCCGCCTATGGGAAATTCTTGAAGGAGATCCTATCAAGGAAGAGGAAACTGGAAGACTTTGGTGAAGTTAGGATGACATCTAAATCCTCAGAACTCATACAAATCATGAAGGAGAAGATGCCTCCTAAATTGAGAGATCCCGGCTCATTTTGCATTCCCATTCAAGTTGGGGATGTCACTTGTGAAGCCCTTTGTGATCTAGGAGCCAGCGTGAGCATCATCCCGCTGGAGCTATGTGTAAAGATCGGACTTGGAGAGCCCAAGCCGGTCAAGATTCGATTTTATATGGCGGATCGCTCCATTACCCATCCCGTGGGCATCTTGGAGGACGTTCCGGTCAAGTTAGGTAACTTCTATCTACCTATAGATTTTGTTGTACTTGACATTCCCGCAGATTATCCTGTTCCTATTATTCTCGGGAGGCCATTTCTAGCAACTTCGGGTTGCAACATGGATTGCAAGAACGCCAAGTTGAAATTCAACATTGGTGGCGATGAGGTGGAGTTCGCACTACTTGCAGCCATGAAAGGGGAGCAGCTAAGTGATGATATCTTCAACATCTACGATGAGGAAGAATCAAGAGAATTGGTGAGCTCTATCCTTATTAACGATCCACTCGAAAGAGTTATTAGCTTCAGTTTAATGGAGGAAGGTATAGATGCTTCTTGTGATGCAAATATACGGAGCTTAAAAGCACCGGAAGAGGATCCAGGAGCTAAAACTGAGAAGCTAACCCAGGAGACGAAGATCTCCAGTTTCGGTTCCAGTTGCAGTACCTCGACCGAGGCACTTTCTGGACTGAGCGAGGCGACTGAAGAACATCTCGGTCAACGCCTCTGCGCCTCGACCGAGGTCGATGGCGAGATGATGTCAACTGAGACTATTGAGAATAATAAACTTCTTACTCCTTTCTCTGACATTCATCCTCATTTGGTGGAACATTCTATCCACCAACTCTTTGATAATAACGGACCTTGGTATGCTGATATTGTGAATTATCTTGTTTGCCAAGAAATACCGCCCGGATTGACATACTCTCAAAAGAGGAGATTCTTCAAAGAAGTACGACATTACTACTGGGACGAGCAGCTGCTATTCAAGCGTGGGCTGGATGGGATGCTTCAAAGATGCATTCCGGAAGATGAAGTTAATAGCGTCATACGGCATTGCCATTCACTTCCTTGTGGAGGACATGCTAGCACCGACAAAACATGCGCTAACGTGTTGCGTTCCGGTTTCTTTTGGCCTACATTATTTAAGGATGTACCATCTTTTGTTGTATCTTGTGATGCATGCCAAAGAACATGAAATTTATCGAGGAGGAACGAGATGCCACTTAACAACATCCAAGAGGTGGAAATCTTTGATGTATGGGGGATTGACTTCATGGGACCTTTCCCATCCTCCGGAGGAAACCTCTATATTCTTCTTGCGGTTGATTACGTCTCTAGATGGGTTGAAGCCATTGCTTCTCCCACTAACGACGCCAAGGTGGTTGTGATGTTCTTAAATAGAACCATCTTTCCACGGTGTGGAACTCCACGCATCATCATCAGCGATGGAGGAACGCATTTTATCAACCGGAAGTTCAAGGCACTTCTATCGAAGTATGGGGTAACCCACAAGGTATCAACCCCTTATCACCCTCAAACTAGTGGACATGTTGAGATCTCGAATAGAGAAATCAAAACAATTTTGGAGAAGACCGTCTCTAGGACAAGGAAGGATTGGTCCATGAAATTGGACGATGCTCTTTGGGCGTACAAGACCGCATTAAATACTCCCATAGGTACCACCCCTTATAATTTGGTATATGGGAAGTCTTGCCATTTGCCCGTTGAATTGGAACACAAAGCATATTGGGCAATCAAATGGTTGAACTTCGACATTAAGGAGGCCGGCGAGAAGTGACTATTGGAACTCAACGAGCTGGAGGAGCTGCGTTTGAACGCTTATGAGAATGCCAAAATCTATAAGGAAAGGACGAAGAGATGGCTTGACAAGCGTATCGTCCCAAAGGAGCTTAACGAAGGAGACCTAGTTCTACTCTTCAACTCCCGCCTCCGCCTTTTTCCAGGTAAGTTAAAATCAAGATGGACCGGACCTTATGTTGTGAAACATGTTTTTCCTCATGGTGCAGTTGAGATATGGGGCGAAACTAGCGGAAGCTTCAAGGTCAACGGTCATAGACTTAAGAAGTACCAACCGGAAACTCCGGTTGAGGAGGTTGCCCCAATATACCTCGTTTGAGACGCATCCTGGTCCAGCTAGCGACCTTAAACCAAGTGCTTCTTGGGAGGCAACCCAAGGTATTGCTTTCTTTTCCCTTTTTCTAGTCTAGCTTAGATAGTTTTTGCTTTTGCTTTGATTTGTTTTGTTTTTTGCGTTCTAGACAGATAACAGGAGACATCTAAGGAAGGATCATAACTGGAAGGACAGAAGTTCGAGAATATGAGAAGACAGAGTTTGACTGAGGCATCTCGGTTGCTATCAGAGCACCTCGACCGAGATGATTCTTGAGCAACCGAGGCGACTAGGGTTTTCTGAAGAACCACCTCGGTCCGTACCACCTCGGTCCAGTCGAGACCATCTCGATCGAGGTGACAGCAGTCCAGAAAAGGGTATAAAAGGCGGAAGATTTCTCTCTCCTCACTTTACTCTTTCTCCTCGACCGCGGCGACATTTCACCTCGCTTCTCCGATTTCTTGCTCGTTTTCGACGATTTCTGTCTCCCAACTACGATTGAAGGATAGAGGATCGTGTTGCAAGTACAGATCTGCAGAAAATCGAACCGATTCGGCCGAAACGAGGTAAAACGAACCGAAACCCTAACCTCTCCGTTTCGCTTCGATTTGGGCTTTGGTTGCCCTTGCATTTGCTGAGGAAAGGCTTAAGTACCCCATAGGAAGCAGTTGTAGTGATTTTGGGGGAAAAGAACTGAATTTTCTGAGGAAATTGAGATCCAGTTTTTCGCCTCGGTCCAGTCGAGTTGTGCCTCGACCAAGGTGTTCTTGAGTGTTGTCAGTCGACTGAGGTGACCTGACAGTAGCTGAATTGGAAATGAGTTTTGACCGACGTCTCGCCCTTAGGGATAGATCCTCACCTTCCCCTTCTTCCTCTTCTTCCCGACCTTACCGCCCGATGATCCATGAGCGACACCGGGTAGATTTTGAGCGTATTTCTGGCCGTCCAGTGATTGCACCACGCTTCCTGGACGTGTCTGCTTTTGATTGCCTCCAGGTAGACGGAGACCTTAGGAGGATGATTTCTACAGTTGGGCTGGATCAGTTTACTGAGATCCGAGCCCCAACCTACTTGGAGCCGACCCTAGAGTTCGTTAGCTCCTTCACCTACCTTCCCACAGAGAGATCTGTGAAGTACCGGTTGATGAACCGGAACTTCATAGTTCCACTAGAGTATGGGCGAGAGATTTTTGGCTTTCCTGAGCCCACCGCTGTTGACTTCCCGTCCCGATCAGTAGCTAGGGAGTTTTGGGGGCAGATTGCCCATATTGTTGAGCACATAGATAGATGGCGCCTTGGAGATTCCAAGGAGAAGGTCATCTTTTATTTAGCCTTTAGGTTAGCCCACCGGATCTTCAGTGAGATGCTTCTGGCGCGTACTGAGACGCCCCAGAAGATCCGACAGGGAGAGCTTTTCAGTTTATACTGCATGGTTACTGGGGGTATCCCGGACATTGGCTTGATGTTGGCAGATGATCTACACAGGATTAAGGCCAAGGCGAAGGGAGACATCTGCTGCGGAGGGCTTGTCACCCACATAGCGAGCTATCGGGACATGGATCTCAGTGCTTGCACGATGGTGGCGGCTCCGAAGCCGCTTGGAATGCAGGAGATGATCACTCGGCGGATTCTGGTTCCCCGAGGTCTGACTACTCCGTACGTGGCTATGCCGTGGGAGCTGACTGTGCCACAGGGGATCAGGTGGTCTACCCAGTTTTCTGTTTATGACCCTCACTATTGGCAGACCGCTTGGGCTCCACTGATGGAGGATTATAGAGAGGCAGCAGCTGCCCCAGCTGAGGAGGAGGAGGCTGATGATGAGGAGACAGTTGATGAGAGAGAGGGTGGAGTCCCGATGGATACAGGGACGGATACTGCAGGGACGAGCGCACCTCCAGTCATAGATCTGGATGAGGAGGACATTGAGTCTGCACCTGCTACTTCTCCAGTGAGACCCGTTAGGCGTAGGACACGCCGACACAGGGATCCAGATGCTCACAGACGGATCGATGACCTGACGGATCAGGTTATTGATTCATATGCTGCTTTGTCACTGGATATCCGCGAGATGCAGGAGCGGCAGCACTACCAGCACATGATGGCCCAGATTCAGTTCGAGCACATCATGGGGTATCCGTTCGACCCGACCCAGTATCCGTACGTGTCACCACCACCACCACCGGATCGTGACTACTGAGAGCTGCAGGATTTTCTTTATTATTTTTATGCAGTTCAGCTTATTATCCGGTGAGTACTTTTATCCTTTAGATTTATTTTGACCCACTGGGACAGTGTGTCCCAAGTATGGGGTATTTGATGTATTATTTGACTATGATGTATGACTCTATTGACCAGATATTTATATTTTATGCTTCACTTTTGCATCTATATGTTTATCTGAGATTGCATGCATACTTACAGGTTATTTGATTGAGAAAAACGTCGAAACTGAAAGAAATATAGTTTTAAAAAAAAAAATTTTGGACCTCGACCGGGGCAGTTCTGGCCGAACGAGGCGTTTCACCTCGGTTGACCTACGAACACCTCGACCGAGGTGGGTTAACTGAGAGTTTTCGAAAACGATTTTTGTGTTACCTATCTGGATATGATCTCAGTGAAGATCTTGTTTACTGACTGGTTTTAAATTCTTTATGTGTTTGAAAGGTTTTATAATATGTTTAAGTTGCTAAATGCTTTGTTTGAAATTATTGGCATGTTTAATACTTTGTTTTTATCTAAATTATGTTGAATTTGAAGGTTGACACCACATTATGAGTTCTCTAACTTTCTTCCTGGAAAGACCAAGGCAATTCATTCTTCTCTCTTCTTCTTCTTAATCATGCTTAGCCCCTCATATACATTTTGCCTCCCTTTACCTATCCGGGAATTTGGAAGCAAGCGAAGTGGTGAAAGCAAGTGAAGTTAAAGTTGAGAAGTTGGCTGGAAGTGAAAGTGTTAGAAAGTAATCTTAGGTTTGGGGAAGTCAATCATGAAGATGAGTAACTCGGCACCATTCACATAGCCCGGTGTTTGTGTCTTGCCAAAGTCGGATTGAGCGATATTCCTAACGGGTCATGGCATGTGTATCAAGGGTTTGATGCATCTCAAGAAATTGATGATTGCTGATTTCCTAGGCTTCGGTTATTGTGCACCTTTGTCCATGCATCCCAAAAAGTAAAGTAAAAAGAAAAGTGTAAAATAAGCAAAGCTTATTGGTGGAAGATGTTGCAAGTCAAAGTGAAAGTGAAGTATATCCTTTTCCCGGATTCTAGCACCACATTACCTTACATACATCCCTACCCTACACGTTTCTTGACCTTTCTTTTGGCAAGCCCTTGAGACCTTGAGCTTGTCGATTGACTTAGTGGTTTAAACTGGATAATACATGATTAATTTTGATAATTATGACTTATTATGCATTCTATGATTTTATGCAAAGATGAACAACTTTCCTATATTTATAAAATGTTTTGATCATATTTGGATTTTAAATTCCATGAAGTATTCTCTTAGAGTGATCTATGATAGTTGCACACCATAAAAATGTTTTTGAAAGACTTTTCATTGATTTTATTGACTTATAATCCATTCTATCTTGTCTCTTATATGCGGAACTTGCTTGGGGACAAGCAAGGGCCAAGTATGGGGTATTTTGATAGCATGAATTATAGTCTATATTTTGGGGTTTGTTTGGACGTTTTATCTTTCATAATCTGCATGTTTGTATGTATATTATGTGATTATATTACCATTTTACCTACCTTTGCGGGAATCGAGGTCTACACCTAGTTTTGTTGTAATCGTAGGTAAAATGGCACGTTTTGCATCAAAAAGGAGCAAAAGGAGCTATGGAGTCATTGGAGCTACATTGAGGAACATAAGAAACCATCCAAGAAGCATAGCCATGGATTAAAGATTCACTTTGGACCAGGTTTGAGAGATTTCACATTCAGTTGTGACTCACCTCGGTTGACCACAGATTCATCTCGACCGAGGTGATCCAGGGAACTCGACTCGACCGAGGCGAATACCTACGACGCGGCGAGAATATTTTATTCTTGGCTGAGATCTTTTATATTTGGAAAGTGATCTTATATTTTTGGGCTTGGCTCCTGGAAGGAAGAAGATAATATAGATCTTATATTTTACCTATTTTTATGGGAAGAGATCTCTTCTAAGATATCTTATCTTTGGAGGGTTATTTTCCTATAAAAAGGGTTGGATTTCCACAAATCCAACATCTCGCATACCATCGATCAGGGTTTATACGCAGCAGCAGCCATACTCCCGTTGGGAGATTTGAAGAACCTTTTTGAAGGTTGAAGGAAGATTGAAGATTGTAGCTTTTATAGCTTTCGGAGGTTTTCTTGTAAGATTACCTTAGATTCTCTTCCTTGTTATCTTGCTTGTTGGATTTCTATCCAAGGAACGCTTTTGTTGTGATATTTGATTCAGTTATTGAAGTCTTTTCATTAAATTCTTATTGTTCAAATATTCACCTTCTTCCCATATATTTGATTAATACTTTCATGATGATGATGAGTGGATAATATCCATGTGTGATTCTAGGGTGATTGGCTGAAGGTTGTGGGAAAAACAATGATAGAATAATCTTAGATCCCAGTAGGACCCTAAAAGTTCGAGTCTTTAACCTTAACCCTAAGCATCTCGTTCAGTCGATGAACATCTCGGCCGGGGTGGAATTTGGCTGACCGAGGTGACTTATCTGATCCTAAACTTAGAGTTAAGTGTTAGAGTTTGCCAAATCCTATTCTTATTACACCTTTCCTGATTCAATGCAAGCTTAGGATGAGACTTACCCGGTAATTCCTTAGTTTGTGTACCAACGATCATAAGTGTAGGTAATAAAGGTTTATCCTTTATTGGGGTTTGAGTGTGCTTCCATCCCATCTTTGTGAGTTAGCCTGAGACTTACCCGGTAAAGGTTGATTCTATTCCCTTAGATGGTGTGTTAGTTTGAGATTATAGTTCTTTATCTTGATTCCTTGAGACTTACCCGGTGATAGGAGTTACGGTTTAGGATTAGTGAGTAGTGAGACTTACCCGGTGATCTATTCCACTTTAGTAACACCTTCCCTATGCAAAAACCTCAGCTTTGTCCGCTTATCTTTAGATCTTGAGTTGGAACCACAACTAGATGCCTTAATCCCTAGGATTGCACGTTTCCTTTATTGACTTCTTATTCATCTTTGATTGTGTTAATTGCTCTTGTGGTTAGTTTTTATATAAGCATACCGTAATTGGACTTTGTTTCACTAAGTCCCTGTGATCTACCCCTGGATTTCCTTGCTTTTACTACGATTGACCCGTACACTGCGGGTTCGCATCCTTGTTTTAAGCTTACGTCTAGGGTTATAAATTTAATGCTTGCACACACCGTTTGGAGCGAACATCATGGAACCCAAAGAAGGTTCCGAACTCCCGGATGGAGAAATCATAGTTTCTTTCCATAAGACGGAAAGAAACGGTCCTATCCACATGGCTGTGCTCGAAAGACGTCACAACCTCTCTCGTAATCTCCTCGTAGGCGTCTTCTCGGATAGCCGAGAAGACAACTAGTCCGGCTCTATCCAAGAGCCAAGTAAGGTCATCTATGATGTTAAGAGGAGCTAGATCCTCTAACAATAGGTACCTAGGTCCAATCACAGCCCTCTCATGGATCCTCTCGAGTGCATCGAGGTGATCCTCATGAATGGTCGGTACTCTAGGGCTTGGAGGTGCGGGTGATGAAGGTGAGGATGGAGGTGAAGGGGAGGAAGGTGGTGGTGCTCTAGAGGATGAAGAGGAAGAGGGGTTACCCTTCCTCTTTTTGTTCTGCTCATTCTTCTTCTCCTTAATGCTCCCAGAAACTCTCCTCACGAAGTCCATCACTGTTCAAAATCACGGTCTGTTCTTGGTATTTCCACGGCCGTGGAACTGTCAGAGACCGTGATTCGTCTCGACTTTTCTCAAAATTCAACAAACAGCACTCAAATTGACAAAGATCAAGAAGAGTGGAAAAAACCTAGGTTTCGGATTTTAAAATCCGAATTGTGCATTCCTTGGTGATTTTCCGCTCGATTCGTTGCTTGGATCTCGTTGGTGGTCGAATTTGCTTCAATTTGGAATGAAGAATCGTTGAAAACGATTAACGAACGGAGATTTGAGGTGAAGGGCGTGGAATCAGCGAAAAGGGTCGTGGAAAGGGGTATTTGTGAAGTGTTTTTGTGAAGAACGTGGTTTATATAGTGACAGGCAAAATTTTGAAAACCACGGTTTATCGGGGGTTTCCACGGCCGTGGAAATGTACGGAACCGTGGTTTTGGTGATTTTTCAAAGGCTTTTGGATATTACGGTCACTGTAGCTGTCACGACCGTGGTTTAGGTCGTGGAACTCTCTGTAATGCTCCAAAGTCCAAGTTTCGTCACCTTTCTTCAACATTACTCTTCCCTTTTCCTTTTCCATCATTCCTACATCCAAAAACACGAACATACCGGAAGGAATCGAAGGCAAAACAAAGCAGAAACGTCTAAACTAAGCTAAACTATGAATCGAAAACAAAAACGTAAATGCAATACCTTGGGTTGCCTCCCAAGAAGCGCTTTGTTTCAGGTCCGTAGCTAGACCATATTCGCACTTATTCGAGTGCGGTAGGCGCAAACTCTTCGGCTTGGAGTTCCGGCGTATACTTCTTGAGTCGTTGACCGTTCACCTTAAAGCTTCCGACCGCTTCACCCCATACTTCAACTGCACCATGGGGGAAAATACGCGTAATTAGAAAAGGTCCGGTCCAACGAGATTTAAGCTTACCTAGAAAGAGACGAAGCCTTGAGTTGAAAAGGAGAACTTGATCTCCTTCCTTGAAGTCCTTTGGAATGATATGCTTATCATGCCAACGCTTTGCTCTCTCCTTATAAATCTTAGCGTTCTCATAGGCGTTCAAGCGGAGTTCTTCCAGCTCATTAAGGTCTAAGAGACGCTTCTCTCCCGCTTCCTTCATGCTGAAATTTAACCATTTGATAGCCCAAAACGCTTTGTGCTCCAACTCCACCGGTAAGTGACAAGACTTCCCATACACAAGGTTGTATGGTGTGGTTCCTATGGGAGTCTTGTACGCGGTCCGGTATGCCCACAATGCGTCATCTAGCTTCAAGGACCAATCCTTCCTAGTCCTTGAAACCGTCTTCTCTAGAATTCCTTTGATCTCCCGATTTGAGATCTCAACTTGTCCACTAGTTTGTGGATGATAAGGGGTAGCGATCTTGTGAGTAACCCCATACTTAGCTAGAAGAGCTTCAAAGCGCCGGGCAATGAAGTGAGAACCTCCATCACTAATGATAGTCCTTGGTGTCCCAAATCGCGGGAAGATGGTCTTGTTAAAGAACTTAACCACCACCATGGCATCATTGGTGGGAGAGGCAATTGCTTCCACCCATCTAGAAACATAATCCACCGCCAAGAGTATGTATTGGTTTCCACAAGAGGATGGGAACGGTCCCATAAAATCTACTCCCCAAACATCGAAAATCTCCACCTCTTGGATGTTGTTGAGGGGCATCTCATTCCTCCTAGAGATATTACCTGTTCTTTGACAAGCATCGCAACAAGAAACAAAGGACTGCACATCTCTAAATAAAGTAGGCCAAAAAAATCCAAATTGCAATACCTTTGCGCTAGTCTTGTTCGAACTAGCGTGTCCTCCACATGGTAGTGAGTGACAATGGCGGATGACACTTTGCATCTCATCTTCCGGCACACATCACCGAGTGATGCCATCCGGACCTCTCTTAAAGAGGAGAGTTTCATTCCAAAAATATTCCCGGACATCCTTAAAGAACTTCTTTCTTTGTGTGTAGGATAATCCGGGCGGTATCTCCTGACAAACCAAATAATTAACAAAATCAGCAAACCATGGTTCGTTACCTTTGGAGATCACGTCGATGCACTCCTCTATAATATGTAGGTGTTCGTCCGGGAAGGAGTCATCTATAGGTAAGTGGTCGTCCTCTAGATGTGTTAGACGACTCAAATGATCCGCAACAGAATTTTCTGAACCTTTCTTGTCGCGGATCTCTAGATCGAATTCTTGTAGGAGAAGAATCCATCTAATTAGCCTTGGCTTTGCATCCTTCTTTGCAAGGAGGTACCGGATCGCAGCATGATCCGTGTAGACAATCACCTTTGCACCTACAAGATAAGAGCGAAACTTGTCAATAGCATAAACAATAGCTAAGAATTCCTTTTCCGTAGTGGCGTAGTTGAGCTGCGCTTCATCTAGAGTCTTGCTAGCATAGTATATGGCATGGGTTCGCCCTTCCTTTCGTTGTCCAAGGACAGCTCCTATAGCCACGTCACTAGCATCGCACATAACCTCAAAGGGAAGAGTCCAATCCGGAGGTTGGATAATAGGTGCTGAAATTAGAGCTTCCCGGATCATGTTAAACACATCCAAGCATTCCTGCGAAAACTCAAAAACCGCATCCTTCATCAATAGATTAGTAAGAGGTTTTGAAATTTTAGAGAAATCCTTTATGAAGCGCCTATAGAATCCTGCATGTCCTAAGAAACTTCTTATCCCTTTCACCGAAGTTGGGGGAGGAAGCTTTTCTATAGTCTCTATTTTCGCCTTATCCACCTCAATCCCTCTACTAGAGATTAAGTGTCCTAAAACAATTCCTTCCTTAACCATGAATTGACACTTCTCCCAATTAAGAACTAGGTTAGTGTCTTCACACCTTTGTAAAACAAGAGCAAGGTTAGAAAGACAATTGTGAAAAGAGGAACCGTTTACGGAGAAGTCATCCATGAAGACTTCCATGATTTCCTCAATGTATTTGGAGAAGATGGCCATCATGCACCTTTGAAAGGTGGCTGGGGCGTTGCAAAGCCCGAACGGCATTCTCCTATAAGCAAACGTACCCCATGGGCACGTGAATGTGGTCTTCTCCTAATCATCCGGGTGTATCGGAATCTGAAAGAAACTATTATAACCGTCAAGATAGCAAAAATGTGAATGTTGTGCTAACCTTTTTAAGCATTTGATCGATGAATGGCAATGGGAAGTGATCCTTCCACGTCGCATTGTTAAGCTTGCGGTAGTCTATGCACATCCGCCATCCCGTTACGGATCGGGTAGGAATGAGTTTGTTGTTCTTGTTGGTGATGACCGTCATTCCTCCCTTCTTCGGAACTACTTGAACCGGACTCACCCACTTACTATCGGAGATAGGATAGATGATACCTGCATCAAGAAGTTTAAGAATTTCCTTCTTGACAACCTCCTTCATTGTCGGATTTAACCGCCTTTGAGGTTGTCTTGAAGTCCTAAAGTCCTCTTCCATTAGTATTTTATGCATGCATAGGGAAGGTTTGATTCCTACTAAGTCCTCAATAGTATATCCTAAAGCTTTTCTATGTTTCCTAAGGACAACCATGAGCTCATTATGTTCATCTATGCTTAGATCGGAACTAACAATAAAAGGAAAGGTAGAATTAGGTCTAGAAAAGCGTACCTTAGATGAGTAGGAAGTGGCTTTAGTTTTCTTTCGGAGCTTCCAATGACTCTTGTGGAGCTTCCGATGCTTCCTTAGAAGTGTCTAAGAGAGTAGAAGGTGTAGGAGAAGAATCAAGAGAAGTTGAAGAAGAGGCACGATCACCCTCTTCCACGGCCAGAATCATGGTTTCTCTGCATTCTCCACGGCCGTGGTTTAGGGCGTGAAAAGGAAATACGGTTGCTCTGCTTCCTCCACGACCGTATAACTCTCTGGAGTGGGACACGGTTTGGTTGGTGAAATCCACGGCCGTGGAATATAGTGTATGGCCGTGGATTCTCACGTTTTCTGCCTCATCGTGGAGCATCTCAAATTCCACATCACCCACTTCTTCTTGTGCTTCTAAGGCTTCAATTGCCTCATTGCACTCCTCTTCTTCCCCTACATTCGTTAGACTCATAGTAATAACCTTTTGTAAAGGATCTTTGAAGAGAATAGCACTTACCTCCTCTCTAGACAACCCCTCTTCATCTTGGATATTGAATATATCCTCATCAAAGATTGGCTCCTTCACTAGTGGAAAGAACGAACTCTACCTTCTCCTCTCCTATGTCAAAGGCGAGCCTAGCATTCTTGCAATCGACTATGCAGCCGGAAGTTGCAAGAAACGGTCTTCCGAGTATGATCGGGACCGGACTATCTGCAGGAATGTCAAGCACAACAAAATCAATGGGAAAAAGAATTTACCTAGCTTGACCGGGACGTCTTCTACAATACCGACGGGGCGAGTGATGGATCGATCTGCCATGTACAACTTCATCTTCACCGGTTTAGGGTCACCTAAACCGATCTTCCTACATAATGCAAGTGGTATGATGCTCACACTTGCTCCCAAGTCACATAAAGCATCATATGTGACATCTCCCACTCCTATGGGAATGCAAAACGACCCCGGATCCTTTAGCTTTGGGGGCATTTTCTCCTTCATGGTCTTGATGAGATCCAAAGAATCCGAACTCATCTTAACCTCTCCAAAGTCCTCTAACTTTCTCTTGTTAGAGAGGATCTCCTTTAAGAACTTGCCATAAGCCAGCATACCTACAATAGCATCAATGAAAGGTATATTAATATGCAGCTTGCTCATGAGTTCTATAAACTTACCAAATTGTTTATCTAGGCGCGCTCTCGCTCTAGATTGAAGGAATGGTAGGGGAGGTTTGTAAGCTGGAGGAGGAATGTAGACATCATCCTTCTCCTTCCCCTTTTCTTTGTCTTTCTCAACGGGGACTTCAACAAACTTAGGCTGCGGATCGGTGGTAGTCACTCCGCTCCTAGTTGTGATTGCCATCACCCTTCCCTTAGGGTTGTCCTCCGTCTTTCCTGGAAGTTTCCCTTGATTCCTAGGAACTTCCTCCGCTTGGCTGAACATTTGGTTTTCTAAAACCTTTTGCGCTTTATCAACCTTAGAAATTTGATCATCAACCTTAATGATGCGGTTCTCCAACCCTTGAAGCTTTCCCAAGATCGTCTCCAACATGGGATCGGGCTTCTCCTTCCCCGAAGTGTTTCCTCCATTAGATGTTTGCCCTTGGCTTTTCAAAGGAGTAGAGGAAGAGGAAGGTGGAGTTAGTGAATTCGAATTGGAAGGATAAGAGTTACCGGAGTTTTGTTGATTGGAGCGCCAATTGTTGTTGTTTGAACCCCTATTGTTGTTCCAATTGTTGTTCCGGTTGTTGTTGTTGCCATTCCAATTGTTCCGGTTGTTGTTCCGGTTATTGTTGTTGCGGTTTGTATTCTCTCCACCATTATTGTTGTTGCCCAAGTAGCCAACATCCTTTCCTTGTTGCTTTGGGAAGTTGGTCTTGATAGCCTCCTTCAACTCTTTAATCTCATTGTTGAGAGAAAAGATTTGAGTTTGAGCTTCATGTGTGAGCTTTTCTCCTTGCTCCACACGATTTCCTTCTACTTTCCGGTGGGAATACTTCTCTATGACTCTTGCTTGCTTCTCAATGAAGTCCCAAGCGTCATCTTCCCTCATGTCCATGAATGTGCCACATGAGAGGGATTGGAGCTTGAATTGTGTCTCCACATCCAGCCCCTTATAGTATATCTCCAGCAATGCAAGCTTGGATATGCCATGATGAGGGCAATCCAATAACAAATCCTGAAACCTTTCCCATGATTGAAACAAACTTTTGTTAGATCTCATGGAAAATGCATTAATCTTACCTCTAAGTTCCGCCGTTTTGGATGGCGGAAAGAACTTAGTGAGGAACTCCGCGGAAAGATCCTCCCATGTCTCAAGCTTTCCACTTGGAAGATCTTGATACCAAGACAATGCTTTCCCCTTAAAGGAGAAGAAGAAAGGCTTGAGCTTATAGTTGTTGGTAGTTGCATTTTTCGGTCTCATTGTCTCCATCATACACTCAAAGTTTTGCAAGTGTTGGTGTGGAGATTCAGCGCTTGTCCCGCCAAATTAGTTTTGGCGAACAAGAGTAATAACTTGAGGGTTGAAGCTAAACCCTTGTACATCATCATCATCAAAGTTCACACCTAGACGGCGTGGTTGCTGCGTTGGATCCATCCTTTGGCCAAGAGTTCTTCGCTCTTCATCCACGCGGTTCAGCCTTACATTCCTAGGTGGAATACGGCGATTAGCAACTGTCCATGGAGTGAATGGATTCGCATTGATCCTTGGATCAATCTCCTCTAATGGTGGCATGGAAGAGTCGCTATCTTCAGCGGATGAATGGCCTCTATTCGACCTTAAGGACCTCCTTGAGGATTTCTTGCTCTCTTTACTCTTAAGATTGCTTAGTTCTATCCTCATTGGGAACATCATATCCTTTAGATCGTCAACTTGAGATTGATGACGATCCATTTCATCTCGGTGAATCTTCTCATTCCATTGGAGTTGAGCTTCTTTCTCCGCTAGCTCCGATTGAAGATCACGTTCGTGTTCTTCAGCCATTTTCTTTTCCTTACGCTTTTGCCTTAAAGTTCTCTCAAGCTCTTGATCAAGAGGTAAGAGGTCCTCGGTGTTCCTAGACCTAAGCATGCACTCAAAGAAATATCAAATAACGAGAGCAAGCTCCCAAGCTTGAAAACCGGCAACCGAATTCGGCCTAAACCAAATCCCCGGCAACGGCGCCAAAAACTTGTTCGCCAGTTAGCGTGCGTGCAAATAAGCTTTAATTATAAAACTAGAAATCAAGCAAGCGAACTCGCAGTGTATGGATCGATATAGTTGAGCAAGAATTCTAGAGTATCGAACACATGGGTTTGGGGGGAACAAATTCAATTGTAGATTATCAAGCGAGTAAATGTAAGAAGCTTTTCAAGTATTGGGAAAACAACAATCCTAAAGATCCAAGTATCCAGATGTGGAAATCGATTCAAGATATACTAATGATATAAGGACAGAGTTGAGATATGCAAAGGTATGCTAATGTAAGGTAATCGTACGGTGAAGTTCCAAAAACCTTATATGACTCACCTACAAGACACTCTCTATAAAGGTTGTTGAGGCTTCAATATAGAAAGATTCTAGAGGTAAGAATTAATGTCAAATACCCAAACTTGTAATCCAAGGATCAAGACCAACTAAACCGATTAAGGTTGTGACACTCACAATCGAGGTAGAGGTTGTTGAGGCTTCACTACCACCTAGAAAAGGCAAGCCAAGACTAAGTTAAAGCAAATCTTTAATTTTGGATTAAAGTAAAAGCAGGTTCGTAACTTAACACAAAATTACGGGTAGTTCTTGAGTTCCACGGCCGTGGAAGCTCAAGAACAGACCGTGGATTAGGTTCGTCGGCGATTCTCTCTAACTCTCAGGATCCAATCTGTTTACGATCAATCTATCATCATCTAAGCCACAACTATCAACCCTTCACCTTAGAATTGTTAAGGGTTTTTAGCCAACAATAGTCATAATGATATCAAATTCAAGGTTTAAAAGATTGAAAGATGAAAACTTCCAAAAACCTTCAATAACTTCCAAATCAGTCTCAAAGTCACAATCAAGAACAATAATCGTCACTAAATTCGGAATAGAACAAACAATCACAATCTTAGATAAGAAGGAAGAACGGGATGTCAATCCGTCTTCTAAATCAAACCTAAGTAAGAAGAGAAATCTTCTTACGAACAATCTTCCGAACCTTCGATCTTCCGTCAATCCGGAAATCACAATAGCAATGCGCCAAAATCTCTCAACACAACTTCCGCCAAATGCGAAATTAGGGCAATTCCAAGCGCAAGCGTAAGTCTAAGCAGAGGTGACGGAATCTCCCTTCGTCCGTCCTTTTATAGTGTAAGATAAAATATCGTCCCGGCCCAATTGCGTAGGAGATCGTGGCTTAAAGTGTGCCGAAAAAGATCGCCAAGATCACGGTCGTGGAAGGGTTCCACGGCCGTAATTTAGAGCGTGGAAATCAACACGGTTTGAACCATATTCTCCACGGCCGTAGAAGTTACTGGAATGAACCACGCTTCCTAACCATGGTTCCACGGCCGTGGACTTGAACGTGGAAAGTAGTACAGCCGTATTTTAGAGCGTGGTTTAGGGCAAGAACGTGATTCTTCTTTAGCCTCGTGCATTCTTCAAGTTGGCACTCCCTTGGCTCCTATGAATGTGCTCAATCAATGGACATGCTCAAACAACTCTATCCTTGCTCAATTCCGTTCGGAAATAGCTCTCAATTACCTATAATCAACATAAAGCTTGTGTAGATCTCTATATCGACATTATAGATAAACTAGCTCACAAATGCATCAATGCTCAATCAATGACTATCAATATGGATCAATTACACTAAGAAAACGTACCTAAAATATCACAATATTTCATGCTAACAATCACTAAGTCATACACACATGCAATTAGGTCACAAGGACTTAGAAAAGAAGAAGCTAATAAATGTTGTGATAAGGTGGGAATTTTTAGGCCATGTGATGCTAATCCGGGGAAGGAACTAACTCCATAATTTCGTTTTTGCTCAACTTCCCAACAAGTGTATAATTTTCTCCATCTGTTCTTTGCTTTCTTTTCTTTTTCACTTATTTTTGAGACAATGGCATTGGTGTACAAAAGCCGAAACCTTGGTGATTAGCCGTCCTCGGGTTTTTTTATTTTTCGAGGTGCATCCACACCGGGCACACATACCAAAGCTCGTTAGGACTATCGGTTTATTTGACTTTGGCAAGGCACAAACACCCGATTATGTGAATGGTGCCGAGTTACTCGTCATTTAAACCAACGTCCCCAAACCTATATTGTTTTTCAACACTTTTCACAACAAATTCAGCACTTCATTCACATCATTCATTCATCAACAACTTCACCCCATACTTTCTTTTCACACACATCAACACACTAGCATGCTCCTATTCCCGGATGGGTCAAAAAAGTCAAATTTTTCATCAATTGAGGTGCTCAAACAACATGATCAAGGTAAGAAGTAGAGAAAGATGAATTGCCTTAATCACTCCTAAATGATGTGCAAGAACTAGCATGTAATTTCGACTATCAATCCTCAATCCAATCAAGACAAGCATCATAATCACAAATCATTCATGGGATTCAAGATAAGTACTTCAAGTCCACATATGCATTCATCTATTCAACACATAAGGCCATCCATAGCCAATTCACAAGACAATCTCATCATAAGGGTCATTCCCAAGCTTAGAAGCACTAAAATTTTTAAAATTTTCTGATTTTTTTGGATTTTTTGAAATATGTATGTACAATGCAAGACATAATGAAACATGTGACAATATTAAACTATCCTAGATGCTTAATCATTCAAGTGATCATGAAACCCCCCCCCCCCCATACTTAGAAACACATTGTCCCCAATGTGGAAACTAAATAAAGAAGTGAAAGAGAGTTCTCACAATGTAAAGTTGGTGATGCTTTGGTATTTCGGTTCACATCGAATGATGATGGTGGATGATCGATCAAGGATGGTAGAGAACTCTTGATGTTCATTACGGTGTCGGAACCCGCGCTTGGCACCGCAAGCCGTCCAAGCTCCACGTCCGTTCCACCCATGCTTGATTGGAGATCATCACTTTCCTTGACAGAAGGAAAAAATCGGACCAACTACCCAGGAAAATCGGCCGATTTCTATGAAGAACAGTCCGATTTTCCTGGGTGCTTTCTTCCTCGTCCATGTGCTTGGATCTTGTACCTTCAACAGTTCCATGAGGTTTTCACATGACCTCCAACATCTCATCACACATGACAATCAACAAGATCTAGCACCCAAAAACACAAAAGAAAAACAAAGCACACCAAGGGCAAGATCAAACAAAAACAAGAAAAACGAAAGGGAAAAATATGTACCAATGGGTTGCCTCCCATTAAGCAATTCTTTAAGGTCATCAGCTTGACCAAATTCAGGAGCGTTTCACTCAAGGTGAAGTGGGCCAATCACTTCCACCGGGGCTTCCGGGATGTACTTCTTCAAACGGTGCCCATTCACCTTAAAATTACCACAATGATCTCCTCCTATCTCCACCGCTCCATGAGGAAAGATCTTCCTCACAACATAAGGACCCGTCCATCTTGAATTGAGCTTTCCGGGGAAGAGCCGCAGCCTCGAGTTGAAAAGAAGCACTAAGTCACCCTCACTCAACTCCTTTGGGATGAGGCGCTTGTCATGCCAACGCTTGGTTCTCTCCTTGTAGATCCGGGCATTTTCATAAGCATCCAACCGGATCTCCTCAAGGGCGTTTATATCTAGCAACCTCTTTTTACCGGCCTCCTTGAGGTCAAAATTCAGCCACCTTATGGCCCAATATGCCCTATGCTCCATCTCTACCGGAAGGTGGCAAGACTTGCTATAAACTAGCTTGTAGGGAGTGGTGTCAATCGGTGTCTTGAAAGCGGTTCTATAAGCCCACAAAGCATCATCGAGCTTCATAGCCCAATCCTTTCTTGTTCTAGAAACCGTCTTCTCAAGAGTTCCTTTTATCTCCCGGTTGGAGATCTCCACTTGGCCACTAGTTTGGGGATGGTAAGGTGTTGCCACCTTACAAGTCACCCATTACTTAGCCAAAAGTGTTCCAAAGTTCCTATTAGTGAAGTGCTTTCCTCCATCACTTATGATCACCCTCGGTGTCCCAAACCTAGGAAAGATCACTCGGTTGAAGAACCGCACCACAACCTTGGCATCATTTGTGGGAGAAGCGATTGATTCCACCCATCTCGATACATAGTCCACCACCAATAGGATGAAGAGGTTGCCACATGAAGAAGGGAATGGTCCCATGAAGTCCACACCCCAAACATCAAATATCTCCACCTCTTGTATGTTGTTCAAGGGCATCTCATGCCTCGTTGAGATGTTGCCCGTCCTTTGGCAAGCATCACATGCCACTACAAAATTCTGCACATCTCTAAATAAGTTAGGCCAATAAAAACCGGATTGCAATACCTTTGCACACGTCTTGTGTGAGCTAGCATGACCTACACATGGCAAGGAGTGACAATGGCAGATCACACTCTCCACCTCATCTTCCGGTATGCATCTCCTAAAGACTCCATCCGGCCCTCTTTTGAACAAAAGCGGTTCACTCCAATAGTAATGCCTCACATCTTTGAAGAACTTCTTCCTTTGGGCATATGATAAACCGGGTGGCACTTCCTCACACACAAGGTAGTTCACGATATCAGCATACCATGGTTCATTACCCCTAGACACTTGAAACAAGCATTCTTCCACCATTTGCAATTGCTCATCCCGGAATGAGTCATCAATCGGGATGTCGTCTCTCTCAAGCTCCAATAGTGGGAGTCTACTAAGGTGATCCGCCACTGAATTTTCGGACCCCTTCTTGTCCCGGATTTCCAAGTCAAACTCTTGAAGAAGAAGGATCCACCGAATGAGGCGAGGCTTGGCATCTTTCTTTGTGAGGAGGTAACGGATCACAGCATGATCCGTGTACACAATGACCTTTGCTCCAACAAGATATGACCGGAACTTCGCAAAGGCATACACCACCGCTAGCAACACCTTCTCGGTTGTGGCATAGTTAAGTTAGGCATCATCTAGCGTCTTGCTAGCATAATAGATGGCATGTGTACGCCCATCTTTCTTTTGTCCTAAAAGAGCCCCAACGGCCAAATCACTTGCATCACACATCACTTCAAATGGTAAGCTCCAATCCGGAGGTTGCATGATGGGGGCGGTGATCAAAGCATCCTTCAACCTACAAAAAGCCTCAAGGCAATCCTTGGAGAAAACAAACTCAATGTCTTTCATTAGTAGGTTAGTAAGAGGCTTAGAAATCTTAGAGAAATCTTTAATGAATCTCCGGTAAAAACCGGCATGCCCTAGAAAGCTCCTTACCCCTTTCACCGAGGTAGGTGGTGGCAACTTCTTATCGTCTCTATCTTAGCCCTATCAACCTCAATGCCACGGTTGGACACCAAGTGTCCCAACACAATGCCTTCACTTACCATGAAGTGGCATTTCTCCCAATTCAAGACTAGATTAGTCTCCTCACATCTTTTTAGCACTAGAGACAAGTTAGCTAAACAATCATGAAAGGAAGATCCATAAACAGAAAAATCATCCATAAACACTTCCATGATGTTTTCAATATACTCAGAAAAGATGGCCATCATACACCTTTGAAAGGTGGCGGGTGCATTACACAACCCAAATGGCATTCTCCTATATGAAAATGTACCCCCAAGGACATGCGAATGTAGTTTTCTCTTGGTCATCGGGGTGGATAGGGATTTGGAAGAATCCACTATAACCGTCTAAGTAACAAAAATGGGAATGTTGAGCTAATCTCTCTAGCATTTGGTCAATGAAAGGAAGAGGGAAGTGATCTTTCCTAGAGGCCACATTTAGTTTCCTATAGTCTATGCACATCCTCCATCCCGTAACCGTTCTAGTTGGAATTAGTTCATTATTCTCATTGGTTACTACGGTCATCCCACCCTTCTTAGGAACCACATGCATGGGACTAACTCACTTACTATCCGAGATTGGGAAAATGATTCCCGCATCTAGCAATTTAAGGATCTCTTTCTTCACTACCTCTTTCATGATTGGGTTTAGTCTTCTTTGAGGTTCAATTGAAGGTTTATGATTATCTTCCATCAAGATCTTATGCATGCACAAAGAAGGTTTAATGCCAACTAAATCATCAATGGTATAGCCTATTGCCTTTCTATGCAGTTTCAATTCAGTTAACAATTATTAAGCTCATCATCATTCAAAGATGCATTCACAATCACCGGATAAGTAGAATTTGAACCAAGGAAAGCATACTTTAAATGAGAAGGAAGAGGTTTTAGATCAAGTTTAGGAGGACCTTTTTCGGTTGGAGATGATCCATACAATGTAGGTTGAGATGATTCCAAAGCCATGGAAGCCTCACCTAAGTCCCTTGATGATTGCTCACAAACACTTGGATGATGCTCAAAAGACTCAGGAAAATCGACCCTCTGTGAAGAAAATCGGCCGATCTGGGGGTCGATTTCAGTTTCTGCATTTGCAAAATCAGATGGGAATTCAGGATATGTGCAAAAATCGGCCGATCTGGGCCCCCTCTGTCCGATTTTTCTATAGGTATTTCTCTCTTCCTCTAGTACATCAAATCCAACACTTGGTAGCTCATCCAATGCATTCAAGGCCTTGATCACTTCATTGCTACTCTCCTCAACTCCTTCCTCCATCAAACTCGAGCAAAGAACCTTCTCAAGTGGATCCTTGAGTAAGATTGAGCTTACAACCTCTCTAGACTCCTCTTCCTCAATAATGTTGAAGACATCTTCACCTAGGGCTGGCCCCTTCACCATTGTGGACAAATTAAACTTGATGTTCTCTTCTCCAATGTTGAAAGAGAGAATCCCATTTTTGCAATCCACCAAACATCCGGAAGTAGCTAGGAAAGGTCTCCCCAAGATGATAGGAACCGGATAGTCTGCCGAGATGTCCAAAACAACGAAGTCTATGGGCACATAAAACTTCCCTAGTTGCACCGGTATGTCTTCCAAGATTCCAACCGGGTGAGTGATTGAACGGTCCGCCATGTAAAGGGTCATATTGACCGGCTTTGGCTCTCCTAGCCCAACCTTGTTGCAAAGTGCAAGTGGGATGATGCTTACACTTGCCCCAAGATCACATAGGGCATCATACTTCACTTCTCCCACTCCAATTGGCACACAAAAGGATCCCGGATCTCTTAGCTTAGGAGGCATCTCCTCCTTCATAGTTTGAATCAACTCCGAGGACCTCTTTGTCATCCTCACTTCTCCATACTCCTCCAACTTCCCTTTGTTGGAGAGTATTTCCTTCAAGAATTTGCCATATGCCGGCATACCTAGAATAGCATCCATGAACGGAATGTTAATATGCAATTTAGACATAAGTTCAAGGAATTTACCAAAGTGTTTGGCCAAACGAGCTCTTGCTCGTGATTGTGGGAATGGTAGTGGTGGCTTGTATGGAGGTGGTGCCACATATGTTGGCTCATCATCCTTGCTCTTTCCTCTATCTTCTTGCAATGGCTCTTCTTCTATCACCACTTGCTTCCCTTTGTCATTTCCCTTAGGTAAGGGATCCTTCATGCTCAGCCCACTCCTTGTGTTAATATCCAACACTTGGCCTCTTGGGTTATCTTCGGTTCTTCCGGGAAGCTTTCCCGGATCTCTATGAGCTTCACCCGCCTTTTGGAACACTTGTGCTTCCAACACCTTTTGAGCTTTAGAAATAGAAGTCACCGCGCTCTCAAGACCACTCAATCTTCCAAGCAATTGCTCAAACATCATCTCGGTTCTATCCTCTGGAGGTTGAGTAAATCCGGGTGGAGGTTCTTGTGAAGCCTTTGGTGGTGGAGCTGCGATTGTGGAAGCGGGAGGCTTCAAGGCTCCATCCGAGTTAGAATCGGAAAACCAGGGATGGTTGTGGTTAGGCCAGTAATTATTGAATTGCCGGTTGTTGTTGAAGTTCCTTGGGCCTTGATAGTTATTGTAGTTTCCCCTTCCCATGTAGTTCACATCTTCCTCCTTGGAACACAAATTTGCTTGCACTTGCACTTGAGAGGTTGCTTGATTCTTCAAAGTTGTAGTGCACAACTCCCTCAAAGATTTCAACTCATTGTTGATTGCATCAAGTTTGAAGTTACTCATGCTGACTTCACTCACCTTATATGCTCCCGCTTTCCTCCCATCACTCTTCCTATGGGAGTACTTCTCAATCACCAAAGCTTGTTTCTCTACAAACTCCCAAGCTTTATCTACATTTTTTTCCATGAAAGTCCCACCGGAGAGAGATTGAAGCTTGAATTGACTATCTTCATCAAGTCCCTTGAAGTAGATCTCCAATAGCTCAATTTTCGGTATACCATGGTGTGGACAATCTAGGAGAAGGTCTTTGAACCTCTCCCAAGACTTGAATAGGCTTTCTCTATCCTTCATTACAAAGGCATTGATCTTCCCTCTTAGCTCGGTAGTCTTGGAAGGTGGGAAGAACTTTGTCAAGAACTCGGTTGTCATCTCCTCCCAAGTACTCACTCACCCTTGTGGAATAGATTGATACCAAGCCAAGGCTTTATCCTTAAGTGAGAAGGAAAAAGCCCTAAGCTTATGGTTGTTGCTCTCCAATCTAGGCGGTCTAAGAGTCTCCATCAAGATCTCATAATTCATCAAGTGTTGATGAGGAGACTCTCCCTCCATCCCTCCAAATTGATTGTGCCGGATCATTTGTAGAACTTGAGGGCGGAGCTCGTAATTATGGGTTGCGGGATCTCCTAAGTTCACACCCGGATGGTTTGCTCTTTGTGCCGGATCCATACGTCGCCCTAATGTTTGTGGCTGTTCAATAGCAATGGGCACAACCCGAATATTAACCCCCGGCTGCGGTTGTGGTGGTGGAGGTGGAGGTTCTTGAGGGTTAGGCTCTCTTCACACAAGAGCTTGCCTAATCTCTTCAATCTCCCTCCTAATTGCTTCTTGCCTCTCATTGGCAAGTCTCCTTTCATTCTGATAACACGATTTATGACTTAGGTTAAGGTAATCATTTAGATAGATTCATCACTCATTCATGCATGATTTAGCACAAATTCGCGACGTTTGCACTCAATTTGTGTATTTTGTCGAGATAGACATCTACACGGACTTGTGCGTTGCTTTGTAGGTATTTCGGGGGTCTTTTGGACATTAACCAATACATTAGAGGGCCAAGCCTCATGATGGTACACATCCAAGGCTAAGGAGGAGCATAAATGGAGCAACAAGGGACACAAAGACCACTATTGGTGCAAGCAATGAATCAACTCATGGCTAGACGATCATAGCACCTTTCTGCTGAAGAAAATCGGACCAACAAGCAGCTAAATCGGCCGATTTTCTCCTACTGGGTCGATTTTTGAGGCTTTGACAGCTTAAGCCACGTGTCCCACGATCTCTTGTCCGTCCTTGCTCTTGGTGGAGAATATAAGTGGTCCTGCAGGTGGTTGCCGAGCATCTCTCCTCTCCTACACTCTCATTCACAGCTCACCAATTTGGTAGAAAGTTTGGAGGAGAAGAAAAGCTCTCAAGGATTGAAGGAAGAAGAAGAACACCATTTTAGGAGATTCGTGAGGTTTTGAGTGATTTTAAGTGGCTTTTGTAGTCTTTGATTGAAGAACTTTAGCAAGGATTGTTAGGAACGTTTTGGATCTTCATTTAAGAGTTTGTAAGTCTTGCTACAACTTGGATTTTGCTGAGATTTATTGGTTTTGTTTCTCATCTTTCATTATTCATCTATGAACACCATGTATGCTTGTTTGATGATTTTGGATCTCGATATGCATATTATTGGCTAGTTTATTGTGATTCTAGAGTGATGGATTGATGATTATGGCTTGGGTGATGATAGGATGGACTTATATGTTAGTTTAGGATGATTTGTATGCACGAAACCCATCCTAGGAAGAAAAATCGGGTTGTTCATCATGAAGATCGGCCGATTTATATCAAGATCTACCCGATTTATTCTTCTGTTGCTTTCTAATTAATGAATCTGTATGATTGGGGTGTTAGGTTGTTAAATCCTAGTGTTTATTAAGCTTAATTTAGCTTAGGATCACCTAATGCTATCAATCTAAGTGAGGGAAGAGATCTACCCGATGATTTCCGACCTTAGATACCTAAGATGATGAATGCTAGGTAGTAGTGAGCTTCATAAGCCGCTATTGGATCGAGTGTGCTAGGATTAGTACTTGAGACTTCCCTATTCCGAGACTTACCCGGTGAGGAGAGGGTTGCACCCTTAAACAGTATCCGGTTTGTGTAGAACTCCCTATTTAACCACTTTGAGACCTACCTGGTAATAGGAGTTAGATGCGGGACTAGTGAAGTGAGAGACCTACCCGGTAATTGCTTCCATTAGTGAATCACTCTTCCCCAACACCGCAACTTGTCCTTAGAATCCCTAGAACCTTGAATCCTATGCCATAACCGAAAATCTTGACCTCTAGAATCTACTTTTCTCTCTTGATCATATACTTGTGCTTTGTGTTACTTGTTCGTTTGTTAGCTTGAGTTGTTAATTGTTTTATTATCTTGCTTGACTTGTGATCTTTGTTTGATCACCACAAAAACCAACCAAAAACATTGTGTTTTCCATTTTCTTTGTTCCTCATCTTATCTTAGCCTAGATTAACACTATCTTTGATCATTGTTTGACTCGATTTCACCTTATTCTTCGTGTTCGACCTCGGAATACTTACCTTTCTACAAACGTCCCGTACACTGCGGGTTCGCTAGGAGTTAGGATAAATATAACGAGTATAAATTTAAGACTTATTGCGTGCACATCACACGATCTTAGCGTAACAAGTTTTTGGCGCCGTTGCCGGGGACTAGGTCTAGATTGAGTCATTTTGTGATTGTTTATAGTGTAGGTCTTTCTTGTTGCTTTTGATCTCTCTTTGGTGTGTGTCTTTGCTTTTCAGGACATCATCTCTCTCTTTAGGTGTATGCGAAGATCTCGTGGCAAGGATTTAGCTCCATTCGATCCAAAACCAGAGAAAACCCTTCGATCTAGATCCAAGAACATCCGAAAAGAGAAAGAGATGGCCGGAAGAAACCTCCAAGCTGAGTTGTATGAAGCCTTAGAGCAAATAAGGCTAAGAGATGAGCTCTTGGAGGAAGAAAGGAGACTTGCCAATGAGAGGCAAGAGGAAACTAGGAGAGAGATTGAGGAGATTAGGCAAGCCCTTGTTCAAGGAGAGCTTAATCGCCGACAACCTCCACCTCCTCCACCACAACCGCAACCGGCGGCTAATGTTAGGGTTGTGCCCATTGCCATTGAAGAACCACAAACCCTAGGGAGACGTATGGATCCGGCACAAAGAGCACACCGACCGGGTGTGAACTTAGGAGATCCCGCTACCCACAACTATGAGCTCCGCCCTCAAGTTCTACAAATGATCCGGCATAATCAATTTGGAGGGATGGAAGGAGAGTCTCCTCATCAACACTTGATGAATTATGAGATCTTGATGGAGACTCTTAGACCGCCAAGATTGGAGAGCAACAACCATAAGCTTAGGGCTTTTTCTTTCTCTCTTAAGGATAAAGCCTTAGCTTGGTATCAATCTATTCCACAAGGGTGAGTTGGTACTTGGGAGGAGATGACAACCGAGTTTTTGACTAAGTTCTTCCCACCTTCCAAGACTACCGAATTAAGAGGGAAGATCAATGCCTTCGTGATGAAGGATAGAGAGAGTTTGTTCAAGTCTTGGGAGAGATTCAAAGATCTTCTCCTAGATTGTCCACACCATGGTATACCGAAAATTGAGCTATTGGAGATCTACTTCAAGGGACTTGATGAAGATAGCCAATTCAAGCTTCAATCCCTTTCCGGTGGGACTTTCATGGAGAAGCATGTGGATGATGCTTGGGAGTTTGTGGAGAAGCAAGCTCTAGTGATTGAGAAGTACTCCCATAGGAAGAGTGAAGGGAGAAAGGCGGGAGCATATGTGGTGAGTGAGGTCACCATGAGCAACTTCAAGCTTGACGCCATCAACAACGAGCTAACACTACTACAAAATTTGGTTTATATTCCATAACATATAATCCGGACGTGTAATATATGGATTATAAAATAAGAAATAGGATGAATAAATAAATATAATCCGGATTTAGTTATGATTCGGAATATAAACTTCGATAAAATATGTGATAAGCGGTACAAATACACCATAATATGAACACCCGGATTATTTGATAATCCAAATAGTCCGGTTTTGTGGAAACCGGATTATAAAGATATATGTAAAAAAAATTTCCAACCGGCTTATATCTTTAATGAGAATAGAGGTTAAGTGGTATAAAACACGCCCGGATTACTAAGATCTATAGATCTCAAAAAAAAATCCCGCTTTGCTTTTCCCTGCGCGCCCTAGCCCCTTTTTTCATCTATCTCTGTCGAAGAGTTAGGTTCTTTCGCTAGGGCTTAGAAAACTTCTATCAATTGTTGCTTGTTGCTTCAAGAATCTTAATCTAAGGTAATATTATCTCCATCTTTGCCCTTCCTGTGGTAATACATCCTTTCAAGTCTAAGCTAATTCCATACACATCTTTGTATGAGGTTTAGGTTTGAATTGCTTGATGGAAACCGAATGTGGACACTCTCCACACTGAAGAGGGTGGCGGATTGGTGCTTGAATTGGCCAATGAAGAATCATTATCAAATCAAAGGTAAAGTCTTCATATGCTATGAATTGGACAGATTGCATTTTTGTTTACCCTAGGCTTCTATCGTTTTCTATGTACGTTAATTGTACGCCTATCACTGCTTCTTGAACTGCTTCTTGAATTGTTCTTTGAAGAATCATCCTTTTTCCATCTATCGTTTTCTATGTATGCTAGTTTATTGTATGATGAGTGGAACAACTCTCTTCACCCTTTTGAGTGAAAAGATCCCTCACTCTTGCAATTTTAACTGTGTTTTTGTTTGGAACAAGTGAAGGTAGAATAGTTGCTGCTGGTTATAAACTATTTTTTAACTGTGTTTTTTCTGTGTTTTAGAACTTACATTAGTAATCTGTGCGCTAGAGACCCAGTAGGTGAAAGCTTAGGTTTACAATTATAATGATATAATACTGTTTTTTCTGGTTATTAACTGTGTTTTTTAACAAGTGAGCTGAATAGTTGCTGCTAAAGAATTACATTAGCATAGTTGTACTGTTAGAGGCCCGGTAGGTGAAAGCCTTTGCATACACTCACACAATTGGATGGATATGTGTAGAAACCTAAACTAGGTGCAAACAAATCCTTAGAATTTTGCTAACCAGTGAATAAAAACCTGAATTTGGAGATATGAAAATTACAGTGCACTTACATTTTTTGCTCAATTAATGTCCTTGTACCATGGATGATGTTTTTCATTTAGTTTGATAGAGGGACTATATTCACCCAAATCCCATAGTTTAGAGACTTCAATCAAACAATAATAATATAGAGTTTAAGAGTCTATCTGATTATTTTTATGCTGAGTGACTTAACCAAAAAAGCTTACAAAACTCCCTTATAACAATCTTCAAAGTTCAGTAACTATTGGTACATTTTAACCTCTCTAAATAATACAGCAAAAGTTCCAAATGAATCTTTTGAGATTACTCATTATACTACTGTTTAGTCTGGTTATTAACTATGTTTTTTAAAAAGTGAGGTGAACAGTTGTTGCTAAAGAATTACATTAGCATAGTTGTACAGTTAGAGGCCCGGTAGTTGAAAGCCTTTGCATACACTCACACAATTGGATGGATATGTGTAGAAACCTAAACTAGGTGCAAACAGATCCTTAGAATTTTGCTAACTAGTGAATAAAAACCCTGAATTTGGAGATATGTAAATTACAGTGCACTTACATTTTTTGCTCAATTAATTTCCTTGTACCATGGATGTTGTTGTTCATTTAGTTTGACAGAGGGAATATATTCACCCAAATCTCATAGTTTAGGGACTTCAATCAAACAATAATAATATAGAGTTTAAGAGGCCCAGTAGGTGAAATCTTAGGTTTTCAATTATAATGATATACTACTGTTTTTTTTGGTTATTAACTGTGTTTTTTAACAAATGAGTTGAATAGTTGCTGCTAAAGAATAACATTAGCATAGTTGTGTTGTTAGAGGCCCGGTAGGTGAAAGCCTTTGCATACACTCACACAATTGGATGGATATGTGTAGAAACCTAAACAAGGTGGAAACAAATCCTTATAATTTTGCTAACTAGTGAATAAAAACCTGAATTTGGAGATATGTAAATTACAAGTAAAAGTGGATTTGTACCAATTGGGATTAATGTAGTGAGTTGAAAGAGTGATGCATGCTTAACAATAACAAGTTGACAATAAAGGTTAACATGAGAGTTGAGCAACAAGGGTTAAGATATTGATATAGACTCATCCTAAAACCTATTCAATTCAAAAAAAAAAGTCTACTCGGTTTTCAAGTTAAGCCAGTGGGGATCACAGGATGGCAATTGGGTCAAGTCGGATGGATGACCCTAGCTATCTCCAATTGAATACAAATAATTGAAGTGGAAAGACATAAGTAGGAGTGCCTTCTGGTGACTTGCTGATGTTGTCCATTTATAAGTAGATATCACTTATCAATTGGTTTAGGTTTCAAAACAGACAATTAAAACAAGTAACATTTTATGGCAGTGACTTGCTATTGCTGACCATTTTATGGTGGTGTTTTGGGTTTTCTTTTATGTGACTTTGATGACTTGTTTTGTTTGGGAGAAAAAAGACTAATTAGTTATGTTTAATTAGAAGTGCTACTCTGTTGGTCTTAATTTTTTTGTTGTGAACCGGGATTGGTTGATTTTGCTCTACTGCTATTTTCTCTATCATGTATTTTGGGAAGCTACTTATAACTTTGTATGGGCATGACAACCATTCGGATCCGTAAATGGGTCATACAAATTGATTAAATTAGAATGATGCAGTTTTGTGATCGATTATCAAGTCAATATAGGAGTGTTTTTTACTTTGCGGGGCACTTGTGTTACTTCCGAGGTGGCCTATATTCTGTAAAGTCCACTTTGGTTTTGGTGTGACAGTCCAAATAAACTCCTGCCAAATGGTGAATACTAATATCACTTCCCACAACTAGACCACCTAATATAACATCTAAATTTATACTAGGTAGTTGCTTATGACTTTGGTTTTGGTGTGACAGTCCAAATAAACTCCTGCCAACAACAAGGAAGATTCTAGGGAATAAGTCGTCCACACCACCACAGACTTCTTCTCCACGTTTGGTGCAAGCACAACGGCGAGAACAACACAACATTCAGCTTCTATGGGCATGAATTTTGTTCACCCAACAATCCAGTCTGTACACCTTACCATTATGTGATATCTACTTATAAATGATAATATGTAACTTGATAGCTTCAATTGAATACAGACAATTAAAACAAGTAACAAGTATGGTTTGATTGTGAAGAAGAAAGTTAGTGCAGATGCTTAATTTAGCACCGTCATTTAGTAGTAGTAGTTATGGCATCAAACTAGTTGTGTCTTAGTATATCATATTTTATCACTTAATCCTAACTTATTACCTCAATTACACATCACTTAATCATAAGTTATTACATTACTAATTCATTTGATTCTCTGTTTAGTTCAGTTAAATCTTCAAGTAAATGAATACATATCACTTAATCATAACCAATTCCTATAATTATATTTTATAGAAAGGAAGAAAATATGAAGTATTAAAAAGAAAACTACAATTGTAAATGACTTGAAATCATTAGTCTCCTGCAACATATGATTGCTTGTTTCCTTTATTGCTCACAACAGTTGATGTGTAATTCCTTGGGTATCATTAGAGTACGTGATTTTACATGCTACTATTGATTGCTTGTTTCCTTTATTGCATGATTTCTTGTTTCCTTTATTGCTCACAACAGTTGCATTTTAATTTAATTTTTGTGACTATATCGAGCTTTCTTGTATGTAGCTAATCGTGAAGACTGAAAGTGGTGTAATTTAGATAATGTTTGTTGTTACTTACTAATAAACAAATATTATAGTGGTATAGTATTGCATGACATCTCAAGTAACATCTATGCATCACATTTCTTATGTTTTATCTCAACAGGAATTTTGACAAGTATTTATGCTTAATTTTCTTCGCATACAGTGCTTATGACATCTATATTTTTAAGTTTGCTCTTTTATAGTTTGTCTCCATGTGACGTGTTATATACCTTTGTTTATTGCAGTGTTCAAAATTTTCTGCCAAGTGGTCTTTTGCGATGGCAAAATTTTGCTTACGAGGTCCTTTAGAAGAATCAGAGTACCTTGAACGACTCATATTAGTAATTGTCTTTTGAATCTTGTAACTCATAGACTAAGTTTCTCTAGTTACGTTTGGAGTATGATTTAAAGTTTAGCAATGGCTGTAAACATGTTTTCATGGCACGTTTTAGTTTATGACAATTAATGAGCAGGTTTATTATGTTTTGGTATAATTCAAATGTTTGAAAAATCAATTATTGGATTTAAATCAAATGTTACAGGTGGTATATTCGAAAAATAGAATGAAATATATAAAAAAAAAGAGAGAAAATAATCCGGATATATGTTGGCGGCGTATAAAGTCAAAATTATAATAATCCGGTTGTAAGTATCCGGTGTATATTAACCTCACCCAATGACGCCACCACTAAACTTCTTAATCCGTTTATCTTAATCCGGATTATAAAAAAGGAATATTCCGGTGTTTTACACAACTATACAATCCGGATGTTCATCCGGATTATATAGTTTCATATAATCCGGATATTTGATCACTTATATAATCCGGATGTTCTACATCCGGATTATATGTAGTCAAATATCCGGATTATAAATGTCAAATAATCCGGGCAAACAAACAATCCAAAACAGGGGCAAAATGAACCTAGCAAATACACCGGTGCTTGGCAAAAACACGCCCGG
Source organism: Fagopyrum homotropicum (assembly GCA_033239125.1). Taxonomy (NCBI): domain Eukaryota; kingdom Viridiplantae; phylum Streptophyta; class Magnoliopsida; order Caryophyllales; family Polygonaceae; genus Fagopyrum; species Fagopyrum homotropicum. The sequence continues at coordinate 58,327,199 of BSWB01000007.1, read as the reverse complement.
ATTATAAAACCTGTGGGCAAATACACCCCTAACCTTTAATCCGGTGCAGGTCCGGATAATAAACCCTCAACTAACCGGATTATAAAGTCCTTATTGTAGTAGTGTAAAATCCTTGAGGGAGTTGTGTGCTACAACCTTGAAGAACCAAGCAACCCCTCAAGTGCTTCCACAAGCTAACTTGTCTTCCAAGGAGGAGGATGTGAACTATATGGGAAGGGGCAACTACAACAACTACCAAGGCCCAAGGAACTTCAACAACAACCGGCAATTCAACAATTACCGGCCCAACCATAACCATCCCGGGTTTTCTTACTCTCACCCGGATGGAACCTTGAACCCTCCCGCTTCCACAAGCACAACTCCACCACCAAAGGCTTCACAAGAACCTCCACCCGGATTAACTCAACCTCCAAAGGATAGAACCGAAATGATGTTTGAGCAATTGCTTGGAAGGTTGAGTGGCCTTGAGAGCACGGTGACTTCAATTTCTAAAGCTCAAAAAGTGCTGGAAGCACAAGTGTTCCAAAAAGCGGGTGAAGCACATAGAGATCCGGGAAAGCTTCCCGGAAGAACCGAAGAAAACCCAAGAGGCCAAGTGTTGGCTATTACAACGAGAAGTGGGTTAAGCATGAAGGATCCTTTGCCCAAGGAGAATGCTAAAGGGAAGCAAGTGGTGAATGAAGAAGAGACTTTGCAAGGAGATGGAGGCAAGAGCAAAGATGTAGAGCCAACCTATGTGGCACCGCCTCCATACAAGCCACCACTACCGTTCCCTCAATCACGAGCAAGAGCTCGCTTGGACAATCATTTTGGTAAGTTCCTTGAACTAATGTCTAAATTGCATATTAATATTCCGTTCATGGATGCTATTTTAGGGATGCCGGCATATGGCAAGTTCTTGAAGGAAATACACTCCAACAAAAGGAAGTTGGAGGAGTATGGGGAGATAAGAATGACAAAGAGATCCTCGGAGTTGATTCAAACGATGAAGGAGGAGATGCCTCCTAAGCTAAGGGATCCGGGATCCTTTTGTGTGCCAATCGGAGTAGGAGAAGTGAAGTATGACACCCTATGTGATCTTGGGGCAAGTGTAAGCATCATCCCGCTTGCACTTTGCAACAAGGTTGGGCTAGGAGAGCCAAAGCCGGTCAAGATGACCCTTTATATGGCGGACCGCTCAATCACTCATCTGGTTGGAATCTTAGAAGACATCCCGGTGCAATTAGGGAAGTTCTATGTGCCCATAGACTTCGTTATTTTGGATATCCCGGCAGACTATCCGGTTCCTATCATCTTGGGGAGACCTTTCCTAGCTACTTCCGGATGTCTAGTGGATTGCAAGAATGGGACTCTCTCCTTCAACATCGGAGAGGAGAACATCAAGTTCAAGCTGTCCACAATGATGAAAGGGCCAACCCTTGATGAGGATATATTCAACATAGTTGAAGAAGAGGAGTCTAGAGAGGTTGTGAGCTCAATCTTGCTCAAGGATCTGCTAGAGAGAGTTCTTAGCTCAAGCTTGATGGAAGAAGGAATTGAGGAGAGTAGCAATGAAGTGATCAAGGCCTTGAATGCATTGGACGAGCAAACAAGTGTTGCGTTTGAAGTGCTAGAAGAAGAGAAAAACAACTAGAAAAATCGGCCTGCCTGGGAAAAATCGGCCGATTTTTCTCCTTGTGCTGCAATTTCACCCAGATCTGCCAAAACAGAAACTCAGATCGACCCACCCTCAGATAAATCGACCGATTTTCTTCCCGGGTCGATTTTCCTGAGTCTTTTCAGCACCAACCACTTGAATATGAGCAATCATCAAGGGACATCAAGGAGGCTTCCATGGCTTTGCAATCATCTCAACCTACATTGTATGGATCGTCTCCAACCGAAAAAGGTCCTCCTCAACTTGATCTTAAACCTCTTCCTTCTCACTTAAACTATGCTTTCCTTGGTTCAAATTCTACTTATCCAGTGATTGTGAATGCATCTTTGAATGATGATGAGCTTAATAGATTGTTGAATGAATTGAAACTGCATAGAAAGGCAATAGGATACACCATTGATGATCTTGTTGGCATCAAGCCCTCTTTGTGCATGCATAGGATAATGATGGAAGATAATCATAAACCCTCTATTGAACATCAAAGAAGGTTAAATCCTATAATGAAAGAGGTAGTCAAAAAGGAAATCATTAAGTTGCTAGATGCGGGAATTATCTACCCTATCTCGGATAGTAAGTGGGTTAGTCCCGTTCATGTAGTACCTAAGAAGGGTGGGATGAGCGTAGTAACCAATGAGAACAATGAATTAATCCCCACTAGAACGGTTACGGGATGGAGGATGTGTATTGATTATAGAAAGCTTAACATGGCCTCTAGGAAAGATCACTTCCCTCTCCCTTTCATTGACCAAATGCTAGAGAGGTTAGCTCAACACTCTCATTTTTGCTACTTAGATGGTTATAGCGGATTCTTCCAAATCCCTATCCACCCCGATGACCAAGAGAAAACAACCTTTACATATCCATGGGGTACTTTTGCATATAGGAGGATGCCATTTGGGTTGTGTAATGCACCCGCCACCTTCCAAAGGTGTATGATAGCTATCTTTTCGGAATACATAGAAAATATCATGGAAGTTTTCATGGATGATTTCTCTGTTTATGGTTCTTCCTTTGATAATTGCTTGGCTAACTTGTCATTAGTATTGCAAAGATGTGAGGAGACAAATCTTGTCTTAAATTGGGAAAAATGCCACTTCATGGTAAGTGAAGGTATCGTGTTAGGACACTTGGTGTCTAACCGTGGCATTGAGGTTGATAGGGCCAAGATTGAAACGATAGATAAGTTGCCACCACCTACCTCGGTGAAAGGGGTAAGGAGTTTCTTAGGGCATGCCGGTTTTTACCGGAGGTTCATTCAAGACTTCTCTAAAATTTCTAAGCCCCTTACTAACCTACTAATGAAGGATGTTGAATTTGTTTTCTCCAAAGATTGCCTTGAGGCTTTTTGTAGGTTGAAGAATGCTTTGATCTCCGCACCTATCATGCAACCTCCGGATTGGAGTTTACCATTTGAGATCATGTGTGATACAAGCGATGTAGCCGTTGGGGCTGTTTTGGGGCAAAGGAAAGATGGGCGAACTCATGCCATTTATTATGCTAGCAAGACGCTAGATAATGCCCAACTCAACTATGCCAGAACCGAGAAAGAGTTGCTAGCGGTAGTGTATGCCTTTGAGAAGTTTCGGTCATACCTTGTTGGAGCGAAGGTCATTGTTTATACGGATCATGCTGCGATCCGTTATCTCCTTACCAAGAAGGATGCAAAGCCTAGGTTGATTCGGTGGATCCTCCTTCTTCAAGAGTTCGATTTGGAAATCCGGGACAAGAAGGGATCCGAGAACTCCGTGGCGGATCACCTTAGTAGACTACCTCCTTTAGAGATTGAGAGAGATGACATCCCGATTGATGGCTCATTCCGGGATGAGCAATTGCAAATGGTGGAGGAATGCTTGTTCCAAGTGTCTAGGGGAAGTGAGCCATGGTATGCCGACATTGTGAACTACTTAGTGTGTGAGGAAGTGCCTCCCGGATTGACATATGCCCAAAAAAGAAGTTCTTCAAGGATGTGAGGCACTACTATTGGAGTGAGCCACTTTTGTTCAAAAGAGGGCCGGATGGAATGTTTAGGAGATGCATACCGGAAGATGAGGTGGAGAGTGTGATCCGCCATTGCCATTCCTTGCCATGTGGAGGGCATGCTAGCGCACACAAGACATGTGCTAAAGTGTTGCAATCGGGCTTCTTTTGGCCAAGCTTGTTCAAGGATGTGCAAAGCTTTGTGGTAGCTTGTGATGCTTGCCAAAGGACGGGCAACATCTCAAGGAGACATGAGATGCCCTTGAACAACATACAAGAGGTAGAGATATTTGATGTATGGGATGTGGACTTCATGGGACCATTCCCTTCTTCATGTGGCAACCTCTACATCCTATTGGCGGTTGACTATGTTTCAAGATGGGTGGAGGCAATCGCCTCTCCTACTAATGACGCCAAGGTTGTGGTGCGGTTCTTCAACCGAGTGATCTTCCCTAGGTTTGGAACACCAAGGGTGATCATAAGTGATGGAGGGAAGCACTTCACCAATAGGAACTTTGGGGCACTTTTGGCTAAGTATGGGGTGACTCATAAGGTGGCAACACCTTACCATCCCCAAACTAGTGGCCAAGTGGAGATCTCTAACCGGGAGGTAAAGGGAATTCTCAAGAAGACGGTCTCAAGAACGAGAAAGGATTGGGCGATGAAGCTCGATGATGCCTTGTGGGCATATAGGACCGCTTTCAAGACACCAATTGGCACCACTCCTTACAAGTTGGTCTATGGCAAGTCTTGCCACCTTCCGATAGAGATGGAGCATAGAGCTTATTGGGCCATTAAGTGGCTAAATTTTGACCTCAAGGAGGCGGGAGAGAAGCGGTTGCTAGACATGAACGCCCTTGAGGAGATCTGGTTGGATGCTTATGAGAATACCCGGATCTACAAGGAGCGGACCAAAAGGTGGCATGACAAGCGCCTCCTTCCCAAGGAATTGAATGAAGGCGACTTGGTGCTTCTTTTTAACTCGATGCTGCGGCTTTTCCCCGGAAAGCTCAAATCAAGATGGACCGGGCCATATGTGGTGAAGAAAGTTTTTCCTCATGGAGCGGTGGAGATAGGAGGAGATCATTGTGGTGACTTCAAGGTGAATGGGCATAGATTGAAGAAGTACATCCCGGAATCCCCGGTGGAAGTGATTGCCCCACTTCACCTTGATTGAAACGCTCCTGAATTTGGTCAAGCTAATGACCTTAAAGAAGCGCTTAATGGGAGGCAACCCATTGGTACATATTTTTCCCTTTCTTTTTCTTGCTTTTGTTTAATCTCACTCTTGGTGTGCTTTGTTTTTCTTTTGTGTTTTTGGGTGCTAGATCTTGTTGATTGTCATGAGTTACGAGATGTTGGAGGTCATGTGAAAGCCTCATGGACCAGTTGAAAGTACAAGATCCGAGCACATGGACGAGGAGGAAATCACCCAGAAAAATCGGCCTGTTCTTCATCTAGATCGGCCGATTTTCCTGGGCTATGGGGCGATTTTTCCTCTGTATAAAGGAAAGTGATGATCTCCAATCAAGCATGGGTGGAGCGGACGAGGAACTTGGACGGCTTACGGTGCCAAGCGCGGGTTCCGATGCCATAACGAACATCAAGAGCTCTCTACCATCTTTGATCGATCATCCACCATCATCATCCAATGTGAACCGAAATACCAAAGCATCACCAATTTTACATTGTGAGGACTCTCTTTCACTTCTTTATTTAGTTTACACATTAGGGACAATGTGTTTCTAAGTATGGGGTGGGGTTTTCATGATCACTTGCATGATTAGCATCTAGGATAGTTTAATATTGTCACATGTTTCATTATGTCTTGCATTGTACATACATATTTCGAAAAATCCAAAAAAATTCAGAAAATTTTAAAAAATTTTAGTGCTTCTAAAGCTTGGATATGACCCTAATGATGAACCTTGTCTTGTGGATTGGCTATTGATGACCTTATGTGTTAAATTGATGAATGTATATGTGGACTTGAAGTACTTCTCTTGAATACCATGAATGATTTGTGATCATGAATGTTTGCCTTGATTGAATTGAGTATTGAAAGTCGAAATTGCATGCTAGTTCTTGCACATCAATTAGGAGTGATTAATGCAATTCATTTTCCTCTACTTCTCATCTTGATCATGTTGCTTGAGCACCTCAATTGAGATAAATTTGACCTCTTTTGACCCATCCGGGAATAGGAGCATGCTAGTGTGTTGATTTGTGTGAAAAGCAAGTGTGGGGTGAAGTTGTTGATGAAAAGAATGTCATGCATAAAATGCTGAATTTGTTGTGAAAGTGTAGCCAAAAATATAGGCTTGGGGACATTGGCTTAAATGACAAGTAACTCGGTACACTTCACATAATCGGGTGTTGGTGCCTTGCCAAAGTCAAATAAACCAATAGTCCTAACGAGCTTTGGTATGTGTGCCCGGTGTGGATGCATCTCGAAAAATAGAAAAAGCCCGAGAATGGATAATCACCAAGGTTTCGGCTTTTGCACACCAATGCCATTGTCTCAAAAATAAAAGAAAGAAAAGAAAATGAAGAAAAATATACACTTGAGGGAAGTTGATAAGAAAATTTGAAGTTGTGTTGTTTAGTTCCTTTCCCGGATTAGCATCACATAGCCTAGAAAATTCCCACCTAATCACAACGTTTCTTGGCCTTCTATTTTACAAGTCCTTTTGACCTACTTGCATGTGTGTAAGACTAAGTGATTTAGATTGGATATGCTCATGATCATCTTGACTTCTTCGTCTTTACATTTCATTGCATGCTATCAAGTTAAGTGTAATTGTCTTTCCATGCTTTCATTTATTTGATACATAATTGCTTGTCCATTGCCATGAAACATGACTATGAAGGCGATCCAATATTAGAAGCACAAACCGAAAAAGATTTTGCCATTTTTCTGCATACATAAATCATGTCATCTCTTAGTCTATAGTTGGGAATTTGCTCGGGGACGAGCAAACCTTAAGTATGGGGTATTTTGGGGTTTTCATGATCACTTGCATGATTAGCATCTAGGATAGTTTAATATTGTCACATGTTTCATTATGTCTTGCATTGTACATACATATTTCAAAAAATCCAAAAAAATTCAGAAAATTTTAAAAAATTTTAGTGCTTCTAAAGCTTGGATATGACCCTAATGATGAACCTTGTCTTGTGGATTGACTATTGATGACCTTATGTGTTAAATTGATGAATGTATATGTGGACTTGAAGTACTTCTCTTGAATACCATGAATGATTTGTGATCATGAATGTTTGCCTTGATTGAATTGAGTATTGAAAGTCGAAATTGCATGCTAGTTCTTGCACATCAATTAGGAGTGATTAATGCAATTCATTTTCCTCTACTTCTCATCTTGATCATGTTGCTTGAGCACCTCAATTGAGATAAATTTGACCTCTTTTGACCCATCCGGGAATAGGAGCATGCTAGTGTGTTGATTTGTGTGAAAAGCAAGTGTGGGGTGAAGTTGTTGATGAAAAGAATGTCATGCATAAAATGCTGAATTTGTTGTGAAAGTGTAGCCAAAAATATAGGTTTGGGGACATTGGCTTAAATGACAAGTAACTCGGTACACTTCACATAATCGGGTGTTGGTGCCTTGCCAAAGTCAAATAAACCAATAGTCCTAACGAGCTTTGGTATGTGTGCCCGGTGTGGATGCATCTCGAAAAATAGAAAAATCCCGAGAATGGCTAATCACCAAGGTTTCGGCTTTTGCACACCAATGCCATTGTCTCAAAAATAAAAGAAAGAAAAGAAAATGAAGAAAAATATACACTTGAGGGAAGTTGATAAGAAAATTTGAAGTTGTGTTGTTTAGTTCCTTTCCCGGATTAGCATCACATAGCCTAGAAAATTCCCACCTAATCACAACGTTTCTTGACCTTCTATTTTACAAGTCCTTTTGACCTACTTGCATGTGTGTAAGACTAAGTGATTTAGATTGGATATGCTCATGATCATCTTGACTTCTTTGTCTTTACATTTCATTGCATGCTATCAAGTTAAGTGTAATTGTCTTTCCATGCTTTCATTTATTTGATACATAATTGCTTGTCCATTGCCATGAAACATGACTATGAAGGCGATCCAATATTAGAAGCACAAACCCAATAAGATTTTGCCATTTTTCTGCATACATAAATCATGTCATCTCTTAGTCTATAGTTGGAAATTTGCTCGGGGACGAGCAAACCTTAAGTATGGGGTATTTTTGATAACACGATTTATGACTTAGGTTTAGGTAATCATTTAGATAGATTCATCACTCATTCATGCATGATTTAGCACAAATTCGCGACGTTTGCACTCAATTCGCGCATTTTGTCGAGATAGACGTCTACACGGACTTGTGCGTTGCTTTGTAGGTATTTCAGGGGTCTTTTGGACATTAACCGATACATTAGAGGGCCAAGCCTCATGATGGTACACATCCAAGGCTAAGGAGGAGCATAAATGGAGCAACAAGGGACACAAAGACCACTATTGGTGCAAGCAATGAATCAACTCATGGCTAGACGATCATAGCACCTTTCTGCTGAAGAAAATCGGACCAACAAGCAGCTAAATCGGCCGATTTTCTCCTATTGGGTCGATTTTTGAGGCTTTGACAGCTTAAGCCACGTGTCCCACGATCTCTTGTCCGTCTTTGCTCTTGGTGGAGAATATAAGTGGTCCTGCAGGTGGTTGCCGAGCATCTCTCCTCTCCCACACTCTCATTCACAGCTCACCAATTTGGTAGAAAGTTTGGAGGAGAAGAAAAGCTCTCAAGGATTGAAGGAAGAAGAAGAACACCATTTTAGGAGATTCGTGAGGTTTTGAGTGATTTTAAGTGGCTTTTGTAGTCTTTGATTGAAGAACTTTAGCAAGGATTGTTAGGAACGTTTTGGATCTTCATTTAAGAGTTTGTAAGTCTTGCTACAACTTGGATTTTGCTGAGATTTATTGGTTTTGTTTCTCATCTTTCATTATTCATCTATGAACACCATGTATGCTTGTTTGATGATTTTGGATCTCGATATGCATATTATTGGCTAGTTTATTGTGATTCTAGAGTGATGGATTGATGATTATGGCTTGGGTGATGATAGGATGGACTTATATGTTAGTTTAGGATGATTTGTATGCACGAAACCCATCCCAGGAAGAAAAATCGGGCTGTTCATCATGAAGATCAGCCGATTTATATCAAGATCTACCCGATTTATTCTTCTGTTGCTTTCTAATTAATGAATCTGTATGATTGGGGTGTTAGGTTGTTAAATCCTAGTGTTTATTAAGCCTAATTTAGCTTAGGATCACCTAATGCTATCAATCTAAGTGAGGGAAGAGATCTACCCGATGATTTCCGACCTTAGATACCTAAGATGATGAATGCTAGGTAGTAGTGAGCTTCATAAGCCGCTATTGGATCGAGTGTGCTAGGATTAGTACTTGAGACTTCCCTATTCCGAGACTTACCCGGTGAGGAGAGGGTTGCACCCTCAAGTAGTATCCGGTTTGTGTAGAACTCCCTATTTAACCACCTTGAGACCTACCCGGTAATAGGAGTTAGATGCGGGACTAGTGAAGTGAGAGACCTACCCGGTAATTGCTTCCATTAGTGAATCACTCTTCCCCAACACCGCAACTTGTCCTTAGAATCCCTAGAACCATGAATCCTATGCCATAACCGGAAATCTTGACCTCTAGAATCTACTTTTCTCTCTTGATCATATACTTGTGCTTTGTGTTACTTGTTCGTTTGTTAGCTTGAGTTGTTAATTGTTTTATTATCTTGCTTGACTTGTGATCTTTGTTTGATCACCACAAAAACCAACCAAAAACATTGTGTTTTCCATTTTCTTTGTTCCTCATCTTATCTTAGCCTAGATTCACACTATCTTTGATCATTGTTTGACTCGATTTCACCTTAGTCTTCGTGTTCGACCTCGGAATACTTACCTTTCTACAAACGTCCCGTACACTGCGGGTTCGCTAGGAGTTAGGATAAATATAACGAGTATAAATTTAAGACTTATTGCGTGCACATCACACGATCTTAGCGTAACACATTCTCCAAAGCTTCATCCCTTATCCTAATTTGCTCTAAAGCCTCATCTAACTCAGCTTGGAGATCTCTTCCGGCCATCTCTTTCCCCTTCCTAATGCTCTTGGATCTAGATCTAAGGATTTTCTCCGGTTCGGGATCGAAGGGAGCTAAATCCTTGCCACAAGATCTTCGCATACACCTAAAGAGTGAGAGATGTCATGAAAATCAAAGACACAAAACAAACGAGATCAAAAGCAACAAGAAAGACCTACACTATAAACAATCACAAAAAGACTCAATCTAGACCTAGTCCCCGACAACGGCGCCAAAAACTTGTTACGCTAAGATTGTGTAGCACAAAAGTCTTACAATTTATAAACTCGATATAATTTCCTAACTCCTAGCGAACCCACAGTGTATGGGTCGTTTTGTAGCAAGGATAGTATTCCGAGGTCGAACACGAAGACTAAGGTGAAATCGAATCAACAAGTGACCATAGATAGTGTGAATCTAGTCTAAGAAAATAGAAAGAAATAAAGAAATGAAAATCATGATATTTTTGGTTGGTTTTTGTGGTGATCAAGCAAAGATCACAAATCAAGTAAGATAATCAATCAAACTAACAACTCAAGCTAGCAAAACAAACAAGTAACACAAACACGAGATATGTGATCAAAGAGAGAAGGGTGGATTCTAGAGGTCAAGTTTTCCGGTTATGGCATTGGACTCAAGCTCCTAAAGATCCTAAGCATAAAGTTGCGGTGTTGGGAAAGGGTGTTTCTCTAGTGGAAGCAATTACCGGGTAAGTCTCTCGCTTCACTAATCCCGCATCAAACTCCTATTACCGGGTAGGTCTCAAGGGGTTAAAGTAGGGAATTCTACACAAACCGGACTCTACTTAAGGGGCAACCCTCTCCTTACCGGGTATGTCTCGGAAAAGGGAAGTCTCAAGCAATAATCCTAGCACACTCCATCCAATAGCGGCTTGTGAGGCTCACTACTACCTAGAGTTCATCATCTTTGGTATCTAAGATCGGAAATCACCGGGTAGGTCTCTTCCCTCACTTAGGTTGCTAGCATTAGGTGATCCTAAGCTAAATTATTCTTAATAAACACTAGGATTCCAACAACCTATCATCCTAACCTACAGATTCATCAATTAAAGAGCAATAGAGAGAAAAATCGGGTGGATCATAGCTAAATCGGACGATTTGCCTGAAGAACAGGTCGATTTTTCTTCCTGGGTTAGGTTTTGTGCATACGAATCATCCTAAGCTAACATATAAGTCCATTCTATCATCACCCAAGCTATAACCATCAATCCATCACTCCAGAATCACAATAAACTAGCCAATAACATGCATTTCAAGATCCAAAATCATCACACAAGCATACATGGTTTTCATAGATGGATGATGAAAGATAAGCAAGTAAAAACAATGAATCTCAGCTGAATCTAAGTTTTAGCAAGACTTACAACTCTTCAAAAGAAGTTCCAAAACGTTCCTAACAATCCTTCCAATAGTACTTCAATCAAAGACTCCAAAAATCACTCAAAATCACTCAAAAACTCACTATCACTCTAAGTTTGGTGTTCTTCTTCTTCCCCGAAATTGAGAGAGTTTTTCTTCTTCTCCAAGTCTATCCTCCAATAGGAATGAGGTGTGTGTCAGAGAATATGGGAGAGGGATCTCCCAACAACAGCTTGCAGGACAACTTATATTCTCCACCAAGAGCAAGGCCGGACAAAGAGATCGTGGGACACGTGGCTTAAGCTGTCAAAGGCCAAAAAATCGACCCAGTCAAATAAATCGGCCGATTTTCCTGAGTGTTGGTCCGATTTTCTTCAACAGAGACTTGTTATGATCATCTAGCCATGAGTTGCTCCATTACTTGCACCAATAAGGGTCCTTGTGTCCTTCATTGCTCCAATTAGGTTCCTTCAAAGCCTTGGATGTGTACCACCATGAGGCTTGACCCTCGAATGTATCAATTAATGTGCAAAAGATTCCCGAAATACCTACAAAACCGACAAAAGTTCGTGTAGACGTCTTTTCCAGAAATATGCACGAAATGAGTGTAAACGTCGTGAACTATTGCCAAACCGTGCATGAATAACGGGAAAAACTATCTAAATGTATGCCTATACTAACGTCATAAATCACGTTATCAAAGATCATTTTGAAACTGAGACTATACAACAATTCCAACAATTGCCTACTCTCGAGGCGTCTTCTTATTCAAGGCATCAGTGACCACATTCTCCTTGCCAAAATGGTACAAATCTCAAGGTCAGCGTCCTTGATCAACTCAAACCATCGACACTGGTAGTTATTCAACCTTTATTGCATAAAAATATGCTGCAACCTCCTATGATCTGTGAAACTCTGACACGAAATGTCGCACAGGTATTATCTTCAAATCTTGGAACTTGAACTACCACCATTAACTCGAAATCATGAGTCGGACAATTCTCCTCATACGTTCTCAGCACCGTAGTCACATTTAGGGAGCATAGCACACTGGCTTTTATCCCTCGGATTCTGCAAAACCGTCATCAAATAACCGGTACGTTCCTCTCCGTTGTGAGAGTACTCCAAATGTCATCAATAAGGTCTACCACAACTGATCAAGGAAGTAGATGAAGACACTTTTCTTCAGCTCCTATAACGACTACTAGGACGTTCCTCAACTCAGATGACAGAACTACAACTCGTAGTGTCCATAACGGGTATGGAATGTTGTCCTATGCCCACGCTGCTCTCTCATCCTTAGCTGATGATATCCTAAGCATACGGAAATCTTAAAAACACAATTGTTTCTCTTAGTTGATCCAACAAGTCGTCCATACGTAGCAATGAACATGCTAAGGCGAACGGAGCCCGTCTCAAACCGCTCTTCAAATTGCTTCTTCAATTTCTAACAACTCAACAAGCCATATACCTCATAGGCCTTCTCCCAACCAGTCTCGTACCATTCTTTAACGCAATATCAATGTCCTCATTCCGCTGAGGCGATAGATTAGACGGTTCAGTAACACGTCTATAAGATCATATAGCACTGGAATACTCTTCAGCGTGAAACTATCTCTTTCCTTCATGGCACAACATTAAAAAGAAAAAAAAACATCACCCTTTGGTGTTATCAACCTTGCGGCTCATACGGTACTAAAGACAACTCACCTCCTCAAAGGTCATAACCTCGGAAAACCTCTAATTAGTCGATCTCAGTAGAGACTATAATAGTCCTCCTACTGCTATCTAAACCAACATGATATCTATTCGTCCACCACACACATAAAGACCTTCTCATGCACCTAAGGCATGACAAAGAAGTCTTCAAGCCATACACAAGTCCCTGAACAAAGGGAACAACCATATATCTCGCAGGTACCTAAGACTCGTAACTCGTAATCCTATAAAGGAAGATCTATCTTCTATTGTATCCACAGTTAACTATTAACACATGCATCGAAAGACAAGAGGTGCATAACACTCACAACAAACAAAACTCCACTAGGTAAACCATTAACAAGAATGGTACCTATAACAGCTAATGCCCGAAGCTCGACTGCATATTATTACTCAATCTCATACCTATACTCCTCAGGTATCACTGAGGTCAACGTTGATAACACAATTTATGACTTAGGTTTAGGTAGTCATTTAAATAGATTTCTCACTCATTCATGCATGGTTTAGCACTAGTTCACGACGTTTACACTCAATTTACGTATTTTGTCGAGATAGACGTCTACACGGACTTTTGCATTGCTTTGTAGGTATTTTGGGAGATTTAGGAGCTTAATCGATACGTTTGAGGATCGTTCATCAAGATGACACACCCTCGGACTCATTAGGATGCAAGCTAGAGGCTAAGGAGGACTCATGGAACCTTGTCAACACAAGCCATGCACCAAATCGAAGCTTAATGAACCAAGGTAACGTCGAAACACCAAACCACGGTCACTGGAGGGTCCACGGCCGTGGAATCAACCGTGGTTTTTGCCAGACGGTTGTGACAGCTGTGCCACGATCTCATGGCCAGCTCTTGCAAAGTTGTAGTATAAAAGTGGTCCTGCAAGGCTGAGAGAAGCATCTTCCATTCCACCATCCAATTCCACATTCTCTCCCACTCTCTCAACAAGAAGATTCTCTAAGGACCAGAGCCACCATTGAAGGAGGAGAAGAGCTCCATTGGGGAAGAGGAGAAGAACACACCATTTCTAGGACTTGATAGGTTTTGTAGTGAAGGATTTCGGAATCAATTTCTAGAGTTGTAAGAATCGTTTAAACCTTCTTTTGGAAGAGTTGTGAGTATTTCTAATCTTAATTTCAGCTTGGTTTGTTTGATTCACTTGTTCATCTCTTTCTCTTCATTATCTTGCAAATGGAAGCCATGATTTTATGCTTGATGATTTCGATTGTTATGATGCATGTTGTAGGCTAAATAGATGCGATTCTAGGGTAAGGAAAGGATGGTTATGGCTAAGACTATGATAGGATGAACTTAGATTTACCTTTGGATGACTTGTTTACTTGAACGAAGCCTCTGTTGGAGTCCACGGTTTCTTCTTGCCATTCCACGGCCGTGGAAGGTGTAGAACAGCCCGTGATTCTCCCTGGTTCGATGGATCTAGTTTTAGATTGTTAGAATGTTGAAATCCTAGTGTTTGTTGAGTTAAATCTACCCTAGGGTGACCTAGTGTTAGCAACTAAGTGTTAGAAGAGACCTACCCGGTGATTCTTACTCTTAGATTTCAAAGATGTCAAACCCTAGGTAGTGGTGAGCCTCATAAGCCGCCATTGGACTAAGAGTGCTAGGATAGTTGTTTAGGACTAACCCTTTCGAGACTTACCTGGTGAGGATAGGTTAGATCCCTAGGTGACAATCCGGTTTGTGTAGAATTCCATCCCTTAGGTTCTTAGAGACTTACCCGGTGATGAGACCTTAGGGACGGACTAGTGGACCATGAGACCTACCCGGTGATTGATCCCAATCTAGAAACACTCACTCCCAACATATCATAGTTAATCCAAGGAATGATTAGATAGCTTGAGTCCTATGCCATAACCGGAACTTCCAACCCCTAGAATCCGTTTTTCTCTCTTTGATCTATATCTCGTGTTTAACTTGTTGTTTGTGTTGATTTGTTAGCATAGTCGATTGTTCATTTTGCATGAATTGTGATCCTTGATTGATCACCAAAAAAACCCACCAAAAACATTTAGATTTTCATTTCTTTATTCCCTTCTCTTTTCTTAATCTAGATCTTCACTAAACGTAATCACTATTCGAATCAATCTCACCTTAGTCTTTGTGTTCGACCTCGGAATACTATCCCTACTACAAACGTCCCGTACACTGCGGGTTCGCTAGGAGTTAGGAGAAATATAACGAGTATAAATTTAAAACCTATTGCGTATCACACACATCCTGAGCGTAACAAGTTTTTGGCGCCGTTGCTGGGGAGTAGGTCTAGATTGAGTCTATTTTGTGATTGTTTATAGTGTAGATCTTTCTTGTTGCTTTTGATCTCTCTTTGGTTTGTGTCTTTGCTTTTCAGGACATCTCTCACTCTTTAGGTGTATGCGACGATCTCGTGACAAGGATTTAGCTCCATTCGATCCCGAACCGGAGAAAACCCTTAGATCTAGATCCAAGAGCATCAAAAAGGGAAAAGAGATGGCCGGAAGAGATCTCCAAGATGAATTGGATGAGGCTTTAGAGCAAATTAGGCTAAGAGATGAGCTCTTGGAGGAAGAAAGGAGACTTGCCAATGAGAGGCAAGAAGCAACTAGGAGGGAAATTGATGAGATTAGGCAAGCCCTTGTGCAAGGAGAGCTTAATCGTCAACAACCTCCACCTCCTCCACCACAACCGCAGCCGGCGGCGAATATTCGGGTTGTGCCCATTGCTATTGAAGAGCCACAAACATTAGGGAGACGTATGGATCTGGCACAAAGAGCACACCGTCCGGGTGTGAACTTAGGAGATCCCGCAACCCACAACTAGGAGCTCCGCCCTCAAGTTCAACAAATGATCCGGAATAATCAATTTGGAGGGATGGAAGGAGAGTCTCCTCATCAACACTTGATGAACTATGAGATTTTAATGGAGACTCTTAGACCGCCAAGATTGGAGAGCAACAACCATAAGCTTAGGGCTTTTTCCTTCTCTCTTAAGGATAAAGCCTTGGCTTGGTATTAATCTATTCCACTAGGGCGAGTTAGTACTTGGGAGGAGATGACAACCGAGTTTTTGACTAAGTTCTTCCTACCTTCCAAGACTACCGAATTAAGAGGGAAGATCAATGCCTTTGTGATGAAGGATAGAGAAAGTTTGTTCAAGTCTTGGGAGAGGTTCAACGATCTTCTCCTAGATTGTCCACACCATGGTATACCAAAAATTGAGCTATTGGAGATCTACTTCAAAGGACTTGATGAAGATCGCCAATTCAAGCTCCAATCTCTTTCCGGTGGGACTTTCATGGAAAAGCATGTGGATGAGGCTTGGGAGTTTATGGAGAAACAAGCTCTAGTGATTGAGAAGTACTCCCATAGGAAGAGTGAAGGGAGAAAGGCGGGAGCATATGAGGTGAGTGAGGTCACCATGAGCAATTTCAAGCTTGACACCATCAACAACGAGCTAAAATATTAGAGGGAGTTGTGTGCTACAACTTTGAAGAACCAAGCAACTCCTCAAGTGCAAGTGCAAGCCAACTTGTCTTCCAAGGAGGAAGATGTGAACTACATGGGAAGGGGCAATTACAACAACTATCAAGACCCAAGGAACTTCAACAACAACCGGCAATTCAACAATTACCGGCCTAACCACAACCATCCCGGGTTCTCTTATTCTAACCCGGATGGAGCCTTGAACCCTCCCGCTTCCACAAGCACAACTCCACCGCCAAAAGCCTCACAAGAACCCCCACCCGGATTTACTCAACCTCCAAAAGATAGAACCGAAATGATGTTTGAGCAATTGCTTGGAAGGTTGAGTGGTGTTGAGAGCACGGTGACTTCTATTTTTAAAGCTCAAAAGGTGTTGGAAGCACCAGTGTTCCAAAAGGCGGGTGAAGCCCATAGAGATCCGGGAAAGCTTCCCGGAAGGACCGAAGACAACCCAAGAGGCCAAGTGTTGGCCATTACAACGAGGAGTGGGTTGAGCATGAAGGATCCTTTGCCCAAGGAAAATGCTAAGGGAAAGCAAGTAGTGGTAGAAGAAGAAATATTGCAAGAAGATGGAGGCAAGAGCAAGGATGTTGAGCCAACCTATGTGGCACCGCCCCCATACAAACCACCACTACCGTTCCCACAATCATGAGCAAGAGCTCGCTTGGACAATCACTTTGGTAAATTCCTTGAACTTATGTCTAAATTGCATATTAATATTCCATTCATGGATGCTATTTTAGGAATGCCGGCATATGGCAAGTTCTTGAAGGAGATACTCTCCAACAAAAGGAAGTTGGAGGAGTATGGGGAAATAAGAATGACAAGGAGGTTCTTGGAATTGATCCAAACAATGAAGGAGGAGATGCCTCCTAAGCTAAGAGATCCCGGTTCATTTTGTGTCCCAATTGGAGTGGGAGATGTGAAGTATGAAGCCCTTTGTGATCTTGGGGCAAGTGTAAGCATCATACCGCTTGCACTTTGCAACAAGGTTGGGTTAGGAGAGCCAAAACCGGTCAAGATGACCCTCTATATGGCGGACCGTTCTATCACTCACCCGGTTGGGATCTTAGAAGACATTCCGGTGCAACTAGGAAGGTTCTATGTGCCAATTGATTTTGTTGTCTTGGATATTCCGGCGGACTATCCGGTTGCCATCATCTTAGGAAGACCTTTCCTAGCCACTTCCGGATGCCTAGTGGATTGCAAGAATGGGATTCTCTCCTTCAACATTGGAGAAGAGAACATCAAGTTCAAGCTGTCCACAATGATGAAAGGGCCAACCCTTGATGAGGATGTCTTCAACATAGCCGAGCAAGAGGACTCTAGAGAAGTTGTAAGCTCGATCATGATCAAGGACCCCTTGGAGAAGGTTCTTACCTTAAGTTTGATGGAGGAAGGTGTTGAGGAGGCTTGCAATGAAGAAATCAAGGCCTTGGAAGCACTAGAAAAGGAGACAAGAGCTGAATTTGAGGTTCATGAAGGCATGCTCAACACCTGTAGGAACCACGGGCGTGGAATGTGTTCCACGGCCGTAGAACTCTCTGGAAAGCTCCAACGAGCAAGCTTGGCAACTTCCATGGCCGTGGATGTGCCAAGAACCGTGGATCCAGCCGTGGTTTCCCCAGAAGCAGCTCTTGATTATGATCAAGCTTCAAGGAGCCTTGGAGAGTCTTCATTTGCTTTGGATTCATCTCAACCAACGTTATTTGGATCGCTCCACTCGACAAAGGTCCTCCTAAACTGGAACTCAAACGCCTCCCCTCTCATTTGAAGTATGCTTTTCTTGGTGAAAATTCTACATATCCGGTGATTGTGAATGCATGCTTGAATGATGATGAATTTGCTAAGTTGTTGCATGAGCTAAGATTGCATAGGAAAGCCATTGGCTATACCATTGATGATTTAGTTGGCATTAAGCCCTCTTTGTGCATGCATAAGATATTGATGGAAGATGACCATAAACCCTCTATTGAACATCAAAGAAGATTGAATCCTATAATGAAAGAGGTAGTCAAGAAAGAGATCATTAAGTTGCTAGATGCGGGAATTATCTACCCTATTTCCGATAGTAAGTGGGTTAGTCCCGTTCATGTAGTTCCTAAGAAGGGTGGGATGACCGTAGTGACTAATGAGAACAATGAACTAATTCCAACTAGGACGGTTACGAGATGGAGGATGTGTATTGACTATAGAAAATTGAACATGGCCTCTAGGAAAGATCACTTCCCTCTTCCCTTCATTGACCAAATGCTAGAAAGGTTAGCTCAACATTCTCATTTTTGCTACTTAGATGGCTATAGTGGATTCTTCCAAATCCCTATCCACCCCGATGATCAAGAGAAAACCACATTTACATGTCCATGGGGTACTTTTGCATATAGGAGAATGCCATTTGGGTTGTGTAATGCACCCGCCACCTTCCAAAGGTGTATGATGGCTATCTTTTCGGAATACATTGAAAACATCATGGAAGTGTTTATGGATGATTTTTTTGTCTATGGTTCTTTCTTTGATAATTGCTTGGCTAACTTGTCATTAGTATTGAAAAGATGTGAGGAGACAAACCTTGTCTTGAATTGGGAAAAATGTCACTTCATGGTAAGTGAAGGTATTGTGTTAGGACACTTGGTGTCTAACCGTGGCATTGAGGTTGATAGGGCCAAGATTGAAACGATAGAGAAGTTGCCACCACCTACCTCGGTGAAAGGGGTAAGGAGTTTCTTAGGGCATGCCGGTTTCTACCGGAGGTTTATTAAAGAGTTCTCTAAAATTTCTAAGCCTCTTACTAACCTACTAATGAAAGATGTTGAGTTTGTTTTCTCCAAGGATTGCCTTGAGGCTTTTTGTAGGTTGAAGAACGCCTTGATCTCCGCACCTATCATGCAACCTCCGGATTGGAGTTTACCGTTTGAGATCATGTGTGATGCAAGTGATGTAGCCGTTGGGGCTGTTTTGGGGCAAAGAAAAGATGGGCGCACACATGCCATTTATTATGCTAGCAAGACGCTATATGATGCCCAACTCAATTATGCTACCACCGAGAAGGAGTTATTAGCGGTGGTGTATGCATTTGAGAAGTTCCGCTCATATCTTGTTGGAGCGAAGGTCATAGTTTATACGGATCATGCTGCGATCCGTTATCTCCTTACAAAGAAGGATGCCAAACCAAGGTTGATTCGGTGGATCTTTCTTCTTCAAGAGTTTGATTTGGAAATCTGGGACAAGAAGGGGTCCGAAAACTCTATGGCGGATCACCTTAGTAGACTCCCACCATTGGAGTTTGAAAGAGATGACATCCCGATTGATGACTCATTCCGGGATGAGCAATTGCAAATGGTGGAGGAATGCTTGTTCCAAGTGTCTAGAGGAAGTGAAACATGGTATGCCGACATTGTGAACTATCTTGTGTGTGAGGAAGTGCCTCCCGGATTGACATATGCCCAAAGAAAGAAGTTCTTCAAAGATGTGAAGCACTACTATTGGAGTGAACCACTTTTGTTCAAGAGAGGGCCGGATGGAATGTTTAGAAGATGCATACCGGAGGATGAGGTGGAGAGTGTGATCCGCCATTGTCATTCCTTGCCATGTGGAGGGCATGCTAGCTCACACAAGACATGTGCGAAAGTGTTACAATCGGGCTTCTATTGGCCAAGTTTGTTCAAGGACGTGCAAAGCTTTGTGGTAGCTTGTGATGCTTGCCAAAGGACGGGCAACATCTCAAGGAGGAATGAGATGCCCTTGAAAAACATACAAGAAGTGGAAATATTTGATGTGTGGGGTGTGGACTTCATGGGACCATTCCCATCTTCTTGTGGCAACCTCTACATCCTATTGGCGGTTGATTATGTTTCGAGATGGTGGAGGCAATCGCCTCTCCTACAAATGATGCCAAGGTGGTGGTGCGGTTCTTCAACCGAGTGATCTTTCCTAGGTTAGGAACACCAAGGGTGATCATAAGTGATGGAGGGAAGCACTTCACTAATAGGAACTTTGGGGCACTGTTGGCTAAGTATGGGGTGACTCATAAGGTGGCAACACCTTACCATCCCCAAACTAGTGGACAAGTGGAGATCTCCAACCGGGAGATAAAGGGAATTCTTGAGAAGACGGTCTCTAGAACGAGAAAGGATTGGGATATGAAGCTCGATGATGCCTTGTGGGCATATAGAACTGCTTTCAAGACACCAATTGGCACCACTCCTTACAAGTTAGTCTATGGCAAGTCTTGCCACCTTCCGGTAGAGATGGAGCATAGAGCTTATTGGGCCATTAAGTGGCTAAATTTTGACCTCAAGGAGGCGGGAGAGAAGAGGTTGCTTGATATGAACGCTCTTGAGGAGATCCGGTTGGATGCCTATGAGAATGCCCGGATCTACAAGGAGAGAACCAAACGGTGGCATGACAAGCGCCTCATCCCAAAGGAGTTGAGTGAAGGCGACGTTGTCCTTCTCTTCAACTCAAGGCTGCGGCTCTTCCCCGGAAAGCTAAAATCAAGATGGACCGGGCCATACGTGGTAAAGAAGATCTTCCCCTATGGAGCTATTGAGATAGGAGGGGAGCATTGTGGATATTTCAAGGTGAATGGGCACCGGTTGAAGAAGTATATCCCGGGAGCTCCGGTGGATATGATTGCCCCACTCCACCTAGAATGAGACGCCCCTGAGTTTGGTCAAGCTAATGACTTTAAAGAAGCGCTTGATGGGAGGCAACCCATTGGTAACATTTTCCCTTTTTCGTTTTGTTTTTCGATTTTTCTGTTTTTGTGTGTGTTTGGTGTGTTTTGTGTGTACGCTAGAATCTTGGTAGCATTGGAAGCCTTGCATGGCATGTGAATGATGATGATGAACCCCTCATCAATTATGGGTGGAGTGGACACGGAACTTGGACGGCTAGCGGTGCCTAGCGCGGGTCCCGACGCTTTGATGAACACTTAGAGCTCTCTACCATTGTTGACAGGATCATCCAACATCAATTCCACTTGAGTAATCCCAAATACCATGGCAAACCATTTTTACATTGTGAGAACCTTCTTTCACTCTTCTTTACTTCATTTACACATTGGGGATAATGTGTTTCTAAGTATGGGGTGGGGTTTGCATGATCTTTTGCATTATTAGCATCTAGGGTAGTTTAATATTATCACATGTCTTGCATTGTACATACTCATTTCGAAAATATCCAAAAATATCAGAAAATTTAAAATTTTTTTGTGCTTTCTAGGCTTGGATATGACCCTAATGATGAATCTTGTCTTGTGGATTGGCTATGGATGGCCTTATGTGTTAAATTTATGAATTGCATATGTGGACTTGAAGTACTTCTCTTGAATCCCATGAATGATTTGTGATCATGATGTTTGCTTAGAATGGATTGAGTATTGAAAGTCGAAATTACATGCTAGTTCTTACACACCATCTAGGAATGAATGAGGCAATTCATCTTTCTCTTCTTCTCATCTTGATCATGATGTTTGAGCACCTCAATCGATATAAATTTGACCTCTTTTGACCCATCCGGGAATAGGAGCATGTTAGTGTGTTGATGTGTGTGAAAAGCAAGTGTGGGGTGAAGATGTTGATGAAAGAATGTCATGAATAAAATGCTGAATTTATTGTGAAAGTGTAGACAAAAATATAGGTTTGGGGACGTTGGTTTAAATGACGAGTAACTCGGCACCATTCACATAATCGGGTGTTTGTGCCTTGCCAAAGTCAAATAAACCAATAGTCCTAACGAGCTTTGGTATGTGTGCCCGGTGTGGATGCACCTCGAAAAAATAGAAAAAGCCCGAGGATGGCTAATCACGAAGGTTTCGGCTTTTGTACACCAATGCCATTGTCTCAAAAATAAGTGAAAGAAAAGAAAAGAAAGAAAAAAATGGACAAAATATACACTTGTGGGAAGTTGATCGAGGACAAAATTGTGGAGTTAGTTTCATTCCCAGATTAGCATCACATAGCCTAGAAAAATCCCCACCTAATCACAACGTTTCTTGGCCTTTTATTTCACAAGACCTTATGACCTGTTTGCATGTTTGTAAGACTTAGTAATTTAGATTGGATATGCTCTTGATCATCTTGACTTCTTCATTTTTACATTTCATGCATGCTTTCGAGTTAAGTATAATTGTCTTTCCGTGCCTTCATTTATTTGATACATAATTGCTTGTCCATTGCCATAAAACATGACTATGAAGGTGATCCAATAGTAGAAGCACAAACCCAAAAAGATTTCGCCAATTTTCTGCATACATAAATCATGTCATCTCTTAGTCTATAGTTGGGAATTTGCTCGGGGACGAGTAAACCTTAAGTATGGGGTATTTTTGATAACACGATTTATGACTTAGATTTAGGTAGTCATTTAGATTGAATTCTCACTCATTCATGCATGGTTTAGCACTAGTTCACGACGTTTGCACTCAATTCATGTATTTTGTCGAGATAGACGTCTACACGGACTTTTGCATTACTTTGTAGGTATTTTGGGAGATTTAGGAGCTTAATCGATACGTTTGAGGATCGTTCATCAAGATGACACACCTTCGAACTCATTAGGATGCAAGCTAGAGGCTAAGGAGGACTCATGGAACCTTGTCAACACAAGCCATGCACCAAACCGAAGCTTAATGAACCAAGGCAACGCTGAAGCACCAAACCACGGTCACTGGACGGTCCACGGCCGTGGAATCAACCGTGGTTTTTGCCAGACGGTTGTGACAGCTGTGCCACGATCTCATGGCCAGCTCTTGCGAAGTTGTAGTATAAAAGTGGTCCTGCAAGGCTGAGAGAAGCATCTTCCATTCCACCATCCAATTCCACATTCTCTCCCACTCTCTCAACAAGAAGATTCTCTAAGGAGGAGAGCCACCATTGAAGGAGGAGAAGAGCTCCATTGGGGAAGAGGAGAAGAACACACCATTTCTAGGACTTGATAGGTTTTGTAGTGAAGGATTTCGGAATCGATTTCTAGAGTTGTAAGAATCGTTTAAACCTTCTTTTGGAAGGGTTGTGAGTATTTCTAATCTTAATTTCAGCTTGGTTTGTTTGATTCACTAGTTCATCTCTTTCTCTTCATTATCTTGCAAATGGAAGCCATGATTTTATGCTTGATGATTTCGATTGTTATGATGCATGTTGTAGGCTAAATAGATGCGATTCTAGGGTAAGGAAAGGATGGTTATGGCTAAGACTATGATATGATGAACTAAGATTTACCTTTGAATGACTTGTTTACTTGAACGAAGCCTCTGTTGGAGTCCACGGTTTGTTCTTGCCATTCCACGGCCGTGGAAGGTGTAGAACAACCCGTAATTCACCCTGGTTCGATGGATCTAGTTTTAGATTGTTAGAATGTTGAAATCCTAGTGTTTGTTGAGTTAAATCTACCCTAGGGTGACCTAGTGTTAGCAACTAAGTGTTAGAAAAGACCTACCCGGTGATTCTTACTCTTAGATTTCAAAGATGGCAAACCCTAGGTAGTGGTGAGCCTCATAAGCCGCCATTGGACTAAGTGTGCTAGGATAGTTGTTTAGGACTAACCCTTTCGAGACTTACCCGGTGAGGATAGGTTAGATCCCTAGGTGACAATCCGGTTTGTGTAGAATTCCATCCCTTAGGTTCTTAGAGACTTACCCGGTGATGAGACCTTAGGGACGGACTAGTGGACCATGAGACCTACTGTTCGCTCCAAACGGTGTGTGCAAGCTTTAAATTTATAACCCTAGACGTAAGCCTAAAACAAGGATGCGAACCCGCAGTGTACGAGTCAATCGTAGTAAAAAGCAAGGAATTCCAGGGGTCGATCACAGGGACTTAGTGAAACAAAGTCCAATTACGGTATGCTTAAGCAATCACTAACCACAATAGCAATTAAAACAATCAAAGATGATATAGATGTCAATAAAGGAAATATGAAATTCTAGGGATTAAAGCATCTAGTTGTGGTTCCAACTCAAGATCTAAAGATAAGCGGACAAAGCTGAGGGTTCTGCATGGGAAAGGTGTTACTAAAGTGGAGTAGATCACCGGGTAAGTCTCACTACTCACTAATCCAAGACCGTAACTCCTATTACCGGGTAAGTCTCAAGGAATCAAGATAAAGAACTATATCCTCAAACTAACACACCATCTAAGGGAATAGAATCAACCTTTACCGGGTAAGTCTCAGGCTAACTCACAAAGATGGGATGAAAGCACACCTAAACCCCAATAAAGGACAAACCTTTATTACCTACACTTATGATCTTAGGTATACAAACTAAGGAATTACCGGGTATGTCTCATCCTAAGCTTGCATTGGACCAGGAAAGGTGTAATAAGAATAGGATTTGGCAAACTCTAACACTTACCTCTCAGTTTCGGATCAGATAAGTCACCTCGGTCAGACGAATTCCACCCCGGCCGAGATGTTCATCAACTGAGCGAGATGCTTAGGGTTAAGGTTAAAGACTCGAACTTTCAGGGTCCTACTGGAATCTAAGATTATTCTATCATTGTTTTTCCCACAACCTTCAGCCAATCACCCTAGAATCACACAAGGAAATTAGCCACTCATCATCATCATGAAAGTATTAATCAAGTATATGGGAAGAAGGTGAATATTTGAACAAGAAGAATTTAATGAAAAGACTTCAATAATTGAATCAAATATCACAACAAAAGCGTTCCTTGGATAGAAATCCAACAAGAATGACAATAAGGAAGAGAATCTAAGGTGATCTCACAAGAAAACCTTCAAAAAGCTATAAAAGCTACAATCTTCCTTCTTCAACCTTCAAAAAGGTTCTTCAAATCTCCCAACTGGAGATTTGGCTGCAGCGGTGTATAAACCCTGATCGGTGGTATAGCTTGCTCCGGTGTAAGCGGATTGTGGATTTGTGGGAAATCCGACCCTTTTTATAGGAAAATAACTCTCCAAAGATAAGATATCTTAGAAAGATCTCTTCCTATAAAAATATGTAAAATATATGATCTAGTATATCTTCTTCCTTTCAGGAGCCAAGCCCAAAAATATAAGATCTCTTTCCAAAGATAAAAGATCTCAACCAAGAATAAAATATTCTCGCCGCGTCCCAGGTGTTCGCCTTGGTCGAGTCGACTTCCCTGGATCACCTCGGTCGAGGTGAATCTGTGGTCAACCGAGGTGAGTCATAACTGAATGTGAAATCTCTCAAATCTAGTCCAAAGTGAATCCTAAATCCATGGCTATGCTTCCTGGATGGTTCCTTATGTTCTTGGATGTAGCTCTAATGACTCTATAGCTCCTTTTTGCTCCTTTTTGATGCAAAAACGTGCCATTTTACCTACGATTACAACAAAACTAGGTGTAGACCTCGATTCAAGCAAAGGTAGATGAAATGGTAATATAATCACATATTATACATACAAACATGCAGATTATTGAAGATAAAACGTCTAAACAAACCCCAAAATATAGACTATAATTCATGCTATCAAAATACCCCATACTTAGCCCTTGCTTGTCCCCAAGCAAGTTCCGCATATAAAAGACAAGATAGAATGGATTATAAGTCAATAAAGTCAATGAAAAGTCTTTCAAAAAAACATTTTTATGGTGTGCTACAATCCTAGATCACACTCTAAGAGAATACTTCATGGAATTTAAAATAAAAAATATGATCAAAACATTTTATAAATATAAGAAAGTTGTTCATCTTTGCATAAAATCATAGAATGCATAATAAATCATAATTATCGAAATTAATCATGCATAATCCAGTTTAAACCACTAAGTCAATCAACAAGCTCAAGGTCTCAAGGGCTTCCAAAAAGAAAAGTCAAGAAACGTGTACGGTAGGGATGTATGTAAGGTAATGTGGTGCTAGAATCCGGAAAAAGGATGTACTTCACTTTCACTTTGACTTTCAACATCTTCCACCAATAAGCTTTGCTTATTTCACACTTTTTCTTTTTACTTTACTTTTTGGGATGCATGGACAGAGGTGCACAATAACCGAAGCCTAGGAAATCAGCAATCATCAATTTCTTGAGATGCATCAAACCCTTGATGCACATACCATGACCCATTAGGAATATGGCTCAATCCGACTTTGGCAAGACACAAACACTCGGCTATGTGAATGGTGCCGAGTTACTCATCATCATGATTGACTTCCCCAAACCTAAGATTACTTTCTAACACTTTCACTTCCAGTCAACTTCTCAACTTTAACTTCACTTGCTTCCAAATTCCCGGATAGGTAAAGCGAGGCAAAATGTATATGAGGGGTTAAGCATGATCAAGAAGAAGAAGAGAAAAGAATGAATTGCCTTGGTCTTTCCAGGAAGAAAGTGAGAGAACTCATAACGTGGTGTCAACCTTCAAATTCAACATAATTTAGATAAAAACAAAGTATTAAACATGCCAATAATTTCAAACAAAGCATTTAGCAACTTAAACATATTATAAAACCTTTCAAACACATAAAGATTTCAAAACCAGTCAGTAAACAAGATCTTCACTGAGATCATATCCAGATAAGAAGCACGAAATCGTTTTCGAAAACTCTCAGTTAACCCACCTCGGTCGAGGTGTTCTTAGGTCAACCAAGGTGAAACACCTCGTTCGGCCAGAACTCCACCGGTCGAAGTAAAAAATTATTTTTTTTTTTTTTAAAACCAGTTTTGTTTCAGTTTCGACGTTTTTTTTCAATCAAATAACTTGTAAGTATGCATGCAATCTCAGATAAACATATAAATGCAAAAGTGAAGCATAAATATAAATATCCGGTCAAATAAAGTCATACATCAAATAAGTATCAAGTAATACACAAATACCCCATACATGGGACACACTGTCCTAGTGGGTCAAAATAAGTCTAAGGAATAAAGTACTCACCGGATAATAAGCTGAACTGCATAAAAAATAATAAAGAAAATCCTGCAGCTCTCAGTAGTCACGATCCGGTGGTGGTGGTGGTGGCACATACGGATACTGGGTCGGGTCGAACAGATAGCCCATGACGTGCTCAAACTGGATCTGGGCCATCATGTGCTGGTAATGCTGCCGCTCCTGCATCTCGCGGATATCCAGTGACAAAGCAGCATATGAATCAATAACCTGATCCGTCAGATCATCGATCCGTCTGTGAGCCTCTGGATCCCTGTGTCGGCGTGTCCTACACCTAGCAGGTCTCACTAGAGAAGTAGCAGGTGCAGGCTCAGTGTCCTCATCATCCAGATCTATAACTGGTGCGCTCGTCCCTGCAGTATATGTCCCTATATCCATCAGGACTCTGTTCGCCCCTAGAGGTGTGTGCAAATAAGCTTTAAATTTATAAAACTAGAATCAAGCAGCGAACCCGCACTGTACGGATCGACGTAGCTAAGCAAGAATTCCAGAGTATCGAACACAGGGATTTGGGTGGGAACGAACTCGATTGCAGGTTATCAAACAAGTAAATGTGAGAGTTTTGCAAATATTGGGAAAGCAACAACCCTAAAGATCCAGGTATCCATCTGTGGCAATCGATTCAAGATATACTTAATGATGTAAAGACAGAGTTGAGATATGCAAAGGTATACTAATGTAAGGTAATCGTACGGTGAAGTTCCAAAAACCTTATATAACTCACCTACAAGGCACTCTCTATACAGGTTGTTGAGGCTCAATATAGAAAGATTCTAAAGATGAGAATTAATGTCAAATACCCAAACTTGTAACCCAAGGATCAAGACTAACTTAACCGATTGAGGTTGTGACACTCACAATCGAGGTAGAGGTTGTTGAGGCTTCACTACCACCTAGAAAAGACAAGTCTAAACTAAGTTAAAGCAAATCTTTAACTTTGGATTAAAGTAAAAGCAAGTTCGTAGACTTTAAGGGAAATTACGGTTAGTTCTTGAGGTTCCACGGCCGTGGACTCAAGAACAGACCGTAATTTAGGGTTGTCGGCGATTCTCTCTAACTCTCAGGGTCTAATCTGTTTGCGATCAATCTGTCATCATCTAAGCCACAACTATCAACCTTTCACTCTAGAATTGTTAAGGGTTTTTAGCCAATAACAGTCATGTTGATATCAATTCAAGAATTAGAAGATAGAAAGATGAAAACTTTCAAGAACTTTCAATAATCTCCAAACTAATCTCATAGTCACAAAGAGAACAAGTATTGTCAATGGATTCAAAGTAAAGCAAACAATCACAACCTTAGGAAAGAAGGAAAAACGGGATGTCAATCCGTTTTCCAAATCAAACCTAAACAAGAAGAGAGACCTTCTTGCAAAATCTTCCGAAAACTTCGATCTTCCGCCAATCCGGAGATCTCAACAGCAATCTCCACCAAAAGTGCGAGATTAGGGTAATTCCTAAATACGAACTTCGATCTCCAACGAGATGTCAATGCTTCCAGCAACGGCTAAACGAGGGTAAGTGGGGATAAGCGATGATGTGTAAGCGAGCATAAGCGATCATGACGGATTCTTGCTTCGTCCATCTTTTTATAGTGCAGGGCAAAATGTCGGCCCGGCCCAATCTTTAAAAGATCGTGGCTTCAAAGTATGGCGAAAAGATTCGCCAAGATCACGGTCGTGGAAGTGTTCCACGACCGTAATTTAGAGCGTGGATATAAATACGGTTTGCGCCATATGTTCCACGGCCGTGTAATCCACTGGAATGAACTTCAATTTCTGACTCCAAATCCACGGTCGTGGAATTGAACGTGGAACGTGATACGGTCGTATTTTAGAGCGTGGTTTAGGGCAAGAACGTGATTCTTCCCTAACCTCGTGAATTCCTCAAGCTAAAACTCAAATTTGCTTCCAAAGAATGTCCTCAATCTATGGACATATCAACTCAACTCTCCTTTGCTCGATTCCGTTCGGAAATAGCTCCAAATCACCTATAATCAATATAGAACTAGTGTAGACATCCATATCGACAATATAGGTAATACTAGCTCACATATGCACAAAGTTCAATCAAAGACTATCAATATGAATCAAATACGTTTAGAAAACGTGCCTAAAATATCACAATATTTCATGCTAACAAATAACCCCATACTTAACACTTGCTTGTCCCTAAGCAAGGTCTTTCAAAAAGCTTTTAACAAGAGTTAGGATGAAATA
Source organism: Fagopyrum homotropicum (assembly GCA_033239125.1). Taxonomy (NCBI): domain Eukaryota; kingdom Viridiplantae; phylum Streptophyta; class Magnoliopsida; order Caryophyllales; family Polygonaceae; genus Fagopyrum; species Fagopyrum homotropicum. The sequence continues at coordinate 58,297,736 of BSWB01000007.1, read as the reverse complement.
TGTGTACCTTCCTTTAGATGAATGTGACTTCTAAAGAATAGATCATTCTCAAACCTTGCTTCAATAGTTCTTCAAACTTTCACACACTTAATTAAAGAGTAAAAGGCAAAGAAAATTCATGAACCAATTTAACTTCAAAACAAGCATTATAACCCTCAAACATTATCAAAATCAATCACAAGAAACTTCAATTTAGATCACCAAGTCATATAACATTCTTTTGATCTTAAGGACTTTCGAAGAAAAGGTCTAGAATATGGAAGGGAAGGGAAAACTTTAAGGGAAAGTGGTGCATAAATCCGGGAAAGTGGACAACTACCTTCTTCTTCTTATGCGGTTCCCGCAACACTTCAACTTAGAGCTTCGCTCTCTTCTTTTCATTTTTCGACTTTACTTTTGGAGTTATGGACAGAGGTGCACAAAAACCGAAGCCTAGGAGATCGGCGTTTCTCAGATTTTCAAGAGATGCCTCAAACCCTTAGCGCACATACCATAATCCGCTAGGAATATCGCTCAATCCGACTTTGGCAAGACACAAACACCCGGCTATGTGAATGGTGCCGAGTTACTCATCGTCATGATTGATTTCCCCAAACCTAAAATTTCTTTCTATTCATTTGATCGCAAATAATTGCTCTCATGGCCCTCCCACATCAAACATGCCTTTTTCTCATTCACTTCTCCAAATTCCCGGATAGGTAAAGGAGGCTAATATTTCAATGAGGAGCTAGATGATAAAAGAAAGAAGAAAGAAAGTATCGAATTGCCTTAATCATTTCAACAAGAAGTATAGGAACTTATAACGTGATTTCAACTTCAATTTCCTAGCATGATTTAGGTAACATTCTCACATTATAAAACTTGCAAAAGAGGTAAAATTCATTCATTCAAGTTCTTTTCAATTCACAATCCTTTTAAGCATGCAATTGTCATCAAACTCAATTCACAAGTAGTGATTATCATGGAAATCATCTCAATTCATTAGAAGCACAAAATTTTCAAAATTTTCAATTTTTATGGGTTTTTCAAGTCACTTTTCATGCAATTCAATAAGGAAACATGCCACACATAATGTCATGCAATGATAGTCTCAAATGTAAGCGTGCATAGTAAGTGGAGTTATTACAAACTTTTTAGTACATCCCACCCCATGGAGCTATTGAGATAGGAGGGGAGCATTGTGGATATTTCAAGGTGAATGGGCACCGGTTGAAGAAGTATATCCCGGGAGCTCCGGTGGATATGATTGCCCCACTCCACCTAGAATGAGACGCCCCTGAGTTTGGTCAAGCTAATGACTTTAAAGAAGCGCTTGATGGGAGGCAACCCATTGGTAACATTTTCCCTTTTTCGTTTTGTTTTTCGATTTTTCTGTTTTTGTGTGTGTTTGGTGTGTTTTGTGTGTACGCTAGAATCTTGGTAGCATTGGAAGCCTTGCATGGCATGTGAATGATGATGATGAACCCCTCATCAATTATGGGTGGAGTGGACACGGAACTTGGACGGCTAGCGGTGCCTAGCGCGGGTCCCGACGCTTTGATGAACACTTAGAGCTCTCTACCATTGTTGACAGGATCATCCAACATCAATTCCACTTGAGTAATCCCAAATACCATGGCAAACCATTTTTACATTGTGAGAACCTTCTTTCACTCTTCTTTACTTCATTTACACATTGGGGATAATGTGTTTCTAAGTATGGGGTGGGGTTTGCATGATCTTTTGCATTATTAGCATCTAGGGTAGTTTAATATTATCACATGTCTTGCATTGTACATACTCATTTCGAAAATATCCAAAAATATCAGAAAATTTAAAATTTTTTTGTGCTTTCTAGGCTTGGATATGACCCTAATGATGAATCTTGTCTTGTGGATTGGCTATGGATGGCCTTATGTGTTAAATTTATGAATTGCATATGTGGACTTGAAGTACTTCTCTTGAATCCCATGAATGATTTGTGATCATGATGTTTGCTTAGAATGGATTGAGTATTGAAAGTCGAAATTACATGCTAGTTCTTACACACCATCTAGGAATGAATGAGGCAATTCATCTTTCTCTTCTTCTCATCTTGATCATGATGTTTGAGCACCTCAATCGATATAAATTTGACCTCTTTTGACCCATCCGGGAATAGGAGCATGTTAGTGTGTTGATGTGTGTGAAAAGCAAGTGTGGGGTGAAGATGTTGATGAAAGAATGTCATGAATAAAATGCTGAATTTATTGTGAAAGTGTAGACAAAAATATAGGTTTGGGGACGTTGGTTTAAATGACGAGTAACTCGGCACCATTCACATAATCGGGTGTTTGTGCCTTGCCAAAGTCAAATAAACCAATAGTCCTAACGAGCTTTGGTATGTGTGCCCGGTGTGGATGCACCTCGAAAAAATAGAAAAAGCCCGAGGATGGCTAATCACGAAGGTTTCGGCTTTTGTACACCAATGCCATTGTCTCAAAAATAAGTGAAAGAAAAGAAAAGAAAGAAAAAAATGGACAAAATATACACTTGTGGGAAGTTGATCGAGGACAAAATTGTGGAGTTAGTTTCATTCCCAGATTAGCATCACATAGCCTAGAAAAATCCCCACCTAATCACAACGTTTCTTGGCCTTTTATTTCACAAGACCTTATGACCTGTTTGCATGTTTGTAAGACTTAGTAATTTAGATTGGATATGCTCTTGATCATCTTGACTTCTTCATTTTTACATTTCATGCATGCTTTCGAGTTAAGTATAATTGTCTTTCCGTGCCTTCATTTATTTGATACATAATTGCTTGTCCATTGCCATAAAACATGACTATGAAGGTGATCCAATAGTAGAAGCACAAACCCAAAAAGATTTCGCCAATTTTCTGCATACATAAATCATGTCATCTCTTAGTCTATAGTTGGGAATTTGCTCGGGGACGAGTAAACCTTAAGTATGGGGTATTTTTGATAACACGATTTATGACTTAGATTTAGGTAGTCATTTAGATTGAATTCTCACTCATTCATGCATGGTTTAGCACTAGTTCACGACGTTTGCACTCAATTCATGTATTTTGTCGAGATAGACGTCTACACGGACTTTTGCATTACTTTGTAGGTATTTTGGGAGATTTAGGAGCTTAATCGATACGTTTGAGGATCGTTCATCAAGATGACACACCTTCGAACTCATTAGGATGCAAGCTAGAGGCTAAGGAGGACTCATGGAACCTTGTCAACACAAGCCATGCACCAAACCGAAGCTTAATGAACCAAGGCAACGCTGAAGCACCAAACCACGGTCACTGGACGGTCCACGGCCGTGGAATCAACCGTGGTTTTTGCCAGACGGTTGTGACAGCTGTGCCACGATCTCATGGCCAGCTCTTGCGAAGTTGTAGTATAAAAGTGGTCCTGCAAGGCTGAGAGAAGCATCTTCCATTCCACCATCCAATTCCACATTCTCTCCCACTCTCTCAACAAGAAGATTCTCTAAGGAGGAGAGCCACCATTGAAGGAGGAGAAGAGCTCCATTGGGGAAGAGGAGAAGAACACACCATTTCTAGGACTTGATAGGTTTTGTAGTGAAGGATTTCGGAATCGATTTCTAGAGTTGTAAGAATCGTTTAAACCTTCTTTTGGAAGGGTTGTGAGTATTTCTAATCTTAATTTCAGCTTGGTTTGTTTGATTCACTAGTTCATCTCTTTCTCTTCATTATCTTGCAAATGGAAGCCATGATTTTATGCTTGATGATTTCGATTGTTATGATGCATGTTGTAGGCTAAATAGATGCGATTCTAGGGTAAGGAAAGGATGGTTATGGCTAAGACTATGATATGATGAACTAAGATTTACCTTTGAATGACTTGTTTACTTGAACGAAGCCTCTGTTGGAGTCCACGGTTTGTTCTTGCCATTCCACGGCCGTGGAAGGTGTAGAACAACCCGTAATTCACCCTGGTTCGATGGATCTAGTTTTAGATTGTTAGAATGTTGAAATCCTAGTGTTTGTTGAGTTAAATCTACCCTAGGGTGACCTAGTGTTAGCAACTAAGTGTTAGAAAAGACCTACCCGGTGATTCTTACTCTTAGATTTCAAAGATGGCAAACCCTAGGTAGTGGTGAGCCTCATAAGCCGCCATTGGACTAAGTGTGCTAGGATAGTTGTTTAGGACTAACCCTTTCGAGACTTACCCGGTGAGGATAGGTTAGATCCCTAGGTGACAATCCGGTTTGTGTAGAATTCCATCCCTTAGGTTCTTAGAGACTTACCCGGTGATGAGACCTTAGGGACGGACTAGTGGACCATGAGACCTACTGTTCGCTCCAAACGGTGTGTGCAAGCTTTAAATTTATAACCCTAGACGTAAGCCTAAAACAAGGATGCGAACCCGCAGTGTACGAGTCAATCGTAGTAAAAAGCAAGGAATTCCAGGGGTCGATCACAGGGACTTAGTGAAACAAAGTCCAATTACGGTATGCTTAAGCAATCACTAACCACAATAGCAATTAAAACAATCAAAGATGATATAGATGTCAATAAAGGAAATATGAAATTCTAGGGATTAAAGCATCTAGTTGTGGTTCCAACTCAAGATCTAAAGATAAGCGGACAAAGCTGAGGGTTCTGCATGGGAAAGGTGTTACTAAAGTGGAGTAGATCACCGGGTAAGTCTCACTACTCACTAATCCAAGACCGTAACTCCTATTACCGGGTAAGTCTCAAGGAATCAAGATAAAGAACTATATCCTCAAACTAACACACCATCTAAGGGAATAGAATCAACCTTTACCGGGTAAGTCTCAGGCTAACTCACAAAGATGGGATGAAAGCACACCTAAACCCCAATAAAGGACAAACCTTTATTACCTACACTTATGATCTTAGGTATACAAACTAAGGAATTACCGGGTATGTCTCATCCTAAGCTTGCATTGGACCAGGAAAGGTGTAATAAGAATAGGATTTGGCAAACTCTAACACTTACCTCTCAGTTTCGGATCAGATAAGTCACCTCGGTCAGACGAATTCCACCCCGGCCGAGATGTTCATCAACTGAGCGAGATGCTTAGGGTTAAGGTTAAAGACTCGAACTTTCAGGGTCCTACTGGAATCTAAGATTATTCTATCATTGTTTTTCCCACAACCTTCAGCCAATCACCCTAGAATCACACAAGGAAATTAGCCACTCATCATCATCATGAAAGTATTAATCAAGTATATGGGAAGAAGGTGAATATTTGAACAAGAAGAATTTAATGAAAAGACTTCAATAATTGAATCAAATATCACAACAAAAGCGTTCCTTGGATAGAAATCCAACAAGAATGACAATAAGGAAGAGAATCTAAGGTGATCTCACAAGAAAACCTTCAAAAAGCTATAAAAGCTACAATCTTCCTTCTTCAACCTTCAAAAAGGTTCTTCAAATCTCCCAACTGGAGATTTGGCTGCAGCGGTGTATAAACCCTGATCGGTGGTATAGCTTGCTCCGGTGTAAGCGGATTGTGGATTTGTGGGAAATCCGACCCTTTTTATAGGAAAATAACTCTCCAAAGATAAGATATCTTAGAAAGATCTCTTCCTATAAAAATATGTAAAATATATGATCTAGTATATCTTCTTCCTTTCAGGAGCCAAGCCCAAAAATATAAGATCTCTTTCCAAAGATAAAAGATCTCAGCCAAGAATAAAATATTCTCGCCGCGTCCCAGGTGTTCGCCTTGGTCGAGTCGACTTCCCTGGATCACCTCGGTCGAGGTGAATCTGTGGTCAACCGAGGTGAGTCATAACTGAATGTGAAATCTCTCAAATCTAGTCCAAAGTGAATCCTAAATCCATGGCTATGCTTCCTGGATGGTTCCTTATGTTCTTGGATGTAGCTCTAATGACTCTATAGCTCCTTTTTGCTCCTTTTTGATGCAAAAACGTGCCATTTTACCTACGATTACAACAAAACTAGGTGTAGACCTCGATTCAAGCAAAGGTAGATGAAATGGTAATATAATCACATATTATACATACAAACATGCAGATTATTGAAGATAAAACGTCTAAACAAACCCCAAAATATAGACTATAATTCATGCTATCAAAATACCCCATACTTAGCCCTTGCTTGTCCCCAAGCAAGTTCCGCATATAAAAGACAAGATAGAATGGATTATAAGTCAATAAAGTCAATGAAAAGTCTTTCAAAAAAACATTTTTATGGTGTGCTACAATCCTAGATCACACTCTAAGAGAATACTTCATGGAATTTAAAATAAAAAATATGATCAAAACATTTTATAAATATAAGAAAGTTGTTCATCTTTGCATAAAATCATAGAATGCATAATAAATCATAATTATCGAAATTAATCATGCATAATCCAGTTTAAACCACTAAGTCAATCAACAAGCTCAAGGTCTCAAGGGCTTCCAAAAAGAAAAGTCAAGAAACGTGTACGGTAGGGATGTATGTAAGGTAATGTGGTGCTAGAATCCGGAAAAAGGATGTACTTCACTTTCACTTTGACTTTCAACATCTTCCACCAATAAGCTTTGCTTATTTCACACTTTTTCTTTTTACTTTACTTTTTGGGATGCATGGACAGAGGTGCACAATAACCGAAGCCTAGGAAATCAGCAATCATCAATTTCTTGAGATGCATCAAACCCTTGATGCACATACCATGACCCATTAGGAATATGGCTCAATCCGACTTTGGCAAGACACAAACACTCGGCTATGTGAATGGTGCCGAGTTACTCATCATCATGATTGACTTCCCCAAACCTAAGATTACTTTCTAACACTTTCACTTCCAGTCAACTTCTCAACTTTAACTTCACTTGCTTCCAAATTCCCGGATAGGTAAAGCGAGGCAAAATGTATATGAGGGGTTAAGCATGATCAAGAAGAAGAAGAGAAAAGAATGAATTGCCTTGGTCTTTCCAGGAAGAAAGTGAGAGAACTCATAACGTGGTGTCAACCTTCAAATTCAACATAATTTAGATAAAAACAAAGTATTAAACATGCCAATAATTTCAAACAAAGCATTTAGCAACTTAAACATATTATAAAACCTTTCAAACACATAAAGATTTCAAAACCAGTCAGTAAACAAGATCTTCACTGAGATCATATCCAGATAAGAAGCACGAAATCGTTTTCGAAAACTCTCAGTTAACCCACCTCGGTCGAGGTGTTCTTAGGTCAACCAAGGTGAAACACCTCGTTCGGCCAGAACTCCACCGGTCGAAGTAAAAAATTATTTTTTTTTTTTTTAAAACCAGTTTTGTTTCAGTTTCGACGTTTTTTTTCAATCAAATAACTTGTAAGTATGCATGCAATCTCAGATAAACATATAAATGCAAAAGTGAAGCATAAATATAAATATCCGGTCAAATAAAGTCATACATCAAATAAGTATCAAGTAATACACAAATACCCCATACATGGGACACACTGTCCTAGTGGGTCAAAATAAGTCTAAGGAATAAAGTACTCACCGGATAATAAGCTGAACTGCATAAAAAATAATAAAGAAAATCCTGCAGCTCTCAGTAGTCACGATCCGGTGGTGGTGGTGGTGGCACATACGGATACTGGGTCGGGTCGAACAGATAGCCCATGACGTGCTCAAACTGGATCTGGGCCATCATGTGCTGGTAATGCTGCCGCTCCTGCATCTCGCGGATATCCAGTGACAAAGCAGCATATGAATCAATAACCTGATCCGTCAGATCATCGATCCGTCTGTGAGCCTCTGGATCCCTGTGTCGGCGTGTCCTACACCTAGCAGGTCTCACTAGAGAAGTAGCAGGTGCAGGCTCAGTGTCCTCATCATCCAGATCTATAACTGGTGCGCTCGTCCCTGCAGTATATGTCCCTATATCCATCAGGACTCTGTTCGCCCCTAGAGGTGTGTGCAAATAAGCTTTAAATTTATAAAACTAGAATCAAGCAGCGAACCCGCACTGTACGGATCGACGTAGCTAAGCAAGAATTCCAGAGTATCGAACACAGGGATTTGGGTGGGAACGAACTCGATTGCAGGTTATCAAACAAGTAAATGTGAGAGTTTTGCAAATATTGGGAAAGCAACAACCCTAAAGATCCAGGTATCCATCTGTGGCAATCGATTCAAGATATACTTAATGATGTAAAGACAGAGTTGAGATATGCAAAGGTATACTAATGTAAGGTAATCGTACGGTGAAGTTCCAAAAACCTTATATAACTCACCTACAAGGCACTCTCTATACAGGTTGTTGAGGCTCAATATAGAAAGATTCTAAAGATGAGAATTAATGTCAAATACCCAAACTTGTAACCCAAGGATCAAGACTAACTTAACCGATTGAGGTTGTGACACTCACAATCGAGGTAGAGGTTGTTGAGGCTTCACTACCACCTAGAAAAGACAAGTCTAAACTAAGTTAAAGCAAATCTTTAACTTTGGATTAAAGTAAAAGCAAGTTCGTAGACTTTAAGGGAAATTACGGTTAGTTCTTGAGGTTCCACGGCCGTGGACTCAAGAACAGACCGTAATTTAGGGTTGTCGGCGATTCTCTCTAACTCTCAGGGTCTAATCTGTTTGCGATCAATCTGTCATCATCTAAGCCACAACTATCAACCTTTCACTCTAGAATTGTTAAGGGTTTTTAGCCAATAACAGTCATGTTGATATCAATTCAAGAATTAGAAGATAGAAAGATGAAAACTTTCAAGAACTTTCAATAATCTCCAAACTAATCTCATAGTCACAAAGAGAACAAGTATTGTCAATGGATTCAAAGTAAAGCAAACAATCACAACCTTAGGAAAGAAGGAAAAACGGGATGTCAATCCGTTTTCCAAATCAAACCTAAACAAGAAGAGAGACCTTCTTGCAAAATCTTCCGAAAACTTCGATCTTCCGCCAATCCGGAGATCTCAACAGCAATCTCCACCAAAAGTGCGAGATTAGGGTAATTCCTAAATACGAACTTCGATCTCCAACGAGATGTCAATGCTTCCAGCAACGGCTAAACGAGGGTAAGTGGGGATAAGCGATGATGTGTAAGCGAGCATAAGCGATCATGACGGATTCTTGCTTCGTCCATCTTTTTATAGTGCAGGGCAAAATGTCGGCCCGGCCCAATCTTTAAAAGATCGTGGCTTCAAAGTATGGCGAAAAGATTCGCCAAGATCACGGTCGTGGAAGTGTTCCACGACCGTAATTTAGAGCGTGGATATAAATACGGTTTGCACCATATGTTCCACGGCCGTGTAATCCACTGGAATGAACTTCAATTTCTGACTCCAAATCCACGGTCGTGGAATTGAACGTGGAACGTGATACGGTCGTATTTTAGAGCGTGGTTTAGGGCAAGAACGTGATTCTTCCCTAACCTCGTGAATTCCTCAAGCTAAAACTCAAATTTGCTTCCAAAGAATGTCCTCAATCTATGGACATATCAACTCAACTCTCCTTTGCTCGATTCCGTTCGGAAATAGCTCCAAATCACCTATAATCAATATAGAACTAGTGTAGACATCCATATCGACAATATAGGTAATACTAGCTCACATATGCACAAAGTTCAATCAAAGACTATCAATATGAATCAAATACGTTTAGAAAACGTGCCTAAAATATCACAATATTTCATGCTAACAAATAACCCCATACTTAACACTTGCTTGTCCCTAAGCAAGGTCTTTCAAAAAGCTTTTAACAAGAGTTAGGATGAAATATGTGTACCTTCCTTTAGATGAATGTGACTTCTAAAGAATAGATCATTCTCAAACCTTGCTTCAATAGTTCTTCAAACTTTCACACACTTAATTAAAGAGTAAAAGGCAAAGAAAATTCATGAACCAATTTAACTTCAAAACAAGCATTATAACCCTCAAACATTATCAAAATCAATCACAAGAAACTTCAATTTAGATCACCAAGTCATATAACATTCTTTTGATCTTAAGGACTTTCGAAGAAAAGGTCTAGAATATGGAAGGGAAGGGAAAACTTTAAGGGAAAGTGGTGCATAAATCCGGGAAAGTGGACAACTACCTTCTTCTTCTTATGCGGTTCCCGCAACACTTCAACTTAGAGCTTCGCTCTCTTCTTTTCATTTTTCGACTTTACTTTTGGAGTTATGGACAGAGGTGCACAAAAACCGAAGCCTAGGAGATCGGCGTTTCTCAGATTTTCAAGAGATGCCTCAAACCCTTAGCGCACATACCATAATCCGCTAGGAATATCGCTCAATCCGACTTTGGCAAGACACAAACACCCGGCTATGTGAATGGTGCCGAGTTACTCATCGTCATGATTGATTTCCCCAAACCTAAAATTTCTTTCTATTCATTTGATCGCAAATAATTGCTCTCATGGCCCTCCCACATCAAACATGCCTTTTTCTCATTCACTTCTCCAAATTCCCGGATAGGTAAAGGAGGCTAATATTTCAATGAGGAGCTAGATGATAAAAGAAAGAAGAAAGAAAGTATCGAATTGCCTTAATCATTTCAACAAGAAGTATAGGAACTTATAACGTGATTTCAACTTCAATTTCCTAGCATGATTTAGGTAACATTCTCACATTATAAAACTTGCAAAAGAGGTAAAATTCATTCATTCAAGTTCTTTTCAATTCACAATCCTTTTAAGCATGCAATTGTCATCAAACTCAATTCACAAGTAGTGATTATCATGGAAATCATCTCAATTCATTAGAAGCACAAAATTTTCAAAATTTTCAATTTTTATGGGTTTTTCAAGTCACTTTTCATGCAATTCAATAAGGAAACATGCCACACATAATGTCATGCAATGATAGTCTCAAATGTAAGCGTGCATAGTAAGTGGAGTTATTACAAACTTTTTAGTACATCCCACCCCATACTTAGGACGAACATTGTCCCTAATGTTCAAAAGAAAGAAAGAAAAGAAAGAAAAGAAAAAGAAACTCACAAGTGGTGGCGGGAATGTCTAAAACGAACGGTCATGAATCGAATCACTGCGGCGCCGGCGGAGGTGGGAATGGAGAGAAACTCGGATCATAAAACCGCCCAAACTGCTGGCGGTAGACGTCCCTCATCATGTGGTCAAGGTCGTCTAAGCGTCCGTCTCTAGCGTCCTCCCGGATCTCTAGCGCTCCTACTCTCTCTGAAAGTCCGGTAGCCCAATCCGGCATCTGCTCGTACCATCCCGGGGCGTGACTGTACCATGCTGGGGCATCGGATGGTGCTGGTGCTGGTGGTGGTGGTGGTGCTGCTGGCTGCTCCGTGGACCAAGGAGGTGGGGTGGAATACCATGTGGGAGGTGTGGTCATCCACGTGGGCCTCTCACTCACGCTAGCGCGGCGAGATGATGAGCCTGAGGCTCTAGCTGGACGTGGAGAGCGTCTAGGTACATCTGGGGCCGCCTCCGGCTGGTCCGGAAACGTGCCAAACTCCTGCTCCGCTCCTCCTCCACTCTCGAACTGATCTCCCATATCCTCCTCTACAACCGGCGGTGGGACGTAAGGGGGAGCTACTATCCTGTTCGCATGCATCGCAGCGAGCGTCTCCTTCCAATTATGGCGTCCCGCCATAATGGAGTACTCCGGAAGCCACTCTATACCCCTACCCGTCCTACTCTCCCAAGGCATGCCCGCATAAGGCGGACCTCTATGTGTGGGGAAAATGAGACCCCTAACCATGAAAGCATGTAGCCCTAAGGGGACGGCCGGTATGCGGGTGCAAGCAGAAAAATCTACACCAAAACTCCTAGCAATGTGGGTAACTATCCCACCATATCCAATGTTCCCCTTCTTCTTGTTCTTGAGCTTGCTCATCGTAGCAGCCAAGAGAGTAGCACAATCTGCACGGCGTCCATAGAGCATGCAATAGAGCAAGAGTAGCTCATCCGTCTTGATCTTTTGGGGCGTCTCCGTCCTAGGAAAGAGACACTCCGAAAGAACGCGGTGAGCTATCTTCAAGGCTAGATGGTACATCAATCTAGCCTTGGTATCGGCGGGTTGCCAACGGTCCTCGTCGGCGTATATCATCGCAACTTCCTCCCAAAAGTTCTTGGGGTAAACTCCACTCGAAAATCGACCGTTATAGGTCTCATGGAACCCGAAAATGGTCCCAAACTCGACAATACTCAAATGATAATCTTTTTCCATGAGACGGAAAGAGACGGTCCTATCGACGTGGCTGTGCTCGAAAGACGTCACAACCACCCGGGTGATCTCCTCATAGGCGTCTTCACGAATGTTCGTGAAGACAAGCAATCCGGCTCTATCCAAGAGCCATGTAAGGTCATCAACTATGTTGAGACGATGTAGATCCTCCAACAACAAAGACCTAGGACCAATCACTGTCCTCTCCGTGATCCTCTCAAATGCAGCAAGGTGGTTCTCATGTATGGTCGGGATGCTAGGGTGAGGAGGTGAAGATGGAGGTGAAGGTGAGGATGGTAGTGAGGGAGATGAGGGTGGTGGTGCCCTAGAGGTGGAGGGATTGCCTTTCCTTTTCTTATTCTGCTCTCCCTTCTTCTCCTTTATCCTTCCCGACACTCTCCTTACAAAATCCATTTTTCTCCAAAAATTACGGTCTGTTCTTGGGAAATTACGGCCGTGGTTTACCCAGAGACCGTGATTCGTCTCAGAATTTCACGAATCTCAGCAAATTCACCAACAATCACCACAACAAGCAATCCTAATCTAATTCCTTCCAGTCTTTGTCAGTTCTTCCTAAAAATCTATAGCAAAAACGAACCAAATCCGCGAAAATCAAGAAGAAAGAATAAACCTCTTTTTCGGATTAAAAAATCCGAAATGCGCGTTTGTTGATGGAATTCCGCTCGGTTTGTCGTTTGGATCTTGTTCGTGGTTGGATTTGCTGCAGTTTAGGATGAAGAATCGTTGAAAACGATTAGAAAACGAAGATTTGGAGGAGGTCGTGGGGTTTCGGCGTTTAGGGCGTGGAAAAGGAAATTTTTGGGGCAAATTTGTGAAGAATGTGGCTTATATAGTCGCAGGCAAAATTTTGAAAATCATGGTCTGTCGGGGTGTTCCACGGCCGTGGAAGTGTACGGAACCGTGGTTTTGGTGATTTTTCAAAGGCTTTTGAGAATTACGGCCACTGTAGCTATGACGACCGTAATTTAGACCGTGGAACCTTCTGTAAAGCTTCAAAGTCCAAATTTCGTCACTCTTCTTCGTCATTATTCTCCCTTTTTCCTTTTCCATTGATCCTACAACCAAAAACACGAACATACCGGAAGAAATCGAGGCAAAATAAAGCGAAAACGTCTATTCTAGGCTAAACTATGAATCGAAAACAAAAACGAAAATGCAATACCTTGGGTTGCCTCCCAAGAAGCGCTTTGTTTAAGGTCCGTAGCTAGACCAATCTCGCACTTATTCGAGTGCGGTAGGCGCAAACTCCTCAGCTTGGAGTTCCGGCGTATACTTCTTGAGTCGTTGGCCGTTCACCTTAAAACTTCCGCTAGCTTCACCCCATACTTCAACTGCACCATGGGGGAAAATACTCTTAATTAGAAAAGGTCCGGTCCAACGGGATTTAAGCTAACCTGGGAAGAGGCGAAGTCTTGAATTGAAGAGGAGAACTTGATCTCCTTCTTTGAAGTCTTTTGGAATGATATGCTTATCATGCCAACGCTTTGCCCTTTCCTTGTAGATCTTAGCGTTTTCATAGGCGTTCAAGCGAAGTTCAACCAGCTTGTTGATGTCTAGGAGACGCTTCTCTCCTGCTTCCTTCATGCCGAAATTCAGCCACTTGATAGCCCAAAACGCCTTGTGCTCCAACTCTACCGGCAAATGACAAGACTTCCCATACACAAGGTTGTATGGTGTGGTTCCTATGGGAGTCTTGTACGCAGTCCGGTACGCCCATAATGCATCATCTAGCTTCAAGGACCAATCCTTCTTAGTCCTTGAAACCGTCTTCTCTAGAATTCCTTTGATCTCCCTATTTGAGATCTCAACTTGTCCACTTGTTTGTGGATGGTAAGGGGTAGCGATCTTGTGAGTAACCCCATACTTAGCTAGAAGAGCTTCAAAGCGACGGGCTATGAAGTGAGAACCTCCATCACTAATGATCGTCCTTGGTGTTCCAAATCGCGGAAAGATGGTCTTGTTGAAGAACTTAACCACCACCATGGCATCATTTGTGGGAGAGGCAATTGCTTCCACCCATCTAGAAACGTAGTCTACTGCTAATAATATGTATTGGTTTCCACAAGAAGATGGGAATGGTCCCATGAAATCAACTCCCCAAACGTCGAAAATCTCAACCTCTTGGATGTTGTTGAGGGGCATCTCGTTCCTTCTAGAAATATTGCCTGTTCTTTGACATGCATCGCAGCAAGAAACAAAGGATTGCACATCTCTAAATAAAGTAGGCCAATAGAATCCAGATTGTAATACCTTTGGGCTAGTCTTGTTCGAACTAGCGTGTCCTCCACATGGTAGTGAATGACAATGGCGGATGACACTTTGCATCTCATCTTCCGGCACACATCGCCGAATGATGCCATCCGGACCTCTCTTGAAGAGGAGAGGCTCGTTCCAATAGTATTCCCGGACGTCCTTAAAGAACTTCTTCCTTTGTGCGTAGGATAGTCCGGGCGGTGTCTCCTGGCAAACCAAATAGTTAACAAAATCAGCAAACCATGGTTCGTTACCATTCGAGATCACGTTGATGCACTCCTCTATGATGTGTAGGTGTTCGTCCGGAAAGGAGTCATCAATGGGTAGGTGATCGTCCTCTAGATGTGTTAGACGACTCAAATGATCTGCAACAGAATTTTCTGAACCTTTCTTGTCGCGGATCTCAAGATCGAATTCTTGTAGGAGAAGAATCCATCTAATCAACCTTGGTTTCGCGTCTTTCTTCGCAAGGAGGTACCGGATCGCAGCATGATCCGTGTAGACAATCACCTTTGCACCTACAAGATAAGAGCGAAACTTGTCAATAGCATAGACAATGGCTAAAAACTCTTTCTCGGTAGTGGCGTAGTTGAGCTGTGCTTCGTCTAGCGTCTTGCTAGCGTAGTATATGGCATGGGTTCGCCCTTCCTTTCATTGTCCAAGAACAGCTCCAATAGCTACGTCACTAGCATCGCACATAATCTCGAAGGGGAGAGTCCAATCCGGAGGTTGGATAATAGGTGCTGAAATTAGAGCTTGCCGGATGGTGTTAAACGCGTCCAAACATTCCTGCGAAAACTCAAAAACCGCATCCTTCATCAATAGATTAGTAAGGGGTTTTGATATCTTAGAAAAGTCCTTAATGAAACGTCTATAAAATCCAGCATGTCCTAGGAAACTTCTTATCCCTTTCACCAAAATTGGGGGAGGAAGTTTCTCTATGGTCTCTATCTTAGCCTTGTCTACCTCTATCCCTCTACTAGAGACTAAGTGACCTAATACGATTCCTTCCTTAACCATGAATTGACACTTCTCCCAATTAAGAACTAGGTTAGTGTCTTCACAACGTTGTAAAACAAGAGAAAGGTTAGAAAGGCAATCGTTAAAAGAGGAACCGTATACGGCGAAGTCGTCCATGAAGACTTCCATGATTTCCTCTACGTATTCAGAGAAGATGGCCATCATGCACCGTTGAAAGGTGGATGGGGCGTTGCAAAGCCCGAAAGGCATTCTCCTATAGGCGAACGTACCCCAAGGGCACGTGAATGTGGTCTTCTCTTGATCATCCGGATGTATCGGAATCTGAAAGAAACCACTATAACCGTCAAGGTAGCAAAAATGTGAATGTTGTGCTAACCTTTCAAGCATTTGATCGATGAATGGCAATGGAAAGTGATCCTTCCGCGTTGCGTTGTTGAGCTTGCGGTAGTCTATGCACATTCGCCATCCAGTCACGGTTCGGGTAGGAATGAGTTCGTTGTTCTTGTTGGTGATGACCGTCATTCCTCCCTTCTTCGGAACTACTTGAACTGGACTCACCCACTTGCTATCGGAGATAGGATAGATGATACCTGCATCAAGAAGTTTAAGAATCTCCTTCTTGACAACCTCCTTCATGGTCGGATTCAACCGCCTTTGAGGTTGTCTTGAAGTTCTAAAGTCCTCCTCCATCAGTATCTTATGCATACATAGGGAGGGTTTAATTCCTACTAAGTCCTCAATAGTGTAGCCTATGGCTTTTCTATGTTTCCTAAGGACAATCATGAGTTGTTCATGTTCATCTATGCTTAATTCGGAGCTAACAATAACCGGGAAGGTAGAATTAGATCCAAGGAAAGCGTACCTTAGATGAGTAGGAAGTGGTTTGTGTTCCATCACTTTCGGAGCTTCCAATGATCCTTGAGGAGCATCCGACGTTTCCTTAGAAGTTTCTAAGGGTGTTGAGTGGTTTGGAGAAGAATCAAAGGAAGTTGAAGAAGTACGTCGATCACTTTCTTCCACGGTCAGAATTACGGCCTCTCCATGTGTTCCACGGCCGTGTAATTCCCTGGAATGGAGGTCGATTTTGGTTGTGAAATCCACGGTCGTGGAATACAGGGTATGACCGTGGATTCTTACATTCTCAGCCTCATCGTGGAGTTTCTCAAACTCCAATTCATACATCTATTCTTGTGCTTCTAAGGCTTCAATTTCCTCTTTGCACTCTTCTTCTTCCCCTACATTGGTTAGACTCATAGTGATAACCTTTTGTAAAGGATCGTTAAAGAGAATCGCACTTACCTCCTCCCTAGACAAACCTTCTTCGTCTTGGATATCGTAAATATCCTCGTCAAAGATTGGCTCCTTCACTAGAGTGGAAAGAACGAACTCTACTTTCTCTTCTCCAATATCAAAAGCGAGTCTTCCATTCTTGCAATCGACCATGCAGCCGGAAGTTGCAAGAAACAGTCTTCCGAGTATGATCGGGACCGGACTATCTGCAGGAATGTCAAGCACGACAAAATCAATGGGGACAAAGAATTTACCTAGCTTGACCGGGACGTCTTCTACAATACCGACGGGGCGAGTGATGGATCGATCCGCCATGTATAACGACATCTTTACCGGTTTAGGATCGCCTAAACCGATCTTCCTGCATAATGCAAGTGGTATGATGCTCACACTTGCTCCTAAGTCACATAAAGCGTCATATGTGACATCTCCCACTCCAATGGTAATGCAAAATGACCCCGGATCCTTCAATTTTGGGGGCATTTTCTCCTTCATGGTCTTGGTGAGATCCGAAGAATCCGAACTCATCTTGACCTCTCCGAAATCTTCTAGCTTCCTCTTGTTAGAGAGGAGTTCCTTCAAGAACTTGCCATAAGCCGGCATACCTACAATAGCATCAATGAAAGGTATATTAATATGCAGCTTACTCATGAGTTCTATGAACTTACCGAATTGTTTGTCTAGGCGCGCTCGCGCTCTAGATTGAGGAAATGGTAGGGGAGGTTTGTAAGCTGGAGGAGGAACATAGACATCTTCCTTCTCCTTCCCCTTTTCTTTGTCCTTCTCTACGGGGACTTCAACGAACGTAGGTTGCGGATCGGTAGTAGTCACTCCGCTCCTAGTTGTAATCGCCATCACCCTTCCCTTAGGGTTGTCCTCCGTCTTTCCTGGAAGTTTCCCTTGATTTCTAGGAACTTCCTCCGCGTGGTTGAACATTTGGTTTTCCAAAACTTTTTGAGCTTTGTCAACCTTAGAAACTTGATCATCAACCTTGATGAGGCGGTTCTCCAACCCTTGAAGCTTTCCCAAGATCGTTTCCAACATGGGATCGGGCTTCTCCTTTCCCGTATTGTTTCCTCCATTAGATGATTGCCCCTGGCTTTTCAAAGGAGTAGAGGAAGAGGAAGGTGGAGTTGGTGAATTAGAATTGGAAGGATAAGAGTTACCGGAATTTTGTTGATTGGAGCGCCAATTGTTGTTGTTTGAACCCCTATTGTTTTTCCAATTGTTGTTCCGGTTGTTGTTGTTTCCATTCCAATTGTTATTCCGGTTATTGTTCCGGTTATTGTTGTTGCGGTTGGTGTTATCACCGCCATTGTTGTTGCCCAAATAGCCAACATCCCTTTCTTGTTGCTTTGGGAAGTTGGTCTTGATAGCCTCCTTCAACTCCTTGATCTCATTGTTGAGGGAGAAAATATGATTTTGAGCTTCATGTGTGAGCTTCGCTCCTTGCTCCACACGATTTCCCTCCACTTTCCGGTGGGAATACTTCTCTATGACTCTTGCTTGCTTCTCGATGAAGTCCCAAGCGTCATCTTCTCTCATGTCCATGAACGTTCCACATGAGAGGGATTGGAGGTTGAATTGCGTTCCCGCATCCAGCCCCTTGTAGTAAATCTCCAGCAAGGCAAGCTTGGATATGCCATGATGAGGGCAATCCAAGAGCAAATCCTGAAACCTTTCCCAAGATTGAAACAAACTTTCGTTAGGTCTCATGGAAAAAGCATTAATCTTACCTCTAAGTTCCGCCGTTTTGGAAGGCGGAAAGAATTTGGTGAGAAACTCCGCGGAAAGGTCTTCCCACGTGTCTACTTTCCCATTAGGAAGAGCTTGGTACCAAGATAACGCTTTCCCTTTCAAAGAGAAAAAGAAAGGCTTGAGCTTATAGCTATTGGTAGTAGCGTTCTTCGGTCTCATCGTCTCCATCATACACTCAAAGTTTTGCAGGTGTTGGTGTGGAGATTCAGCGCTTGTACCGCCAAATTGGCTTTGGAGAACAAGAGTGATAACTTGAGGGTTAAAGCTAAACCCTTGCACATCTTCAGCATCAAAATTCACACCCAAGCGGCGTGGTTGTTGTGTTGGATCCATCCGCTGGCCAAGAGTTCTTGGCTCATTATCCACACGTTCGATCCTCACATTCCTAGGTGGAATGCGGCGATTAGCAGCTCCTTGTGGATGGAAAGAATTCACATTGATCATGGGATCAATCTCCTCTAACGGTGGCATGGAAGAGTCACTATCATCAGCGGATGAGTGACTTTTTCTTCTAGACCTTGATCTCCTTCTTGAGGATTTCTTGCTTCCTTTATTCTTAAGGTCGCTCATCTCTACCCTCATCTGGAAGATCATGTCTTGTAAACTGTTAACTTGAGATTGATGACGATCCATCTCATCTTGGCGGAGAGTCTCATTCCATCGGAGTTGAGCTTCCTTCTCCGCCAACTCCGTTTGAAGATTACGTTCGTGTTCTTCGGCCATCTTCTTTTCCTTGCGCTTTTGCCTCAAGGTTTTCTCTAGCTCTTGATCAAGAGGTAAGAGATCTTCGGTGTTCCTAGACCTGCGCATGCACTCAAAGCAAAATCAAACAACGAGAGCAAGCTCCCAAGCTCGACAACCGGCTACCGGATTCGGCCGAAACCAAATCCCCGGCAACGGCGCCAAAAACTTGTTCGCCCCTAGAGTATCGAACACAAGGATTTGGGTGGGAACGAACTCGATTGCAGGTTATCAAGCAAGTAAATATGAGAGTTTTGCAAATATTGGGAAAACAACAACCCTAAAGATCCAGGTATCCAGCTGTGGCAATCGATTCAATATATACTTAATGATGTAAAGACAGAGTTGAGATATGCAAAGGTATACTAATGTAAGGTAATCGTACGGTGAAGTTCCAAAAACCTTATATAACTCACCTACAAGGCACTCTCTATACAGGTTGTTGAGGCTCAATATAGAAAGATTCTAAAGATGAGAATTAATGTCAAATACCCAAACTTGTAACCCAAGGATCAAGACTAACTTAACCGATTGAGGTTGTGACACTCACAATCGAGGTAGAGGTTGTTGAGGCTTCACTACCACCTAGAAAAGACAAGTCTAAACTAAGTTAAAGCAAATCTTTAACTTTGGATTAAAGTAAAAGCAAGTTCGTAGACTTTAAGGGAAATTACGGTTAGTTCTTGAGGTTCCACGGCCGTGGACTCAAGAACAGACCGTAATTTAGGGTTGTCGGTGATTCTCTCTAACTCTCAGGGTCTAATCTGTTTGCGATCAATCTGTCATCATCTAAGCCACAACTATCAACCCTTCACTCTAGAATTGTTAAGGGTTTTTAGCCAATAACAGTCATGTTGATATCAATTCAAGAATTAGAAGATAGAAAGATGAAAACTTTCAAGTACTTTCAATAATCTCCAAACTAATCTCAAAGTCACAAAGAGAACAAGTATTGTCAATGGATTCAAAGTAAAGCAAACAATCACAACCTTAGGAAAGAAGGAAAAACGGGATGTCAATCCGTTTTCCAAATCAAACCTAAACAAGAAGAGAGACCTTCTTGCAAAATCTTCCGAAAACTTCGATCTTCCGCCAATCCGGAGATCTCAACAGCAATCTCCACCAAAAGTGCGAGATTAGGGTAATTCCCAAATACGAACTTCGATCTCCAACGAGATGTCAATGCTTCCAGCAAGGGCTAAACGAGGGTAAGTGGGGATAAGCGATGATGTGTAAGCGAGCATAAGCGATCATGACGGATTCTTGCTTCGTCCGTCTTTTTATAGTGTAGGGCAAAATGTCGGCCCGGCCCAATCGTTAAAAGATCGTGGCTTCAAAGTATGGCGAAAAGATTCGCCAAGATCGCGGTCGTGGAAGTGTTCCACGACCGTAATTTAGAGCGTGGATATAAATACGGTTTGCACCATATGTTCCACGGCCGTGTAATCCACTGGAATGAACTTCAATTTCTGACTCCAAATCCACGGTCGTGGAATTGAACGTGGAACGTGATACGGTCGTATTTTAGAGCGTGGTTTAGGGCAAGAACGTGATTCTTCCCTAACCTCGTGCATTCCTCAAGCTAAAACTCAAATTTGCTTCCAAAGAATGTCCTCAATCTATGGACATATCAACTCAACTCTCCTTTGCTCGATTCCGTTCGGAAATAGCTCCAAATCACCTATAATCAACATAGAACTAGTGTAGACATCCATATCGACAATATAGGTAATACTAGCTCACATATGCACAAAGTTCAATCAAAGACTATCAATATGAATCAAATACGTTTAGAAAACGTGCCTAAAATATCACAATATTTCATGCTAACAGACTCCACCCTCTCTATCAGCTGTCTCCTCATCATCTGCCTCCTCCTCAGCTGGGGCAGCTGCTGCCTCTCTGTAATCCTCCATCAGTGGAGCCCAAGCGGTCTGCCAATAGTGAGGGTCAAAAACAGAAAACTGGGCAGACCACTTGATCCCCTGTGGTGCAGTCAGCTCCCACGGCATAGCAACGTACGGTGTAGTTAGACCTCGGGGAACCAGAATCCGCCGAGTGATCATCTCCTGCAGCCCAAGCGGCTTGGCAGCCGCCACCATCGTGCAAGCACTGAGATCCATGTCCTGATAACTAGCTATATGGGTGACAAGCCCTCCGCAGCAGATGTCTCCCTTCGCCTTGGCCTTGATCTTGTGCAGATCCTCTGCCAACATCAAGCCAAAGTCCGGGATACCCCCAGTCACAATGCAGTATAAACTGAATAGCTCCCCCTGTCGGACCTTCTGGGGCGTCTCAGTACGCGCTAGAAGTGTCTCACTGAAGATCCGGTGGGCTAACCTAAAGGCTAAGTGGAAGATGACCTTCTCCCTGGAATCTCCAGGGCACAATCTGTCTGTATGCTCAACAATATGGGCAATCTGTCCCCAAAACTCCATAGCTACTGATGGGGACGGGAAGTCAACAACTGTGGGCTCAAGAAAACCAAAAATCTCTCTCCAGTACTTAAGCGGCACTAAGAAGTTCCTGTTCATCAACCGGTACTTCACAGATTGCTCTGTGGGGAGGTAGGTGAAGGAGCTAACGAACTCTAAGGTGGGCTCCAAATAGGCTGGGGCTCGGATCTCAGTAAACTGATCCAGCCCTACTGTAGATATCATCCGTCTAAGGTCTCCGTCTACCTAGAGACAGTCAAAAGTAGACACGTCCAAGAAGCGAGGTGCAATCACTGGACGGCCGGAAATACGGTCATAATCGACCTGGTGTCGCTCGTGGATCACCGGTCGATAGGGTCGGGAAGAAGAGGAAGAAGGGGAAGGTGAGGATCTATCGCTAAGGGCAAAGCGTCTATCGGAACTCATTTTCAGAAACCTCACTGTCAGGTCACCTCGGTCGACTGACAACTCTCAAGAATCACCTCGGCCGAGGCACAGCTTGTCTGGACCGAGGCGGAAAACTGGTTTCTAATTCCTTCAGAAAATTCAATTCTTTTGCCCCAAAATCACTACAACTTCTTCCGATGGGGTACTTAAGCCTTTCCTCAGCAAATGCAAGGGCAACCAAAGCCCAAATCGAAGCGAAAACAGCGAGGTAGGGTTTCGGTTTTGTTTTACCTCGTTTGGCCGAATCGGTTTGATTTTCTTGCAGATCGATGATGCATTGGGATCCTCTATGCCTTAATCGCAGTTTGGAAGCGAAAATCTTCGAAAACGAGCAAGAATCGAAGGAGCGAGGTGCAAATTGTCTCCGCGGTCGAGGAGGGTTGGGTGAAGTGAGGAGAGAGAAATTTCAACCCTTTTATACCCTTTCTGGAACTGCTGTCACCTCGGTCGAGATGGTCTCGACTGGACCGAGGTGGTACGGGCCGAGGTGGTTCTTCAGAAACCCTAATCGCCTCGGTTGCTCAAGAATCATCTCGGTCGAGGTGCTTTGATGGCAACCGAGATGCCTCAGTCAAACTTTGTCTTCTCAAATTCTCGATTTTCTGTCCTTCCAGTTATGCTCCTTCCTTAGATGTCTCCTGTTATCTGTCTAGGACGCCAAAAACAAAACAAAGCAAAGCAAAAGCAAAAACTATCTAAGCTAGACTAGAAAAAGGGAAAAGAAAGCAATACCTTGGGTTGCCTCCCAAGAAGCGCTTGGTTTAAGGTCGCTAGCTGGACCATGATGCGTCTCAAACGAGGTATATTGGTGCAACCTCCTCAACCGGAGTTTCCGGTTTGTACTTCTTAAGTCTATGACCGTTGACCTTGAAGCTTCCGCTCGTTTCGCCCCATATCTCAACTGCACCATGAGGATAAACATGTTTCACAACATAAGGTCCGGTCCATCTAGATTTTAACTTACCTGGAAAGAGTCGGAGGCGGGAGTTGAAGAGTAGAACTAAGTCTCCATCGTTAAGCTCCTTTGGAATGATACGCTTGTCATGCCATTTTTTCGTCCTTTCCTTGTAGATTTTGGCATTCTCATAAGCGTTCAAGCGCAGCTCCTCCAGCTCGTTGATATCCAATAGCCGCTTCTCGCCGGCCTCCTTAATGTCGAAGTTCAACCATTTGATCGCCCAATATGCTTTGTGCTCTATCTCAACGGGCAAATGGCAAGACTTCCCATATACCAAATTATAAGGGGTGGTACCTATGGGAGTCTTAAATGCGGTCCTGTACGCCCAAAGAGCATCGTCCAATTTTATGGACCAATCCTTCCTAGTCCTAGAGACGGTCTTCTCCAAGATTGCATTGATTTCTCTATTCGAGATCTCGACCTGTCCACTAGTTTGAGGGTGATAAGAGGTTGATACCTTGTGGGTTACCCCATACTTCGATAGAAGTGCTTTGAACTTCCGGTGGATGAAATGCGTTCCTCCATCGCTGATGATGATGCGTGGAGTTCCAAAGCATGGAAAGATAGTCCTGTTTAAGAACTTCACAACCACCTTGGCGTCATTAGTGGGAGAAGCAATGGCTTCAACCCATCTAGAGACGTAATCAACTGCCAGAAGAATATAGAGGTTTCCACCGGAGGATGGGAAAGGTCACATGAAGTCAATCCCCCATACATCAAAGATTTCCACCTCTTGAATGTTATTAAGCGGCATTTCGTTCCTCCTTGATAAATTTCCTGTTCTTTGGCATGCATCACAAGAGACAACAAACGATTGTACATCCTTAAATAATGTAGGCCAAAAGAAACCGGAACGTAATACCTTAGCGCATGTTTTATCGGTGCTAGCATGTCCTCCACAAGGAAGTGAATGGCAATGCCGTATAACGCTATTAACTTCATCTTCCGGAATGCATCTTTGAAGCATCCCATCCGGCCCACGCTTGAATAGCAGCGGCTCGTCCCAGTAGTAATGGCGTACTTCTTTGAAGAATCTCTTCTTTTGAGAGTACGTCAATCCGGGCAGTATTTCCTGGCAAACAAGATAATTCACAATATCAGCATACCAAGGTCCTTTATTATCAGAAAGTTGGTGGATGGAATGTTCCACCAACTGAGGATGAATGTCAAAGAACGGAGTAAGAAGTTTATTATTCTGAGTAGTCTCAGTTGACATCATCTCGCCATCGACCTCGGTCGAGGTGCAGAGGCGTTGACCGAGATGTTCTTCAGTCGTCTCGCTCAGTCCAGAAAGTGCCTCGGTCGAGGTACTGCAACTGGAACCGAAGCTGGAGATCTTCGTCTCCTGGATTAGCTTCTAAGTTTTAGCTCCTGGATCTTCTTCCAGTGCTTTTAAGCTCCGTATATCTGCATCACAGGAAGCATCTATACCTTCCTCGATTAAACTGAAGCTAATAACTCTTTCGAGTGGATCGTTAGTAAGGATAGAGCTCACCAATTCTCTTGAATGGGAATGCAAAATGAGCCGGGATCTCTCAATTTAGGTGGCATTTTCTCCTTCATGATTTGAATGAGCTCCGAAGATTTAGATGTCATCCTAACTTCACCAAAGTCTTCCAGTTTCCTTTTCCTTGATAGGATCTCCTTCAAGAACTTCCCATAGGCGGGCATTCCTAGAATAGCATTAAGGAAAGGAATGTTAATGTGTAGCTTATTCATCAAGCCAAGGAACTTACAAAAGTGCTTGTCTAGATGTGCTCTGGCCCTTGACTGGGGGAATGGAATTGGTGGTTTGTATGCAGGAGGTGGAACATAAACTTCAGTTTTCCCCTCCGCTTTCTGTGGCTCCACCTCGGTTGGCATCTCGGTCGAAATGTTCTTCGACTGCACCTTGACCGAGGTGGTCTTCGTCGGTACTGGCACCGACCGAGGCACTGAATCTGCAGTTTTCAGTCCACTCCTCGTAGTTATGGCCATGATCTGGCCCTTAGGGTTGCTTTCCGTCCTTGCTGGAAGCTTCCCTGGATCACTTGGCGCTTCATTCACCCTACTTGCAAGTTGTTGTTCAAAGGCTTTTTGGGCCTTCGAAAATAAAGTCATAGAAGTCTCCATAGCATTGAGCTTGATCAAGATAGCCTCCAGAACTGCGTCTTTCTTTTCCGGCTGAGACGAACTCGATCCTTGCCCTTGGCTCTTTAATGGATTAGAAGAAGAAGAAGGGGAAGAGAGGAAAGGATTAGAGGAATCGTTAGAGTTGGAGTTTAAATGATTGTTACCAGAATATTGGTTGTTCGCCCTCCAATTGTTGCTATTGGATCCCCTATTGTTGTTGTTGTAATTGTTGTTCCGGGAACCGTTGTTGTTGTTACGGTATCCGTTGTTGTTGTTCCTTTGTCCTTGCTCTTCCTTCTTGGTTTGAGCAACCAAGAGTTCCTTCATTTGTTTCACGTCATTCTTCAAAGACGTGAGTTGATTGTTGTTGGGCTGAGTTTCTTGGAAGTTAACTCTTTTAACTCCACCTTCAGCTCCTTGATGAGTGTACTTCTCCATATGCAAAGCTTGCTTCTCGATGAAGTCCCAAGCTTCGTCAATCGCCATGTCCATGAAGGTACCGGCGGAGAGTAGTTGGAGATTGAACTGGGTGCCTCCGTCCAGTCCCTTGAAGTATATCTCCAATAACTCTAACTTTGGAATCCCATGATCTGGGCAATCCAAAAGAATGTCCTTGAACCACTCCCATGACTTGGACAAGCTCTCCTTGTCCTTCATAATGAAAGCATTGATCTTCCCTCTCATTTCAGCTGTCTTTGAGGGGGGAAGAATTTGGTCAAGAATTCCGTAGTCATCTCCTCCCATGTGCTAATTTTTCCTGGAGGAAGAGATTGATACCAAGTAAGAGCTCTATCTTTTAAAGAAAAGTAAAAAAGTCTTAGCTTGTAGTTGTTATTTTCAATCCTTGAGGGTCTCAAGGTCTCCATCAAGATCTCATAGTTTTGAAGATGTTGATGTGGTGATTCCTTCTCTAGCCCTCCGAACTGGCATTGGCGAATCATGGATAGAACTTGCGGTCAAAGTTCATAGTCATGGTCCGCTGGATCTCCTAGGTTAACTCCTGGACGCCTCAGTTGTTGATTAGGGTCCATCCTTTGACCTAGGGTTTATGGGATTCCAGCAGGAAGAACACCTCGGACTGGCATCTGAGGAGGAAGCATCTCGGCCGGGGCGTCTGGTACTGGAACCTGCCTCGGTCGAGGGTCAGCGATTGGGACCTGGATCGGTCGAGGATCTGGAACAGGATCTTCCCTCGGTCGAGGTAGAAACTGGTCTCGTAAAGCTGCCATATCAGCTTTGATCGCTTCAGTCCTGGTGCGAGTTTCTTCTGTTGCCTGCCTTAATTCTTCTCTGCTGAGGCGTAGCTGTTCTAGCGCCTCTTTCAACTCGGCCTCAAGATCGCGGCTGTCTTGGTGGGCCATCTTCGCTTCTCTTAGGCGTCGTTTGTATGTCTTTCTGGTTCGGGATCGTAAGGAACGATTTTCTTCCCAGTGCGGGTTCTTCGCATATACCTAAGAAAGAACCTGCAAAAGTCACTCAAGTAGAGTGGTTAGTAGACACGGGGGCAAGTGCCCCAAGAGCAAACCGTAACCCGCTCAGTCTAGACCAAGTCCCCGGCAACGGCGCCAAAAACTTGTTCGCTCCAAACGGTGTGTGCAAGCTTTAAATTTATAACCCTAGACGTAAGCTTAAAACAAGGATGCGAACCCGCAGTGTACGGGTCAATCGTAGTAAAAAGCAAGGAATTCCAGGGGTCGATCACAGGGACTTAGTGAAACAAAGTCCAATTACGGTATGCTTAAGCAATCACTAACCACAATAGCAATTAAAACAATCAAAGATGATATAGATGTCAATAAAGGAAATATGCAATTCTAGGGATTAAAGCATCTAGTTGTGGTTCCAACTCAAGATCTAAAGATAAGCGGACAAAGCTGAGGTTTTTGCATGGGGAAGGTGTTACTAAAGTGGAGTAGATCACCGGGTAAGTCTCACTACTCACTAATCCAAGACCGTAACTCCTATTACCGGGTAAGTCTCAAGGAATCAAGATAAAGAACTATATCCTCAAACTAACACACCATCTAAGGGAATAGAATCAACCTTTACCGGGTAAGTCTCAGGCTAACTCACAAAGATGGGATGAAAGCACACTCAAACCCCAATAAAGGACAAACCTTTATTACCTACACTTATGATCTTAGGTATACAAACTAAGGAATTACCGGGTAAGTCTCATCCTAAGCTTGCATTGGACCAGGAAAGCTGTAATAAGAATAGGATTTGGCAAACTCTAACACTTAACTCTCAGTTTCGGATCAGATAAGTCACCTCGGTCAGACGAATTCCACCCCGGCCGAGATGTTTATCAACTGAGCGAGATGCTTAGGGTTAAGGTTAAAGACTCGAACTTTCAGGGTCCTACTGGAATCTAAGATTATTCTATCATTGTTTTTCCCACAACCTTCAGCCAATCACCCTAGAATCACACAAGGAAATTAGCCACTCATCATCATCATGAAAGTATTAATCAAGTATATGGGAAGAAGGTGAATATTTGAACAAGAAGAATTTAATGAAAAGACTTCAATAACTGAATCAAATATCACAACAAAAGCGTTCCTTGGATAGAAATCCAACAAGAATGACAATAAGGAAGAGAATCTAAGGTGATCTCACAAGAAAACCTTCAAAAAGCTATAAAAGCTACAATCTTCCTTCTTCAACATTCAAAAAGGTTCTTCAAATCTCCCAATTGGAGATTTGGCTGCAGCGGTGTATAAACCCTGATCGGTGGTATAGCATGCTCCGGTGTAAGCGGATTGTGGATTTGTGGGAAATCCGACCCTTTTTATAGGAAATTAACTCTCCAAAGATAAGATATCTTAGAAAGATCTCTTCCCATAAAAATAGGTAAAATATATGATCTAGTATATCTTCTTCCTTTCAGGAGCCAAGCCCAAAAATATAAGATCTCTTTCCAAAGATAAAAGATCTCAGCCAAGAATAAAATATTCTCGCCGCGTCCCAGGTGTTCGCCTTGGTCGAGTCGACTTCCCTGGATCACCTCGGTTGAGGTGAATCTGTGGTCAACCGAGGTGAGTCACAACTGAATGTGAAATCTCTCAAATCTGGTCCAAAGTGAATCCTAAATCCATGGCTATGCTTCCTGGATGGTTCCTTATGTTCCTGGATGTAGCTCTAGTGACTCTATAGCTCCTTTTTGCTCCTTTTTGATGCAAAAACGTGCCATTTTACCTACGATTACAACAAAACTAGGTGTAGACCTCGATTCTCGCAAAGGTAGATGAAATGGTAATATAATCACTTATTATACATACAAACATGCAGATTATTGAAGATAAAACGTCTAAACAAACCCCAAAATATAGACTATAATTCATGCTATCACCTACCCGGTGATTGATCCCAATCTAGAAACACTCACTCCCAACATATCATAGTTAATCCAAGGAATGATTAGATAGCTTGAGTCCTATGCCATAACCGGAACTTCCAACCCCTAGAATCCGTTTTTCTCTCTTTGATCTATATCTCGTGTTTAACTTGTTGTTTGTGTTGATTTGTTAGCATAGTCGATTGTTCATTTTGCATGAATTGTGATCCTTGATTGATCACCAAAAAAACCCACCAAAAACATTTAGATTTTCATTTCTTTATTCCCTTCTCTTTTCTTAATCTAGATCTTCACTAAACATAATCATTATTCGAATCAATCTCACCTTAGTCTTTGTGTTCGACCTTGGAATACTATCCGTACTACAAACGTCCTGTACACTACGGGTTCACTAGGAGTTAGGAGAAATATAACGAGTATAAATTTAAAACCTATTGCGTATCACACACATCCTGAGCGTAACAATCGCCATAGCCTCCACTTCCACTCTTTCTGCATTGGAAAGAGGAAGGTCTTGATGAGAAGAAACACTATCTTGTTGACAAAAAGGGGCCAGATGGCCTAGTTCACCACAAGTAAAGCAAGCTATCGGTGCCATGAGGCACTCAGAGCGCAAATGATCTGGATAACCACAATTGAGACATATACATCCCATCCATGCCACTAGTACGGGTGACTCCTCTTCATTGCCCAGCTCAAAGGCTCTACTCTGAGCTCTTCTAGTGTCCGTGGTACTCCTACCACGACCCTTACTTCTACTCAGCCTGGGAACGGATCCCTGAGTAAAAGGATGATCTGGGAGTCTCTATTGTCTCCGCATCTACTACTGAGGTGTCTTCTGACCACCTCCCGTCACACTAGCAGAAGTAAAACCCTGTCGCGATGCCACTCCAGTTTGCTTACAGAAGACAGCTCTATGACCCTGTCTACCATAGGTAAAGCAAGTCACTGACGATCTTGGACACTGTGGTCGTATATGTCCAGGCTTCCCACAGTTGTAACATGTCCTTGTTTCACTAGAAGTTCGTGTGAAACGAGAAGTACTCAAACGTCCACAAGTTGGGCTCGGTTTGTAACCCGGATATCCAACCTCGTCTTTCACTGATTCAACCTGTTGTTTCTTCTCTAATCCAGAAGCTTCAGTCGATCTCACGAATGTTGGTAAATCCGGTGAAGATCTACCCGCTATCA
Organism: Fagopyrum homotropicum; assembly: GCA_033239125.1. Classification (NCBI taxonomy): domain Eukaryota; kingdom Viridiplantae; phylum Streptophyta; class Magnoliopsida; order Caryophyllales; family Polygonaceae; genus Fagopyrum; species Fagopyrum homotropicum. The sequence goes on along the minus strand of BSWB01000007.1, from coordinate 58,268,067 downwards.
CCACCTCATATACTTGCTGCATATAATCTTGAAACTCGAATCTACTCATGGAGACACGATCAGCCTCTTCAAACTCGTTCTCTGCCATAGACAACACAACAGTGGATACTGATCCCTGACTTAATGCTACTGGAGGAAGAGGGGGTGTACCCCTATCTCGTCCCACTACAGATACTGCTCTAGTCTGAGCCATCTGTAGTATATACGCACCTAAACTTATAGGGCTATATATATGCCATATGTATCGATATATATATATATAATACTCATTACATGCATACACATCAGCACATAAAAGATATATATATATATATATATATATATATATTTGATAACACGGTTTATGACTTAGGTTTAGGTAATCATTTAGATAGATTTCTCACTCATTCATGCATGGTTTAGCACTAGTTCACGACGTTTGCACTCAATTAGCTTATTATGTCGAGATAGACGTCTACACGGACTTGTGCATTGCTTTGTAGGTATTTTGGGAGATTTAGGAGCTAAATCGATACGTTTGAGGATCGTTCATCAAGATGACACACCCTCGAACTCATTAGGATGCAAGCTAGAGGCTAAGGAGGACTCATGGAACCTTGCCAACACAAGTCATGCACCAAATCGAAGCTTAATGATCAAAGGCAAAGCTGAAGGTCCAAACCACGGTTCACTGGAAGTCCACGGCCGTGGAACCACCCGTGGTCCTTGCTAGGTTTTCGTGACAGCTGTGCCACGATCTCTTGGCCAACTCTTGCAAAGTTGTAGTATAAAAGTGGTCCTGTATTGGCTGAGAGAGGCATCCCCTATCATCCAATCAAATTTGGGGAATCAACATACACAACAATACTCTTAACAAAAAGATTCTTTGGAGGAGAAGGTAGAAGGAAGCTACCATTGGAGAAGAGCTTCATTGGAGAAGAAGAAGAACACACCATTGATAGACTTTGATAGCTTTATAGTGAAGAATTTCGAAATCGATTTCTAGAGTTGTATGAACCATTTAAACCTTCTTTAAGAAGGGTTGTGATTCATTCTAATTCCATTTTCAACTTGGTTTTGTTTACTTCACTTGTTCATCTCTTTCTCTTCATTATCTTGCAAATGGAAGCTATGATTTTATGTTTGATGATTTCGATTCTCATGATGAATGTTGTAGGCTAAATAGATGTGATTCTAGGGTAAGGAAAGGATGGTTATGGCTAAGACTATGATAGGATGGACTTAGATTTGCCCTTGGATGACTCACTTGCTTGGACGTAGCCTCTGTTGAAGTCCACGGATTGTTCTTGCCAAACCACGGCCGTGGACTTGGTAGAACGAACCGTGATTCTCCCTGGTTCGATGGATCTAGCCTTAGATTGTTAGAATGTTGAAATCCTAGTGTTTGTTGAGTAAATTCTATCCTAGGATAACCTAGTGTTAGCAACTAAGTGTTAGGAACTACTTACCCGGTAATCCTTACTCTTAGATTCCAAAGATAACAAACCCTAGGTAGTGGTGAGCCTCATAAGCCGCCATTGGACTAAGTGTGCTAGGATTGTTGCTAAGAACTAACCCTTTCGAGACTTACCCGGTAAGGATAGGTTAGATCTCTAGGTGACAATCCGGTTTGTGTAGAGGCCGTCCCTTACGTTCTTAGAGACCTACCCGGTGATGAGACCTTAGGGATGGACTAGTAGACCATGAGACCTACCCGGTGATTGATCCCAATCTAGAAACACTTACTCCCAACATATCATAGTTAATCCAAGGAATGATTAGATAGCTTGAGTCCTATGCCATAACCGGAATCTCCAACCCCTAGAATCCGATTTTCTCTCTTTTATCTATATCTCGTTTTAGCTTGTTTGTTTATGTTGATTCGTAGCTTAGTTGATTGTTCATTTTGCATGATTTGTGATCTTTGATTGATCATCTAAAACCAACCAAAAACATTGAGATTTTCATTTCTTTATTTCTTTCTCTTTTCTTAACCTAGATCTTCACTGAAATTAATCGTAAATCGAATCAATCTCACCTTAGTCTTTGTGTTCGACCTCGGAATACTATCCCTACTACAAACGTCCCGTACACTGCGGGTTCGCTAAGAGTTAGGATACATATAACGAGAATATAAATTTAAAGCTTATTGCGTGCACATCACACGATCTTAGCGTAACAAGTTTTTGGCGCCGTTGCCGGGGACTAGGTCTAGATTGAGTCTTTTTGTGATTGATTGTAGTGTAGATCTTTCTTGTTGCTTTTGATCTCTTTTTGGTTTGTGTCTTTGCTTTTCAGGACATCTCGCTGTTTAGGTGTATGCGAAGATCTCGTGGAAAGGATTTAGCTCCATTCGATCCTGAACCGGAGAAAACCCTTAGATCTAGATCCTAGAGCATTAAAAAGGGAAAAGAGATGGCCGGAAAAGATCTCCAAGCTGAGTTGGATGAGGCTTTAGAGCAAATTAGGATAAGGGATGAAGCTTTGGAGAATGAAAGGAGACTTGCCAACGAGAGGCAAGAGGCGACTAGGAGGGAGATTGAAGAGATTAGGCAAGCTCTTGTGCAAAGAGAGCTTAACCGTCAACAACCTCCTCCACCTCCACCACAACCGCAGCCGGCGGCGGTGAATATAAGGGTTGTGCCCATTTCTATGGAAGAGCCAAAAACGTTGGGGCAACGTATGGATCCGGCACAAAGAGCACACCATCCGGGTGTGAACTTAGGAGATCCCGCAGCCCATGATTACGAGCTCCGCCCTCAAGTTCTACAAATGATCCGGCATAATCAATTTGGACGGATAGAAGGAGAGTCTCCTCATCAACACTTGATGAACTATGAGATCTTGATGGAGACTCTTAGACTGCCAAGATTGGAGAGCAACAACCATAAGCTTAGGGCTTTCTCCTTCTCTCTTAAGGACAAAGCCTTCGCTTGGTATCAATCTATTCTACAAGGGCGAGTTGGTACTTGGGAGGAGATGACAGCCGAGTTTTTGACTAAGTTCTTCCCACCTTCCAAGACTACCGAGTTAAGAGGGAAGATCAATGCCTTCGTGATGAAGGATAGAGAGAGTTTATTCAATTCTTGGGAGAGGTTCAAAGATCTTCTCCTAGATTGTTCACACCATGGCATACCGAAAATTGAGCTATTGGAGATCTACTTCAAAGGACTTGATGAAGATAGCCAATTCAAGCTCCAATCTCTTTCCGGTGGGACTTTCATGGAGAAGCATGTAGATGATGCTTGGGAGTTTGTGGAGAAGCAAGCTTTAGTGATTGAGAAATACTCCCATAGGAAGAGTGAAGGGAGGAAGGCGGGAGCATATGAGGTGAGCGAAGTCACCATGAGCAATTTCAAGCTTGACGCCATCAACAACGAGCTAAAGTCTTTGAGGGAGTTGTGTGCTACAACTTTGAAGAACCAAGCAACTCCTCAAGTGCAAGTGCAAGCCAATTTGTCTTCCAAGGAGGAGGATGTGAATTACATGGGAAGGGCCAACTACAACAACAACTACCAAGGCCCAAGGAACTTCAACAACAACCGGCAATTCAACAATTACCGGCCTAACCACAACCATCCCGGGTTTTCCTACTCTAACCCGGATGGAGCCTTGAACCCTCCCGCTTCCACAAGCACAACTCCACCAAAAGCTCCACAAGAACCTCCAAAGGATAGAACCGAAATGATGTTTGAGCAATTGCTTGGAAGGTTGAGTGGTCTTGAGAGCACCGTGACTTCTACTTCCAAGGCTCAAAAGGTGTTGGAAGCACAAGTGTTCCAAAAGGCGGGTGAAACCCATAGAGATCCAGGAAAGCTTCCCGGAAGGACCGAAGACAACCCAAGAGGCCAAGTGTTGGCCATTACTACAAGGAGCGGGTTGAGTATGAAAGATCCTTTGCCCAAGGACAATGCTAAAGGGAAGCAAGTAGTGGTCAAAGAGGAAAGATTGCAAGAAGATGGAGGCAAGAGCAAGGATGTTGAGCGAACATATGTGGCACCGCCTCCATACAAACCACCACTACCGTTCCCACAATCACGAGCAAGAGCTCGCTTGGACAATCACTTTGGTAAATTCCTTGAACTAATGTCTAAATTACATATTAATATTCCGTTTATGGATGCTATTTTAGGAATGCCGGCATATGGCAAGTTCTTGAAAGAGATACTCTCCAACAAAAGGAAGTTGGAAGAGTATGGGGAGATAAGAATGACCAAGAGATCCTCGGAATTGATCCAAACAATGAAGGAGGAGATGCCTCCCAAGCTAAGAGATCCGGGTTCCTTTTGTGTCCCAATTGGAGTGGGAGATGTGAAGTATGAGGCCCTTTGTGATCTTGGAGCAAGTGTAAGCATCATACCGCTTGCACTTTGCAACAAGGTTGGGCTAGGAGAGCCGAAACCGGTCAAGATGACCCTCTATATGGCGGACCGTTCTATCACTCACCCGGTTGGGATCTTAGAAGACATTCCGGTGCAACTAGGAGGATTCTATGTGCCGATTGATTTTGTTGTCTTGGATATTCCGGCGGACTATCCGGTTCCCATCATCTTAGGAAGACCCTTCCTAGCCACCTCCGGATGCCTAGTGGATTGCAAGAATGGGACTCTTTCCTTCAACATTGGAGAAGAGAACATCAAGTTCAAGTTGTCCACAATGATGAAAGGGTCAACCCTTGATGAGGATGTGTTCAACATAGTCGAGCAAGAGGATTTATAGAGAAGTTGTGAGCTCGATCTTGATCAAGGATTCCTTGGAGAAGGTTCTTACCTTAAGTATGATGGAGGAAGGTGTTGAGGAGGCTTGCAATGAAGAAATCAAGGCCTTAGAAGCATTAGAAAAGGAGACAAGAGTTGAAGATGAAGACCACGAAGGCATGCTGAACAGCTGCAAGTTCCACGGGCGTGGAAGTGGTTCCACGGCCGTAGAACTCTCTGTAAAGCCTCAACAAACGAGCCAGGCAAGGTCCACGGCCGTGGAAGTGGAGCCAACCGTGGTTCCAACCGTGGTTCCCCCAAGATCAGACCTCATTGATGATCAAGCTTCAAGCAGCCTTGAAAGGTCTTCATTTGCTTTGGATTCATCTCATCCAACGTTATTTGGATCATCTCCAATCGATAAAGGTCCTCCTAAACTTGAACTTAAACCCCTCCCCTCTCATTTGAAGTATGCTTTTCTTGGTAATAATTCAACATATCCGGTGATTGTTAATGCATGCTTGAGTGATGATGAACTTGCTAAGTTGTTGCATGAACTAAGATTGCATAGGAAAGCCATTGGCTATACTATTGATGATTTGGTTGGCATAAAACCTTCTTTGTGCATGCATAAGATATTGATGGAAGATAACCATAAACCCTCTATTGAACATCAAAGAAGACTAAATCCTATAATGAAAGAGGTAGTCAAAAAGGAGATCATTAAGTTGCTAGATGCGGGAATAATCTACCCTATTTCGGATAGTAAGTGGGTTAGTCCCATTCATGTAGTTCTTAAGAAGGGTGGGATGACCGTAGTGACTAATGAGAACAATGAACTAATCCCGACTAGGACGGTTACGGGGTGGAGAATGTGCATTGACTATAGGAAGTTGAACATGGCCTCTAGGAAAGATCACTTCCCTCTCCCTTTCATTGACCAAATGCTAGAGAGGTTAGCTCAACATTCTCATTTTTGCTACTTAGATGGCTATAGTGGATTCTTCCAAATCCCTATCCACCCCGATGACCAAGAGAAAACAACATTTACATGTCCATGGGGTACTTTTGCATATAGGAGAATGCCATTTGGGTTGTGTAATGCACCCGCCACCTTCCAAAGGTGTATGATGGCTATCTTTTCGGAATACATTGACAATATCATGGAAGTGTTCATGGATGATTTCTCTGTTTATGGTTCTTCCTTTGATAATTGCTTGGCTAACTTGTCATTAGTATTGCAAAGATGTGAGGAGACAAATCTTGTCTTGAATTAGGAAAAATGCCACTTCATGGTAAGTGAAGGCATTGTGTTAGGACACTTGGTGTCTAACCGTGGCATTGAGGTTGATAGGGCCAAGATTGAAACGATAGAGAAGTTGCCACCAACTACCTCGGTGAAGGGGGTAAGGAGTTTCTTAGGGCATGCCGGTTTTTACCGGAGGTTTATTCAAGACTTCTCTAAAATTTCTAAGCCTCTTACTAACCTACTAATGAAGGATGTTGAATTTGTCTTCTCCAAAGAATTCCTTGAGGCTTTTTGTAGGTTGAAGAACGCTTTGATCTCCGCACCTATCATGCAACCTCCGGATTGGAGTTTACTGTTTGAGATCATGTGTGATGCAAGCGATGTAGCCGTTGGGGCTGTTTTGGGGCAAAGGAAAGATGGGCGCACTCATGCCATTTATTATGCTAGCAAGACGCTAGATGATGCCCAACTAAATTATGCTACCACCGAGAAGGAGTTGCTAGCGGTGGTGTATGCTTTTGAGAAGTTCCGCTCATATCTTGTTGGAGCGAAGGTCATAGTTTATACGGATCATGTTGCGATCCGTTATCTCCTTACAAAGAAGGATGCCAAACCAAGGTTGATTCGGTGGATCCTTCTTCTTCAAGAGTTTGATTTGGAAATCCGGGACAAGAAGGGATCCGAGAACTCCGTGGCGGATCACCTTAGTAGACTCCCACCATTGGAGCTTTAAAGAGATGACATCCCGATTGATGATTCATTCCGGGATGAGCAATTGCAAATGGTGGAGGAATGCTTGTTCCAAGTCTCTAGAGGAAGCGAGCCATGATTTGCCGACATTGTGAACTACCTAGTGTGTGAGGAAGTGCCTCCCGGTTTGACATATGCCCAAAGGAAGAAGTTCTTCAAAGATGTGAGGCACTACTATTGGAGTGAGCCACTTTTGTTCAAAAGAGGGCCGGATGGAATGCTTAGAAGATGCATACCGGAGGATGAGGTGGAGAGTGTGATCCGCCATTGTCATTCCTTGCCATGTGGAGGGCATGCTAGCTCACACAAGACATGTGCTAAAGTGTTGCAATCGGGTTTCTTTTGGCCAAGTTTGTTCAAGGATGTGCAAAGCTTTGTGGTAGCTTGTGATGCTTGCCAAAGGACGGGGAACATCTCAAGGAGGAATGAGATGCCCTTGAACAACAAACAAGAAGTGGAAATATTTGATGTGTGGGGTGTGGACTTCATGGGACCATTCCCTTCTTCATGTGGCTACCTCTACATCCTATTGGCGGTTGACTATGTTTCAAGATGGGTGGAGGCAATCGCCTCTCCTACAAATGACGCCAAGGTTGTGGTGCGGTTCTTCAACCGAGTGATCTTTCCTAGGTTTGGAACACCAAGGGTGATCATAAGTGATGGAGGGAAGCACTTCACCAATAGGAACTTTGGGGCACTTTTGGCTAAGTATGGGGTGACTCATAAGGTGGCAACACCTTACCATCCCCAAACTAGTGGCCAAGTGGAGATCTCCAACCGGGAGATAAAGGGAATTCTTGAGAAGACGGTCTCTAGGATAAGAAAGGATTGGGCCATGAAGCTTGATGATGCCTTGTGGGCATATAGGACCGCTTTCAAGACACCAATTGGCACCACTCCTTACAAGTTGGTCTATGGCAAGTCTTGCCACCTTCCGGTAGAGATGGAGCATAGAGCTTATTGGGCCATTAAGTGGCTAAATTTTGACCTCAAGGAGGCGGGAGAAAAGAGGTTGCTTGACATAAACGCTCTTGAAGAGATCCGGTTGGATGCTTATGAGAATGCCCGGATCTACAAGGAGAGGACCAAACGGTGGCATAACAAGCGCCTCATCCCGAAGGAGTTGAGTGAAGGCGACCTTGTCCTTCTCTTCAACTCAAGGCTGCGGCTTTTCCCCGGAAAGCTAAAATCGAGATGGACCGGCCATATGTGGTGAAGAAGATCTTTCCCCATGGAGCTATTGAGATAGGAGGGGAGCATTGTGGAAACTTTAAGGTGAATGGGCACCGGTTGAAGAAGTATATCCCGGGAGCTCCGGTGGATACGATTGCCCCACTTCACCTCGAATGAGACGCCCCGAGATTGGTCAAGCTAATGACCTTATAAGAGCGCTTGGTGGGAGGCAACCCATTGGTAACGTTTTCCCTTTCTCGTTTTGTTTTGTTTTAGATTTTTCTATTTTTGTGTGTGTTTTGTGTGCTTGGTGTGTGTGCTAGAGCCTTAATAGCATTGGAAGCCTTGCATGGCATATGAATGATGATGATGAACCCCTCATCAATTATGGGTGGAGCGGACGCGGAACTTGGACGGCTAGCGGTGCCTAGCGCGGGTCCCGACGCTTTGATGAATGCTTAGAGCTCTCTACCATTGTTGATAGGATCATCCACCATCAATCCACTTGAGAAATCCTAAATACCACAGCAAACCATTTTTACATTGTGAGAACCTTCTTTCACTCTTCTTTACTTCTTTTACACATTGGGGACAATGTGTTTCTAAGTATGGGGTGGGGTTTGCATGATCCTTTGCATGATGAGCATCTAGGGTAGTTTAATATTATCACATGTCTTGCATTGTATATACTCATTTCGAAAATCCATTAAAATCAGAAAATTTAAAAAATTTTGTGCTTTCTAGGCTTGGATATGACCCTAATGATGAATCTTGTCTTGTGGATTGGCTATGGATGGCCTTATGTGTTAAATTGATGAATGTATATGTGGACTTGAAGTACTTCTCTAGAATTCCATGAATGATTTGTGATCATGATGTTTGCCTAGAATGGATTGAGTATTGAAGGTCGAAATTACATAATAGTTCTTGCATACCATCTAGGAATGAATGAGGAAATTCATCTTTCTCTACTTCTCATCTTGATCATGATGTTTTAGCACCTCAATTGATATAAATTGACCTCTTTTGACCCATCCAGGAATAGGAGCATGTTAGTGTGTTGATGTGTGTGAAAAGCAAGTGTGGGGTGAAGATGTTGATGAATGAATGTCATGAATAAAATGCTGAATTTGTTGTGAAGGTGTAGACAAAAAAACATAGGTTTGGGGACGTTGGTTTAAATGACAAGTAACTCGGTACACTTCACATAATCGGGTGTTGGTGCCTTGCCAAAGTCAAATAAACCAATAGTCCTAACGAGCTTTGGTATGTGTGCCCGGTGTGGATGCACCTCGAAAAATAGAAAAAGTCCGAGGATGGCTAATCACCAAGGTTTCGGCTTTTGTACACCAATGCCATTGTCTCAAAAATAAGAAAAAGAAAAGAAAGAAAAGATAGAGAAAAGTCTACACTTGAGGGAAGTTGATCGAGGACAAGATTGTAGAGTTAGTTCCATTCCCGGATTAGCATCACATAGCCTAGAAAATCCCCACCTAGTCACAACGCTTCTTGGCCTTTTATTTCACAAGACCTTATGACCTATTTGCATGTTTGTAAGACTTAGTGATTTAGATTGGATATGCTCTTGATCTTCTTGACTTCTTCATCTTTACATTTCATGCTTTCAAGTTAAGTGCAATTGTCTTTCCATGCCTTCACTAGTTTGATGCATGATTGCTTATCCTTTGCCATGAAACATGACTATGAAGGTGATCCAATAGTAGAAGCACAAACCTAAAAAGATTTTGCCATTTTTCTGCATACATAAATCATGTTATCTTGTAGTCTATAGTTGAGAATTTGCTCGAGGACGAGCAAACCTTAAGTATGGGGTATTTTTGATAACACGATTTATGACTTAGGTTTAGGTAATCATTTAGATAGATTTCTCACTCATTCATGCATGGTTTAGCACTAGTTCACGACGTTTGCACTCAATTAGCTTATTATGTCGAGATAGACGTCTACACGGACTTGTGCATTGCTTTGTAGGTATTTTGGGAGATTTAGGAGCTAAATCGATACGTTTGAGGATCGTTCATCAAGATGACACACCCTCGAACTCATTAGGATGCAAGCTAGAGGCTAAGGAGGACTCATGGAACCTTGCCAACACAAGTCATGCACCAAATCGAAGCTTAATGATCAAAGGCAAAGCTGAAGGTCCAAACCACGGTTCATTGGAAGTCCACGGCCATGGAACCACCCGTGGTTCTTGCCAGGTTTCGTGACAGCTGTGTCACGATCTCTTGGCCAGCTCTTGCAAAGTTGTAGTATAAAAGTGGTCCTGCATTGGCTGAGAGAGGCATCCCCTATCATCCAATCAAATTTGGGGAATCAACATACACAACAATACTCTCAACAAAAAGATTCTTTGGAGGAAAAGGTAAAAGGAAGCTACCATTGGAGAAGAGCTTCATTGGAGAAGAAGAAGAACACACCATTGATAGACTTTGATAGCTTTGTAGTGAAGAATTTCGGAATCGATTTCTAGAGTCGTACGAACCATTTAAACCTTCTTTAAGAAGGGTTGTGAGTCATTCTAATTCCATTTTCAGCTTGGTTTTGTTTACTTCACTTGTTCATCTCTTTCTCTTCATTATCTTGCAAATGGAAGCTATGATTTTATGTTTGATGATTTCTATTCTCATGATGAATGTTGTAGGCTAAATAGATGTGATTCTAGGGTAAGCAAAAGGATGGTTATGGTTAAGACTATGATAGGATGGACTTAGATTTTCCCTTGGATGACTCACTTGCTTGGACGTAGCCTCTGTTGAAGTCCACGGACTGTTCTTGCCAAACCACGGCCGTGGACTTGGTAGAACGAACCGTGATTCTCCCTGGTTTGATGGATCTAGCCTTAGATTGTTAGAATGTTGAAATCCTAGTGTTTGTTGAGTAAATTCTATCCTAGGATAACCTAGTGTTAGCAACTAAGTGTTAGGAGAGACTTACCCGGTAATCCTTACTCTTAGATCCCAAAGATAACAAACCCTAGGTAGTGGTGAGCCTCATAAGCCGCCATTGGACTAAGTGTGCTAGGATAGTTGCTAAGAACTAACCCTTTCGAGACTTACCCGGTAAGGATAGGTTAGATCTCTAGGTGACAATCCGGTTTGTGTAGAATTCCGTCCCTTAGGTTCTTAGAGACCTACCCGGTGATGAGACCTTAGGGATGGACTAGTGGACCATGAGACCTACCCGGTGATTGATCCCAATCTAGAAACACTTACTCCCAACATATCATAGTTAATGCAAGGAATGATTAGATAGCTTGAGTCCTATGCCATAACCGGAATCTCGAACCCCTAGAATCCGCTTTTCTCTCTTTGATCTATATCTCGTTTTAGCTTGTTTGTTTGTGTTGATTCGTAGCTTAGTTGATTGTTCATTTTGCATGATTTGTGATCTTTGATTGATCATCTAAAACCAACCAAAAACATTGAGATTTTCATTTCTTTATTTCTTTTTCTTTTCTTAACCTAGATCTTCACTGAAATTAATCGTAAATCGAATCAATCTCACCTTAGTCTTTGTGTTCGACCTCGGAATACTATCCCTACTACAAACGTCCCGTACACTGCGGGTTCGCTAAGAGTTAGGATAAATATAACGAGAATATAAATTTAAAGCTTATTGGATGCACATCACACGATCTTAGCGTAACAATATCTACACTATCGAGATTCTCAGATGGGTGACGACTTCTGTCCATACTATCCCAAAACATCTGTACTCGCTTTAAAACCAAAATCCTTTAAAAAGTCAGACCCCATGTGGGTTCTGTTTATTTATCTACTCTACCTTTATTGCAGATAGCAAGTGTCATTGTTGTCAACCTAAACTCTGATACCAACTCTGTAACACTCCAAATCCACGGGACTTGGAGTGTCACATTGGGCTAGGATCTCACAATGGATCCTAACCCTAGCCTGACAACAAGTTCACTGGATCTTACAATAAGGCACAGGTTGATTAAAACCAAATACATAAAAGCTGTATATGATACATCAAAAGAGTTTATAAACTCCAAGCCGAGTACAAAACAACATCATAAACCATAACCACAAAAGATACCCCATCCCAAGCATCCTAATGTACAAAAGTCCTCGGCCGGTCACACCATCTGGCTCACCCTACAGTCTTCCTAACCTACAAATCAACTACAACACGGTATACACCGTTAGCTACAGTAATGAAAAGCATGAAGGTAATAGCACAACCACACATCAACATCTCATATATGCAATGCCACACACATTCATTTATTATCTTTCATTACGTTATTCCATTACTAATTCAACTTCTTTTGTAACACGAGGAACCTAAATAACCTCGTCCCTTTCCCCGTTAACACAGGGGTTTGCATTGGGGGTGATCGTCACTCGTCCCCACCTGTGTTACTGGCTTCCAAGCACCTCCTCCTAACCAGCAGGTGGAGACCGGTGGTTACCGCCCTTTATAATACACTTGGGCCAAATAAATGTAATAAATGGTCATCCTAGTCCAGTTTAGGTTATAAATGCACAATCATATGAACACACACAACCATCAAAGTCATACAATCCACAACTGCAGACTAAGTAAGTCCTATGGACTTACCTGATATACTAGTAACCTGTATCACGTCACAGCTTCCCCTTGGGGAAGTAATCAACGCCTGCAATAGCAAGGCACACACAATCACATACTACAAAGGTTAGGAGACTCGTCTCACTAACCACAACCAACCTATATCTCAAATCTAAACCTTAGATCCTCAACACATTCATAAATGCCTAAGGCATATCCTCAACATAACATCTCATCATACTCGTACACATACTAAACCTTAAAGCCATAACCGATATCCATAACATCATCATAATCCTCAACTCATTTTGACACCTAGCATGCATCTAATCAGTATTCCTCAATCTCAAATTTAATCCTAATTTAATTAATTAACCTTTTATTAATTAATTAAATTTCACCAGAATAACGTTTTGCCCACAGGCCATTTCTAAACCCACCTATCATCAGATTTCATCAAATAAACAACCCATAAACACCAGAATAATATAATGATCATAATGGAATTTCTAATTATCCATTTTAAAAAGCCTAAGGTCAATTTAGGCCAAATCGCAGTACGGAAAACGAATAAATTCATAACTTATTCGTTACTAACCCGATTGATGATCTGAAAGAAGATTCGGAATCACAACGACGCAGGCTACGCATGTACAACATCAAATTCAACGGAATTTGAGCGACGGAACTGTCTTGGTAACATATATGCTCGACCAGGTACTTATCTGCTTGGAAATGCAGAAACTTGGTACCAATATGAAGAGAATGAAGAGAGGAATCCAGAAACTCAAACGGAATTGAAATCGGATTAGAAACGGAGAGTAGATATTAGTTTGAAGTTTGAGAGAAATCAGAGCTTTTACGAGGAAACGTGAAAGGAAATGAATTAATAAACGATTTCCCGCTATATATCGTGAAGTCGATAATTCTCCTTTTGCGAAGTCGATAATTATCCTTTAACCGATCCAATGGCGGGTTGAGCCCCCTTCTCCAAAATTCTCGAAATTGGAACAATAAACCTTGAATATTATAGGGATAATTATTCCACAATTGCCTCGGAAAACGTGTATTCCTAAGCCGTCTTTCTTCGCCGTTAAGAAACGAAATAACAACTCTTTTGGCCGTTTTGCCTTTCCATGTTATTTCATATCTAGGACATGTCCGATGTCCTGATCATTTCTCTCAACTGCATTTTTATTAATTGGACCTCCCAAATGCTCCAAATAATACCAGAGGGTTAAAATAATTACCCGGGGAAAAAAGGGAAAATTTCACCATAAGCGCAAAATTACGACAGGAACATAACGGTGGGACTTATACTCAACACTTACGCAATCTTTGCGAGTTATATGTCAATTACTATCACTGATTAAGTTAATCAACATTAATCAAAATTCGGAAATCCTAGCTATTATAGTTAAGGGTGTGTAGAGTTTTCTCGCGAATGCAGGTTTCTACAGGAGGTTCATCAAGGATTCCTCTAAAATCTCTAAACCGCTCTCTAACCTCTTGAATAAGGATGTTGTTTTTGAGTTCCAACAGGAGTGCCTTGATACTTTTTACAAGATAAAGGAAGCGTTGATTACCGCTTCCATCATTCAACCTCCCAATTGGACCTTGCCCTTTGAGATCTTGTGTGATGCTAGTGATGTGGCCGTAGGAGCAATACTTGGACAAAAGAAGGATGGCCGGACCAACGCCATTTACTATGCTAGCAAGATGTTAGATGAAGCTTAACTGAACTATGCCACCACCAAGAAGGAGCTATTGGCAGTTGTTTATGCATTCGAGAAGTTTCGCTCCTACTTAGTGGGAGTGAAAGTTATTGTTTACACTGACCATGCAACTATTCGATACTTGCTGGCTATGAAAGATGCAAAGCCGTGCCTTATTCGTTGGATTCCCTTGCTTCAAGAGTTTGACCTAGATATTCGCAATAAGAAGGGATCCAAGAACTCCATGGCGGATTACCTCAGCCGGCTACCACCCATCTCGCTCGTGAAGGAAGACCTACCCGTTGATGACTCGTTTCCCAATGAGCACTTGCATTTTATGGAGCATTGGATCGAATCCTATGTTTCACACCATGATGAAGATGAAGTATGGGGTGAAGAAACCCTACACCTTGTTTGAGGATGATGTACGGTCCAACTAGTGACCTTAAACCAAGCGCTTCTTGGGAGGTAACCCAAGGTATTGCTTTCTTTTCCCTTTTTCTAGCTTAGTTTATATAGTTTGCTTCGTGTTTTTGCGTCCTCCTAGACAAGAATCAGGTACTCTCTAAGAAGGAATTACAACTCAGGAGCTACATGGAAGGACATAAGTTCAAGAAATTGAGAAGACGGAGTTTGACTAAGACACATCTTGGTTGTTGTCAAAACACCTCGACCGAGATGTTCTTCGTCAACCGAGGCGACTAGGTCTGACATCCATTCTGACACCTCGGTCCGTTCCGGAACATCTCGACCGAGGTGTAATCAAATTCAACGAGGGGTACAAAAGGCGCGACAATTTCTCACTCTTCCCACTTTTTCCCTCTCTACGCCTACCTCAACCGCGGTCCTTCCTACCCTCAAATTCTCAGTTCTTGCTCGTTTTCCACGATTCTTGGCTCGAAATCACCAAAGGAAGCAAGAGAATCAGTTTCAAGCAACAAACATCACAAAAAACGCTTCAAATCTGCAGAATCTTGGGTATTTCATTTTAAACTCTAATCCTTCTTTCATCAATTCTGGGTAGATCTGGCATTGGTCGCCATAGATTGTTGCTGAGAAAGATATAAGTACCCCATAGGAAGCTTTTGGTAGTGTTTTTGGGGGAAATTACTTTCAAATTCAGAAGCTCAGTTCGAACAGTTGTTTGCCTCGGTCCGGTAGACTGTGTCTCGGCCGAGGTGTTCTTGTCGACCGAGATGTTCTTCCAGCATGTGCAATCCACGCAGATCTGATCGACGGTTGTCCTTGAGGGACAGACCTAGCATTTCACACCACTCTTCCCATTCTTCAGCTTCATAGTTTACCATCCTGGTGATCCACGAGAGACACTATCGGGACTATGACAGGATTTGTGGGTGCCCCATCATTGCCCCATGATTCCTAGATGTTGATGCCTTCGAGTGCCTCCACGTGGTGGAGGACTTGAAGAAGATGATATCCATGGTTGTCCTAGAGGAATTCATGGCCATCAGAGCGCCGACTTATCTGGAGCCGACGATGGAGTTTTAGAGTTCAGTGACCAACGTGTCGGAGTAGCAAGGGATCAAGTATAGGCTGCTGAACAAGAACTACATAGTTCCTCTTGACCAGTTTGGGGAGATTTTCGGCTTCCCAACACCTACTATTACTGATTTTCCTTCTCGAACAGTGGCTCGGAGTTTCTAGGGCGAGATAGCCCGTGTTACAGATCACAAGGACAGATGGCAGCCCGAAGATTCCTAGGAGCGTATTATCTTCCACCTCGCCGTCCGCTTAGCTCACCGGATCTTCAACGGGACTCTTCTGGCATGTACTGAGATGCCCCAGAAGATTAGACAGGGTGAGATCTTGAATCTTTTCTGTATGGTCATAGGAGGAGTACCAGACTTTGCTGTCATGCTGCCAAATGATTTGCACAAGATCAAGGGGAAATCAAAGGGCGATATTTGATGTGGTGGGCTGGTGACCCACATCGCCACTTTTGTGGGACTTGATTTGTTAATATGTACACTTGTCGCGGCTCCGAAGCCGCTGGGATGGCAAGAGATGATCACTTGCGGCATTCTCGTCCCCCGTGGCATTGGCACACCTTACGTTGCCATGCCATGGGAGACGAAGTATCCTAAGGGGATTATGTGGTCTTCTCAGTTTTTTGTCTTTAATCACCAGTACTGGTCAGCTGCCTGGTTCCCGTATATGCAGGATGCTACAGAGGCAGTTGAGGATGAGGAGGATGACGACGATTATGTAGGTGTTGCTATGGAGACCAGTACTGACACCGGTGGACATAGTATTCCCACCGTTGACCTTGCCGACGAGGCCACGGAGGATGTCAGAGAGGCACCACCACCAGCAACTCAACGCAGATCCCACCTCCGTAGAGATCCCGAGGCACACCGACGGATTGATGAGCTTACAGAGCAGATGATAGATTCCTACGCGGCTATGACAGTTGACATGACCCAACGCTTCGATCATCAGTGCAGATCTATGGAGGGATGGCAACATCATATGGAGGAGAGCCGACACTATCAGCGTCGGATACAGGAGATTGTAAGAGCCTAGTTGCTGAGTTGCTGAGAGAGTGAGCTAAGGACTAGGATTTAGCCTGATCTGCCCCTGCATGACCTAGGAGGTGCCCCTGTAGTTTGCCAGGCCCACACCTGTGTTTCACAGGGTCCGCCCTTGTGGCTCTATGTGCTGCAACCGTCTCCTTTGACCCTTTGACCCGTGCTTTACTCTTTTTACCCTTTATAACCTCCATCTCTTTCCTCTTGATGAGGGTTTATCATTCCAGCTACATCTCTCTCTCTTGCGTACATTTCTTCTCCTCTCTTCTCTCTTAGATAATCTTTGATCTTCCTTGAGCTTTTGTGAGTTGGTGAGCCTTGTGCTTGGATTTGCTTGTGGTTTGTTGATGATAATGTTGATGTGCCTTGTTGATATCCTAGAAGTTCATCTTGGTAAGCTTTGATGGCTTCTTTCCTTCCTTTCTTCTTTTCTTCTTCTTTTCCTTCATTTCCTTAGTCTAGCTAAGGTTCCTTAGTTTTGGATCATGCTTCAGCCATGTTTGGCTTGTGTTGATGTATATATATGTATGTTCTGTATGTATGTTGATGTTGGAGTGAAGAAGGAGTGAAAGGATCGGAGGGAGAAGTGAAGAAAGGGCTGAAGTGGTGCCTCTGTTGTCCAGCCGCCCCTGCGCCACCTTGCAGCCGCCCCTACACCGGCCAGGACCCGCCCCCACGCCACCTGTGATCTCCCCTTGCGCCCACCTGCATCAGCTAGGTTCTTTCCTTGGTTTTGCACGTGTGTGTTGCTTCTAGGCTTGCTTTAGGATGTCTCTTGTTCCCTCCTTTCCTAGTGTGAGTGTATAGGTTCTTGCTAGATGTGTGAGGTTGTGTTTTGATAAGGTTATGATCAGTTTATGCCTTGTATGGCCTTTGAGGTTTATTAGGTTGTGAGATTAGGTTGAGGATGATCCTATGAATCCCTTGGGTCTAGGTGTGGCCCCTTTGTTTGATAGGAGATATATATATATATCCCTATGCCTTGTTATTGGACAGTGCACCTCTCAAGATCAGAGGTTATTTGTGGTTGAGTATTGTACGAGGTTGCGGTAAGTCCGTAGGACTTACTTAGCTACCATCCCTATATAAGGTGTTTGCATGAGTGGTGTGTGCATTATATGTTTGCTATGATAGCATGACATGTCGTTTATACCGACTTATGTTTTATTGACTGCCCCGTTGCGTGGATGTGATGACCTTTCCCTTTCATCCCGCTGTTGAGTCTGGGAGGTTCTCTATTGTCAGGCCAGCCACGTTTATAGGAAGGGCGCAACCCACTCCCATAGGGTACACGGGTTGTGTGACCGATACTCGTACATCTGGCTATCAGGCTCAGAGGCTAGGATGGATCGGTCCTCGTGTCACGTAATTTTATCTATCTATATATATACGATTTGAGTGCACGGCTATTGATATAAAGATGATAAAATGGGTAAATGTGTGATATCATGCTGATGTGTTTATTCTTATATGATTGTGTTTATGCTTATGCATTACCTCATATATGTATGGTTAGCTAATCGTGTCATACCATGTTGTAGATGCCTTGCAGGATAGGCGTGTTACTGAGTGATCTAGCAGGGTGGCAGGCCGAGGACCTCTCGTACATAGGATGGTTGTGTCTGTTGGGGTTGTTTACCCTTTTCCCTCCTGCGTGAGGATGATCTTTTGTTACCTCCTATGTGAGGATGTTGTGGTTTATACTCGGCTATAATGTTTTAACTTTTGGTTTGTACAATTTATACAATTTTATGCATTTGTTTTATATCTATCAGTGCCATGTTGTAAGGTCCAGTGAACTTGTTGTCAATTGTGACTTGTTTTAACTAGTGGTAGACAGGGACATCGAGCTACCTTCTGTAGGCGTGAAGGAGTCACATCTCAACAGGGTTCTTCCCCTACTAGTGTAGCAGGAGGTGGTTAGAGGATACCTCAGCAGCAAACACAAAGACAGTAGAGAGTCCCAGATTGTCCATCTTCTCAAAGATTTGCTCCCGGGCCGAATAGAGGTAGAGGTCATGGTGGGAGTTCCACTGATTAGGAGCTCAAGGTAGAGCTTTTGAGTTGAGGAGTGTAGAGGATTCACCTGCACCTGCTACTACAGGTACCATTTTGCTTCATGGTTCACGTGTTAGAGTCTTGTTTGATACTGGTCCTACGCATTCATTTATTTCTGATACATGTGTTGAGCGGTTGAGTTTAGCTACTATAGAGGGGATACCTTTTACTATAGGGTTACCTGATGGTAGCCGGATCAGAGGTACCCGTGAGATACGTAGTTTTCCCCTTCGTTTAGGGACTCGTGTTTTGCTTGTTGACTTCTTAGTCATGCCATTGATGCATGAAGAAGACATATTAGGTATGGATTAGATGCGTTGATACCGTGCAGTTTTCGATGTTGGTAGATGGACTGTTGTAGTTTCTACCGAGGTAGGTCAAATTGAGGTCTTCCGAGGTTGGGACCTTTGAAAGACAGGTTATGTTATCAGTGTTATACGAGCAGCTAGACTGATAGCACAGATATGTGATGCCTTCTGGTGCTATGCCATGAAGCATGGAGAGAGTCCAGTATTAGATGACATACCAGTGGTCTGTGAGTTTGCAGATGTGTTTGCTGAGCCGTCGAGCTTGTCGCCTCAAAGGAGTGTGGATTTCGGTATAGAGTTGGAGCCTGGTACGAGACCCATCTCGAATGCCCCATATCTTATGGCGCCTATCGAGATGTTGGAGCTGAAGAAGCAACTCGAGGAGTTAGCTGAGAAGGGCTTCATACGCCCTAGTGTTTGACCATGGGGTGCACTTGTCCTCTTTGTGCGGAAGAAGGACAGATCGCTGAGACTGTGCATTGATTACAGAGAGCTGAACAAGGTGATCATTAAGAACAGGTATCCACTGCCTCGTATTGATGATCTACTTGATCACTTCAAGGAGCGACGGTTTTCTCCCGGATTGATTTACGCTCGAGATATCCAGCTGATGGTGAGAGAGCAGGATGTACACAGGATGACATTTTGTACCCGCTATGGACACTACGAGTTTGTAGTGATGCCATTTGGGCTGACGAATACCCTAACAGTCTTCATGGAGTTGATGAACAATATCTTCATCGACTTCCTTTATCAGTTTGTGGTGGTCTTCATTGATGACATTTTGGTATACTCTCGTAGGAGAGAGGAGCAAGTCGGTCATCTGAGGATGGTTTTGCAGATTCTAAGGGATAGAGAGTTATATGTCAAGCTCTCTAAGTGCGAGTTTTGGATGTCTGAGGTTGCTTTTCTTGGACATATCGTCTCCGCCGATGAGATTATGGTTGATCCGGCAAAGATCAAGTGTGTTGCTACATGGACGACACCGACGAACGTCAAGGAAGTGCGTAGCTTTCTTGGCCAAGCCGGTTATTACAAACGCTTTGTGGAGGGATTCTCTGTGATTGCCCATCCACTAACGAGTCTTGTGAGGAAGACTACCAGGTTTGTGTGGACCAACCACTGTGCCTAGAGTTTTGATGAGTTGAAGAGGCGTTTGACTTCTGCTCCTGTCTTGGCACAGCCAGAGGGTTCTGATGATTTTGTAGTCTACAGTGATGCATCTAAGCTAGGCTTGGGATGTGTGCTGATGTAGAGAGACAGAGTGATTGCATATGCATCTCGCCAGTTGAAGACGTATGAGGAGAACTACCCGACTCATGATCTGGAGTTGGCAGCGGTAGTTCATGCTTTGAAAATCTAGAGACATTGCCTGTATGGTGCTACATGTCAGATCTTCACATACCATAAGAGTCTGAAGTACATTTTTACGCAGTGGGAGTTGAATAACCTCCAACATCAATGGCTTGAGTTGATCAAGAACATTGACCTTGAGATTTTGTATCATCTTGGAAAGGCGAATGTTGTAGCTGACGCCTTGATTAGGAACACACCTCAAGAGAAGGCGATTGCAAGATTGACAGTTCAACCTCAGCTTCAATGAGATCTAGGTTGGCTAGAGTTGGACATCTAGTTTCTTGATGACGATGCCCAGTTATATGCATTAGAGGTTCTACCCGGTCTGTTGGATGAGATCCAACAAAAGTAGGAGACCTGCCCGACCTTGATGAGGATCAAAGATAGGATGTCTTGTAGGGAGGCACCATAGTTCTCCATTGGAGCAGATGGATTGATCAGGCGTCATGATCGTATCTGTGTACCTGTAGATGCAGAGCTGAGACAGAGGATCTTACAGGAGGCTCACTGTACACCCTACTCGGTACATCCAAGTACGAGTAAGATGTATCATGATGTGAGACGCTCATATTGGTGGGGAGGGCTGAAGCCCGATGTAGCTAGATTTGTGGCTCAGTGTGCGACCTGTCAGCAGATCAAGATAGAGCATTTCAGACTTGGATGTGAGCTCCATCCACTACCAACACCGCAGTGGAAGTGGGAGGACGTCTCCATGGACTTTATGACCAGTTTGAGGCCTAGTAGGAGTTTTGATGCTATCTGGGTTGTGGTTGACAGACTAACGAAGACGGCACGTTTCATTCCTATCAAAGAGACGTGGCCGGTGAGCATATTAGTTGAGGAGTACACTAGACAAATAGAGAGACTCCATGGTATACCGAGGACGATCATCTCTAATAGAGATGGACGGTTTACCTCGAGGTTTTTGCAGTAGATTCAGACTGCTTTAGGGACGAGTCTACACTTCATGACTGTGTTTCACCCCCAGACAGATGGTCAATTTGAGAGGACCATCCAGACCCTAGAGGATATGTTGCGAGCTTGTGTGTTGAATTAGGGACAGGGATGGTCTGATTACCTCCCACTCATTGAGTTCTCATACAATAATAGCTGGCATGCATCTTTTGGGATGGATCCTTATGAGGCACTATATGGACGTAGTCGTCGTACACCTTTATGTTGGGATGAGCCCAGCAATATCGGTGGGATAGCGCCATAGCAGATTTAGGATGATGTGGCTCGAGTAGCGCTGATTAGAGAGAGGATGCTAGCTGCACAGAGTTGCCAGAAGTCATATGCAGATAGGAGGCATAGACCTCTAGAGTTCAAGGTAGGAGCTCATGCCTAGTTGAGAGTATCTTCGACGCGTGGCGTCAGACGTTTTGGCATGAAGGGGAAGCTGAGTCCCCGATATGTCGGTCCTTTTGAGATACTAGATAGAGTTGGGATGGCAGCCTACAGATTAGCTTTGCCTCCGAGGTTAGAGGGTGTTTACCTTGTGTTCCATGTGCCTCAACTGAGAGTGTACATACTAGATCCGAGGCACATTGTGAGTTTTGATGATTTGCTGGTGGAGCCAGACCACACCTTTGCTCAGCATCCTATTGCAGTACTAGAACGAGGTGTGAGACGCCTGCGTTCGAAGGACATTCCCGTGATGAGGATATAGTGGTCGAGATGTGGACCTGAGGAGGCTACATGGGAGACTGAGGATAGTATCCAGAGGAACTATCCATAGTTCTATGCTGAGATAGATGCACCTAGGGTCGATCAGTAGATCTTAGTGCTATCTGGGTGAGTATATGATTATGTGCTTATGTGCTTATATGCCTTACTGTGTTTATTCCATGCTAGCTATGATGTGATAGACGATCTTATTAGATCCTGATGAGCTAGCAAGATGTATATTATAGTTGGAGATGATTATTTCCTCCAACCTATATGAGTATGATTCATATTATGGCTGACGATGGTTCTTCCTCCATGCTACTTGAGTTGATTAGGATTCAGCTGGAGATGGTTCTTTCCTCCATGCTACTTTGATGGACATAGTTTCTATGGAGATGTCATTCCTCCATGCGTTATATATGATTATGGTTCGGCTAGAGATGTACTTCCTCTATTCCTTGTGATGTGATATGGCGACAGATGTGATTCCTCTACGCCTTTAGGTAGCGCTATGGCCTTGTTTTCTAGAGTTGATGATTCCTCCATGCTTATGCTTGAGGTTATAGATTGGTATAGGTTATAATCTTCTGAACGGAGATGTGATACCTCCGATAGAGAGAGAGAGTTATACCTCGGCTTATGGGTCCGAGAGGATTTGGGATTTTGCAAGTTTCAGGACGAAACTTGTTTTTAGGGGGGTGAGATGTAAGAGCCTTGTTGTTGAGTTGCTGAGAGAGTGAGCTGAGGAACAAGATTTAACCTGATCTGCCCCTGCGTGACCCAGGAGGTGCCCCTGCGGTTTGCCTGGACCGCACCTACGGATCACAGGGTCCGCCCCTGCGGCTTTGTGTGCTACAACTGTCTTCTTTGACCCTTTTCCCCATGCTTTACTCTTTTTACCCTATATAACCTTCATCTATTTCCTCTTGATGAGGGTTTATCATTCCAGCTACATCTCTCTCTTGCGTACATTTCTTCTCCTCTCTTCTCTCTTGGATCATCTTTGATCTTCCTTGAGATTTTGTGAGTTGGTGAGCCTTGTGCTTGGCTTTGCTTGTGGTTTGTTGATGATGATGATGTTGTGCCTTGTTGAGCCAGCTTGAGGTGGTGATGGTGTTGAGTTGATCTCTTGGAAGTCCAGCTTGGTAAGTTTTCATGGCTACCTTCCTTTCTTTCTGCTTTTCTTCTTCTTTTCCTTCCTTTCCTTAGTCTAGCTTAGGTTCCTTAGGTTTGGATCCTGCTTCAGCCATGTTTGGCTTGTGTTGATGTATATATATGTATGCCCGGCTTGTGTTGATGTATATATATGTATGCTTTGTATGTATGTTGATGTTGGAGTGAAGAATGAGTGAAAGGACCGAAGGAAGAAGTGAAGAAAGGGCTGAAGTGGTGCCTCTACTGTCCAGCCGCCCCTGCGCCACCTTGCAGCCGCCCCTGTGCCGGCCAGGACCCGCCCATGCACCACCTATGATCCGCCCCTGCGCCCACGTGCATCAGCTAGGTTCTTTCCTTGGTTCTGCAGGTGTGTGTTGATTCTAGGCTTGCTTTAGGATGTCTCTTGTTCCCTCCTTTTTTAGTGTGTATGTATAGGTTCATGCTAGATGTGAGAGGTTGTGTTTTGATGAGGTTATGATTAGTTTATGCCTTGTATGACCTTTGAGGTTTATTAGGTTGTGTGATTAGGTTGAGGATGATCCTATGGATCCCTTGGGTCTAGGTGTGGCCCCTTTGTTTGTGTGGCCCCTTTGTTTGATAGGAGATTGATATATCTTTATGCCTTGTTATTGGGCAGTGCACCTCTCAAGATCAGTGGTTGTTCGTGGTTGAGTGTTGTACGAGGTTGAGGTAACTCCGAAGAACTTACTTAGCTACCATCCCTATATTGGGTGTTTGCATGAGTGGTGTGTGCATTGTTTGCTATGATAGCATGAGATGTAGTTTATACCGACTAATGTTTTATTGACTGCCCCGTTACGTGGCTGTGATAACCTTTCCCTTTCATCCCGCCGTGAAGTCTTGGAGGTTCTCTGTTGTTAGGTCAGCCTGGTTTACAAGAAGGGCGCAACCCACTCCCATAGGGTACACGGGTTGTATAACCGATACTCATACAGCTGGCTATCAGGCTCAGAGGCGAGGATGTATTGGTCCTCGTGTCACGTACTTTTATCTATCTATGTATATACGATTTGAGTGCACGGTTATTGATATAAAGATGATAAAATGGGTAAATGTGTGATATCATGCTGATGTGTTTATTCTTATATGATTGTGTTTGTGCTTATGCATTACCTCATATATGTATGGTTAGTTAATCGTTTCATACACTGTTGTAGATGCCTTGCAGGATAGGCGTGCTGCTGAGTGATCTAGCAGGGTGGCAAGCCGAGGACCTCTCGTACATAGGATGGTTGTGTCTGTTCGGGTTGTTTACCCTTTTCCCTCCTATGTGAGGATGATCTTTACCTCCTGTGTGAGGATGTTGTGGTTTATACTCGGTTGTGTTGTTTTACCTTTTGGGTTGTACAGTTTCTACAATTTCATGCATTTGTTTTATATATGTCCGTGTCTGTTGTAAGGTCTAGTGAACTTGTTGTCAGGCTAGGTTCAGGATCCATTGTGAGATCCTAGCCCAATGTGGCATCCCGATTCCCACGAAATCGGGGTGTTACAGAGATCCAGTTCCAGCAGATGATGGGCTATCCGTTTGATTTATCCCAAAATCCCTACTTTCCACCACCACCACCGCCAGCTGACTAGGATTGAGAGCATCATGGATTTCATTTCTATATTTATTATGCAGTTCAGCTAGGTTCGGTGAGTATTTTGTTCTCTAGACTTATATTTGACCCATTGGGACAATGTGTCCCAAGTATGGAGTATTTGATGTATTATTCCACTTGACTATGGTTTGTATGACTCTCTTGATCTTTGATTATGATCTTATTTGGCTCTATGTGTTTATATATCATTACATGCATACATTCAGGTTTCTGTTTGAGAAAAACGTCAAAAACTAGTTTGAAAAATTTTTTTGGCTCGAACGAGGATGAACACTTCGGATAACGTCAAAACACCTCGACCGAGATGGGTTTTTAACTGAAAGATTTTCGAAACGTTTTGTGCTTCTTTTCTGGATATGACCTCAGTGATGATATTGTTTGTAGATTGGCTTTGAAATCTTTATATGCTCGAAAGGTTTTATGATATGTTTAAGTTGCTAAATGCTTTGTTTTGAAATTCTAGCATGTTTAATACTTTGTTTTTTATCAAAATTATGTTGAATTTGAAGGTTGACACCACATAATGAGTTTTCTCACATTCTTCCTGGGATGATAAAGGCACTTCATTCTCCTCCTCTTCTTCTTGATCATGCTTTAGCCCCTCATATACATATTTGTCTCCCTTTACCTATCCGGGAATTTGGATGCAAGTGACGAAAAGCGTGTGGAAGTGAAGTTGAGATTCTTGGCTGAAAGTGTTAGAAAGAAACAAATTAGGTTTGGGGACGTTGATCTTGATGATGAGTAAATCGGCACCATTCACATAGCCGGGTGTTTGTGTCTTGCCAAAGTCGGATTGATCGATAGTCCTAACGGGTCATGGTATGTGCATCAAGGGTTTGAGGCATCTCGAGAAATTGATGATTGTTGATCTCCTAGGCTTCGGTTATTGTGCACCTCTGTCCATGCTCCCAAAAAGTAAAGTAAAAAAGGTGAAAATAAGCAAAGCTTATTGGTGGAAGATGTTGTGATTCAAAGAAAGTGAACAAAAGATCCTATTCCCGAATTCTAGCACCACATTGCCATATATACATCCCACCCTGACACGTTTTTTGACCTCTTTTGAAAGCCCTTGAGACCTCGAGTATGTTGATTGACTTGGTGGTTTAAACCGGATTATACATGATTGATTTCGATAAACATGATTTATTATGCATTCTATGAGTTTATGCACAGATGAACAACTTTCTTATATTTATAAAATGTTTTGACCATTTCTTGATTTTATTTGCCATGAAGCATTCTCTTAGGGTGATCTATGAATGGAGCGCAGCACCAAAAAGTTTTGAAATGTTTTTCATTGATCTTTTTGACTTATAATCCTTTCTATCTTGTATCTAAGATTTGGATCTTGCTTGGGGACAAGGAAGGGACAAGTATGGGGTATTTAATAAGCATGTATTATAGTCTATATTTTGTGATTGGTTCAGACGTTTTATCTTCATAAATCTGCATGTATGGATGTATACTCTTTGATTATTATGTTGTTTTGTCTACCTTTGTGAGAATCGAGGTCTACACCTAGTTTCGTTGTAATTGTAGGGAAAATGGAAAGTTTTGGAACAAAATGAAGCTAAGGAAGCTAAGGAGTCATTGGAGCTGCATTATGGAGCATTGAGGAGCTACAAGAAAGGCTCAAGAACCATGGAAATAAGATGGAAGATTGATTTTGGACCAGATTAGAGAGACTGACGATTAACTGAGATTCACCTCGGTTGGCTACAGGTCCACCTCGGCCGAAGTAATCTTCAGGACATGCTGGACCGAGGCGAATATTATAACGGCCACGAGATCTTTATTTTTTGTTGAGATCTTTTATTTTTGGAAAGAGAACTTTAAGAAAGGAAATTACCTTCAAAGATATTTTATCTTAGGAAGGTGATTCTCCTATATAAAGAGGTTGATTTTATAAAGAGAAATTATCTTCGAATCTCAGATTCAGGAAGATCGAGGAGCAGAGTTCTCCAGCGTTTGGAAGGAAGTTTGGGAGGTTAAAGGAAGGAAGGAATGAAGCTAGTTTGAAGGAAGTTGTACGATTTTCTTAATTTGGTTGATTTGTTGTCTTTCTAATTGTGATTGAGGAACGCAACTTGTTTGTTTGTTTGATTGTTTGATTGAGTTATTGAGACCTTTGTGTTAAGGTTTTCTTGCTTGAAAATTGATTCCTTTCTTATATATTTGATTATTGTTATCATGATGATTGTTGGCTAAGTTCTTTATGCGATTGTAGGGTGATTGGATGAAAGTTGTAGGGAAGACGATTAAAGAATGAGTCTTTACCCCAGTGGACCTTGAAAGCTCGAGCCTTTACCTTAACCAACGAACACCTCGGTCAGTCGTGGAACATCTCGACCGAGATGGTACATGAACTGAGCGAGGCAAGCCCTTTCATGATCCTTATCTAAGTTGAGGTTTAAGTTTGCCAAATCCTATCCTTGTTATACCTTTCCTGGTTCAACGCAAGCCTAGGATGAGACTTACCCGGTGATTTCTTTGTTTGTATACCCAAGATTATGTGTGTTAGTAATAGAGGTTTATGCTTTATTGGGGTTTAAGTGTGTCTTCATCCCATTCTTGACAGTTAGCGTGAGACTTACCCGTTAAACGTTGATTCTATTCCCTTGGGTGGTGTGTTGGTTTGAGATTATAGTTCCTTTCCTTAGTACCTTGAGGCTTACCCTGTAAGAGGATCTTTGGTCTGGGATACTGAGTAGTGAGACTTACCCGGTGATCTATTCCCACCTTAGAAACACCTTCCCTTTGCAAACCTCAGCTTTGTCCACATTATCTTTTGAGATCTTGACCAAAAATAGATGCTTTAATCCCTAGAATCCTCATTCCCTTTACCTAGTTATTACATCATCTTTGATATCTTTGCTTTGTTGCTTGTTTTTAATTGACAACCTGAATTACCGATCTTTGTTTCACCATAGTCCTTGTGTTCGACCCTGGAATTCTTGCTTTTTTTACAAACGATCCATACACTGCGGGTTCGCTTATTTGCAATTATTCTTGGTATAAATATTAAAGCTTGCACACACCTTTTGGAGTGAACATTTGTAGAGATGCATTCCAAAAGATGAGACGGGGAGTGTCATGAGGTATTGTAATTCATTACCATGTGGAGGACATGCTAGTGCTCACAAAACGTGCGCTAACGTATTACTTTCCGGTTTATTTTGGCTTACATTATTCAAGGATGTGCAAACGTTTGTTTCTTCTTGTGATGCATGTCAAAGAACAGGTAACTTGTCTAGACGGAATAAGACGCCACTCAACAACACTCAGGAAGTCGAGATCTTCGATGTTTGGGGAGTAGACTTTATGGGACCATTTTCATCTTCAAGAGGGAACCTATACATTCTACTGGCAGTTGACTACGTGTCCAGATGGGTAGAAGCCATTGCTTCCCCCACCAATGACGCCACCGTGGTCGTAAACGTCTTCAACCGGACGATATTCGTACGCTTTGGCACACCTCGAATAATCATAAGTGACGGAGGAACGCACTTTACAACCCTGAATTTTGAAGAACTTCTATCGAAGTATGGGGTAACCCACAAGGTAGCGACTCCCTATCACCCTCAAATTAGTGGACAAGTTGAAATTTCAAATAGAGAAATCAAGGGAATACTAAAAAAGACCGTCTCTAGGACGAGGAAGGATTGGTCCATGAAAATGGACGACGCTCTATCGGCATATAGGATAGCATTCAAGTCTCTCATTGGAACCACACCTTACAACTTGGATTATGGGAAGTCATGTCACCTTTCGGTGGAGCTAGAACACAAGGCGTATTGGGAGATAAAATGGCCCAAATTTGATATCAAGGAAGCTGGGGAGAAAAGGCTCTTAGACATCAACGAGTTGGAAGAACTGCGCTTGAATGCTTATGAAAATGCTAAGATCTACGAGGAGAGAACGAAGAAGTGGCATGACAAGCATATCATCCTAAAAGAGTTCAAATAAGGAGATCTCGTCCTCCTCTTCAATTCCCGACTCCGCTTTTTTCCCAGTAAGCTGAAATCTAGATGGACTGGACCTTTTACTGTGAAACACGTTTTTACTCATGGTGCAGTTGAAGTATGGGGTGAACGTAGCGGAAGCTTTAAGGTGAACGATCATCGTCTGAAGAAATATACACCGGAAGTTTTGGTTGAGAAGATTCACCGCTGCATCTCATACAGATCAGGAATGACATGGTCCAGCTAACGACCTTAAAACAAGTGCTTGTTGGGAGGCAACCCAAGGTATTGCTTTCTTTCTTGCTTTCTAGATTAGATTAGTGTAGGTTGTGTTTTTATGTCCATGATAACATGATCTAGGTACTACTAAAATGAAGCCAGCAAAGGAACCAAATGAGTAGCATTGCACCGAGAAACTGAAAGGAAAACGGAAACTGGAGATCATTTCGGAAGCTATCTCGACCGAGACACATCGAGGCCAACCGAGATGAGAACAATAGGGAGTCACCTCGGTTGACCACTTCGGTCACCGACACCTATCTCGAACGAGATGCAGTTAAATCTCCTAAAGGGTATAAAAGGGGAACACATTTCTCTCTCCTCCCTATTTTTCTCCCCCGACGCTATCTTGACCAAAACAAGCCCTAAATCTCTCAAATCCCCGTTTCTTGTTGGTTTTCAACGATTCTCGACTTAAACTCGACAAGGAAAGCATGATAGAGACTTCCTCAACACCGATCGAAACTTTAAACACCCACAATCAGAAGAAAACCCCTTTTTTCTTGTTTTTGGTTGATTTTGTTAGATTTTAGGAGATTTTTGTTGCTTGCTGTGTTGAGATTATCCCCTAGGAAGCAATTGGTAGTGATTTTGGGGGCAGAATGTTACAGAGTTGTGAGTTCGATGGAAGCACTGTTCTCCTCGGTAGAAACCCAATCATCTCGGCCGAGATACCCTTTAGAATTGCCCGAGATAGCTTGATGATATGGATGGTTTACGTCGCTCTAGTCGACAAATAGTTCTTCGTGACCGTGCTGAAGCTTGGCAACCTTCCTCAACACTTCCTCCACCTCCACAAATACCAATCATCCTCCCAAACCTCAAAGAGAAATATGACCTTAGTTGCTCCCGCCCGGTAATTGCACCCCGTTATATAAACATCGATGATTTTGCTTGCTTTCACCTTGTCGATGATTTGAGGAAGATGATCGCAGATGTAGGACTTGAGATTATTGTATCACTATGGACACCGGCTTATGTAGAGCCGACATATAAGTTCTTAAGTTCCATCATCTATGTGACGGAGGAGGATTGTGTGAAGTTTTGCCTGATGAATAAAACTTACAAGTATTCAGTGCAGACATTTGGAGCTATATTTGGATTCTTCGATGCCACCTCTACTGACTTCCCTTCCTGCAACCATGCTAGAGCATTTTAGGCTCGTGTTGGTCACATTCCGACTAGCACCGAGAATTGGCAACCAGGGGATTCGAAGGAGAAGTGCTTTTTTCACGTAGCTTTTAAGATTGCCCACCGAATCCTCAGTAGGATGCTATTATCCAGAACCGAGATGCAACAAAAAATCCGGTAGAGTGAGCTATTCACACTTTGGTGTATGACCGTAGATGAGGTTCTAGACTTTACTGTCATGTTGGCTGAGTATTTACCAAAGATACGAAGCAAGAAAAAGGAGGATAATTGTGTAGGAGGATTGGCCAAACACACTGCCAACCTCATCGACCTCGATCTTTCCGCTTGTACTTTGGCCGCTAAGGCCAAACCATTGGGTTTATAGGAGTTCATCACTCGCCGTATTTTGGTTCCTCGAGGGAGTGGTCCACCATATGTGGCCATGCCTTGGGAAACCAAGGCTCCTTGAGGCATCATCTGGACATCCCAGTTTACAGTCTCAAACCCACGTAACTGGAGTGATATATGAGACCCGCTCGTAAAGGAGGCGGACAAACTTGCTGAGGTTTGGACATATTATGAGGATGATGACAGAGGCGCCCCTATGGACACCGGGACGGACACTGCTGGTCCGAGTTACCCAGTGATTGAGCTAGTAGATGATGCGGCAACTACTAATGATCAGCCACACCAAATACCACTACAGTCAGGAACACGCCACCGCCACCGTCGTCGTGACCTCGATACCCATCGGAGAATCATGCTCTTACCCGTCAGATGAAGGAGTCTTTCGCTGAGATGTAAGCTGATATGGATAGACGCCTCATGATAGCATGTATTATAGTCTATATTTTGGGATTGGTTTAGACGTTTTATCTTCATAAATCTGCATGTATGGATGTATATTCTTTGATTATATTTTTTTTTTGTCTACCTTTGCGGGAATTGAGGTCTACACCTAGTTTCGTTGTAATTGTAGGAAAAATGGCACGTTTTGGACTAAAAAGGAGCTAAGGAAGCTAAGGAGTCATTGGAGCTACATTCTAGAGCATTGAGGAGTTATAAGAAGATCTCCGGAAGCATGGAAATGATTCAAAGGATTGATTTTGGACCAGATTCGAGATGATCTACATTCAGCTGAGACTCACCTCGGTCAGCTACAATATCATCTCGACCGAGGTGATCTTGAGGAGCGTCCCGACCGAGGCGAATACCTTGCCGCCGCGAGATCTTTATTTTTGGCTGAGATCTTCTATTTTTGGAAGGAGAATATCATATATTTTTGCTTGGATTTCTGGAAGGAAGATATTATATTTGGCTGATTTATTTTGGGAAATATGAATATATTTTCTAGGAAATTATCTTTTAAAGATATTATTATCTTTGGAAGATAATTCTCCTATATAAAGGGCTGATTTTCTAAAATTCAGCCTTCCAGCAATTGACGGATCAACCATTCTCCGAAGTTTGAAGGAAGTTTGAAGGAGGTTTGGAAGTTCAAAGGAAGGAAGGAATCATAGTTGGAGTTGGCTTTTGAAGGAGTTTGTAAGATCTTCTCAGATTGCTTTCGGGTTGTTGTCTTTTCTGATTTGTTACTTGAGGAACGCTGAATTGTTACTTGTTTGATTTCTTATAAATTTGATTATTGTTATCATGATGTTAGTTGGCTAAATTTCTTGTGCGATTTAAGGGTGATTGGCTGAAAGTTGTGGGAAAGACGATGATAGAATGATCTTAATCCCAGCGGACCTTGAAAGCTTGAGCCTTTACTTTAACCGACGAACACCTCGCTCAGTCATTGAACATCTCGGCCGGGGTGGAATATAACTGAACGAGGTGAACCCTTTTCCTGAACCTATCTGAGTTAAGATTCAAAGTTTGCCAAATCCTATCCTTATTACACCTTTCATGGTTCAACGCAAGCCTAGGATGAGAATTACCCGGTGATTCCTTTGCTTGTATATCCAAGATCATGAGTGTAGGTAATAATGGTTTATCCTTTATTGGGATTTGAGTGTGCCTTCATCCCATCTTTGAGAGTTAGCTTGAGACTTACTCGGTAAAGGTTGATTCTATTCCCTTGGGTGGTATGTTGGTTTGAGATTATAGTTCCTTTCTTTAGTACCTTGAGACTTACCCGGTGATAGGATCTTTGGTTTGGGATAGTGAGTAGTGAGACTTACCCGGTGATCTATTCCCATCTTAGAAACACCTTCCCTTTGCAAACCTCAGCTTTGTCCACGTTATCCTTTGAGATCTTGAGTCGGAACAACAATTTGATGTTTTAATCCCTAGAATCTGCATTTCCTTTATTTGACTTTTATATCATCTTTGATTACTTTAATTTGTGGTCATTAGTTATTTGACAACCTGATATCCGTGCTTTGTTTCACCATAGTACTTGTGTTCGACCCCTAGAATTTTTACTTTTATTACAACTGATCCGTACACTGCAGGTTCGCGTATTGTTCAAGCATATTTCTTGGGTTATAAATTTTAAAGCTTGCACACACTTTTTGGAGCGAACACCTCACTACTTAGACTAGAGAGTTTAGCGCTATGAGACGCTCGACTGAGGAGAGCCACCATTACCAACGTAGGATGATGGAGCTCCAGTTCCAACACTTGATGGGTCACCCATTCGATCCATCCTTGTACCCGTTCCAGCCACCTCCTCCTCCAGATGCTTGATCAGACTCTCCACGGCGCTGCTGCTTTATATTTAAATATTTCGCGGTTCTGCACTAAACAATGTAAGTGTTTTTCTAGACTTCTTTTTACCCATCGGGACGATGTGTCCTATGTATGAGGTGTTGTGAGATACTATGGTCTGTAATAACCAACTTATTTGCTTATGACTATTTCCACTACTTCCTTTATGTGCTTATAAACTATTTTGTACATTACATGCATCGCAGCAGGATTTTTGATCGAAAAAACATACAAAAACTGGTTTGAAAAAATTTGTTTTTTTGTCGACCGAAATGACGTTTGGCCGAACGAGGTGACCAAAACAGGAGCTTACCTCGGTCCAACACATCATTCGCCTGGAAGTCATCTCGACCGAAATGGGTTTCGAAAACTTGAATTTTTGAAAAATTTTGTGCTTCTGATCTTGATATGACCCCAATGATGAATATTGTTTGCTGATTAGTTTCTATGATCTTTGTATGCTTGAAATGTATAATGATATATCTAAGGTATGATAGCTTTGTTTGAAATTTGAAGAAAGCCAAAGGAACAACGAAATTTGGATTTTTGGTAGAAAAAGAGAAAACCACGGGTTTAATTATGGTTCCATGGCCAGGGTTTCTATAAATTAGACCGTGGAAAAGTAGGTCGAGAGCAGCCAAATAGAAAAACGCAAAACCACAGCCTCATTGTTACTTTCATGGCCGTGGAACTACACGACAGGCCGTGATTTTTGAAAATTTTACGGGGCTATATAAGTTCTTCATCTTCACAAACCTCACAACATCAAAGCCCTCTTCCATGCCCTAAACCACGCTCAATCCCCTCATCCCTCAATTCTTCGTTCGGTGATCGTTTTGCACGATTCTTCGCTCCAAACTCAAGCAAATTCGATTCTATTGCGGATATTGACAACAAACAGAACGAACATTCAACGATCGGGTTAGATTTTGGATTTCTTCAAATCCAAAACCTAGGTTTTCTCTCAACTCTTTCCTTGGTTGATTTCCTTTGTTTTTGTCAAAGATTTTATGGTGAACTGAATGGAATTGAACCTAGAAATAGTTTAGGACTGCTGCTGTTGAGTTTGTTGTGAAATTTCTGGATTCTTGAGGAAAATCATGCATTTCCACGGGCTGTCGTATAAAGCCACGGGCGTGGAACCTCAAGAACAGACTGTGGTTTCTCTGAAAAATGTTTGGAACACGAAAGTCAAGCCGAAACAAAAACCAAAGAGGCTAAGGCTCCTCTTCCCAGACCCTTCCCGTTACCCCACCTATCCCTAGGATCCCTACCATCCATGAGAACCACTTGGAAGGTTTTGAGATGTTCCACAAACAGAACGTTATTGCTCCTAGGTACATTGTGCTTGAAGAATTTGAGGATATGCATATAGTGAATGATCTTAGGTGGATGCTTGATAGGGTTGGGATGACTAAATTTGCTAGCATTAGAGAGGATGCTTATGAGGAGATCACAAGAGAGTTCATCACTTCTTTTGACCATAGTATCGTTAACCAAACGGTCTTTTTCCGTTTGATGGACCACACTCACCACTTCTCCATAGCTTAGTTTGGAGCGATGTTCGGTTTTGTTGAAACATACAATGGGACATTCCCTAGGGGTGCTAGAGCCCGGGAATTTTGGGAGGAAATTTCTATGGTCATAGGTCATGAGGATCGTTGGCAACCGACCGAATCGAAAGCCAAGTTCATCTATAACCTCTTCTTTAAGGTTGCTCATAGGATCCTCTATGAGTGCCTTTCCCCTAGGACCGAGACTCCCCAGAAGCTCAAGGTTGATGAGCTCTTCATTCTTTATTGTATGGCGGCCGGTGTTACTCCGGATTGCGCCACTATGCTTGCCTCTACTCTTACCAAGATCAAGAACAAAGCTAAGGGGAATATCGGTTATGGAGGGATGGTGACTTACATAGCAAAATAGTTGGGAATTGATTATTTTTGCTTGTGAGATGGTAGCTGTTGCAAGGCCTTTAGGGCTTCAAGGGTTCATGACTAGGGGGATCTTGATATCCCGCCACCGAGGTCCACCGTTTGTTTCTATGCCTTGGGAGGACAAGGGTGGACGAGGCATTCCATGGAGTGCTAATTATTCCATTAGGAACCGGCAGAACTGGAAGGCTACATTTGTTCCGATGCATGCCAACCGCCTAGGAGCTCCACCCTACATTCCCGAGGAGTTACACGCTGCTGTTGATGAGGATGATGATGAGGAGATGGGTGGTGACGAGTTTCCAGACATTGGAGATGTTGAGGAGGCCTTTGGAGACTTTCTGGATCACCTAGCAGATTTCCAAGAGCCAACTAGGAGATCCACCTACCAGTAGCGTTCTTTCGCTTCTTCCTCTTCCCGATGTGCTAGCGTGAGTGAGCGCCCTACTTGGATGGAGGAACCGCCAGCATGGATGAGCACTCCACTAACTTGGATGGGAGCGCCACCGGAGTGGATGTTTCAGCGACCAGCTTGGATGGATGAGCAGCCGGCTTGGGTTTCCGGACTTACACAGAGGATGGGAGCTCTTGAGACCCCCTTTGACAAGTATGATGAGGAGTGCCATGAAAACGCAAGGATTCTCCGCAACGTTTACCGGCAACAGTTTGGGCGTCCATTGGACCCCAAATTCTTCCCTTACCCACCGCCGCCTCCTATGGAATGAGCTTGATTAGCTCGGTTCGAGATGCTCCGCCGCCTTTGTGAGTTTCTTTGCTCTTTTCTTGTTCTTTTTATCATACATTGAGGACAATGTGTATCTTAAGTATGGGGTGGAGTATGATTCTCATGAGATGAAATAACTAGACATATTTGCTTTGTTTTATCCATGAACACTTGCATCTTTATTTTCATTGTCACACGTTTTCTTATTTGCATTGTATTTTTAAGCATTGAAAAACCCATAAAAATTTGAAAATTTTTGAAAAATATTGTGCTTCTAGGATTGGAAAAGACCTCAATGACGAATCTACTTGTGGATTGAATTTTTGATGGCATTTACATGTTTGATTTGAATTGTGAATTGGGGAGAAATTGAGTATGTTTTTTGATCTTCTTGAAAGTTTCATAATGTAAACATTTTTGTCTAAATCATGTTGAGGAATGAAGGTTGAAATCGCATTATAAGTTCTTGCGCTTCTTTATGAAATGATTAAGGCACCTCGATTCTTCTTGCTTCTTCATTATTTATTCAGCTCCTCAAAGAAAATTTTGCCTCCTTTACCTATACGGGAATAAGGAAGAGTGTAAATTTTTGCATGATTGATATGGGAGGGCCATGAAAGAAAAAATTTGAGCATTCAAAGTATAGAAAAATAAGTTTGTGGACATTGAACATGAGGATGAGTAACTCGGCACCATTCACATAGCCGGGTCTTTGTGTCTTTCCAAAGTCCGAATGAACGATAATCCTAACGGGATATGGTATGTCTATCAAGGGTTTGAGGCATCTCGAAATTGAGAATCGCCAATTTCCTAGGCTTTAGTTTTTGTGCACCGCTGTCCATACTTCCAAAAAGTAAGGTAAAAGAAAAATTTTCACATGCAAAGCATGTTTCGGAAGAAATGTTCTTGAAGTTTGTGTTGTGTTGTTCCTTTTTCCCAGATTTTTTCACCACATTACCTTATGAAAAGTCCTACCCATTCATGTTTCTTAACCTTTACTTGAAAGTCCTTGAGATCATGAGATTGTTGTTTGGCTTGGTGATCTAAATTGAATTTCCGCATGATTGATTTTGAGAGTACTTTGGGTTATGATGTTTGTCTTGGAGTTTTTTCAATATATGATGTTTCTTTTACATGACATGATTCGTTTGTGTATATAAAAGTTTTCAAGAAAACATGCAGCGAGATTTGGGAGCGATCCATTGAATAGAAGCACAATACCAAAAGGTTTTGTTTTTCCTTGTTTTGCATTCATATTTCATTCTACCTTGTGTTCTAGCTTTTGAAAGTCTTGCTTGGGGACAAGCAAGAGACAAGTATGAGGTATTTTGATAGCATGAAATATGGCGATATTTTAGGCACATGTTTTGGTTGTTTTTCCCTTTTTGTTTGTGTATATGGAGCATTTATGAGCACATTCACCTATTATGTTGGTATAGAGATCTACAGAAGTTTTATTGTGTTTTTAGGTTAATAAAGATTGGGATTGGAGCATAAATGGAGTATGTAGGAGTAATTGACCATACTAGACATCAAGGAGATGCATTGGAGAAGCCAAGAAAAGAGTATGAGTGGAAAGCTTTTGGAAACAAGAGATTTCATGCACGTTTTAGGCATTCCACGGTCAAACACAAGATTCCACGGCCGTGGTTGTTGGTATTTAATTTAATTCAGACTGTGGGAATGTATGTTGAGAGCAATGGTACCATTCCACGGTGGTTCCACGGGCGTGGAAATATACCCTAGGTCGTGATTCTTCTAACGGCTGCGACGTGTCATATTTGTCACGTCAGCAGCGGTTATGGGCTTTTGTAACCCTAATTTCTCCTATAAGAAGGCTGGAAGAAGAGAGAAAAAGGATCCTTGCTTACACCTTTACGCAACCGGCGTTAGAGAGAAGGGAAGATCATTTACGAGATCTAGAGAAGTACGCACTTTGGAGATTGTGAAGTCGGAAGATCTTAGGGTTTTACTTGGGAGGCAGATTGACATTCCGTTCTTCTTTGTTCTTAAGATTTATGAGAGATTCTTACTATATTCTACATCCATTGAACAAACGTTACAGATTTTGTGTTTTATTAGGATTGGTTTTGTGTTAGTTATTGAGATTTCAAGGTTCTATCTTTTCTTCCTTTCATATTTGATTATTGATTTCATTATGATGATTGTTGGCTAAAACCTTATGTGATTCTAATGTGAAGGGTTGTTAGTTGTGGCATAGATGATGATAGATTGAACCAAAACAGATTGGACCATGAGAGTTGCGAGAAACCTTGTCGTCGAGGATTTCCACGGCCTGTTATTGAGTTCCACGGCCGTGGTTCTTCAAGCTCTGACCGTGGTTATCCTCTGTCGTACGTTCTTTGCTTTTGCTTTGATCCAAAGTTAAAGATTTTCTCTAACCTAGCCTTGGCTTACCTTTTCTAGGTATTAGTGAGACTCAAAAACCTCTACTTTGGTTTCGAGTGTCACAACCTTAACCTTTTTGACTTATCTTTGATTCCCTTGGGTTTGGGCATGGGTATTTGAGAGTTCAATCTTTTCCTTTGACCATCTTTATAACGAGACTCAACCTCCTTTATTGAGA
This sequence comes from Fagopyrum homotropicum, assembly GCA_033239125.1. Taxonomy (NCBI): domain Eukaryota; kingdom Viridiplantae; phylum Streptophyta; class Magnoliopsida; order Caryophyllales; family Polygonaceae; genus Fagopyrum; species Fagopyrum homotropicum. The sequence continues at coordinate 58,229,881 of BSWB01000007.1, read as the reverse complement.
GAGCCTTTGGGTGAGACTTATGGGTTTGGAACTTCACCATACAACACCCTACCTTAGATATACCTTTGCAATCCCAACTCTATCATTACATCTTTAGAATCTCTTGAATCGATTGCCACAATTGGATACCTGAATCTTTAGAATTGTTGTTTTCCCAATTATCTTTAGAAAAGCTATTGTTATTTGCCTGACGATTTGTGAACTGGATTTATCCCCCCAAATCCCTGAGTTTAATACTCTGGAATTCTTGTTTTACTACGCCGATACGTACACTGTGGGTTCGCTTTGCTTCATTTCAGTTTTCATAAATTTAAGACTTTGACGCACACACTTTCGAGCAAACATCTTCCAGCTTTCTCTTTCTTGACAAGATCTCTCTCGGAAACTTCCCATAGACGGGCATTCCTCGGATAACATCAATGAAAGGGATGTTGATATGTAGCTTATTCATAAGGTCAAGAAACCTACCGAAGTGCTTGTCTAGATGTGCCCATGCCCTAGACTGAGGGAGCGGGAGTGGTGGCTTATAAGCAGGTGGTGGAACATAAACATCAACTTTTTCTTTCGCATTCTGGGGATCCATCTCGGTTGGCACCTCGACTGAGGTGTTCCTCGTCTGATCGTGGTCCGATCGAGGTACTAGATCTGCAGTATTCAATCCACTAGGTGTTGTGATTGCCATAATCTGTCCTTTTGGGTTGTTCTTTGTCCTTCCTGGAAGTTTACCGGGATCTCTTGGTGCTTCATTAGCCTTGTTGAAAACTTGTTGTTCTAAGGCTTTTTGTGCCTTCAAAAACGAGTTCATAGAAGTCTCCATAGCGTTGAGATTTATCAAAATTGCCTCCAGCACAACGTCCGGCTTTTCTTTAGGCTGCTGGGATGAGCTTGATAACGGCTCCTGGCTCCTAAATGGAGTAGAAGAATAAGAAGGGGGGTTAAGAGCATTTTCAGCATGAGAATAAGGGTTATCGGGATTTTGTTGATTTGATGTCCAATTGTTGTTGAAATTCATGTTGTTGTTATTGTAATTGTTGTTGTTCCTCGGCCCTTGATAGTTTCTTCTCCCCACATGTCCAGCTTCTTGCTCCTTTTTAGATTGAGCTAACAAAAGCTCCTCCAATGCCTTGACTTCATTGTTGAGCGTAGTGAGTTAAGCGGAACTTGAATTTGTAAGAATCATATCCGCAAAGCTAACTCGCTTCGCTCCATCTTCAACTCTTCCATGGGAGTACTTCTCCATGTGTAAAGCTTACTTCTCAATAAACTCCCAAGCTTCGTCAACTAGTGTATCCATAAAAACTCGAACAGAAAGTGATTGGAATTTGAATTGAGTTTCTCATCCAACCCCTTGAAGTAAATCTCTAGCAACTCTATCTTTGGAATCCCATAGTGAGGGCAATCCATTAAAAAGTCATTGAACCTCTCCCATGATTTGAACAAACTTTATTTATCTTTCATAACAAAAGCATTGATCTTTCCCCTCAAATCAGCGGTCTTTGATGGGGAAAATAACTTAGTAAGAAACTCCGTAGCCATCTCTTCCCATGTGTTAACTCTTCCAGCTAGAAGAAATTGGTACCAAGGCGCCTTGTCTTTCAGAGAGAAGTAGAAATGCCTTAGCTTGTAGTTGTTGTTCTCCACTCTTGATGGTCTCAAAGTCTCCATAAGAATCTCATAGTTTGAATATGTTGATTTGGAGATTCTCTTTCCATGCCTCCAAATTGACATTGTCGAATCATAGTTAGAACTTGAGGTCTAAGTTCATAATCATGCTCAGCTCGATCTCCTAGATTAACTCTTGGACGCCGCACTTGTTGATTCGGGTTCATCCTTTGACCTAGGTTTGCGGAGCTCCAGCAAAAAGATGACCTCAGTCAACCATAACCGGCAACTGAGGTTGTAATATCCGGAATTTCTATTCCATTTAATTTCCGAATCAAATCGGACTTCGAGCCGTTGATGGTTTCTCATTCTATCTAGTATTTCTTTCTTCACAAATTTTATCATTTTATGTAGAATTTAATTCACATAAAATGATAGAATTATATCAAACCCTAATTCTTATAATTATTTATCATTTTATGTTGAATTTAATTCACATAAAATGATAGAATTATATCAAACCCTAATTCTTATAATTAATTCTTAACGACGACTTTAGACGAGATCATGACAAGGCTGAGACGAGATCATGACAAGGCTGAGACGAGATCATGACAAGGCTGAAACGAGATCATGACAAGGCCATGACACATTTTGACAAGGCTGTGACAAAGCCATGACAACCTCATCCACTCTTTCAACCCACTCTTCCTACTTAGTTTCAGCCCAGTTTGCTTGCCACTACTTCAGCCCAGCTTGTCCTCACAGGTGCACAAGCCCAGCAGCACTTCGAGCCCAACAGCATCTCCCTTGTGCAGGCCCAACCTCTGCTTCCTCCCTTCCAGCCCTTACCGCGTTCCCCTCTAGCCCACCTGGAAGAGTTCAACCGTCTGGACGTTACAAGAGCGTAAATCCTGTTATGTACGCCTCTTCTGCTCCCTCTTCTACATACGTTCAGCAGTGGTCTCAGACGTAGAAACTCTCAAGAAAAGGAGCCAGCAAGTGGAGGAACCTTTCATCATCTACAGTTGACAGTAGAACCGCTCAGCACCCAAACCATAGTCACCAGCGCCGAGGACGGCTGAAGCTGCTCACTCTTCTTCTGTCCCTCCGGTAAGGCCAGCCTCCTTTTCCTTCTCCTCTCCCTACTGTCTTAATTCAGTCGCTCACATTCTCCTTCTCTGTTCCGGACGGGTCCCTAACTCGACTACATCGGATGTCCACAACCAGTCCAAGTAGAGCCGTTCTAAAGCTACAGCAGTGAAGTCTTACCCTCGAGTCCAGCAACACGTTCTTCCTCTGAGCCGCTGCAGTCCGGTAAGTGAATGATTCTCGGATGTTAACTTCTATACAACTCTTAGATGGAGTCTATAAATGTATAGGTTGATGTTTGTCGCCATAGGTTGAACATAGGATGGGTGAAGTAGTTGTGTTGACGTTAAATAGTTGACAGTGAATATAGAACTCAGGATCTCATGAACTCTTTGTGTACAAATTTTTGCTTCTTCAATTTTTGAAGTTGAAAATTACCCACTGTTGTCAATCAATGTTAAAAAGATTGGTTGAAGATCCACCGTTGAATTTTTGATAGATCATAGATAGATATACGTAGTTCACTGTGTTAAAATTTGGGAATAAATGAACGGTTGGATTGAAAGTTATAGGGTCTCAAAACAGAGCAGTTGAGTTGTTTTTCCAGCATTGATTTTTGACTAAGTATAGGAACATTTTTAGTGTAGTAGCCAACTTTAAGGATTTTTGTAGAAGTGATAATTGAACAGTTTTAGGAAATTCTTTCTCCTATGAGTAGATTAGATATCATAGATAATTTAGAGATTTATTTCTGAATTTTTATAAGTTTATTTTAAGTTCATATTTGAAGTTGTAGTTGGAACTTAGTGACTTTTCGGGAATTAGCAAAGTGGGTAGTTTCTCTAGTTTTTACCTAAAATCATTCTAGGGGGTAGAATACGATTAGTTAGCCTCATGTAAGAATTTAAGTACGTATTATGAGTTCTTGGAAGTCTCGGGACCAAGGGTAAACTAGTAATGTTACCTTAAATAAGTACTGTAATAAATTATGTCCAAATAGGATCTTACAGCTTAGGAGTTTCAGACTTCTAAGTACCTAGGGAAATATATTGACTCACGTGCCTCCTTTGACAGGCAACTGAGTTTCTGCAATTATTGATGGAGTGGTGTTAAGAGAGGCGAGATTTGATTCTGGTAAGTCCACGGACTTACTTAGCTGGCTTCTTGCATGTGTGTGATGTGTATGAGTGGTGTTTGTTAGTTAAGATAAATAACGAAACCGGAATAGGCCGACTTTAGTATATTGTGTAATTGACCCAAGTGTATGATAACGGGTCGTGACATCATCTGCCTAGCTCTTGCGAGAGTATAGGAGGTTCCCTACGACCAGCCCAGTCAGGTAGATGGTCAAATGCATGATGATTGTGTATGTTGTGTGTTTGTGCTTTTACCTTTATACTTATGCATAGATTTTAAGCTAACAGTTTTGTACCGCTTGTAGATGTCTTGCAGGTTAGGGAGGCGATCGAGTGATCCGGCGGTAGTGGGCAGCCGGGGTTCCGTGCATTATAGGACGGGACTGTTATATTTTATTTCATGACTGTTGAGACTGATGTTGGTATTTTGGTTTTGAGACTTGGCTGTAGTGTTTTCAGATTTGTACTTTTCCTTTCGCTCATGATATAAAACCCTATGTTTTGCCTTTTTATTTGTGCGGTGTTGTAAGGTCCGATGAAGTTGTTGCCAGGCTAAGGGCCGCGACCCATTGTGAGGTCCCAGCTCGTAGCATTTCGAGTCCTCTAGGATTCGGGGTGTTACAGAGGTGGTGGGTATATCTCGGTCGGTGCAACTAGGGCTGGATCTTGCCGCGGTTGAGCAACTAGGACCGGTCGAGGTTGAATCTGAGCTCTTAGAGCGGACATATCAGCTTGTATCTCTTCATTTATTGCACGAGTCTCTTCTTTCTCTCTTTGTAATTCTTCTTTAGTGAGGCGAATTTGTTTCAATGCCTCCTTCAATTCGGCTTCAAGATCGCGATTATCTTGATCGCCATCTTAGCTTCTTTCAATCTCCTTTTGTATGTCTTTTCTGGTGCGGGATCGTAGGGAACAATTTCCTTTCCAGCACGAGTTCTTTGAACAAACCTAAAGAAAGATCTTGTGAAATCACTCAAGTAAAGTAATCAATAGCAACAAGGGCAACAACCCTAAAAGACAACCGAAACCGACTTGGTCTTGACCAAGTCCCCGGAAACGGCGCTAAAAACTTGTTCGCTCTTATAAGTGTGTGTATGGTGAACGATATAGCTTTAAATTTATAACCTAAAATATAAGCCTGAAACAATATGTGAACCCGCAATGTACGGATAAATTGTAATAACGGCAAATACTCCAGGGTCGAACACAAGGACTTTGATGAAACAAAGCACGGTAATTCAGGTTGTCAAACAAAAACAAGCAATAAAGCAAAGGTATCAAAGATGATGTAATAATCAGATAAAGAAAATGCAGATTCTAGAGATCAAAGCATCCAGTTGTGGTTCCGACTCAAGATCTCAAAAGATAACGTGGATAAAGCTGAGATTTGCAAAGGGAAGGTGTTTCTAAGGTGGGAACAGATCACCGGGTAGTCTCACTACTCACTATCCCAAACCAAAGATCCTCTCACCGGGTAATTCTCAAGGTACTAAAGAAAGGAACTATAATATCAAACCAACACACCACCCAAGGATATAGAACAAACCTTTACCGGGTATGTTTCAGGCTAACTCTCAAGAATGGGATGAAGGCACACTCAAACCCTAATAAAGGATAAACCTTTATTACCTAACACTCATGATCTTGGGTATACAAGCAAAGGAATCACCGGGTAAGTCTCATCCTACGCTTGCGTATGGGCCAGGAAAGGTATAACAAGGATAGAATTTGGCAAACTGAAACCTCAACTTAGATAAGGATCAGGAAAAGAATCACCTCGTTCATTTCATGTTCCATCTCGGTCGAGATCTTCTACAAACTGACCGAGGTGAGGTTCGTTTAAGGTTTGGCGCGAGCTTTCAGGGCCCACTAGGTTAAAGGCTCATTCGTTCATGTCTTTCCCACAACTTTCAGCCAATCACCCTAGAATCGCTCAAAGAACTTAGCCAATAATCATCATGATAACAATAATTAAATATATATAAGAAAGGGATAAATATTCAAACAAGAAAACCTTAACACAAAGGTCTCAATAACTCAATCAAACAATCAAACAAACAAGCAAAATTGTGTTCCTCAACAAACCAAAACACAACAATCAAACAATCTAAGAAAACCTTACAATTTCCTTCAAAGCCTTCAACTTTATCTTCAAAGCCAACTTCCTTCCTTCCTTGGATCTTCCAAACTACCAACTTCCTTCAACTTCCACATCTGAGACTTGCCTCCATCCAGTAAATCCATCCCAATATATAGGAAAAACACTTGCCATGAATAAAAGATCTTATGGGCTGTGGGCCGTTCGCCTCGGTCCAGCCCAGCGAAAAGATCACCTCGGCCGAGGTGACACTGTAGTCATCCGAGGTGATCCTCAGATATGTCTAAATCTCTCTAATCTGATCCAAAATCAAAATCCTATCCAACTTCCATGGTTCCTAAGTCTTTCTTGTAGCTCCTCAATGTTCCATAATGTAGCTCCAATGACTCCTTAGATCCTTTAGCTCCATATCGCTCCAAAACGTGTTATTTTCCCTACAATTACAACAAAACTAGGTGTAGACCTCGACTCTAGAAAAGTAAACAAAACAACATAACGATCAAGAATATACATCCATACATGCAGATTTATGAAGATAAAACATCCAAACCAATCCCAAAACATAGACTATAATACATGCTATCAGGTGCACCCCTCCCCCCCTCTCTCCCTCTCTCTCATTTCCCCATTTTCACTTTCATGTGACTTTCATTCTCCTTTCTTCTTTGCTCCTTCTCCCTTGATAGAAATATAAGCGAAGTGGATCAAACTGTAGAACATGAGCGGTGAAAGCTTATAAATGGATGTGGAAGCGTTCGGTCGATCCGATCTAGGTAGATCGAATCATCCACAAAGTGGAGCAGGATAGAGTTGATCCTTCCAAAAGGATCCTCGACTATGAAGACTTGGATCAAAGACTAGATCCAAGATAGAACTTTAAGAGGATTAAAGAAGAGGCGATGCCCAAACCAAGTAAGAGGATTTCCCTTTCAATACTTGGATTCAACTTAGACATATCTTACAAATGACCCAAGCCATCCTTATATAGTGGATGGAGGCCATACAAAGAGTCGAAACATAAATGATGGACTTGAAAGCCGGAATAACGTTCCGAAAATGAAAAGTTTAAAATATGAAAGGTCAGAATTAATGTCACGGAATTAAGATCCGGAATTAAAGTTCCAAATATAAAAGGCCTATTATTAAATAGCTTAATAATAATAAATGTCTTCAAAAAGATGTCGGGTCCTTCTAGCCAGAAACGCGAATGACATTGCCATCTGGGGGCATATCATTCTCCTCCCCTTAAATGTGAAACATCCTCGTTTTCACGGTCAAATAATGAAAGGAGTACTTTGGGAACGTGATCCTTGAAATTCAGCACCGGATGGTTATTATTGGAGTCGGGTGGTTTGGACTTGTAGTCTTTCACAAGGATAGTGGGCCGCCAATCTTGTTGACTATGCCGACAAGGTGCCAAAAAGAGCATTGATATTTGATTGATTTCAGTTAATGACGCCGATACTCTTCAAAATTGTGAATCAAGCCTTGGGTGGGTAGCAAGTCGTCCAACATAACAAGGAAAAACTCTGGATCATGCGACTCAAACTTGTTGTACATGTGGATGTTCTCTCCGGTGAGTTTGTCTACCGTGCCATCTAAGCTTGTGACATTGTACGTCGGGGACATGCCGAAAAGAAGAAAGGGTATGCCGGTAAATAAATTATTAGACATAACAAAGTCAAACCTCGGCCAGCGGGGTGGAATTTGTAGTCCTACAACATAATGGTGCCATTGTCATGGTTGATGGCTTCTTCACCCTTGATGATGTTGACTTCGTTGAAGTTGGCTTCTTTTTTGTCGGTGATGACTTAACATTGTCGATGACGGTTTCTTCCTTGGCCTCTTCTAATGGACCATCACACAACGGTTCTTCTTGTTGGGCAACCGTCGTTAGGGCAAGAACTTGTGCCCTCAAAACTTCTATCACACGCTTGAGAACATCTTTTGTTGCCTTGAGCACAACACATTCATCTTTAGGGGCAACGTTGTAAACCTCTTCATGATGAACACGACATTAGGGAACAAAAATGACAATGTGTATATGACTGGAACGTCGTCTTGGGGCAACATAGGTATCCTCCAAATAAGTTTGTCGGTGTGGATACCGTTGGTGCCCGTCCATCGAAAAAGTCAGCCTTGGTGGGTCCGGAGGAGGAAACCACTCCTCATCTTCAAAATATGGTCTTCGTCGGTCTTGTGAATACCGTCGGTACTTCATAGCATGTATTATTGTCTATATTTTGGAATTGGTTCAGACATTTTATGTTCATAAATCTGCATGTATGGATGTATATTCTTTGATCATTATGTTGTTTTGTCTACCTTTGCGAGAATCGAGGTCTACATCTAGTTTCGTTGTAATTATAGGGAAAATGGCGAGTTTTGGAACAAAATAGAGCTAAGGGAGCTAAGGAGTCATTGGAGCTACATTATGGAGCAGTGATGAGCTACAAGAAAGGCTTAGGAACCATGGAAATTGGACAAAGATTGACGTTGGACCAGATTAGAGAGATGTACACATAGCTGAGATTTACCTAGGTCGGTTACAAGGTCACCTAGACCGAGGTGTTCTTCAGGATCACCTAGACCGAGGTGTTCTTCAGGATCACCTAGACCGAGGTGATCTTCAGGACAGGCTGGACCGTGGAGAATATTATAACGGCTACGAGATCTTTATTTTCGGCTGAGATCTTCTATTTTTGGAAAGAGAATTTCCTATATTTTAGGATGGATTTCTGGAAGGAAGTAGATCTTTGTGGCTGATTTATATAGAAGATTGGGAGATATTTTAAAGAAGGAAATTACCTTTAAAGATATTTTATCTTTGGAAGGTGATTCTCCTATATAAAGGGGCTGATTTTCTGGAATTCAGCCATCTTCGGATCACTAAATCTCTGATTCAGGAAGTTTTGAAGGTTGAATATCAAGGAAGGAAAGAATCTAGTTTGAAGGAAGGTTCGAAGGAAGTTGTAAGAGTTTCTAAGTTTGGATTGTTTTGTTGTCTTTTCTGATTGTGATTGAGGAACGCACCTTGTTTGTTTGTTTGATTGAGTTATTGAAACCTTTGTGTTAAGGTTTTCTTGTTTTAATATTGATTCCTTTCTTATATATTTGATTATTATCATGATGATTGTTGGCTAAGTTCTTTATGCGATTCTAGGGTGATTGACTGAAAGTTGTGGGGAAGACAATGAAAGAATGAGCCTTTACCCCAGTGGACCCTGAAAGCTCGAGCCTTTACCTTAACCGATGAACACCGCGGTCAGTCGTGGAACATCTCGACCGAGATGGTACATGAACTGAGGGAGGCGGGCCCTTTCATGATCCTTATCTTAGTTGAGGTTTAAGTTTGCCAAATCCTATCCTTGTTATACCTTTCCTAGTTCAACGCAAGCGTAGGATGAGACTTACCCGGTGATTCCTTTGCTTGTATACCCAAGATCATGAGTGTTAGGTAATAAAGGTTTATCCTTTATTAGGGTTTGAGTGTGCCTTCATCCCATTCTTGACAGTTAGCTTGAGACTTACCCGTTAAAGGTTGATTCTATTCCCTTGGGTGGTGTGTTGGTTTGAGATTATAGTTCCCTTCCGTAGTACCTTGAGGCTTACCCGGTGAGAGGATCTTTGGTTTGGGATAGTGAGTAGTGAGACTTACCCGGTGATCTATTCCCACCTTATAAACACCTTCCCTTTTCAAACCTCAGCTTTGTCCATGTTATCTTTTGAGATCTTGAGTCGGAACCACAACTGGATACTTTAATCCCTAGAATCCGCATTCCCTTTACCTGGTAATTACATCATCTATGATATCTTTGCTTTGTTGCTTGTTTTTATTTGACAACCTGAATTACCGATCATTGTTTTGCCATAGTCCCTGTGTTCGACCCTCGAATTCTTTCTTTTATTACAGTCGATCCGTACACTGCGGGTTCACTTATTTGCATATATTCTTGGTATAAATATTAAAGCTAGCACACACCTTTTGGAGCCAACAAGTTTTTGGCGCCGTTGCCGGGGACTTGATCAAGACCAAGTTCGGTTTCGGTTGTCTTTCGGGGTTGTTGCCCTTGTTGTTATTGACTACTTTACTTGAGTGATTTCGCAGGATATTTCCTTAGGTTTATGTGAAGAACTCGTGCTAGAAAGAAAATTGTTCCGTACGATCCCGAACCAGAAAAGACCTACAAACAAAGATTGAAAGAATCTAAGATGGCCGATCAAGATAATCGAGATCTTTAAGTCGAATTGAAGGAGGCATTGGAACAACTTTGCCTCAACAAAGAAGAATTGCAGCGAGAGAAAGACAAGACTCGTGCAAGAACTGAAGGAATTGAAGCTGATATGGCCGCTCTAAGGGCTCAGTTTTTACCTCGACCAGTCCTAGTTGCTCGAACGAGGCAAGAGCCAGCCCTAGTTGCACTGGCCGAGATACACCCACCACCTCGGATGCCAACCATGGTAGACCGAGATATTCTTTTCGTTGGAATTTCACAAACCCTAAGCCAGAGGATGGACCCGAATCAGCAAGTTTGCCGTCCAGGAGTCAACCTAGGAGATCCAGTTGAGCATGATTATGAACTTCGAGCACAACTTCTAACCATGATTCGACAATGTCAATTTGGAGGTTTGGAGAGAGAGTCTCCACATCAACATTTGCAAAACTATTAGATTCTGATGGAGACTTTAATACCATCAAGAGTGGAGAATAACAACTACAAGTTGAGGCATTTCTACTTCTCCTTGAAAGACAAGACGCTTGCTTGGTATCAATCTCTTCCGGCTGGAAAAATCAACACTTGGGTAGAGATAACGACGGAGTTTCTTACTAAGATCTTTCCCTCATCAAACACCGCTGAATTGAGGGGCAAGATCAATGCTTTTATTATGAGAGACAAAGAGAGTTTGTCTAAGTCATGGGAGAGGTTCAAGGACCTTTTGTTGGATTGCCCTCATCATGGGATCCCAAAGATCGAGTTGTTGGAGATATACTTTAAGGGTTTTGATGGAGACACTCAATTCAAGCTCCAATTCCTTTCCTCCGGCACTTTCATGGATATGCCGATTAATGAAGCTTGGAATTTCATAGAAAAACAAGCTTTACACATGGAGAAATATTCCTATCAAAGAGTTGAAGATGGAGCAAGGAGAGTTTGCTTTCAAGATACAACATCAAATGTAGCTCATCTCACCTCGCTTAGCAATGAAGTGAGAACATTAAAGGAGCTAATAGTAGCTCAAACGAAGGAGCAAGATAGTGGATACCAAGGAAGAAACAACTATCAAGGGCCGCGGAACAACAACTACAACAATAACAAAAACTCCAACAACAATTGGAGATCGAATCAACAAAATCTCGGTAACCCTTATTCTCATGCTGAAAATGCTCTTAACACCCCCTCTTCTTCTTCTACTCCATTGAGAAGCCAGGAGCCTACATCAAGTTCGTCCCATCCACCCAAGAAATCAGACGTTGTGCTGGAGGCAATATTGATCAAGCTCAACACTATGAAGACATCTATGAATTCATTTTCGAAGGCACAAAAAGCCTTAGAACAACAATTTTTCAACAAGCCAAATGAAGCGCCAAGAGATCTTGGGAAGCTCCCGGCAAGGACAGAGAGCAACCCAAAGGGACAGATCATGGCTATTACAACACGCGGTGGATTGAAGACTGTAGATCCAGTACCTCGGACGGACCACGATCAGACGAGGAACACCTAGGTCGAGGTGCCAACCGAGATGGAGCCCCAGAAAGCGAAAGAAAAATCTGAAGTTTGTGTCCCACCTCCTGCTTCTAAACCACCACTCCCGTTCCCTCAGTCAAGGGCGTGGGCACATCTAGACAAGCACATTGATAAGTCTCTTGACCTTATGAATAAAATACATACTAACATCCCTTTCATTGATGTTATCCTAGGGATACCCGCATATGGGAACTTTCTGAAAGAAATCTTATCAAGGAAGAGAAAGTTGGAAGACTTTGGTAAAGTAAGGATGACCTCTAGATCTTCGGAGCTCATTCAAATCATGAAGGAGAAGATGCCACCCAAATTGAGAGATCCCGGTTCATTTTGCATTCCTATCCAAGTTGGGGATATGACTTATGATGCACTTTTTGATCTAGGAGCCAGCGTGAGCGTTCGCTCCAAAAGGTGTGTGCAAGCTTTAAAACTTATAACCCAAGAAGTATGCTTGAACAATATGCGAACCGCAGTGTACGAATCAATTGTAATAAAAGAAAGAATTCTAGGGGTCTATCACAAGGACTATGGTGAAACAAAGATCGGAAATCAGGTTGTCAAATAACTAATAACCATAAATTAAAGCAATCAAAGATGATATAAAGTCAGATAAAGGGAAATGCGGATTCTAGGGATTAAAGCATCTACTTGTGGTTCCAAATCAAGATCTCAAAAGATAATGTGGACAAAGCTGAGGTTTGAAAAGGGAAGGTGTTTCTACGATGGGAATAGATCACTGGGTAAGTTTCAATACTCACTATCCCAAACCAAAGATCCTATCACTGGGTAAGTCTCAAGGCACTAAGCAAAGGAACTATAATCTCAAACCAATATACCACCCAAGGGGATAGAATCAACATTTACCAGGTAAGTCTCAGGCTAACTCTCCAAGATGGGATGAAGGCACACTCAAACCCCAATAAAGGATAAACCTTTATTACCTATACTCATGATCTTGGGTAAACAAACAAAGGAATCATCGGGTAAGTCTCATCCTAGGCTTGCGTTGAACCAGGAAAGGAGTAACAAGAATATGATTTGGCAAACTGGAATCTTAACTCAAATAAGGTTCAGGAAAGTTTCACCTCGTTCAGTTATATTCCACCCCGACCGAGGTGTTCAATGACTGACCGAAGTCTTCTACGGTTAAGGTAAAGGCTCGAGCTTTCAGGATCCGTTGGGATTAAGATCACTCTATCATCGTCTTTCCCACAACTTTCAGCCAATCACCCTATAATTGCATAAGAAACTTAGCCAACAATCATCATGATAACAATAATCAAATTTATAAGAAAGGAATCAATATTCAAACAAGAAAACCTTAAGGGAAATGTCTCAATAACTCAATCGAACAATCAATCAAACAATCAGCGTTCCTCAAATTGAAACTAAAAAAGACAACAACAAACCAACTAAGAAAGTCTTACTACTTCCTTCAAAGCTATCTCCAACTAGATTCCTTCCTTCCTTGAACTTCAACCTTCAAAACTTCCTTCAAAACTCATCCGAATTCCTTGATCCGAAGATGGCTGAATTGTAGAAAATCAACCCTTTATATAGGAGAATTATCTTCCAAAGATAATAATATCTTAAAAAGATAATTTCCGAGAAAATATAATCATATCTTTAAAAATAAATTAGCCAAATATAATATCTTCCTTCTAGAAATCCAGCCAAAAATATATGATATTCTCCTTCCAAAAATAGAAGATCTCAGCCAAAAATAAAGATCTTGTCGGCAGTGAGGTGTTCGTGTCGGTCGGGACACTCCTAAAGATCACCTCGGTCGAGGTGATACTGTAGCTGACCGAGGTGAGTCTCGGCTGAATGTAAATCATCTGGTCCTAAATCAATCCTCTAAATCATTTTCATGATTCCTGAGATCTTCTTATAACTCCTCAATGCTACAAAATGTAGCTCCAATAACTCCTTAGCTTCCTTAGCTCCATTTTAGTCCAAAACATGTCATTTTCCCTACGATTACAACGAAACTAGGTGTAGACCTCGATTCCCGCAAAGGTAGACAAAACAACAATATAACCGCAGAATATACATCCATTCATGCAGGTTTGTGAAGATAAAACGTCTAAACCAATCCCAAAATATAGACTATAATACATGCTATCAAAATACCTCATACTTGTCCCTTTCTTCTCCCCAAGCAAGTTCCAAATCTTAGATACAAGATAGAATGGATTTTAAGTCAGAAAGATCAATGAAAAACATTTTAAAACCTTTTGGTGTGTGCTCGACTCATAGATCACCCTAAGAGAATACTTCATGGCAAATAAAATCAAGACATGATTAAAACAATTTATAAATATAAGAAAGTTGTTCATCTTTGCATAAAATCATAGAATGCATAATAGATCATATTTATCGAAATCAATCATGTATAATCCAGTTTAAACCACCAAGTCAATCAACAAGCTCGAGGTCTCGAGGGCTTCCAAAAGAAAGTCAAGAAACGTGTGAGGGTGGGATGAATATAGGGAATGTGGTGCTAGAATCCGGGAAAAGGATTTTTTCTTCACTTTGCTTTTGAACTTCAACATCTTCCACCAATAAGCTTTGCTTATTTACTTTTTTACTTTACTTTTTGGGATGCATGGACAGAGGTGCACAATAACCAAAGCCTAGAAAATCAGCAATCATCAATTTCTCGAGATGCCTCAAACCCTTGATGCACATACCATGACCCGTTAGGAATATCGCTCAATCCGACTTTGGCAAGACACAAACACCCGGCTATATGAATGGTGCCGAGTTACTCATCATCATGATTGACTTCCCCAAACCAAATTGTTTCTTTCTAAAACTTTCGGCCAACATCTCAACTTCACTTTCACTTGCTTTTATCACTTGCTTCCAAATTCCCGGATAGGTAAAGGGAGGCAAATATGTATATGAGGGGCCAAGCATGATTAAGAAGAAGGAGAATAAGAGAATGAATTGCCTTAATCATCCCAGGAAGAATGTGAGAGAACTCATCATGTGGTGTCAACCTTCAAATTCAACATAATTTTGATAAAAACAAAGTATTAAACTTGCTAACATTTTAAACAAAGCATTTAGTAACTTAAACATATCATAAAACCCTTCGAGCATATAAATATTTCAAAGCCAATCTGCAAACAAAATCATCATTGAGGTCATATCCAGAAAAGAAGCACAAAACGTTTCGAAAATCTTTCAGTTAAAAGCCCACCTCGGTCGAGGTGTTCTGGCGTCATCCGAGGTGTTCATCCTCGATCGGCCATGAACGTCCCGGTCGAGGCCATAAAATTTTTTTTCCATACTAGTTTTTGCCGTTTTTCTCAAACAAAAACATGTATGTATGCATGTAATGATAGATAAGCACATAAAGCCAAGTAAACATAATTAATATCCGAGAGTCATACAAGCATACACATAAGTCAAGCAAATACATCCAAATACCCCATACTTGGGACACATTGTCCCAATGGGTCAAATATATGTCTAAGGAAATAAAGTACTCACCGGACCTAGCTAATAAATAAAAGAAATCCATAAAGCTCTAGTCCTTGTCAGCTGGCGGTGGTGGATGTGGAATGTAGGGGCGCTGGGTCGGATCAAAACGATAGCCCATAACTTGCTGATATTGCATCTCCATCATGCGTCTAGTGTAGTGTTGGCTCTCCAACATCTGATGCATCCAATCCTCAATGTCTCGGCGCTAGTCAGCAAAGCGCTCGGTCATGTGAACTGTCAGGGCTGCATATCTGGTTAGTGAGATCATCGATCCTCTGGTGGGCCTCGGGATCTCTGAATCTGCGACGGGATCTGCGTTGAGGTGGTGGTGGTGGTGGTGGTGTTGTTGTCTCTTCCTCCGTCGCCTCATCATCTAGATCGACAACGGGGACACTAGGGCCGCCGGTATCAGTATCGGTCTCCATGGCAGCTCCTCCATCACAACCCTCATCATCATCAGTAGCAACATCTCTGGCATCCTGCATGTAAGGAAACCAGGCAGCAAACCAATACTGACGGTCAAAGATAGAGAACTGAGATGACCACAAAATGCCTTGTGGTGCAGTCGTCTCCCAAGGCATGGCACATATGGTGTGCCAAGGCCACGAGGGACGAGAATACGTCTCGTGATCATCTCCTGCAGTCCCAGGGGCTTTGCAGCCACAACCAGTGTACATGCTGAAAGATCTAGACCCATAGCAGTAGCGATGTGGGTCACCAACCCACCACAACAGATATCTCCCATCGACTTGCCCTTGATCTTGCGCAAGTCCTCAGCTAGCATACAGGCAAAATCAAGAACTCGTCCTGTAACCATACAAATAAACTCAAAAGCTCCCCTTGACGGACCTTCTAGGGCGTCTCAGTACCCGCCAAAAGAGTCTCACTAAAAATCTTGTGAGCTAGGCGGAAAACAAGATGGAATATGATGTGCTCCAGGGAATCTCCGGGCCTCCACCTGTCACTATGATTAGTCACGTGGGCTATCTCGCCCCAGAAATATCGAGCTACGGCTCGGGAAGGAAAATCAGAAACTGTCGGAGTAAGGAAGCCGAAAATCTCCCTAAACTGATCCATGGGCACCACATAATTCTGGTTCAGCAACCGGTACTTGATCCCCTGATTCTCCGGCACGTATGTCACCGAGCTCATAAACTCTATAGTCGGCTCCAGATAAGTCGGCGCTATAATCTCCATGAACTCCTCCAGCCCTACCATGGAGATCATCTTCCTCAAGTCCTCTGTCACATGGAGGCACTCAAAGGCAGAAACGTCTAGAAAGCGCGGGGCAACGATCGGACGCCTTCAAATACAATCATAGTCCGTCTGATGTCACTCGTGGATCACCGGAATAACATACTGTGAAGTAGAAGAAGGAGAAGACTGGTGGGAATTATTGGGTTTGTCTCTCAAGATTAACTGGCGATCAGATCTACTACTCATAATTTCGGACAAGGTCACCTCGGTTGCCTCAAGAACACCTCGGCCGAGACACAGCCGACTGGACTGAGGCGATGCGATGTTCGTTCGCAATTCTCAAATCTGTAAGTTCTTTCCCCCAAATCACTACCAAAGGGTTCCTAAGTGGTACTTATGTCGACTTCAACAATAGACAGTGGCAACCAAACCCAGATCTGTGCAGAATTAGTGAAAGAAGAATGAGTTAGGGTTTTGGAACGAAATACCAAGATTCTGCAGATTTGGAGCGTTTTTCTTGTTGTTTGATGCTTGCAAACTGATCTTCTTGCTTCCTCCGGTGTAATCAAGCCAAGAATCGTGAAAAACGAGCAAGAATCGAAGATTTGAGGGCTTGGAACAGCCGCGGTCGAGGTTCGCTTGGGAGGGAAAAAGTGAAGAGAGAGAAAACTTTCTCGCCTTTTATACCCCTTGTTGATTTTGATTTCACCTCGGTCGAGGTAGTCCCGATCGGACGGAGGTGTCTGACTGGATGTCAGACCTAGTCACCTCGGTTGCCCAAGAACATCTTGGTCGAGGTGTTGTGACAGCAACCGAGATGTGTCTCAGTCAAGCTCCGTCTTCTCAATTTCTCGAACTTGTGTCCTTCCAGTGTAGCTCCTGAGCTGCAATCCTTCCTTAGAAAGTACCTTGTTCCTGTCTAGAGGACGCAAAAACAAAGCGAAGTAAACTATCTAAAACTAAGCTAGAAATGGGAAAAGAAAGAAATACCTTGGGTTGCCTCCCAAGAAGCGCTTGGTTTAAGGTCGCTAGTTGGACCGTGCATTATCTTCAAACAAGCTGTAAGGTGTCCTCACCCCATACTTCACCTTCATCATGGGGTGAGACAAAGGAATCTATCCAATGCTCCAACAAATGCAAGTGCTAATCGGGAAATGAATCATCTATGGGTAGTTCACCCTTCTCGAGCGAGGAGGGAGGTAGCCGGCTGAGGTGATCCGCAACAGAATTCTCGGATCCCTTCTTATCGCAAATCTCTAGGTCAAACTCATGAAGCAAGAGAATCCAACGAATGAGGTGCGGCTTTGCATCCTTCTTATCAAGCAAGTAACGAATAGCTGCATGGTCGGTGTAAACAGTAACTTTCGTTCCCACCAAGTAAGAGCGAAATTTCTCAAAAGCATATACAACCGCCAAGAGCTCCTTTTCAGTGGTGGCGCAGTTCAGTTGAGCTTCATCTAGCGTCTTGCTAGCATAGTAAATGGCGTTGGTCCGGCCATCCTTCTTTTGTCCAAGTACCACTCCTATGGCCACATCACTAGCATCACACATGATCTCAAAGGGCAAGGTCCAATCGGGAGGTTGAATGATGGGAGCGGTAATCAACGCTTCTTTTATCTTGTAAAAAGCATCAAGGCATTCCTGCGAAATGTCAAAAACAACATCCTTATTCAAAAGATTAGTGAGTGGTTTAGAGATTTTTGAGAGATCCTTGATGAACCTCCCGTAGAAACCTGCATGCCCGAAAAAACTCCGCACACCCTTAACTGAACAAGGGGGAGGAATTTTCTCAATAGTCTTGATCTTAGCTCGATCGACCTCAATACCTCGGTTGGAAACGAGGTGTCCTAGAACAATTCCTTCGCTAACCATAAAGTGACACTTCTCCCAATTTAGAACAAGATTAGTGTCTTTGCAACGTTGTAGCACTAGAGAAAGGTTAGCCAAACATTTATCAAAAGAGGAACCATATAATGAAAAGTCATCCATGAATACCTACATGATCTCCTCAATGTACTCGGAAAAGATAGCCATCATACAACGCTGAAAGGTAGCGGGTGCATTACACAATCCGAATGGCATCCTCCTGTAGGCGAATGTCCCCCATGGACAAGTGAAAGTGCTCTTCTCTTGATCATACGGATGTATAGGAATCTGAAAGAAGCCACTATAACCATCTAGATAGAAAAAATGGGAGTGTTGAGCTAACCGTTCAAGCATTTGGTCGATGAAGGGAAGCGGGAAGTGGTCTTTCCAGGTGGACACATTCAACTTCCTATAATCAATGCACATCCTCATGCCCGTAACGTTCCTAGTTGGGATCAACTCGTTGTTCTTATTCGTCACAACGGTCATCCCTCCTTTCCTTGGAACTACATGAACCGGGCTCACCAACTTGCTATCCGATATGGGAAATATGATACCTGCATCCAACAACTTAAGAATTTCCTTCTTCACAACCTCTTTCATGATCGGATTTAACCGTCTTTGAGGCTCCCGTGAAGTTTTATGATCGTCTTCCATTAGTATCTTATGCATGCAAAAAGAAGGCTTAATACCAACAAGATCATCAATAGTATAACTCAAAGCTTTTCAATGTTTTCACAGAACATACATCAGTTTAGACAATTCAGTTTCAGAAAGGGAAGCACTAACGATAACGGGATAAGTAGAATCCGGACCAAGGAAAACAAACCTTAAGTGATTCGGAAGCGGTTTAAGCTCCACGACCGGGGGTGCTTTCTGAGGTGGATTTGTGCTTCCTCCTTCCAGTGAAGTGGACTTAGATCGAAGAACTGGACTTTCAGAAGTCTCAGTTGACATCATCTCGCTTGTGACCTCGGTCGTGGTCCGAGGTGGGTGACCAAAATGTTCTTTAGATAAGAACACCTCGCTTAGTCCAGGAAGTGCCTCGGTCGAGGTACTGGAACTGGGACCGAAACCTAATATGGTTTTCTTTTCCTGGATTAGTTTCTCAATCTTAGCTCCTGGATCTGCTTCCAATGCTTTTAAGCTCCATATATCTACATCACAAGAGACATCTATACCTTCCTCCATTAAACTAAAACTAAGAATTTTTTCAAGAGGATCGTTAATAAGGATAGAGCTCACCAATTCTCTTGATTCTTCTTCATCATAGATGTTGAAGATGTCATCCTCCAGCGGCTCTCCCTTCATTGCAGCAAGCAATGCAAACTCCACATGATCTCCACCAAAGTTGAATTTCAACTTGGACTTCTTACAATCCACATTGTAACCCGAAGTTGCTAGAAATGGCCTCCCGAAAATGATAGGAATGGGATAATCTGCGGGAATGTCAAGTACAACAAAGTCTATAGGTATGTAGAAATTACCTAACTTGATGGGAACATCTTCCAAACTACCCACGGGACGGTTAATGGAGCGATCTGCCATGTATAGTGTCATCTTCACCGGCTTGGGTTCTCCAAGGCCGACTTTCTGATATAGCTCCAGCGGAATGATGCTCACGCTGGCCCCTAGATCACACAAGGCATCATAGGTTACATCCCCAACTTGAATGGGAATGCAAAATGAACCGGGATCCCTTAATTTAGGTGGCATCTTCTCCTTCATGATTTGAATGAGCTCCGAAGACTTAGACGTCATCCTTACTTCACCAAAATCCTCCAACTTCCGCTTCCTTGATAGGATCTCTTTTAGAAACTTCTCATAGGCGGGCATCCCTAGAATGGCATCAATGAAAGGGATGTTAATATGTAGCTTACTCATAAGGTCTAGAAACTTACCAAAGTGCTTGTCTAGATGTGCCCTCGCCCTTGACTGAGGGAATGGAAGTGGTGGTTTATATGCAGGAGGTGGAACAAAAACTTCAGATTTATCTTTCGCTTTTTGGGGCTCCGCCTCGGTTGGTACCTCGACCGAAGTGTTCGTCTGGTCGTGGCTCGACCGAGGTACTGAATCTGCAGTTTTCAATCCACTGCATATTGTGATTGTCATAATATGTCCCTTAGGGTTGCTCTCTGTCCTTGCTGGGAGCTTCCCTGGATCTCTTGGCGCTTCATTCGGCTTGTTGAAAAATTGTTGCTCTAACGCTTTTTGTGCCTTCGGAAATGAATTCATCGATGTCTCCATAGTGTTGAGCTTGATCAAAATTGTCTCCAGCACATCGTCTTTCTTTTGTGGTTGGGACGAGCTTGATGCAGGCTCCTGGCTTTTCGATGGAGTAGAAGAAGAAGAAGGGGGATTAGAAGTATTTTCAGCTTGAGAAAAAGGGTTACCGGAATTTTGTTGATTAGATCTCCAATTGTTGTTATTGGAGTTTCTATTGTTGTTGTAATTGTTGTTCCGCGACCCTTGATAGTTCTTTCTTCCTTGGTATCCACCATCATGCTCCTTCTTTGTTTGAGCTACTAAAAGCTCCTTCAATTGCTTCACGTCATTGCTAAGCGAGGTGAGTTGAGCTCCATTTGATAAAGTGTCTTGGAAGTTAACCCTTCTTGCTCCATTTTCAGTTCCTTGATGGGAGTATTTCTCCATGTGTAAAGCTTGCTTTTCAATGAAATCCCAAGCTTCATCGATCTCCATATCCATGAAAGTGTCAGCGGAAAGTAATTAGAGCTTGAATTGAGTATCTCCATCCAAACCTTTGAAGTAAATCTCCAGCAACTCGATCTTTGGAATCCCATGATGTGGGCAATCCAACAGAAGATCCTCAAATCTCTCCCATGACTTGGACAAACTCTCCTTCTCCTTCATAATAAAAGCATTGATCTTTCCCCTCAATTCAGCGGTCTTAGAGGGAGGAATGAACTTAGTACGAAACTCCGTCGTCATCTCTTCCCAAATGTTGATTTTTCCAGCCGGAAGAGCTTGATACCAAGCAAGCGCCTTGTCTTTCAAGCAGAAATAGAAAGGCCTTAACTTGTAGTTGTTATTCTCCAACCTTCATGGTCTCAAAGTCTCCATCAGAATCTCATAGTCTCCATCAGAAGCTCATAGTTTTACAAATGTTGGTGCGGAGATTCTCTCCAAACCTCCAAATTGACATTGTCGGATCATAGTTAGAACTTGCGGTCGAAGTTCATAATCATTCTCAGCTGGATCTCATAGGTTGACTCCTGGACGCCTCACTTACTGATTGGGGTCTATCCTCTGACCTAGGGTTCGTGGAACTCCAGCAAAAAGAACATCTCGGATAGACATCCGAGGTGGTAGGTGTATCTCGGCCGGGGCAACTGGGGCTGGGTCTTTCTCGGTCGAAGATCTGGGATCGGTCGAGGATCTGGGATCGGTCGAGGAAGAAACTAGGCCCTTAGAGCGGCCATATCAGCTTCAATTCCTTCTGTTCTTGCGCGAGTCTCGTCTCTCTCTCGCTGCAGTTCTTCCTTGCTGAGGCGCAGTTGTTCCAATGTCTCCTTTAATTCGGCCTCAAGATCGCGATTGTCTTGATCAGCTATCTTAGCTTCTTTCAATCTTCTCTTGTAAGTCTTTTCTGGTTCGGGATCGTAAGGAACAATTTCCTTTCCAGCACGAGTTCTTCGCATAAACCTAAGGAAAGATCTTGCGAAAACACTCAAGTAAAGTGGTCAATAGCTACAAGGGCAATAGCCCCGAAAGACAACCGAAACCGAACTTGGTCTAGACCAAGTCCCCGGCAACGGCGCCAAAAACTTGTTCGCTCCAAAAGGTGTGTGCAAGATTTTACGTTTATAACCAAAGAAGTATGCTTGAACAATATGCGAACCCACAGTGTACGGATCAATTGTAATAAAAGCAAGATTCCCGGGGGTCGATCACAAGGACTATGGTGAAACAAAGATCGGAAATCAGGTTGTCAAATAACTAATAACCACAAATTAAAGCAATCAAAGATGATATAAAGTCAGATAAAGGGAATGTGGATTAAAGGGATTAAAGCATCTAGTTGTGGTTCCGACTCAAGATCTCAAAAGATAATGTGGACAAAGCTGAGGTTTGCAAGGGGAAGGTGTTTCTAAGATGGGAATAGATCACCGGGTAAGTCTCACTACTCACTATCCCAAAACAATGATCCTATCACCAGGTAACTCTCAAGGTACTAAAGAAAGGAACTATAATCTCAAACGAACATACCACCGAAGGGGATAGAATCAACCTTTACCGGGTAAGTCTCAGGCTAACTCTCAAAGATGGGATGAAGGCACACATAAACCCCAATAAAGGATAAACCTTTTTTACTTATACTCATGATCTTGGCTAAACAAGGAATCACCGGGTAAGTCTCATCCTAGGCTTGCGTTGAACCAAGAAAGGTGTAACAAGAATAGGATTTGGCAAATTGGAATCTTAACTCAGATAAGGTTCAGGAAAGGTTCACCTCGTTCAGTTATATTCCACCCCGGCCGAGGTATTCAATGACTGACCGAAGTGTTCTACGGTTAAGTTAAAGGCTCGAGCTTTCAAGGTCCGCTGGGATTAAGATCACTCTATATTCGTCTTTCCCACAACTTTCAGCCAATCACCCTAGAATCGCATAAGAAACTTAGCCAACAATCATCATGTAACAATAATCAAATTTATAAGAAAGGAATCAATATTCAAACAAGAAAACCTTAAGGCAAAGGTCTCAATAACTCAATCGAACAATAAATCAAACAATCAGCGTTCCTCAAATTGAAACTAGAAAAGACAACAACAAACCAACTAAGAAAGTCTTACTACTTCCTTCAAAGCTATCTCCAACTAGATTCCTTCCTTCCTTGAACTTTAACCTTCAAAACTTCCTTCAAACTTCCTTCAAACTTCTTTCAAAACTCTTCCAAAGATTATAATTTCTTAAAAAGATAATTTCCTAGAAAATATATTCATATCTCTCATAATAAATCAACCAAATATAATATCTTCCTTTCAGAAATCCAGCCAAAAATATGTGATAATCTCCTTCCAAAAATAGAAGATCTCAGCCAAAAATAAAGATCTTGTCGGTGGTGAGGTGTTCGCCTCAGTCGGGACGCTCCTGAAGATCACCTCGGTCGAGGTGATACTGTGCTGACCGAGGTGAGTCTCAGCTGAATGTAAATCATCTCGAATCTGGTCCAAAATCAATCCTCTAAATCATTTCAATGCTTCCTGAGATCTTCTTATAACTCCTCAATGCTCCAAAATGTAGCTCCAATGACTCCTTAGCTTCCTTAGCTCCATTTTAGTCCAAAACGTGCCATTTTCCCTACGATTACAACGAAACTAGGTGTAGACCTCGATTCCCGCAAAGGTAGAATAAAGAACAATATAACCGCGGAATATACATCCATTCATGCAGGTTTGTGAAGATAAAACGTCTAAACCAATATCAAAATATAGACTATAATACATGCTATCAGTGAGCATCATCCTGCTGGAGCTATGTGAGAAAGTCGGCCTTAGAGATCCCAAGCCCGTGAAGATGATGTTATACATGGCGGATCGTTTCATTACCCATCTCGTTGGTATCTTGGAGGACGTTCCCATCAAGTTAGGTAATTTCTATATACTTATAGACTTTTGTGCTTGACATTCCCGCAGATTATCCCATTCCTATCATTCTCGGGAGACCATTTCTAGCAACATCGGGTTACAACGTGGATTGTAAGAACGCCAAGTTAAAATTCAACATTGGTGGCGATCATGTGGAGTTTGCATTGCTGGATGCAATGAAGGGAGAGCCTCTGGAAGATGACATCTTCAACATCTATGATGAAGAAGATTCTCGGGAATTGGTGAGCTCTATCCTTATTAAAGATCCTCTTGAAAAAGTTTTAAGTGTTAGTTTAATGGAGGAAGGTATAGATGTCTTTTGTGATGCATATGTGCGAAGCTTGGAAACATTGGAAGCAGATCCAAGAGCTAGATTTGATAAATTGATTCAGGAGAAGAAAAGCACATTAGGTTTCGGTCCCAGTTCCAGTACCTCGACCGAGACATTTTCTAGAGCAAGCGAGGTGCTCTTATCTGAAGAACACCTCGGTCACCCACCTCGGACAACAACCGAGATAGCAAGCGAGATGATGTCAACTGAGAACGACGATCTTTCTGATTCATTCTCTGATGATCACTCACAGTTGGTGGAGCACTGGCTTCGCCAAGTTTCTGATGGTAAAGAGCCTTGGTACGCTGATATTGTCAACTATCTTGTTTGTCAAGAAGTACCTCCCGGATTGACGTACGCTCAAAGGAAGAAGTTCTTCAAGGATGTACGCCATTATTATTGGAATGAACCTCTACTCTTCAAGAGAAGTCCGGATGGGATGCTTCGACGATGCATTCTGGAGGATGAAGCTGCTAGTGTTATACGGCATTGCCACTCGCTTCCTTGTGGAGGGCATGCTAGCTCTCACAAAACATGCGCTAAGGTATTACGTTCCGGTTTCTTTTGGCCTACATTATTTAAGGATGTGCAAGCATTTGTTGTTTCTTGTGATGCATGCCAAAGAACATGAAACTTGTCTAGAAGGAACGAGATTCCACTCAACAATATTCAAGAGGTTGAGATTTTTGATGTATGGGGAGTTGACTTCATGGGACCTTTCCCATCATTTGCAGGAAACCTCTACATCCTCTTTGTTGTTGATTGCGTCTCTAGATGGGTAGAGGTCGTTGCTTCTCCCACTAATGACGCCATGGTGGTTGTGAAGTTCTTCAATAGAACTATCTTTCAACATTTTGGGACGCCGCGTATCATCATCAGCGATGGAGGGACACATTTCATAAACCGGAAGTTCAAGGAACTTTTATCGAAGTATGGGGTAACCCACAAGGTAGCAACCCCTTATCACCCTCAAACTAGTGGGCAGGTGGAGATCTCGAATAGAGAAATCAAAGTAATTTTAGAGAAGACCGTTTCAAGGACAAGGAAGGATTGGTCCATGAAGTTGGACTATGCTCTTTGGGCTTATAGGACCGCATTCAAGACTCCCATTGGTACCACCAGTTACAATTTGGTATACGGGAAGTCTTGTTATCTACCCGTTGAGCTGGAACACAAGGCATATTGGGCAATCAAGTGGTTGAATTTTGATATCAAGGAAGCTAGAGAGAAGAGACTTCTGGATATTAATGAGCTAAAGGAGTTGCGCTTAAACGTCTATTAGAATGCAGAAATCTACAAGGAAAGAACGAAGAGATGACATGACAAGCATATCATTCCTAAGGAGCTCAAAGAAGGAGATCTTGTTCTATTCTTCAACTCCCACCTCCGTCTCTTTCCAAGTAAGTTGAAATCTAGATGGACAGGACCTTACGTTGTGAAAATTGTTTTTCCCTATGGTGCAGTTGAAATATGGGGCAAAACTACCAGAAGTTTTAAGGTCAACGGTCATAGGCTGAAGAAGTACCGACCGGAAGTCCCAACTAAAGAGATTGCACCATTATACCTTGTTTGAGGATGGCGTATGTTCCAGCTAACGACCTTAAACCAAGTGCTTCTTGGGAGGCAACTCAAGGTATTGCTTTCTTTTCCCTTTTCTAGCTTAGTTCAGATAGTTTGCTTCGTGTTTTTGCGTCCTCCTAGATAGGAACCAGGTACTCTCTAAGAAGAAATTGCAACTCAAGAGCTACATGGAAGGACGGAAGTTCGAGAAATTGAGAAGACGGAGTTTGACTGAGACACATCTCGATTGTTGTCACAGCACCTCGACCGAGATGTTCTTCGTCAATCGAGGCAACTAGGTCTCACATCCATTCTAAGACCTCGGTCCGCTCAGGAACATCTCGACCGAGGTGTAATCAAATTCAGCGAGGGGTATAAAAGGTGTGGCAGTTTCTCTCTCTTCCCACCTTTTCCCTCTCACGACCACCTCGACTGCGGCTACCCTAAACTCTCAAAATCTCAATTCTTGCTTGTTTTCCACGGTTCTTGGCTCGAAATTACCGAAGGAAGCACGAGATTCAGTTTCCAAGCAACAAACAGCACAGAAAACGCTTCATTCTGCAAAACCTGGGGTATTTTGTTTCAAACCCTAAATCCTTTCTTCTTTTGAAGATTCTGGATAGATCTGGCATTGGTCGCCATAGATTTTTGATGAAAAGGATATAAGTACCCCATAAGAAGCTTTTGGTAGTGATTTTGGGGGAAAAAGCTTACAAATTCAGAAGTTGCATACGAACAGTAGTTCGCCTCAATCCAGTCGATTGTGTCTCAACCGAGGTGTTCTTGGCGACCGAGGTGTTCATCGAGTATGAGTAGCCCACACAGATCAGATCGTCAGTTCGCCTTGAGAGACAGGCCTAGCAGTTCACATCATTCCTCTCCTTCTTCAGCTTCACAATTTACGATCCCGGTGATCCACGAGCGAAACCAGTGGGATTACGATCGCATTTGTGGGCACCCAATCATTGCCCCACGTTTCCTTGATGTTGATACCTTCTAGTGCCTCCATGTGGCGGAGGACTTGAGGAAGATAATATCGATGGCTGGCCTGGAGGAGTTCATGGCCATTAGAGCACCGGCTTATCTGGAGCCGACGATGGAGTTTGTTAGTTCGGTGACCTATGTGCCGGAGCATCATGGGATCAAGTATAGGCTGCTGAACAGGAACTACGCAGTTCCGATGGATCAGTTTAGGGAGATTTTTGGCTTCCCGACACCTAAAGTTTTTTATTTTCCTTCCCGAGTGGTGGCTCGGAGTTTCTGGGGCGAGAGTGCCCACGTTAAAGATCATAGAGACAAATGGCAGCTCGGAGATTCCCGGGAGCGTATTATCTTTCACCTCGCCTACCCCCTATTTCATCGGATCTTCAGTGAGACACTTCTGGTGCGCAATGAGACGCCCCAGAAGGTCAGACAGGGGGAGCTTTTGAGTTTATTTTGTATGGTTACAGGAGGAGTGCCGGACTTTGCTGCCATGCTGGCAGATGATTTACGCAAGATCAAGGGGAAGTCGAAGGGCGATATTTGTTGTGGTTGGCTAGTGACCCACATCCCCACTTCTATGGGATTAGATTTATCAATATGTACACTTGTTGCGGCTCCGAAGCCGCTGGGATTGCAAAAGATGATCACTCGCCGCATTCTCGTCACTCGTGGTCTTGGCACACCTTACGTTGCCATGCCATGGGAGACGAAGTCTCCTCAGGGCATTATGTGGTCATCTCAGTTTTCTGTCTTTCACCGCCAGTTTTGGTTTGCTGCTTAGTTACCTTATATGCAGGATGTTAGAGAGGCATCCGAGGAGGTGGAGGATGATGATGAGTATGGAGGAGGTGTTATGGAGACCGATATTGACACCGGCGGACCTAGTATTCCCACCGTTGACCTTGACGATGAGGCCACGGAGGATGAGAGAGCACCACCACCACCTCCACCTCAGCGTAGATCACGCTGCCGTAGAGATCCCAAGGCCCACCGACGGATTGATGAGCTTACAGAGCATATGATTGACTCCTACGCGGCCATGACAATAGACATCACCCAACGCTTCTATGAAAAGCACCGATACATTGAGGGATGAACTCATTGTATGGAGGAGAGTCAACACTATCAGCGCCGGATGATGGAGCTGCATTATCAGCATGTTATGGGTTATCCATTCGATCCTTCCCAGCATCCCTACATTCCACATCCACCACCGTCAACTGACGAGGACTCGAGCTTCATGGATTTCTTTTATTTATTATGCAGTTCACCTAGGTTTGGTGAGTATTCTGACTCTTAGACTTACATTTGACCCATTGGGACAATGTGTCCCACGTATGGGGTATTTGGATGTATTATGTGACCTACTTGACTTATGTGTTTGACTTGTATAATTCTCGGATATTACTGTCTTATTTATGCTCTATGTGCTTATTTTGTCATTACATGCATACATACACGTTTCTGTTTGAGAAAAACGTCAAAAACTGGTTTGAAAAAAAAATTTTGGCTCGACCGAGACGTTCTTGACCGAACGAGAATAAACACCTCGGATGACGTCAGAACACCTCGACCGAGAAGGGCTTTTAACTGAAAGTTTTCAAAATGTTTTGTGCTTATTCTCTGGATATGACCTCGATGATGATTTTGTTTGCAGATTGTTTTTGAAATCTTTATATGCTCGAAAGGTTTTATAATATGTTTAAGTTGCTAAATGCTTTGTTTAAAATTCTAGCATGTTTAATACCTTGTTTTTACAAAAATTATGTTGGATTTGAAGGTTGACACCACATTATGAGTTCTCTCACATTCTTCATGGGATGATTAAGGCACTTCATTCTCTTCTTCTTCTTCTTCTTGATCATGCTTTATCCCCTCATATAAATATTTGCCTCCCTTCACCTATCCGGGAATTTGGATGTAATTGACGAAAAGCGTGTGAAGTGAAGTTGAGATCTTGGCTGAAAGTGTTAGAAAGAAACAAATTAGGTTTAGGGACGTTGACATTGATGATGAGTAACTCGGTCACATAGCCGGGTATTTGTGTCTTGCCAAAGTCGGATTGATCGATAGTCCTAACGGGTCATGGTATGTGCATCAAGGGTTTGAGGCATCTCGAGAAATTGATGTTTGCTGATCTCCTAGGCTTTGGTTATTGTGCACCTCTGTCCATGCTCCCAAAAAGTAAATTAAAAAAGTGAAAATAAGCAAAGCGTATTGGTGGAAGATGTTTGATTCAAAGAAAGTGAAGAGAATATCCTATTCCCGGATTCTATCACCACATTACAATATATACATCCCACCTTGACACGTTTCTTGACCTCTTTTGGAAGCCCTTGAGACCTCGAGTATGTTGATTGACTTGGTGGTTTAAACTGGATTATACATGATTGATTTCGATAAATACGATTTATTATGCATTCTATGATTTTATGCAAAGATGAACAACTTTCTTATATTTATACAAAATTTTGACCATGTCTTGATTTTATTTGCCATGAAGCATTCTCTTAGGGTGATCTATGAATGGAGCGCACAACCAAAATGTTTTGAAATGTTTTTCATTGATCTGTTTGATGACTTATAATTCATTCTATCTTGTATCTAAGATTTGGATCTTGCTTGGGGACAAGCAAGAGACATGTATGGGGTATTTTAGTAGCATGTATTATTGTCTACATTTTGGGATTGGTTTAGACGTTTAATCTTCATAAATCTACATGTATGGATGTATATTCTTTGATCATTTGTTGTTTTGTTTACCTTTGTGAGAATCGGGGTCTACACCTAGTTTCGTTGTAATTATAGGGAAAATGGCGAGTTTTGGAACAAAATAGAGATAAGGGAGTTAAGGAGTCATTGGAGCTACATTATGGAGTAGTAAGGAGCTACAAGAAAGGCTCAGGAACCATGGAAATTGGACAGAGATTGACTTTGGACCAGATTAGAGAGATTTACACGTAGCTGAGATTTTCCTAGGTCGGCTACAATGTCACCTAGACCGAGGTGTTCTTTAGGATCACCTAGACAGAGGTGTTCTTCAGGATCACCTAGACCGAGGTGTTCTTCAGGATCACCTAGACCGAGGTGTTCTTCAGGATCACCTAGACCGAGGTGTTCTTAAGGATCACCTAGACCGAGGTGATCTTCAGGACAGGCTGGACCGAGGCGAATATTATAACGGCCACGAGATCTTTATTTTTGGCTGATATCTTATATTTTTGGAAAGAGAGTTTCCTATATTTTAGGATGGATTTCTGGAAGAAAGCAGATCTTTGTGGCTGATTTATTTAGAAGATTGGGAGATATTTTATGGAAGGAAATTACCTTTAAAGATATTTTATCTTTGGAAGGTGATTCTCCTATATAAAGGGGCTGATTTTCTGGAATTCGGCCATCTTCGGATCACTAAATCTCTGATTCAGGAAATTGAAGGAAGTTTTGAAGGTTGAATATCAAGGAAGGAAGAAATCTAGCCTTAAGGAAGGTTTGAAGAAAGTTGTATGATTTTCTTAGTTTGGATTGTTTTGTTGTCTTTTCTGATTGTGATTGAGGAACACAGCTTGGTTGTTTGTTTGATTGTTTGATTGAGTTATTGAAACCTTTGTGATAAGGTTTTCTTGTTTGAATATTGATTCCTTTCTTATATATTTGATTATTATCATGATGATTGTTGGTTAAGTTCTTTATGCGATTCTAGGGTGATTGGCTTAATGTTGTGGGGAAGACGATGAAAGAATGAGCCTTTACCCCAGTGGACCCCGAAAGCTCGAGCCTTTACCATAACCGACGAACACCTCGGTTAATCGTGGAACATCTCGACCGAGATGGTACATGAATGGAGTGAGGCGAGCCCTTTCATAATCCTTATATGAGTTGAGGTTTCAGTTTGCCAAATCCTACCCTTGTTATACCTTTCCTGGTTCAACGCAAGCCTAGGATGAGGCTTACCCGGTGATTCCTTTATTTGTATACCTAAAGATCATGAGTATATGTAATAAAGGTTTATCCTCTATTGGGGTTTGAGTGTGCCTTCATCCCATTCTTGAGAGTTAGGCTGAGACTTACCCGGTAAAGGTTGATTCTATTCCCTTGGGTGGTGTGTTGGTTTGAGATTATAGTTCCTTTCCTTAGTACCTTGAGACTTACCCGGTGAGAGGATCTTTGATCTGGGATAGTGAGTAGTGAGACTTACCCGGTGATTTATTCCCACCTTAGAAACACCTTCCCTTTGCAAACCTCGGCTTTGTTCACGTTATCTTTTGAGATCTTAAGTCGGAACCACAACTGGATGTTTTAATCCCTAGAATCCGCATTCCCTTTACTTGGTTATTACATCATCTTTGATATCTTTGCTTTGTTGCTTGTTTTTATTTGACAACCTGAATTACCGATCTTTGTTTCGCCATAGTCCCTGTGTTCGACCTTGGAATTCTTGCTTTTATTACAATCGATCCGTACACTGCGGATTCGCTTATTTGCAATTATTCTTGGTATAAATATTAAAACTTGCACATACCTTTTATAGCGAACAATACTTCCGGGTGGTTTGTTTGGATGCTTTGAGCTTTAATTCATAGGGAGAAGGCAACCACTCTCTATACAAATCAAACTAATCATCATTATCATAGAACATGAGGAACGTTGAAGAACACTGAAGAACACAATGAGGATCTTCGAAGAACACCGAATAACACCAAAGAACACGAAAAAAAATTGTAATGATCAATCAAGAACACAAGTAAAGAACTTGACCTCGATACCTTGCTCTGATACCAATGATATAAATATGGGCGATTGAGATCGAGAAGAAACTTCAACTACTTCTTCTTGATCGTTCGAGTTGGATCAAACGTAGAACTTGAGCGGCGGAAGCTTAGAAATGAATGTGGAAGCGTACGGTCGATCCGATCTAGGTAGATCGAATCATCCACGAAGTGGAGTAGATAGATTTGATCCTTCCAAAAGGATCCTCGAGTATGATGGGGTTGGATCAAATACTAGATCCAACATAGAACTTTAAGAGGATGGAAGAAGAAGTGATGCCTAAACCAAGAAGAGGAGTTTCCCTCTCAACACTTATGATGGAAATTAAAGCCGGAATTAAAGTTCCGAAAATGAAAAGCCTAAAATATGAAAGGTCGGAATTTAAGTCAAGGAATTAAGTTCCGGAATTAATGTTCCAAATATAAAAAGTCAATTATTAAATAGTCAAAATATTTAAATGTATTCATAATGGTGCCGGGTCCTTCTAGCCAGAAACACGGATGACATCGCCATCCGGGGGCGTATCATCCCTCCTTTGGCTTTGAGCTTGGTATCTTCTTTCATGATGATATTCCTTCTCTTCTTCTTGTGTAAGTTGTCCAGCAAGGGACAACTGTGCAGTTCCTAGTTAGACGGTAAGTTCTTTCTTCTCCCTCCTTCATCCTTTTCTTCTTCTTCCTTGAGCTCCAATGGTGGAAGCCATGGAATCATTCAAGTTCTTTCTATTGTTGTGTTGCATGTGGACGGATCTAGCTTAGATCAAAGGTTATGATGATGTTTGTGTGTGTGGGACATCTATGGTGGAGCAAGGAAGCTAGGAGATCCTCCACACATCAAGGATCCATCGAAGAAGCCCATCGAAGATCGCCCTCTGGAGCTCGACCGCACCCGCGGCTGGACAGCTCCACGGGGGCGGCCAAACACACTCACCCGCAGATTCCGGTTGTTACACGAGAGGTGTAGGTGTTGATGTTGCTGCGAGACCTTCCGGCTGTTGCCAATCGACCTAGATCAGAGGAGGGAGTGGAAGGGCTTCAGCAACTCGTCGCCGGAAGGTGCAGTCCCGGTTGATTGCTGGTTGTAGAAAGTGAGATGCAGCGTCGGCGTGACACACCAGGCGGGTGTTTGCAGAAGGCTGCTTGACTCCTCTGGATTCCTGCGGCGAGGTGATGTCCACAACTAGGTTCCCGACTCGGTGGTACTGGCGGCTGAGCAGAAGAGAGTGAGGAATGGTGTCGGTTTACAAAAGCGCGAGGTGGTTGTGCGGTAGAGAGGGAGGCGTTGTCGAGAGTGCCACAGCAGGATTAGGAAAAGGTAATTAGGTTAAGCGTAGAATTGAATTAGGGTTAGGATTAGGGTTAGGAGGTGGGCCGGCTGAAAGGTCATTGGGCCTGGTGTTGGGCCGGAACCGGCCTGCTCTTTAATTAAAACAAGAGGGTTGAAAGAAACTCATTATCCGCCCAAAACCGTTCAAAGTACGGAATTAATTACGGAATTATTTATGAAATTATTTACTGAATTATATAAGTTATCATTTTATGTGAATCCATGTTACATAAAATGATAGAATTTAATATCGTGTTATCTTTATTTAAAAGAATTTAGGTTGGCGGATCGGAAATCCGGTTTTATCCGGTATTAAACGAAGTTTAAAATTTTCGGTTATTACATTAGTGCCCTCTTAAAAGAAGTTTTTTCCCGAAACTTAGAATAATGTAACTAATCATTCAACTTTCTTTGCAAAACTTAGTTTCATAAAATTTCTGTTTTCTACCATGTAACTACTCAATCCTCATACACAAACACACATCACATAAAACATAATCACTTAATCCAATATAGAAACATGAAAAGTCAAACAATAGTAGCATCCAAGTATTAACTCGTCGGTACAGAAGTAGCGGCTAATTCCGCAAGGTACTCTGGGTAACCATTTCTAATGCTCTCCTCCGTTTTCTAAGTAGGCTCAGTGATTCCTCGTCTAGACCACTAGAACTCTATAAAAGCATGAACCGGCTAAATTTTCTGATCTTCATAGTTGATGCCGTGTCTCGGATTCGGTAGGTACTCTCTCAACGGTTTGGTTTTCTAAACTTACTTCTACCTCTTTTAATGACTCTACCAAACCAAAACTTATCCTCCCACTGGGTCCACTTGATTCTGAACTAATGATCTTAAACTTCCGTCGGCACTTTACTAAGTGCCTAATGCTCTTTATAATTCAAACCGCCTGGCCCGGTTTTCTCAATGTGACCTAACCGGATCGTTCCTTAATTAATGGGTTTTTACTTACTTCTTGTCAAGCTTTCAAATTTATATAACTCAAAACAATTTACACACCTAAGTGGACCTTTTCATATAGATCTCTAATTCCTTAACTTGAAATCATAGTTAACCTAACACTGATTTTCTTCATCTGTGGTTTATGGCCTACCACGCTTCTGTTATAACACCCATTAGTCATAATGGCGTCTTTCTGAGGGTCAACATGATTTACCCCACTCCCGCCTATACTTTCCTTCTAATACTAGCAAGATCCTCTTCAAACAAACCCTTACTCTCTTTCTCAACCGTAGTCTGTTCTTAACCAACCAGTAAGCAACCTCTAATCCGATTCTCTCCATATCCTTAGATCATCTCAGAAGGTTGTCGTTGCCCACTTGGGAAATCTTCCAAAGCATCGGTAAAGTTATCTCTTAAATTCGTAGTCACTAATATCTCTTCTTAACGGTACCTACTCGTCAATACCAACCAATACTTACACGTCCTCAGTTGATGTCGGTCAGTCTATAATTGACTTATCTCAATATTCCGGACTTGCTCTTCCCATACCTATACTGGCGTTAAATTCTTGGTGAGTACCATCTGCCCGATTAATCCTTTCATGCTTTGCTAATTCGTTTTATCTTCCATACTTCTGTTTCGTTAGGCTAACGCTACTTCTCGAGCCCAAATGGGTCATTCATCCTAACATGAATAGTCATTCCAAGTCTTCAACGATGGCTGGTAAGTGTCTTTGTAGTTCTGGTGACATTAATTATCATCTCCTTACAGTTCCCCTTGCATGGACCATCGGTGTTGATGACTTAGGTCCCGTGATAATTGGGGTTACCTTGAACTTTCGAGACCACCAAGGCCGTTCTCATATATACCTTCCTTCGCTGGTGTTACCGGCAATATTGCCTTCATGAAACTCTGTTGTTTCCGCTATAGGGCTTCAACTCTTTGATACCGGCATTGCGATTTCTTTCAAATTCTTATATCTTTGAGGAGGTCAAAACCTCTCCACACTTGTAAAGTCTACATTTTGCTTCTACACTCCATTGTAGGTATCCCATTCCATGCACCTTAGATCCTCATATCCGGATCGACATTTTATCTCTTTCGGTCTCTCAAGCTTATCTTGTGAACTCTTCTACTAGGTGACTCGTCTTATAACAATTTCCTCCCCTGAATCGGTCTCAACTTCCAGTTGATCGTTACTGCTCATTTCATTTTGGAACCTTAGTTACGTTGTACTCTTGCATAGATTCTACAACGGCATCATCATCCCAACACTTCATCCCCAATTAGCAAGACCCGTCTTTTGATACATGACTTTTATTAAACACCTAACGGTACCATTTGCATAAGAACCTCAGTTGTATATGATTTTCTCAAAAATCAAAGTTCTCGACTCGCATTTATTATGTTGTTCTTATGCTCGTGTCGCTTTACCTTCTATAAATCTTTACCACCAGGAGGATAGTTAAATCTCTTTGAGATTTCTCGTATACGCCCTACGGATCACGTTGGTTGGTCTTATTACTTTTATCAACTCTTATACCATCAGTCAAGCTTGAGTTTTCATCGGAGTACCACCATTTCTCATTACTCTTATATAGACACCTTTCGGTAATTATCTTATTGGGAAAATATCGGATCTATTTAGAAACCTTTAGTCATTCAACTCTACTCCTTCTCATGTATGTTCTAGCCAACATCCAGATTCCATCTGCAATCACCTCACACTCGATCATACATTTCACCAAGGCTGTAAATCATACTCTCTATGTTTGTGCCGCCTCTACCATTTCAATTAATCTGTGTCACAACTTTAATCACAAGGGCTTCCTCTGTCAATCTAGACGGTTTGACCTCACTTTTTCTCGGAGGAGCACCATCAGTCACTTGTGTGGAATGCCAAGACCTAGGATATGCCCACAATCATTTGTTTCTTCTTACTCTTCTAATTCTTCTTACAGGGATCCCTACATACTAACTTTGATATGTATATTCCCTTAGTTAGTAGTAAGCAACTACTCACAACAATCCTCTTTACACCATGATTATCATCAATGGTCCTTACCGTCCGTCAAGAGCTTCTCTTTAATTTCTTTATTAGAGTTGTCATATTGGACTCATTCAATGTTACCATCAAGACTACTAGTACTTGTATTGATTTAACTTCACCATTGTCGTCGTTGATCTCTGAAAGAAATTCACTAGATGTCGATAAAATTCCTTTATAACCTTGTGGTTAATCTTCTTATCTGTCAACCAACCATCACTAGTTAGTCAGCACGTGTAAATTCTCTTTTGTTACCAATTAGTCTGTAGTCGACCTTCTATAAGATCGTAGACTTACTTTTCTTCTATCTCTTTTGAGGTGTGATGTACAAGGTGAAAATATATCTCTTCCATTTATTTTCCTTTAGTTCCTTCTACAAGTTACACTCCTATAAGAGCACTATACTCTTACGAGTCTAGTTGTATTTTCATCTTCCGTCAACGGGCTTATAAATTCTTCTACGATAACTTGTAGGCATTCTCCATGATTCTTTGTATCCGAGTTATTGTCCACTCGCGGTTCTCTATTATGACCCGCTAGTGTTATTAGCTTAAATCCCTTCGTGAGTGATAAATTATTAGAGGCCCTCTTTTTCACCAAGACCATTCTCATACACCCCCCTCCCTTGGGTGCTGCTTGTACTTCCGCCTTTGTAGAAATCCGGTCTTTGTTGTATCCCGATCTTGGTTGTAATTCTTGTGTGTTCTAGGAGGTTACACTACTTCCATGTTGGTGAAATCAGCCTTCCCCTTTCTAGCAACCTGTAAGCTTTCATTTTGCGGCTCTTTAATTCTTCGTATTGGATGGACAATGTATCTTATCTTGACTCCTACGCTTATGATTGTCTCGGTTCCCCATCTTGATCGTGGTGTCAAGTATCTTGTCGAGAGTGATCATATTCCACCCTGCTCCTAGCCTCAAACTTTCATCTTCTAGTCAGTCAGTACGCTTATATTCAATGTCTCTTGTCTGGATCGCTACTATGTTTCTCCTTGACTTTCATGCTCATGTGTGTTTCTGAAGGTATCCGCTTTGTTTGTAACGTTGCTTTACGCCATCTTGAAAGAACTTATGGGTTGTCTCTCCCAATTTGTATTCTTACCGGTCATCCATCGCGTTGTTGGGACTACTCTCATGTATATTCTTCATTTGCTCCTATTGAGTTGACTCGGGATACCCTTCTTGTCATCATAGTGGGTGTTGTCCTTTTAGTCTTCACTTTTCCGTTTCGATGTTCCTCAGCAAGCTCGAAGGAGTTGTCCGCCATTCGTCTACCCTAATGCACATAAGATGTGCATACTAATCCTCACATTGTCACCCTTCAAAATCTACTTAGATGTGTCAAAGGGGTGAGAAACTCATTATGTTTTCTCCGTTAAAGACATAACATAACTATAATTTCTACTAATCTCCGGCATATACCTATCTATATCACCTATCATCATAATCAAGCTAATAAGTCCAAAGAGGGTAACAACCTAAAGTCCATACTAAGAATACTGAGATTCGCGGAAGTGGTGGTGGTCAGCCGTACTTTCTATCCCCAACCAGACTATGCATGCATTTGAAAACCAAAAGTCCTTTTTAAAACTCAGATCCCTTTTCGGGTTCTGCTTAAGTACTTATTCGGTCTTTCAAAAGATTTCAAGTGCCATTGTTGCCAACCTAGAGCTCTGATACCATGTTGTAACACCCCGAATTCTTAGAACTCGGGACATTACTGGTTAGGACCTCACAATGGGTCCCGACCTCAGTTTGACAACAATATTACTAGGATCTTGCAACAAGACACAAATAGGAAAAACCGAAATTCATAAAAATGTGTTTGTACAAGGATGAATGCAATAAAGTCTAACAGCCTATCGTACTTAAACAACGGAAAAGACCAACTGTCTTAACAAAAGGGAAAGACAACAAAGCAACAACCCAAACCCCCACTCTAAGGAGTACGGAGACCCGGCTGACCACTACTTCCAGATCACTCAGCTGCTGTTCTAACCTGCGGTAAATCTAAAAAACACAACAAAACAACCATTAGCTAGTTATCTAAACATTAGGAGAATAATAATAGCACACACACACATAAAATAATAAACACTCATCATGCTTTCAAACAATCCATTTATTATCTTCATTTAAGTCATTCACTCTAATGATACTTATTTTGTGACACGAGGGATTCCCAAACCTCGCCTCCGCCCCCGTGTACCCATCAAGAGTGGATCCGATGCATCTCACCGTGTACCTGTATGGTCTGGGTATAGAGAACCTCCCAGTCTCCTGGCAGAGCTGGGCAGTGATGTCACGGCCCGTTATACATACACTTAGGCCTTAAAACATAATAACCACGGTCGTCCTAACAAGTTGTTATTTATTATAACACACATTGCACACACACAACCATTATCACCTAACTAATATCCAGAAACCAGCTAAGTAAGTCGCAAGGACTTACCCGAGTCAAATCACACTCTAACAAGTCTCAAATCGGTCCATACTCGTGGTAACTCAAACGCCTGTCAAATAAGGCATGTGGATCAAAAACACATCCAGATGTCCAACCTCATGCGAAGGAATTACGGAAAAAGCTCACTTACGGTAAAAGACCATTTTACCCTTAGTGCCGAAAATCCGAAAAAGTCTATCATTTAGTTCTAATATTCTCCTCTAGGACCTAAGTCCACAATCGAGTTCTCATAGAAAAATTTAGTAAGGTTTTATAAAAGTTACCCAACATTCTTAGTTTACACAAAAGTTGTCAAGGCTCGACTTTGGGTTCATATACACGGCTTGGATAAGGATATAAAATCCCGAGATAAAATCCTAGATCCTCTATGATATACATACTAAACCTAGGAGTAAAGATCTATCAAAAATACTTACCCATAACTCTCCCATAATTCTCCGAAGTTGGTATAAAAGCTGAAATTCCCATTCTTAGTCTATTTTCCCCTGTTGTAAAAACACCTCAAGTGCTCTACTTCGGGACCTTATAAAACCTAATCCGACCGTTAGCTTTCTCCCAAACTTTAACACGGTAAACTATGTATTTCAATCTACAACATATTAAAAATTCAACGGTGGATGTTCATTTTAAGGCATCGAAACTTATCCTCCAAAAGGTCAGCTTATGAGTACAACTAAAATTCTGGAAATGGGCATATGCAAGAGATCTCTAGTTCGATACCTACTATCAACATTTCTGGACCAAAACTAAACCCACACATCCCCAGTTCGAGTCCCATGAGTTACAACTTGTTCCAAATAAACTAAACAACATAGTCTACAGCTCTTGCAAACAATTCTCTCAAACACGCAGACAAGGAGTTGCTGTAAAAGGTTCCTACAGAAGTTCAGGCCACCTACCGGACTGCATCAAGGGGAGAGGGCACACTGCTGAGGGCGTTGATCGGCACCACCACCTCCGGGGTCGCTGGTTCAGTCCGGTTGCGCCGCTGCAGTGGCTGGAAATCCCGGCTCAGTTTCGGTTTCCCTATTGTCCTCCTGATTAGGCCGAGAAAGCGACATAAACAGCACGGACATGAGAAGGGAGGGATCTGATTTACCTGGCTTACTAATCACCGAGTCGCACGCTAGGATGGGGTGAGTAACTGTTGTGGTAGGCGCACGAGAAGACAACATAAGCTTGCGTCTGCGCTGGTTCCGGTGGGGATGTTGATGTTGCTGCGAGACCTTCCGGCTGTTGCCAATCGACCCAGATCAAAGGAGGGAGTGGAAGGGCTTCAGCAACTCGTCGCCGGAAGGTGCAGTCCCGGTTGATTGCTGGTTGCAGAAAGTGAGATGCAGCGTCGACGTGACACACCAGGCGGGTGTTTGCAGAAGGCTGCTTGACTCCTCTGGATTCCTGCGGCGAGGTGATGTCCACAGCTGGGTTCCCGACTCGGTGGTACTGGCGGCTTAGCAGAAGAGAGTGAGGGATGATGTCGGTTTACAGAAGCGCGAGGTGGTTGTGCGGTAGAGAGGGAGGCGTTGTCGAGAGTGCTGCAGCAGGATTAGGAAAAGGTAATTAGGTTAAGCGTAGGATTGAATTAGGGTTAGGATTAGGGTTAGGATTAGGGTTAAGAGGTGGGCCGGCTGAAAGGTCATTGGGCCTGGTGTTGGGCCGGAACCGGCCTGCTCTTTAATTAAAACAAGAGGGTTGAAAGAAACTCGTTATCCGCCCGAAACCGTTCAAAGTACGGAATTATTTATGAAATTATTTACTGAATTATATAAGTTATCATTTTATGTGAATCCATGTTACATAAAATGATAGAATTTAATATCGTGTTATCTTTATTTAAAAGAATTTAGGTTGGCGGATCGGAAATCCGGTTTTATCCGGTATTAAACGAAGTTTAAAATTTTCGGTTATTACATCAGTGCCCTCTTAAAAGAAGTTTCGTCCCGAAACTTAGAATAATGTAACTAATTATTCAACTTTCTTTGCAAAACTTAGTTTCATAAAATTTCTGTTTTCTACCATGTAACTACTCAATCCTCATACACAGACTACATCACATAAAACATAATCACTTAATCCAATATAGAAACATGAAAAGTCAAACAATAGTAGCATCCAAGTATTAACTCGTCGGTACAGAAGTAGCGGCTAATTCCGCAAGGTACTCTGGGTAACCATTTCTAATGCTCTCCTCCGTTTTCTTAGTAGGCTCAGTGAATGCCAAGGCGAGAGGAAGAACTAGATGGAGCTCCCATCCAAAATTTCTGTTTTCTACCATGTACCACGCCGGTGCATCTGAAGGTGCTGGTGCTGGTGGCGGCTGTGAATGCCAAGGCGGTGGAGCTCCCATCCAATCCGGCTGCGTCCTATACCAAGAAGGAGGATCTGCCATCCAAGTCGGCCTCTCGCTCACACAAGCATGGCGAGAGGAAGAGCCAGATGCTCTAGTGGGACGGGGGGAATGTCTAGGCATGTCGGGAACTGCATCTGGCTGATCCGGGAATGTACCAAAGTCCTGATCAGCTCCTCCTCCTCCCTCATAATCAGCTCCACCTCTCATCTCCTCCTCCTCTACAACTGGTGGTGGTGGAAAATAAGGAGGGGCTACCAATCTGTTCGCATGCATGGCAGCGAACGTCGCCTTTCAGTTATGGCGTCCAGCCATAATGGAATACTCGGGAAGCCACTCAATCCCTCTCCCGGTCCTACTCTCCCATGGCATAGCAGCATATGGTGGACCTCTATGGGTGGGGAAGATGATGCCTCTAGTCATGAGGCTATGTAGTCCTAGGGGTGTAGCAGCAATACGTGTGCAAGCAGAGAAATCTACCCCTAACTGTCGAGCAAGGTGGGTGACCATCCCACCTGTATCCAATGTTACCAGCCCTCTTATTATTTAGCTTGCTCATAGTAGCAGCTAAGAGGGTGGCACAATCTGTAGGTCTACCGTATAGCATACAGTAGAGAAGGAAAAGTTCATTTGTCTTGATTTTCTGAGGTGTCTCCGTCCTAGGGAAGAGACACTCAGAAAGTACCCTGTGAGCAATCTTCAAGGCTAGGTGATACATCAACCTAGCCTTGGTATCAGCTGGCGTAAATCATCGCGATCTCTTCCCAGAAATCCTTGGCGTATACGCCATTGGGGAAACGACCATTGAAGGTCTCGTGGAACCCAAAGAAGGCTCCAAACTCCCTGATGGAGAACTCATAGTCTCTTTCCATCAGCCGGAAAGAGACAGTCCTATCTACATGACTGTGCTGGAAGGAAACCACAAACTCCCTCGTGATCTCCTCATAAGCATCTTCCCGAATAGCGGAGAAGATGACTAGGCCGGCTCTATCTAAAAGCCAAGTAATGTCTCCTACCACATGTAGAGGCTCTAACTCCTCAAGCAATAGGTACCTAGGTCCTATGACCGCTCTCTTATGGATCCTCTCTAAAGCATCGAGATGATCCTCATGGATGGTAGGGATCCTAGGGCGAGGTGGTGATGGTGATGAAGGGGGTGAAGGAGATGAATGGGATGAAGGGGGTGGTGCTCTAGAAGAGGAGGAGGGGTTGCCCTTCCTCTTTTTGTTCTTATCATTGTCCTTGTTCTTATCCTTGTTCCTACCGGACACTCTCCTCACAAAATCCATTTTCTGTCAAATTCCACGGTCTGTTCTAGGATTTCCACGGCCGTGGTTCTTCCAGAAACCGTGGTTCTACACGTAATTTCGCAAATCTCAACAGAATCACACCAAACTCAGCAGCAAACAGTCCTAGACTAATTTTCGTCCAATTCCAATCAGTTCTTCCTAAAAATTTCAGGCAAAACGAAGCCAAATCGACAAAGAGAGAGAAAAGACCAAAAACCTAGGTTTTCGGATTTTGTAATCCGAATTCCGCCTTCTCCGGTGATTTGCCGCTCGAAGTGTTGCTTGGATCTTGTAGGTGATTGGATTTGCTTCAGTTTTGGTCAAAGAATCGTCGAAAACGATTAACGAATGAGGATTTGAGAGAAAGGGCGTGGAATCGGCGATTTTTGGGCGTGGAAGGGTTGTTTGTGGTGTGTTTTGTGAAGAAACGTGGTTTATATAGTGGCCGTAAAAATTTTTGAAAATCACGGTCTATCGGGGGGTTCCACAGCCGTGGAAATGTACGGGCCCGTGGTTTTGGTGATTTTTCTCACGCTTTTGAAAATTACGGTCACTGTAGCTGTCACGGCCGTGGAACTCTCTGTAATGCTCCAAAGTCCAAGTTTCGTCACTTTTCTTCAAACTTTCTCTTCCCCTTTCCTTTTCCACTGTTCCTACGTCCAAAAACACGAACATACCGGAAGGTATCGAAGGCAAAACAAAGCAAAAACGTCTAAACTAAACTAATCTATGAATCAAAACGAAAAACAACAATGCAATACCTTGGGTTGCCTCC
Organism: Fagopyrum homotropicum; assembly: GCA_033239125.1. Taxonomy (NCBI): domain Eukaryota; kingdom Viridiplantae; phylum Streptophyta; class Magnoliopsida; order Caryophyllales; family Polygonaceae; genus Fagopyrum; species Fagopyrum homotropicum. Next base: position 58,187,197 of record BSWB01000007.1, on the reverse strand, counting down.
CAAGAAGCGCTTTGTTTAAGGTCCGTAGCTAGACCAAATTCGCACTTATTCGAGTGTGGTGGGCGCGAACTCTTCAGCTTGGAGTTCCGGTGTATACTTCTTGAGTCGTTGACCGTTCACCTTAAAGCTTCCGCCCGTTTCACCCCATACTTCAACTGCACCATGGGGAAAAATACGTTTGATTAGAAAAGGTCCGGTCCAACGAGATTTAAGCTTACCTGGAAAGAGATGAAGCCTTGAATTGAAGAGGAGAACTTGATCTCCTTCTTTGAAGTCCTTTGGAATGATATGCTTATCATGCCAACGCTTTGCTCTTTCTTTGTAAATCTTGGCGTTTTCGTAAGCGTTCAAGCGAAGTTCTTCAAGCTCATTTAGGTCCAAGAGACGCTTCTCTCCCGCTTCCTTCATGCTGAAATTCAACCACTTGATTGCCCAAAACGCCTTGTGGTCCAACTCTACCGGTAAGTGACAAGACTTCCCATACACAAGGTTGTATGGTGTAGTTCTGATGGGAGTCTTGTATGCAGTCCGGTACGCCTACAATGCATCATCTAGCTTCAAGGACCAATCCTTCCTTGTCCTTGAAACCGTCTTCTCTAGGATTTCTTTGATCTCCCGGTTTGAGATCTCAACTTGTCCACTAGTTTGTGGATGATAAGGGGTGGCGATCTTGTGAGTCACCCCATACTTAACTAAGAGAGCTTCAAAGCGCCGGGCAATGAAGTGAGAGCCTCCATCACTAATGATGGTCCGTGGTGTCCCAAATCGCGGGAAAATGGTCTTGTTAAAGAACTTAACCACTACCATGGCATCATTGGTGGGAGAGGCAATCGCTTCAACCCATCTTGAAACATAATCAACCGCTAAAAGTATGTATTGGTTACCACAAGATGATGGGAAAGGTCCCATAAAGTCTACTCCCCAAACGTCAAAGATCTCCACCTCTTGGATGTTATTGAGAGGCATCTCATTCCTCCTAGAGATATTTCCTGTTCTTTGACAAGCATCGCAGCAAGAAACAAAGGTTTGCACATCTTTAAATAGAGTAGGCCAAAAGAATCCAGATTGCAATACCTTATCGCTAGTCTTGTTCGAACTAGCGTGTCCTCCACAAGGTAGTGAATGACAATGGCGGATGACGCTTTGCATCTCATCTTCCGGCACACATCGCCGAATAATGCCATCCGGACCTCTCTTAAAGAGGAGAGGTTCATTCCAAAAGTATTCCCGAACATCCTTAAAGAACTTCTTTCTTTGTGCGTAGGATAATCCGGGCGGTATTTCCTGACAAACCAAATAGTTAACAAAATCAGCAAACCATGGTTCGTTACCTTTGGAGATCACATCGATGCACTTCTCTATGATATGTAAATGTTCGTCCGGGAAGGAGTCATCTATAGGTAGATGGTCGTCTTCTAGATGTGTTAGACGACTCAAATGATCCGCAACAGAATTTTCCGAACCCTTCTTGTCGCGGATCTCTAGATCGAATTCTTGTAGGAGAAGAATCCATCTAATTAGCCTTGGCTTCGCATCCTTCTTTGCAAGGAGATACCGGATCGCAGCATGATCCGTGTACACAATCACCTTTGCACCTACAAGATAAGAGCGAAATTTGTCAATTGCATAAACAATGGCTAAAAATTCCTTTTCTGTAGTGGCGTAGTTGAGCTGCGCTTCATCTAGCGTTTTGCTAGCGTAGTAGATAGCATGGGTTCGCCCTTCCTTTCTTTGTCCAAGAACAGCTCCTATAGCTACGTCACTTGCATCGCACATAACCTCAAAAGGAAGATTCCAATCCGGAGGTTGGATAATAGGGGCTGAAATTAGAGCTTCCCGAATCATGTTAAACGCATTTAAGCATTCCTGCAAAAAATCAAAGATTGCATCCTTCATCAATAGATTAGTTAGCGGCTTTGATATTTTAGAGAAATCCTTTATGAAACGCCTATAAAATCCAGCATGTCCTAGAAAACTTCTTATGTCTTTCACCGAAGTTGGGGAGGAAGCTTTTCTATTGTCTCTATTTTAGCTTTATCCACCTCAATCCCTCTATTAGAGATTAAGTGTCCTAATACAATGCCTTCCTTCACCATGAATTGACACTTCTCCCAACTAAGAACTAGGTTAGTGTCTTCACACCTTTGTAACACAAGAGCAAGGTTAGAAAGACAATTGTCAAAAGAGGAACCATAAATGGAGAACTCATCCATAAAAACCTCCATGATTTCCTCTATATATTCGGAGAAGATGGCCATCATGCACCTTTGAAAGGTGGTTGGGGCGTTGCAAAGCCCAAACGGCATCCTCCTATAGGCAAACGTACCCCACGGGTACGTGAATGTGGTCTTCTCTTGATCATCCGGGTGTATCGGAATCTGAAAGAAACCACTATAACCGTCAAGATAGCAAAAGTGTGAATATTGCGCTAACCTTTCAAGTATTTGATCGATGAAGGGTAGTGGGAAGTGATCCTTCCTCGTCACGTTGTTTAGCTTGCGGTAGTCTATGCACATCCGCCATCCTGTTACGGTTCGGGTAGGAATGAGTTCGTTATTTTTGTTGGTGATGACCGTCATTCCTCCCTTCTTCGGAACCACTTGTACCGGACTCACCCACTTGCTATCGGAGATAGGGTAGATGATACCTGCATCAAGAAGTTTAAGAATTTCTTTCTTGACAACCTCCTTCATGGTCGGATTTAACCGCCTTTGAGGTTGTCGTGAAGTCCTAAAGTCCTCTTCCATTAAGATCTTATGCATGCATAGGGAAGTACTAAGTCCTCTATAGTATATCCTAAGGCTTTCCTATGTTTCCTAAGAACAACCATAAGCTTACTATGTTCACCTATGCTTAAATCGGAACTAACAATTACCGGATAGGTAGAATTAGGTCCAAGAAATGCGTACCTTATTTGATACGTTATGAATAAAAATTATAGTTTAGCTTAGCTAAAATGCCAAAAAATGTATCATTTGTTTAGTCTTCAATGTCTGTTATTCACCTCTATTTATACAAGTTCTCAAATCATTAGGTCAACGACCCATATAACGGATATTAATTTATGAATAAAAATTATACTTAAAATTAGCCAAAAATCACTGAAAATACTTAGCGATCCCAAAAACAGTAGGCCAACGACACACAAAACAGTAGGCCAACGATCCACAAAACAGTAGGCCAACGACCCTCAAAACAGTAGGCCAACAACCCTCAATACAGTAGGTCAGCGGCCCATAAAATAGTAGGCCAACGACCCTCAAAATAGTAGGTCAACGACCCACAAAACAGTAGGTCAATGACCCACATTACAGTAGGTCAACGACCCACAAAACAGTAGGTCAACGACTCATAAAACATATATTAATCCGTTATGAATAAAAATTATACTTAACTTAGCCAAAAAGACCAAGAAATGTGTGATTTGTTTATGAATAAAAATTATACTTAAAATTAGCCAAAATCGTTTAAAATACTTAGCAACCCCAAAAATAGTAGGCCAACGACCCACAAAACAGTAGGCCAGCGACCCTCAAAACAGTAGGTCAGCGACCCTCAAAACAGTAGGCCAGCGACCCTCAAAACAGTAGGCCAGCGACCCTCAAAAGAGTAGGTCAAGGACCCACAAAACAGTAGGCCAACGACCCACAAAACAGTAGGTCAACGACCCACAAAACAGTAGGCCAGCGACCCACAAAACAGTAGGCCAACGACCCTCAAAACAGTAGGCCAACAACCCTCAAAACAGTAGGCCAGCGACCCTCAAAACAGTAGGCCAGCGACCCACAAAATAGTAGGTCAACGACCCTCAAAATAGTAGGCCAACGACCCACAAAACAGTAGGTCAACGACCCACAAAACAGTAGGTCAATGACCCACATTACAGTAGATCAACGACCCACAAAACAGCAGGTCAACGACTCATAAAACAGATATTAATCCGTTATGAATAAAATTATACTTAACTTAGCCAAAAGACCAAGAAATTTGTGATTTTTTTAATCTTCAAACCCACCATTTATACAAGTTATCAAACTGTTAGAGTTACTTATAGTCGACGTGGGATAGGGAATTCCGTGAAATTTGTTAACGTAAGTAGATTGAACTTATAATCCTTCAAAAATAAATTAAAATAAAAATAAAAATCTTTTCAATAAATAAATTACTTAAATTTCGACGGATTAAAAATAAATGAAATACGTAAACCAAATTATTTTAAAAATATTTAGGAGATTTTGTTAGCTAATTTTACAAAATTTTGTTTCATTTTTGGATTAATAAAAAAGATTTTATGGTTTAATAAGTTAATTAAAAAAAGATTTAACCCTACAAAATTTGTGAGAATAATACGTCAACATCATTGTAGTCTAGTTTAGTAGTATATATAGATTGTTAATAACTCGTTTGCTAAAAAGGACTTGAAAAGCAAGTGAGAAAGTTCCTTTAGATGATGGTTGCAAAGTTTGCAACATCTACTAAACTGTAATTCGTCTTTCATCGAACTTTACTTTTGTTGGTATTTCGTTTTGACTTTTGAGAGACTTTTCAAAGTAAATTTTTAATTTTTGGATGTATATCCGATTTCAAATCCGCTCGCATGGTTATAATAAATAAAAAGTTATTGAATATTGTAAAACAAAACCTCAGTAGTAGGTTATATTTTGAATTTCTTTTAAAAAATTCTAACCTATAATCTCGATCTACAACCAAACACATTCCAGTCTTTCCTCTTCGTCTTCGGTTTCTACTTTTCCTGTTTTCCTCTACAGTCCACGCACTAGCAGCGACGACGCCGCGACCATGACGGTCACGGTTGTCCACTGTCCTCCCTTCTAGTTTCGGTGACCTCTCCTTTCCAGCAATCCGGCGACGTATCCATTTCCTCAGACTCCTCCCTGTTCCCGACTAACCCTAGCCCATCTGCGGTTGCCGGCAACACTCAGCAGAAATCGATTTCTTCGGTCTTCAACGTAAGATTTTCTTAATTCCATTCCTCTTCAAGCCTTCTTCTTCGGTTCTACTGTATGAGTGTATGACCGCCGACGAGTGCCGACTCTTTTGAGTTTTGACATCTCTCCTTCATTTTCTTCTTCGACCGTACTGTGTTCTTCCCTTGTTCTGCAGAAATTGACTTTGTTGAATGTTAAGTTGTAACTGAGTTGGGTGAGCGCCGAGTCTTCTGACTTCTCTCCTTCTTTCTCTTCTTCCGAGTTCTCTCCTCCATTTTGATTACTGTGTTCTTACATTCTTCTTCTGCAGAAATTGGCTAATGGCTTGTGCTTCACTTATTTTTTGAATAATTCAGAATTTTTTAATCTGATTGCTGATTTTAAAGTTGTTAACTGAGTTGAGTGAGTTCATATAATAATGATTGCTGAGTTCAAAGGTGTAAAACAGTTTTTTTTGTTTGTTAAAGTTTGAGTTATTTTGTTGTCAAGTTAATGTCTTCCTCCACTAATATGTTATTGGTTTTTCTTATTCCTCACACAAAAACTTTAGGAGAGAGCACCCTTCTCCCGCTTCCCGGAGCCGCCAAACGGGAGAGCCACCACCAACCAGAGCAAGGAGCTGCTGCCGCTGTTGCTTCCCTACTCAGATCTAGGGTTTGTGAAGGAGAAGGAGCCGCCACCGTTGCTGCCCTACTCAGATCTAAGGTTTGTGAAGGAGAACGAATATGATGTCTGGAAGATGTGCATGAGGAGATAGATAGGGCTATCTAGTGTCCCGCTCAAAGTGGGATGAGGAATCACATCAAATTGCAGCTGATGCTTATGTAACCAGGCTTGCTCTCCTTCAGAGCAGTGAAAATAGCCCTATCGATCTCCGTTGATTTTGTTTTGTTCTTGCTTAATCTAAAATATGATATATTGCAACATACCAAATAGAGATATTATATATCAATTTGATACCCATACCTAATACCCATATCTAATACCTTTAATAAGGGTATCGAAACGACCCCTTATATATATATATATATATATATATATATATATGGCTCTCATTATTCATTATAATACATGAATTTCTCATAAATCTTTCCATTTCCCATTTCCAATGATTTTAGGATTGCTGCCTCCCCGTTTCTCGCCTTATCCGTTTCCTGTGCATCATAGTGGTTTATAGGGCATAAATGCAAGGTTTTGGTATTTTTGCCTGTCTAAGGGCCCATTTGGTATTCATATCTGTCTCTTGACGCGGTATGAGCATAACATATTTTATATATAGGTTGTTTTGTATAGGAGTATATCAATATCAATCTTGACGTACTCATATTTCACCTTTTCCCCTTTCTTGATCTATCTTTTCACCTCCTTCCCTTCATTTTCTTTCTTCCTTGTGTAACTACTCTAGAAGCATGTGCAACTTCTCCTCTATGCAACTTTTCCCTTGTTCAAGGTGTGGTTTGAGAGTTTCTTTGCTGTAGTTTGGGCTTCTTCTCATCTCTTCATTGTTAGTCTCCTTATTTTCTGTAAATCTAGACTTTGTTTGTTGGATTTGTGGTTGAAATTAAGCTGTTGTTGGTTCAACTTTCTTGAATTGTTGATGGTGTGATGATAGAAATTACTTGAATATGCCACCATATAGGTTTGCATTTTTAGATTAGGGTTTGTCGAAATTTTAGATTTATGGAAAATTTAATTCTGTTGATATACTAGAGCCTACTGAACAAAGATATCAAATATCAATTTCTTGTCTATATCATATCGATTTGCGAATATGATACACTGATATGAATACCAAACGAACCCTTTGAATAAAAAAACAGTTTTTTAGCATTTAAAACAGTGATTTCAAGTTTTTATTTTTACCAGTTTTTCAGTAGATTTGTTCACCAGGCTTCTCCACCTGCTACCACGTTTTCATGGTGGATACAAACACATTTTATTTAGGGTCTTCTTGGTAAAATCATTTTTAGTATTTCAGAAGAATTACATTTTGTAATATTTCAAAAGGATTAATTTTTTTACTTCGTTTCTTTAGATCTTAAGCTGGTTTAATACTCTAATGATTTTTAATACCTTTGATGGTTGTTTTGCAACATTTTGTAACATTTCAAAATATACCATGTCTTAGAAGATAAACCTTCAGTAATAGTTCTGATCTTGTCATGAAAGAAAAATCCAGATCTGATCTTGAGATTCTTATGCAATGTTTTTAATTTTTTTTTTGAAGTTATCTCAGTTTATCATACTTGCTTTTGCCTAAATTAGTATCGTGTAATTTCAGTGTGGTCTACTTTTTTTTTTATTTGGTAGAACTGAAGGTTCTCGGTATTTTAAGACATGATATGCTTTGAACTATAACTGTAGTATGTGTTGTTATCCTGGCATCATGCAATTTTAATGTGGTCTACTTGTTTTTTTTTTTGCAGAACTGAAGGTTGTTGGTATCTTGTAAGACATGGTATGTTTTGAACTATTACTTAGTTTGTGTTGTTATCCTGGTTTCAGTTTATGTTGAAATTCTTATTTACTGTTAATACTTGTTGTCAGGGTGGTAATACCTTCAACAATGGAAGTGTTGAATTTAGTTGGAGTGGGAGTGATGATGAGTCTGAAAATGATAATCCAGCTGTTGATTCTTCTCTGGTTGTGACTAGACATTGTCAAGGAAATTCATCTAGTACTTTTGAGGTTATCTTTTAACTCACTTTACAATTAACTGAACTTTTTGAACTATATTATTAATAGCTTTCATGTACATTTACTGGAATATAACAAATACGGATGGATGGGAAAAATTAGCTATTTTTGTTCTGTGATCTGCTGCTGCATGCATCTGTTTCACTCCTTTTTCATCACCTTTTTTTTCTTAAATCCTGTCTTTATGAGCTGCAATGACACAGCTAGGCTTGTTTAATGTCTTTGTGGTTCTGTTTTTATCAAGTATGGTCGTTGTTATGTCAGAATAAGTTGTTGCTTTGTAGGGGAGGATAATTGAGGATACTCAAGTATTGCTTGTGATCAAGTTAAATTATTATGTATCTTGTACAGTGCTTGCTTGTTTTTCCCTTGACATAAGTAACATTTTTTCAAGGAAAACACCTCTTCCTACATTAAGCAGGGTGCTACCCACTCTTCACATGCTTGTTGCCAAGTTCTTTCAGCATTGTGGCCATTTGCTTGCCTCAGTGGTGCAGTGCTAATATTCTGATATACAAAACGTAGGTTTAATCATGCATGAAGGATTAACCAATATGGATATAAGTGGATTTCACCGACTCCTGTGCATGTGGTGTAAAATATTTAAAGAAAATATCTAAAGGAAGTCCTTGAATATTTAAACTTCTCGATGGCAATGACTGCTTAAATGATATCATACTGAAAAGAATAATTATAAAGCAAATCTATTTATTTATTTATTTGATAATGGAAAGCCATTAAGACGATTCAAAGCATCTTGCAGATGAGAACATTGAGTTGAGATGGATCAAACAGTCAACCACATAGTTAATTTCTCTGAATACATGTCTAATGCGGACTTCGTTGAAGAATTGGAGGGCTTGTATAACACTAAATTGTTGTCTTTGATTTCTAGTTTTCTTATTTGGAGATCTTTTGCCCATAAAAGCTCTTCCTTTAAGGCAGAGTCTTCAACCCCAATGAACGTATTTGGGGCTTCTTTTGGCTCCAAGGTCGACCACATTTCCATAGTATGTGATTACATATCCAATGAAAAATTTTCCGGAATCTGGCTTAAAACCATCAAAGTTAAATTTGCAGAAATGTTCGGTTGGTTTTTCCTATTTGATATTTTTTGGGTATAAGTAGTTTTTGACATTGGTTGTTATCTGATGTCATAGTCATCTTCGTCAATTTTGTTGTTCTTCCAACCAAAAATTTGTTTTTCATTGAATTTGGTTGTATTAAGGAAGTTGCACTCGAGTCATTTTGGAAGATAGTCTTATTATAAGTACGAAATTCCCCACCAAATTGTTGATAGTCTGGGTAGACCGTTTAAACCTAATTTTTGTTCTAGTTCGTGTAAAATTACATTTGGTTTTTCTATTGTCTTGTTTTATCTGCATGAAAATTTCAGCAATATTTTTTTTATAAACTATATATGTTGTTTGTCTAGTGTAATGTTGTTTGTCTAGTCTTGGGGTAATCAAAAAGGGGGAAAAGATCCTCGGTTTGGATGGTTGCACATTTTGCAATGCATAGTAAATGCAGTGTTCCTTTCATCAAGTCCATGATCAATTTGGTTGCTTTTGGGTATTTAGGGGAGTCGGCACATTGTCATGGTATACAAAAGTCCATGGCCGATTTGATTGAAAACCAATAATTTTTGCTACATTTCTAGAAAATTTGGTCTTGAATTCTATTAGGGCTCGTTTGGTATGAATGTAGGAATCGTATTGAAATGAGGAATGACCTAATCCGATTCCCGAAACATGGTGTTTAGTTAATATTGTAAATTAAAAATTTGGGTTGAAAATGCTTTAATTTTTAAAAACAATGGTTAGATGTCCTAGTCTGCCCATATTAAGTCCATGACCTAAAACACTCTACTTGAAAAGATAAGTTGGAATGACCCAAACCCATGAAAAAAAAAAAAATCAGGAATCAGGGAATGAAAAATTGTGGATTCATTCATTATGGGGAATAGCTCATTCCGGTGCCTTTTTGATATCAAAACACAGGAATCGGTTTGAGTGATTCAAAAAACTATTCCCGATTCCTTGGAAATTGTACCAAACGCCCTTAGTTTGTTGAGGAATCGTTTTGATTTTGAAAATGATATCAATACCTAAGATGTTAAGTAGGGTTCATTTTTAGTTTAGTTTGTATGCCCCGTTCATTTCTAACATTTAAAAAAATCACCGACTTCTATTGAGGAGTTCATTAGATTTTTATTTTGTAGTATAAGTGAAGTGAGAAATTAAAGGCCCAATCGCCCATCGAAAAGTTAGTTCCGTTGCCAATCTGCCAAATGAGGCCTCTTTGAAATTCTACTTTTAGTTTAATTAGGTTATTTCATTACCAAAAGGTAGAACCTTATCTGTTGTAGTTTAGTAGTTCTTTGTCTTTAAGATATTTTTGTTTAATAAACCGAACGCATACGTTGTCCGGTTCAGCAAGAATTTTTCACAAGAATTTCATTTGTAATCCTTTGTTCACAAAATTTCATATGCAATCCTTTGTTCACAAGAATTTCATTTGTAATCCTTTGTTCATCGTGTATGTGATTTGGAAGCATGAAGATGGGTTTAACCGCCGGATTATGCTTGATTACTCTATTGTATAATAAATTACTAAATAACTTATTTTGGAACTCTCATTGCTACTCTGACCAGCTCATTCCAATCATTTCACTCTCATTTTCTGTAGGCAAGCTCCTCATCTGGGACTCAAAGCCCATTGTTTCACCGTCTCGTGGGCATGGGGTTTTCTGTTGAGATGGTTACAACTGTACTTGAAGAAAATGGTAATGTTTTTTCTCTTGCATGAATTTAATTACCTTTTATCACGAGGCATTCATTCTGTCTGTTTTCAACAATAATACAGCGGGTAAAGATGAGGAATACATTGTGGATGTACTTCTTAATCATAAGGTCAGTTTGTAACTGGCTAATTTTGACGTAGCATCTTTCTTGTTGCATGCTGTAAACTGTCTGGACTCATAGCAAATCCAATCTGGAGTTTAATAAATAGTCCAATATCTACTAAACCCATGCAAAACTATCTCTGATGTACACAGATAGCTAAAACAAAGAACTTTATGTATAGAAATAGTCTCACTGAACCATAGTATCATTGGTGCCTTTCTCTCTGTTTAGTTCCATATCCGTTAGCCAATTTTGTATATCTCTATTCTGACCTTAATTCCCCAGCAGCTCCAAAAGTTACATCTATATAGTTAATTATTGGTTTTATCTTTCCATGAAAATATTTGCTTTCTTACTGTTAAGCATTGGGGCCACGTAAGATGGTTTTATTTTTTGCTTCTTTGATTGCTGGTGAAATTATAAATTCTGTGTTACTTGACTAATGAACCACTGTGAAGAATGAGATCTTCTTGCTAAAGCATTCAACCAAATTCCTGATTGCTACTGTCCCATTCTTCACGTTTCAACTTTTCAATTTTGAGTTAGGGACCTAGGTCAGACTGCAATAAAGAACACATTTGGGAATTGAATCCAATCTGAAACTCTGATCAAAATATTAAAAATAAAATGACCTTTGCAGCATGATGATGACAGTTTGCATGATTAAGCTACCTTAAAATTTGAACATATTTTGTTCTATATTTATTCTATTACTTTACACCTTTTATTTTATTGTTGATAATATTTAGGCTCTTCCAGATGTTGACTCTCATTTGCAAGCAGAATGTGACTCTGATTCCATGCCTTCTGATGACGATGAAGAGAATCTTGAATTTTCAGATTCGGATAGTGATTTTGGTGTTAAGGTACTTATAGCAGGGTGTTGTATGCTCAGGCCGGTCTTTGTTTTTGGTGTTAGCATTTGAAGGCTGGTAGTTGCCAAATTTACTAGAAACCTGTGTATACTTTGTTGGAAATCTGGTAAGTTTTATGCGATTGTTTCAATCCTGGAAATCAGGTCCAGTGCCATCCAATTTGTGCACATTGGATAGCATTTTTTCTCTTAAAAAACTCTCCTTTTTAATAAGATTAATCTCAAATCACTTACTTTGAAGACCTTTCTGAAGTGGTCACCTTTGCCATATAATATGTTCCACCCCCTGACATCTGGTTGTCGTTTTCACAAAATATAACTTAAAGAGTACAATTGATCAAAACAAACCCGTAAGATGCAATGCTGTAATGGCCTGAATTTAGGATTTAACTTATGTATCAAATATAATTAGGGAAAAATTCTTGCTACCTAGTTTCAAGTCTCAGACCTTACTGAAGTTTTCACATTTGCTAAATCATGTACCACCCCCTGACATTTGTTTGTCGGTTTCATAAAATATAACTTAAAGAGTACAGTTTATCAAAATAGAACCCTAAGATGCAACGTTGTAAAGACCTGATCTTAGGATTTAACTTATGGATCAAATAAATTTAGGGAAAATTCTTGCTACCTAGTTTCAAATCTCATGCAAAGAGTTGTGGAATTGAATTGTCAGACTAATTGAATTCAAATCTCCTCTGTTATGTTTCTTGTGCTCGTGTTGTAGACGAAGCTTGTATTGTCCATCTTGTGAGTTTATGCTAGTGTGTTTTTCAAAAATTGGATGCTCTGCTTTCTTCCTGTTTGGGAGTTCTTTCTCACCGGTTTTGTGGCTGTGGCAGAAAGTGATAACAACTGCACCTGAGAGGAGCCAAAAGTTGGCTTTTTTGGAAGAGATGAACTTCCCAAAGGAGGAAACTCTGATAGCCTTAGAAAGATGTGGTATGTGCTTGCTTCTTAGTGCTATTATCTTGTCATTCTTTCGTCTTTTTCCATGATAAGTCAGGCCACGCCATTTTGAATTCAATGTTTTGGCTGATACCAAGGCCAAAAATGGGAGATTCAAGGCCATTTCTGCAGCCAAATTACCTTTCTGTGCAACCAAAACAGAAACCTATTCCTGATTGATGGTACCAAAGGGGCACTAATATAAATCTGTAGACTTCTATTTATCTTCTCATCCATGTCCACTTGCTGGAGAAAGAAAACATGGTAGCTGCAAGGTATGTTTGTGTTAGAACCCTACTAAGAGCAAGAATATCACTCCTAGAACTGCGTAGTAAGAATCTCGCAGAGTACTGAGTTTGTGCTAAAGAATCTCTAACATAGGAAATTGAGGAATCCTCAGTTTTGTATTCAATTCAATATTCAAGTCTCCTCCATTACAACCTGAAGCTCCTCCTTTTATAATAGGAAAGCAAAATAACTAACTCTCGTCATATTTAATAAAAGACTTAATCCTAATTAATCAGCAACTAAACAAGTAATGAAAACCAGAGAGGCAGTGGGGGAAATGGTAAGTTGAAGAAAATAACTGAAAAAGGGATCAATAGAAATAATTGTTCAAATCTATCATAATCTGTAGTAGGGTTCGTATCCATATGGCACTGATATCCGTGTAGTAGGTTTCGTATCTGTACTTCTCAAGTCAAGTAATGGAAATGGGGGATTCCGGGCCATTTTTTGCAACCAAATCACCTTTTTGGGCAGCCAAAACACCGAAATCAATTCCTGATTGACAATACCAAAGAGGCCCTAAGATAAATGCAGGGTTGTAATATGAAACAAACTACTCTAGCTCGGCTTGAGCTGTTCATTTTCTAAATGTGCCGAATATGAACACATTTTAAAGATCGGGTAAGTTTTAGGCTTGGCTAGAATAATTTTGTAGGGATATATCATCCGAGCTACTCGGCTAGAATAATTTTGTAGGGATATATCATCCGAGCTACTCGGCTTGACCTATTCACTTTCACATTTATAAAGCTCGGTTAAAATTTGGTCTCGGCGTTAAGTATTTTTCTCATCGAATTCCACCGGCCTGACAAAGAAATAAATGGTAGCTGCTAGGCATGTTGAAATATCTGCTGATCTGGGAAGACGATGAATTCTGTCTTTTAGCATAATTTGGGATTGGAGATTGTCCTGAATTTTACTGTTCTGTCCCTAAACTAAATGATTTTGTCATTGCATGTTACAGTACATTCAGTGACTTGAAAGTAACAGATATTTACAAGGTTTTATTCTTCATTGTTTCTGTACGTATGATGAGTTACTGCAATGCGACAGGCCCAAAAGCATCAGTTGCAGAGCTTGCAGATTTTATAATGGTTGCTCAAATGGCTAGGGCAGATGATCCTTATTATGTTGATCCTCCTGCTACAGAGGTAAATTTTGTACAGTGCTGTCATATAAACCTTGAGCTTCATGATCTATCGTGTTCTGTAGTTCTGTTAAGCTTCCTTTGTTTCCAGTCATTTGTGTGCACTTTGCTGTCAAGTTGCTTATAGATGATCCTTCTTTTCAGCCAAAAGCTTACTGTAAGAAGAAAAGGATGAGTTGCAGTACCTCCAACAAAAGACAAAGAGGATGTGAAGATGAGGAACCAATTCGCATCCCTAAACCAATGATTGGTTTTGGGATTCCTAATCAGCCACGCATTTTTAGCAGGAAGCTCCCAGAGGCAGCCATGGGCCCCCCATATTTTTTCTATGAGAACGTTGCTCTTGCTCCTAAAGGGGTGTGGGACACAATATCCCGGTTTTTGTATGAAGTGGAACCAGAGTTCGTGGACTCTAAGTTCTTTTGTGCTGCTGCCAGGAAGAGAGGATACATCCATAACCTTCCTATTCAGAACCGATTTCAGCTTGTACCTCCTCCCCCCCTTACTGTTCATGAAGCTTTACCACTTACGAGGAGGTGGTGGCCATCATGGGATACGAGAACCAAGTTAAATTGCTTGCAAACTTGCGTTGGGAGTGCAAAGTTGACTGATAGAATACGCAAGAAAGTTGAGCAATGGCCCGGTGATCCACCTGAGGAAGTCCAGAAGTATGTCATGTATGAGTGCAAAAAATGGAATTTAGTTTGGGTTGGTAGAAACAAAGTCGCTCCTCTTGAGCCGGATGAGGTAGAATTGCTTTTGGGATTCCCCAAGAACCATACAAGGGGAGGTGGAGTAAGCAGAACAGATAGATACAAATCACTCGGCAATTCTTTTCAGGTAAATTTTTGCAAATCAGTAACACATTCTTTCCTTCTTTCACATACATTAGATAAAATGTAAATTCATCTATCTATGTTAGGCTGTTTATCAGTCCATGACCGGACATGAACCGGAAAGTTCCTATTGGACTGGACCGGTTGGACCAATATATATATATATATATACATGTATGTAATAAACCTTCCACAAAAACGAATTAATGCCACAAAATCCAATTAAAAAATGTAAATAAACCTTCCACAAAATCGTTTTTAAAAGATATTAATTTGTGTAAAAAAGAACTTAAAAATGTGTTAATGATAAACATATTAAACAATTCTTATAAAGTTTTTTAGAGGTCTTATCTTAAATTGTATCTGATAAAAATTAAAATATTATATCAACTATTTATTCATGCATTTGATGGAGAATAACGAAAACACATTGAATGTTTATACATTTAATCAATATTATTAACAAAAATGAATTGATTTTTAATAATGAGTAGAAATCTTGTTGCATTTGGTTGACATTTTAAATTGAGAAATCAGGTTATGATGATATTAGGTCGAGACTCAATTCTTTGGGGGAAGCCAGTTTATGTGGCAAGGGGCTTGACTTGAAATAATCACCCTCGATGTTGTGGAAATCAGTTTATAACGAAGGAATGTAGGAAACTGGAGGATGTCCTATGGATTGGGAAGCCAATTTAGAACTTGTTTTGGAGATGGAGATAGTTCAACAACGCACTATCTATTGATTTACCTCATCTCAATCAGAAACCCTAATTGTTAATTATCTTTTATACCCGCAGATCGGAGGGGATGCACTTTAAGTGAATCTACATGCGGGTTCCATCCCAAAGCCAATTGGCAATAGGGGAGTAACCTAGGACTTATATGTTAGTTTCACGTAGTATCGTATCGTCGATGGGACATTTCCACGCATCTCAAGACTCCCCTCAATTGCAACTATCCTGTACTAGTAAACACTTACGCAAAGCTTTAAGGCGTACTTAGCCAAACGGACGGATAACATATTTTCGCTAATCACAACCCAAACACAAGATAACAGGCCTGTTTCAGACCTGATACCATGTTAATTTATCTTTTATCTCCGTTGGGTCTAAGACATGGACACATTAAGTGAACCTACACAAGTTGACAATATATCATTTGTTTATGAGAAAATTCTCCATCAATGTTTAAACATTTGTCTTCCTTTGCAGGTTGACACTGTTGCTTATCAGCTGTCTGTCTTAAAAGAGATATTTCCGGGTGGCATCAAGGTATTGTCCCTATTCTCTGGAATTGGAGGGGGTGAGGTTGCTCTACATCGTCTGGGCATCCCTCTTAATGTCGTGGTCTCAGTTGAAATCTCTGAGGCGAACCAAAACATTGTGAGAAGTTGGTGGGAGCAAACCAACCAAAAGGGCACTCTGATTCATATAAACGACGTGCAGAAGCTCACTAGTGACAAGCTGGAAGAGCTCATAAGCAAGTTTGGCGGGTTCGACTTGCTGATGGGTGGGAGTCCCTGCAATAATCTAGCAGGGAGCAACAGGGTCAGCCGAGATGGACTCGAGGGGGAGCATTCGTCCCTCTTTTTTGACTACTGTAGGATTCTCGACTTGGTCAAGTGCATAATGGCCAACAAACAGTGATTCTCACAAAATGCTGCTAATAACTTAATGTTATCGTCTGATGATTTTTTAGTTCACTTCGTTTTAGAAGAAGCCAAATATGCAACATTGCATATTTCAAGTAGCTCTCAAGTCTTGGATTATGTGCTAAGAAGAAGTGCTTGATACTAAAACCAGAGTTGTTCGAGTCAAGGGTTATAGAGGTGCTTGATTGATTAATGTTTTTCGAGACCGTAATTGGAATTATTTTCTCTATGCCAAATCATATTCTCATCCTTATGTAATGATGCCTTTAGAACAGATTACCTTTGCGGCCACGAGATTCTCTTAACCGTTACGTCGTAGATTACGATTGACAGACCGATTACCGATTGTTAACAAACTGTAGTAATGAGGTTAGGATCAAACACAATTTTGATTAGAGTATTTGATAGATTAATAATTAAATAACAAAATAAATAAACTGAATTATTTATAGAAACTGAAATAGAATAAACATAAAGATGAAACAAATGTCGATCTCAAACAAGCAACTGAATAATCTAATTTAATTAGATACGAAACAGAAGCAAAAGAAAAGGCAAAACACAAGTTGTTTGATCGACCTCCGTATCAAATTCTCCTAAAATAGCAGCAATAAAAGGGGTTGGTTGATCGGCCTCCGTGGCAAATTTTCCTAAAATAGTAGTAGCAAAAGAGACCGGAACAATTGTTTATTTTTGGACTTAGAATAAGAGGTTTTGAGAATAACTCGACAAGAACAAATAACCAACCAATCAATAAAGACTTTCAACATCCGCGAGTCTGTCAAATACTAAAGTTGAAAACAACAAAAATTTTCTTTCATAACTCCAATCTCGCTTTGGGATGACAAACTCAAACTACAATGAGCAACAATTGACTTTAGTGAATATACCTCCTTAATATCCCTTAGAACAATCTTACACTCCTGATTTGGTTTTTCCACGGGTTATTTCTAAGTAACTGAACTTGACCTTCTTCAAGTTTTAAATGTTGATGCAAGAAACCACCTATCTAGCCTTAACATAAAATTTTTTTTGATGGAAATGAAAAACAAAGCTAAAAACTAAGTTGTTACAAAATAACATGAAAAAGTTCTAAGACCCACGACATAATAAAATTAGTTGAAAGTACAAATCTTAACAATCTAGGTTGTAAAAATGGGATTTTTTTTACCTTTACTAGTTTGTTCTATACCTAGGGTTATATGGCTTCTTTGAACATGAGCTATGTAGGCTTTTTATATGTTCACATCTTGAACTCGTGGATAAGAACTCTATGAGTAATTATCTAGAACTTCTTTTGTCCTTCTGTTGACATTGGTGATTCTTTTGAGTCGTGTTTGACTCGCGACCGTGGTTGTGTGCTTCCCGACAACTCCTTTGGAGTCATGTCTTTCACTTCCCCAAGAGTTCGATTCCTGTTGTACCCGCTTCCAATTGTGCTACTTCGGCAGTGCTTGACTCATTTTTCACATGCTTTGTCTTCATAGGATCTTCCTTCATAACCCTGGTGACTTATTATTGTCCTTCTTCATAACCATTCCTTTTCTTTGTTTTTTTTATATTTGGTGAATTTATGTTTTCTTTGTGATGTTCTCTTGACGGTTGTTTCCGTCTGCCAATTTTTTCGGCCTCTCGTTTCACCGTTGTTTCACGGTGATTGAGTCACTTACCTTTTTTCCCAAAAAAAGAAAGCAAAAAATTTCTAGAATAAAATCACCACAACATGCATATATAAATCTCAATTGATGTATTCAAAACAAAATGTTAATCATGTTATGCGGGAGATAGCTTTGTTTGATTATCACATGCATAAGAACTTTGCTTGTCATCATACATTGAAAGGTTTGTTAGTTTTGTTGATTGTCACACACACACAAGCCTTCTGCTTATCACACATCGAACAAATTTTTTTTGGTATGAATAACTCGGCACTTGCATTTTTCCATCAACACCTTGAAGCACATATAACAACTCTTGCATTTTACAAGGAACGACCCAAAGACTATCAAAACTCTCATAGATAAACATTCAACATTCATAGAAATCAACATCATAGATCAATACAATCAGGCTTTCCAAACCGTAAAAAAGATTGAAGTTAGCCAAATCATAGTTTCTTTGATGACTACACTAATGTCATCAAAGAAACTCAAAAGAAAAATGAATAAAGGATGATAAAACCCTAAGGTTGAATGCCTAATTTATGGGGAGGATATCTAACATAATCTCCTAGGGTATACTAAGATGTATCAAATCTAGCAAAACATATTTTCTAATAAGATAAGAATTGTTTAGAGTGGATAACTACAAACCAAAAACGTCCAATAGACGGACAAAAATAGGACCCAAAATAAAAGGGAAAAGGGAAAGAAGGATAAACGTCAAATAGCGTAGTTAGTGGGCTTGGTCGATCGGTCTGATCCAAAAATCTCCACGATATGCTTTGATCTTGACTCGTTGTCATGTGCGAGTCATGTGCAAGGTGAACTTAGTTTAGTCGGTCGGCCAAGGAGGATCTTGTCGAGCGGCCAACACACTTTTGGATGGATTATGTATTCACTCTCGGATCTCAGTCATTCCTCTCTTAACCTTTATTTATTTGACATAAGGGAGATCTTTAGTGTGTATAAGATCATTTTGTTGCAAATAGTTCTATGTACGCTTCACAAATGCCTGCAATATCTACAATTACATAAACTAACCGATATATCTCTAAAAACAAAAAAGGAAGAAAATAAGCCAATAAACTTTGTTGCTCAAAAGAGTGGAATGATGGAATAATATAAGAGTAAAAAAGTTTATAAAATGAGAGGTATCAAATACAACATTCAAGAGATCGAACTATTCGATTGTTGGGAAACTGACTTCAAGGGACCCTTCCCTCCGTCCGGATGCTACAGTTACATCTTGGTTGTTGTAGATAGTGTGCCTAAGTGGGTGGAAGCAATCGGCACACCCACCAATGACGCAAATCTGGTCTCCAAGTTCATCAAAGAGAGCTATTTTTCAGATTCGGAGTCCCCATAATCATCATCAGTGCGGTGGTTCTCACTTCATCGAACGACGGTTCGCGGCCCTGTTGAATAAGTATGGGGTGGGTCGCAAGATTGCTGCTACTCCATATCATCCTAAAACTAGTGGAGAAGTCGATGTTTCCATCAAAGAGATAAAGAGAATCTTAGAAAAGACTACATCTCAGTCCCGAAAAGATTGGAGCTTTAAGCTTCATGACGCTCGCTAGGCATATCGCGTTGTATTCAAAACCCCTATCAGAACCTCGCCTTTTTGTCTTGTTTATGAAAAATCTTGTCACTTGTCAGTAGAACTTGAGCACAAAGCCATGTGGGTTCTCAAGTATCTGAATTTAAACCTGAAGGATGCTTGAGAGCGTCATCAATTCCAAATGCAGGAACTCGAAGAAATTATGCTTGATGCTTTTGAAATTGCAAAAAACTATAAAGAGACGACAAAAATATGGCATGATGCCAATATTAAGGGAGTTCAAAGAAGGTGACCTCATGATTTTGTTCCAATCCACTTTAAGATTATTTTTGGAAAAATTGAAATCCCGTTAGGAAATGGCAAAGAGGAAAATTTTAAGGTGAACGGGTATCGTCTGAAACACTACGTTGCTGGAGATCTCCCGAATGTTACTCATGAAGAGTGTCTCAGGGTTCCGACCACCATCTAACATTGTTGCGGTCAAGCTATAGATCTTAACAGAGTGCTACATGAGTGCAACACATGCGTCTCTCTCTCTCTCTCTCTCTCTCCCCCTCCCTCTCTCTCCCCCTCCCTCCCTCTAAGATGTATGGATCATATTCTAGTACTATATTTATGTGTCTGACATGTCTCTAACACAATGAATCATCAACAAAGAAGAACCATCAAGAAAATCGAGGAAAGTTGTGCCATCTCAAGCCAAAAGGCTTCCCAAGTTATCTTGATAAATTATTCAATAAAAATTGAATTTATTTTAAGAAAAATGCCATAAACATAGATTTTACCAAACGAGATCGAGGAGGGGTGAAATGGCATCGAAACAGTTTGTGAGACGGCATCCATGTTGTCTGGATCATAAAATTCAATTCCAGAATTAAAATGCCGCAAGCAGCTAATTCTCGAAACAACTTCGATATGGCTTCAAAACGGGGTCGAAACGGCTTAGCGAGACGACATCCAAGCCGTCTCAAAGTTGTGTCGCTTGCAATTCAGGTTAAATCCAGACCTTTCTTCTTCCTCCTCCTCCTCTCTTCCACGCCACGAAGAGGTCCAATCCCTTACCCTCTCTAAGTCCTTCAATTTTTGCCCGATTTTTACAATACAAAAAAACACCTCCTCGACATGCTCCCCAAGGTTCTTGTTCGCTCCAAATGGTGTGTGCAAGCTTTAAATTTTTATCCCAAGAAGTATGCTTAAAACAAGGATGCGAACCCGCAGTGTACGGATCAATTATAGTAAAAGCAAGAATTCCGGGGTGTCGATCTTAGGGACTTAGGTGAAATTTAAGCAAGTATAGGTAGTCAATGTAACTATTAACCACAAAAGCGATTAGAGCAATCAAAGATGATAATAAGGTCAATAAAGAGAACATGCAAATTTTAGGGATTAAAGCGTCCAGTTGTGGTTCCAACTCAAGATCTCAAGATAAGCGGACAAAGCTGAGATTTTGCAAAGGGAAGGTGTTTCTAAAGTGGAATAGATCTCCGGGTAAGTCTCACTACTCACTAATCCCAAACCAAAAGCTCCTATTACCGGGTATGTCTCAAGGTACTAAGGAAAGGAACTATAATCTCAAACCAACATACCAAATAAGGGAATAGAATCAACCTTTACCGGGCAAGTCTCAAGTTAACTCACAAAGATGGGATGAAGGCACACTCGAACCCAAATAAAGGATAAACCTTTATTACCTACACTTATGATCTTCGGTAAACAAACTAAGGAATTACCGAGTAAGTCTCATCCTAGGCTTGCATTGAACCAGGAAAGGTGTAATAAGAATAGGATTTGACAAACTCTAACACTTAACTCTCAGTTTCGGATCAGAAAGGGTCACCTCGGTTAGTCAAGTTCCACCCCGGCCGAGATGTTCATCGACTGAACGAGATGTTCTAGGGTTGAGGATAAAGACTCGAGCTTTCAGGGTCCTACTGGGATTAAGATTATTCTATCATCGTCTTTCCCACAACTTTCATCCAATCACCCTAGAATCGCACAAGGAAATTAGCCACTCATCATCATGAAAGCAATAATCAAATATATGGGAAGAGAATGAATATTTGAACACAAAAACCTTAAGAACAAGGCTTCAATAACTGAATCAAATATCACACAAATAAGCGTTCCTTGGATCACAAATCCAACAAGACAACAAACCAAAGGGAATCTAAGAAAGTCTTACAAATCCCCTCAAAAGCTATAACAAGCTATGAACTTCCTTCCTTCAATCTTCCTTCAAACTTCCAAAAATCCTTCCTAACTACAGCTTCTTCAATCTCCAAGTATGCGATGATGTAGCGGGGATGCTGAATTGTGAAAAATCTGGCCCTTTTTATAGGAGAATTATCTTTCAAAGATAATAATATCTTAAAAAGATAATATCCTAATAAAATACATCCATATCTCTAAAATAGATCTCCCAAATATATGATATTCCTTTCAGAAATCCAGCCTAAAAATATAAGATCTCTCTTTCCAAAAATAAAAGATCTCAGCCAAATAAAATATATCTCGCTGCGTCAGAGTATTCGCCTCGGTCGGGGCGCTCCTCAAGATCACCTCAGTCGAGGTGGTACTGTAGCTGACCGAGGTGAATCTCAGCTGATGGTGAAATCTCTTAAATCTGGTCCAAAGTAAATCTTCTTTGTTAATTCCAAGTTTCTTGGGTCCTCTTTTAAGCTCCTAAATGTAGCTCCAATGACTCCTTTGTTCCTTAGCTCCATTTTTATCCAAAATAAGCCATTTTACCTACGATTACAACAAAACTTGGTGTAGACCTCGATTCCCGCAAAGGTAGATGAAATGACAATATAATCACATAATATACATTCAAACATGTAGATTATTGAAGATAAAACGTCTAAACAAGTCCCAAAATATAGACTATAATTCATGGTATCAAAATACCCCATACTTGTCCCTTGCTTGTCCCCAAGCAAGTTCCAAATCTTAGATACAGGATAGAATGGATTATAAGTCATAAAGATCAATGAAAAGTATTTCAAAACATTTTAATGGTGTGCTCCACTCATAGATCACTCTAAGAGAATGCTTCATGGTAATTAAAATCAAAATATTGTCAAAACATTTTATAAATATAAGAAAGTCGTTCATCTTTGCATAAAATCATAGAATGCATAATAAATCATAATTATCGAAATTAATCTTGTATAATCCAGTTTAAACCACCAAGTCAATCAACAAGCTCGAGGTCTCAAGGGCTTTTCAAGAGAGGTTAAGAAACGTGTGAGTGTGGGATATATATAGGGAATGTGGTGCTAGAATCCGGGAAAAGGATCTTCACTTCACTTGCTTTGAACTTCAACATTTTCCACCAATAAGCTTTGCTTATTTACTTTTTTTTTTACTTTTTGGGATGCATGGACAGAGGTGCACAATAACCGAAGCCTAGGAGATTAGCAATCATCAATTTCTCGAGATGCCTCAAACCCTTAATGCACATACCATGACCCGTTAGGAATATCGCTCAATCCGATTTTGGCAAGACACAAACACCCGGCTATGTGAATGGTGTCGAGTTACTCATCATCATGATTGACTTCCCCAAACCTATTTGTTTCTTTCTAAAACTTCCAGCCAATATCTCAACTTTTCCTTCACTCGCTTTTCACTTGCTTGCTTCCAAATTCCCGGATAGGTCAAGGGAGGCAAATATGTATATGAGGGGCTAAGCATGATCAAGAAGAAGAAGACAAGAGAGTGAATTGCCTTAATCATCCCAGGAAGAAAGTGATAGAACTCATCATGTGGTGTCAACCTTCAAATTCAACATAATTTGGATAAAAACAAAGTATTAAACATGCCAAAATTTCAAACAAAGCATTTAGCAACTTAAACATATTATAAAACCTTTCAAACATATAAAGATTTCAAAACCAGTCTGTAAACAAAATCTTCACTGAGGTCATATCCAGATAAGAAGCACAAAATCGTTTCGAAAACTTTCTCAGTTAAACCGCCTCGGTCGAGATGTTCTAAGTCAACCGAGGTGCTGCACCTTGATTGGTCAGATTCACTTCAGTCGAGGTCATAAAATTTTTTTCTTAACCAGTTTTTGACGTTTTTCTCAATCAAATAACTTGTATGCATGCATGTAGCCTCAGATAAACACTTAGAGCAAGATAAAACAGTAATATCCGGTAGAGTCATATAAGCATACACATAAGTCATATAAATACATCCAAATACCCCATACTTGGGACACATTGTCCCAATGGGTCGAAATAAGTCTAGAAAATAAAGTACTCACCGGACATAAGCTGAGCTGCATAATAAATAAATAAAAGAAATCCCTGCAAGCTCTAGTCCTGATCTACTGGTGGTGGTGGTGGATATGGCATGTACGGATGCTGGGATGGGTCAAATGGATAGCCCATAGTATGCTGGAACTGGATCTCCATCATCCGGCGCTGGTAGTGCTGGCTCTCCCTCATCTCAAATATGTCCAAGGATAGGGCGGCATAAGAGTCGATCATCTGATCTGTCAGCTCGTCCATCCGTCGGTGAGCTACGGGATCCCGCTGTCTACAGACTCTGCGCCTAGCAGGACGTGATGGTAGTGCAGCTGCCTCCTCCTCTGTCTCCTCGTCATCCAAGTCGATAACTGGCACGCTGGGACCAGCTGTATCTGTCCCTGTCTCCATGGCAGCACCGCCATCGTCCTCCTCATCCTGATCCTCCTGCACCTGAGCTGCTGCATCTCTAGCGTCCTCAATATAAGAGATCCATGCAGTGGACCAGTACTGAGGGTCATAGACCGAGAACTGAGACGACCACCTAATACCCTGAGGGGAAGTCTGCTCCCAAGGCATCGCCACATATGGCGTAGTGAGTCCACGAGGAACTAGAATCCTCCTGGTGATCATCTCCTGTAGACCTAGCGGCTTGGCAGCCGCCACTAATGTACAAGCGCTCAAATCCAACCCCATCACTGTTGCTATGTGAGTCACTAAGCCGCCACAACAAATGTCTCCCTTCCCCTTAGCCTTGATCCGGTGCAGATCCTCAGCTAGCATCGCACCAAAATCAGGCACTCCTCCGGTCACCATACAAAACAAGCTCAGAAGCTCCCCCTGTCTAACCTTCTGGGGCGTCTCAATACACGCCAGAAGTGTCTCGCTGAATATCCGGTGGGCGAGTCTGAAAGCGAGGTGGAAAATAATCCTCTCCCTGGAGTCTCCAGGTCTCCACCTATCAGCATGCTCAACTACATGAGCTATTTGTCCCCAGAACTGTCGAGCTACGGCTCGAGAAGGAAAGTCGGGAACTCTGGGGGTCGGGAAGCCGAAGACGTCTCTCCACTGATCCATCGGAACTAAGTAATTCTGGTTCAACAACCGGTACTTGATGGCCTTCTCCTCGGGCAGGTGAGTCACAGAACTCACGAACTCCAATGTCGGCTCGAGGTAGGCCGGAGCTCTGATCTCCATGAAATGCTCCAGTCCTACCATCGAGACCATCTGCCTCAAATCATCAACAACGTAAAGGCAGTCAAAAGCAGCGATATCTAATAACTGCGGCACAATCATAGGGCGCGTACAGATGCGGTCATAATCAGCCTGATGAAGCTCATGGATCACCGGTATGGAAGGTCGAGAAGAAGAAGAAGGGGATGATCCATCTCTCATGACTATCTGGCGATCTGACCTGGAACTCATTTTCTCTCTCTGTTTGACAGATCACCTCGGTTGCTTGTCAGAGTCAAGAATCACCTCGGCCGAGGCGCAGGTCGACTGGACCGAGGTAGATCGCTGTTCGATTTCAATTATCAGATTTCCAGTTCTTTCCCCCCAATTTCACTACAGATTATTCCTAAAGGGTACTTAACCCTTTTTCAACAGAGATCTATGGCAACCAAAGCCATTAAATTCCGAAATCTGCGAGAATAGAGAAATTAGGGCTTTTGAATGTTTACCCGAGATTCAGTCGAATTGAGGCGTCCTTGTTGCAGATTCTCGCTTGCAAACTGATCCTCTACTCTTTCCTTGCAGAATGGAAGCAAGAATCGTCGAAAACGAGCAAAAATCGGAGAAACGAGGTGATGGTCCGCCGCGGTCGAGAGAGAAGTTGGGAGGGAAAGAGGGGAAAACTGTTCCCTTTTTATACCCCTCGCCGATTCTGTTGTCACCTCGGTCGAGGTAGTCCCGACTGGACCGAGGTGTCTGGACCGAGGTGAATTGTTGTCAGCTCTAGTCGCCTCGGTTGCTCAAGAATCATCTCGGTCGAGGTGCTGTGACTGCAACCGAGATGTGTCTCAGTCAAACTCCGTCTTCTCAATTTCTCGAACTTCTGTCCTTTCAGTGTTGCTCTTGGGTTGTATTCCTTCCTTAGAAAGTACTTGGTTTCTGTCTAGGACGCCAAAAACAAAGCAAAGCAAAGCAAAAGCAAACTATCTAAAGCTAGACTAGAAAAGGGAAAAGAAAGCAATACCTTGGGTTGCCTCGCAAGAAGCGCTTGATTTAAGGTCGCTAGCTGGACCGTACGGCGTTCCTAGATATGCAGGAAGGTGTCCTCACCCCATACTTCACCTTCATCATGAGGTGAGATAAAGAAGTCTATCAAACGTTCCAGCAAATGCAAGTGCTCGTCTGGGAATGAATCATCTATGGGTGGTTCGTCCTTCTCACGTGAAGAGAGAGGTAGCCGGTTGAGGTGATCCGTAACAGAATTTTCGGATCCTTATCGCGAATCTCTAGATCAAACTCTTGAAGCAAGAGAATCCATCGAATAAGACGTGGCTTAGCATCCTTCTTAGCAAGTAAGTAACGAATAGCTGCATGGTCAGTGTAAACAATAACTTTTGCTCCCACTAAGTAAGAGCGAAATTTCTCAAAAGCATATACAACCGCCAATAGCTCCTTTTCGGTGGTGGCGTAATTACGATGGGCTTCATCTAGCGTCTTGCTAGCATAGTAAATGGCGTTGGTCCGGCCATCCTTCTTTTGTCCAAGCACCGCTCCTACCGCCACATCACTCGCATCACACATGATCTCAAAGGGCAAGGTCCAATCCGGAGGTTGGATAATGGGAGCGGAGATCAACGCTTCCTTAATTCTATAAAATGCATCAAGACATTCTTGCGAAAACTCAAAAACAACATCCTTATTCAAGAGTTTAGTTAGTGGTTTAGAAATCTTCGAGAAGTCCTTGATGAATCTCCTATAGAAACCTGCATGCCCGAGAAAACTCCGCACACGCTTAACAGAACAAGGGGGAGGAAGTTTCTCAATAGTCTCGATCTTAGCTCGATCGACCTCAATACCTCGGTTGGAAACGAGGTGTCCTAGCACGATGCCTTCATTAACCATAAAATGACACTTCTCCCAATTAAGAACGAGATTAGTGTCTTCACATCTTTGTAGAACTAGAGAAAGGTTAGATAGGCAATCATCAAAAGAGGAACCATATACTGAAAAATCATCCATAAATACGTCCATGATCTCCTCTATATACTCGGAAAAGATAGCCATCATGCATCGTTGGAAGGTAGCGGGTGCCTTACATAATCCAAATGGCATCCTCCTATAAGCGAATGTGCCCCATGGACAAGTGAAAGTGGTCTTCTCTTGATCATCCGGATGGATAGGAATCTGAAAGAAGCCACTATAACCATCTAAATAGCAAAAATGTGAATGCTGGGCTAACCGTTCGAGCATTTGATCGATGAAGGGAAGTGGAAAATGGTCCTTCCGAGTGGCCACGTTCAGCTTCCTATAGTCGATGCACACCCTCCAGCCCGTAACGGTCCTAGGTGGGATCAACTCGTTGTTCTTATTCGTCACAACGGTCATCCCTCCTTTCTTCGGAACTACATGCACTAGGCTCACCCACTTGCTATCCGAGATAGGAAATATGATACCTGTATCCAACAACTTAAAAATTTCTTTCTTCACAACCTCTTTCATAATCGGAATTAACCGTCTTTGAGGTTCCCGTGAAGTCTTATGATCGTCCTCCATTAGTATTCTATGCATGCAGAAGGAAGGCTTAATACCATAAGATCATCAATAGTGTAACCTAAAGCCTTTTGATGCTTTCGCAGGACATGCATCAGTTTAGATAATTCAGTTTCGGAAAGGAAAGCACTAACAATGACGGGATAAGTAGAATCCGGTCCAAGAAAAACATACCTCAAGTGACTTGGGAGTTGTTTAAGCTCCACAACTGGGGGTGCTTTCTGAGGGGATCCTTGCTTCCTCCTTCCAGTGGAGTAGACTTGGATTTAAGAACTGGACTTTCAGAAGTCTCAGTTGACCTCATCTCGCTTGTGACCTCGGTCGAGGTCCAGAGTGGGTGACCGAGATGTTCTTCAATCAAGAACACCTCGCTTGGTCCAGAGAGTGCCTCGGTCGAGGTACTGCAACTGGGACCGAAACTGGAGATTCTCTTCTCCTGGATTAGCTTTTCAATCTTAGCTCCTGGATCTTCTTCCAGTGCCTTTAAGCTCCGTATATCTGCATCAAAAGAAGCATCTATACCTTCCTCCATTAAGCTAAAACTAATAACTCTTTCAAGTGGATCATTAATAAGGATAGAGCTCACCAATTGTCTTGATTCTTCTTCATCATAGATGTTGAAGATATCATCCTCCAGCGGCTCTCCTTTCATTGCAGCAAGCAATGCAAACTCCACTTGATCTCCGCCAATGTTAAATTGCAACTTGGCGTTCTTACAATCCACATTACAACCCGAGGTTGCTAGAAATGGTCTTCCAAGAATGATAGGAACGGGATAATCTGCGGGAATGTCAAGCACAACAAAGTATATAGGTAAGTAGAAGTTACCTAACTTAACCGGAATATCCTCCAAAATGCCCACGGGATGGGTAATGGAGCGGTCCGCCATGTATAATCTTATCTTCACCGGCTTGGGCTCTCCAAGTCCGATCTTCACACATAGCTCCAGCGGAATGATGCTCACGTTGGCTCCTAGATCACACAATGCCTCACAAGTAACATCCCCAACTTGAATGGGAATGCAAAATGAGTCGGGATCTCTCAATTTAGGTGGCATCTTCTCCTTCATGATTTGAATGAGCTCCGAGGATTTAGATGTCATCCTTACTTCACCAAAGTCTTCTAGTTTCCTCTTCCTTGATAGAATCTCTTTTAAGAACTTCCCATAGGTGGGCATCCCTAGAATAGCATCATGGAAAGGGATGTTAGTATGTAATTTATTCATCAAGTCAAGGAACTTACCAAAGTGCTTGTCTAGATGTGCTCTGGCTCTTGACTGGGGGAATGGAAGTGGTGGTTTATAAGAAGGAGGTGGAACATAAACTTCAGATTTCTCCTCCGCTTTCTGAGGCTCCACCTCGGTTGGTATCTCGGCTGAAGTGTTCTTCGTCTGTACCTGGACCGAGGTGTTCTTCACTGGCATTGACCGAGGCATTGGATCCGTAGTTTTCAGTCCACTTCTTGTCGTTATTGCCATGATCTGTCCTTTTGGGTTGCTCTCTGTCCTTGCTGGGAGCTTCCCTAGGTCTCTTGGCGCTTCATTCGCCTTGTTAAAGAATTGTTGTTCTAAGGCTTTTTGTGCCTTCGAAAATGAGGTCATGGACGTCTCCATAGCATTGAGCTTGATCAAGATGGCCTCCAGCACTGCATATTTCTTCGCTGGCTGGGACGAACTTGATCCAGGTTCCTGGCTCTTCAATGGAGTAGAAGAAGAAGAGAGGAAAGGATTAGAAGAATTATTAGAGTTGGAGTTAGAGTAAGGGTTACCCGAATTTTGATTGTTGGATCTCCAATTGTTGCTGTTGGACCCTCTATTATTGTTGTAGTTGTTGTTCCGGGAACCATTGTTGTTGTTCCTTGAGCCTTGATATCCTCCCTCCTCCTTTTTGGTGTGAGCAACCAAAAGATCCTTCAATTGCTTCACATCATTCTTGAGGGAGGTGAGCTGATTATCATTTGATGGAGCTTCTTGGAAGTTGACTCTCTTAACTCCATTTTCAGCTCGTTGGTGGGAGTATTTCTCCATGTGCAAAGCTTGTTTCTCAATGAACTCCCAAGCTTTATCAATCGGCATGTCCATAAACGTGCCGGCGGATAGTAGTTGAAGGTTGAATTGGGTAGTTCCATCCAATCCTTTGAAGTATATCTCTAACAACTCTATCTTTGGAATTCCATGATGTGGACAATCCAAAAGAATGTCTTTAAATCTCTCCCATGACTTGGACAAACTCTCCTTGTCCTTCATGATAAATGCATTGATCTTCCCTCTCATTTCAGCGGTTTTGGAGGGGGGAAAGAATTTAGTTAGGAACTCTATCGTCATCTCCTCCCAAGTGTTGATCTTTCCGAGAGGAAGAGACTGATACCAAGTAAGCGCCCTGTCCTTTAAAGAAAAGTAAAAAGGCCTTAGCTTGTAATTATTATGTTCCACTTATGAAGGTCTCAAAGTCTCCATTAAAATATCATAATTTTGTAAGTGTTGATGCGGTCCCTCTCTAAACCTCCAAACTGGCATTGACGGATCATGGAAAGAACTTGCGGTCGAAGTTCATAATCATGTTCCGCTGGATCACCTAGGTTGACTCTTGGATGCCTCACTTGCTAATTAGGGTCCATCCTCTATCCTAGGGTTTGTGGGATACCTTCAAAAAGAATATCTCAGACAGGCATCCGAGGTGGAAGTATCTCGGTCGGGGGAGTTGGAGCTGGGTCCTGCCTCGGTCAAGGATCAGGAACTGGATCCTGCCTCGGTCGAGGATCTGGATTCGGTTGAGGTAGATATTGGTCCCGTAAAGCTGCCATATCTGCTTCGATCGCTTCCATCCTTGCGCGGGTTTCTTCCTTTTCCAGTCGCAGTTCTTCCTTGCTGAGGCGTAGTTGTTCCAATGCCTCCTTTAATTCGGCCTCAAGATCGCGACCGTCTTTGATAGCATGAATTATAGTCTATATTTTGGGACTTGTTTAGACGTTTTATCTTCAATAATCTGCATATTTGGATGTATATTATGTGATTATATTGTCATTTCATCTACCTTTGCGGGAATTGAGGTCTACACCAAGTTTCGTTGTAATCGTAGGTAAAATGGCACGTTTTGCATCAAAATGGAGCAAAAGGAGCTAAGGAGTCATAGGAGCTACATTCAGGAGCTTAAGGAAGAATCCAGGAAGCATGAAAATGGATTAGAGATTCACTTTGGACCAGATTTGAGAGATTTCACATTCAGTTGTGATTCACCTCGGTCAGCTACAGTACCATCTCGACCCAGGTGATCCAGAGGAGTTGACTCGACCGAGGCGAACACCTTGGACGCGGCGAGAGATATATTTTATTTGGCTGAGATCTTTTATTTTTGGAAAGAGGATCTTATATTTTTAGGTTGGATTCCTGGAAGGAAGAAGATAATTTAGCCCATATATTTTACCTATTTTTTTGGGAAAAGATCTTTCTAAGATATCTTATCTTTGGGAGGGAATTTTCCTATAAAAAGGGTTGAATTTTCCATAAATGACGAAGCCGCATACATCCGCTAACGGCTGGAAAACACCCACTACTGCTGGGAGATTTGAAGAACCTTTTTGAAGGTTGAAGGAAGATTGAAGGAAGAAAGTTGATAGCTTTTATAGCTTTTGTGAAGGGTTTTGTAAGACTTTCTTAGATTCCCTTCTTTGTTGATTGTCTTGTTGGATTGTGATCCAAGGAACGCTTGTTTGTTTGATAATTGATTCAGTTATTGAAGCCGTGTTCTTAAGGTTTTTGTGTTCAATTATTCACTTTCTTCCCATATATTTGATTATTGCTTTCATGATGATGATTGGTTAATTTCTTTGTGTGATTCTAGGGTGATTGGCTGAAGGTTGTGGGAAAAACAATGATAGAATAATCTTAATCACAGTAGGACCCTGAAAGTTCAAGTCTTTATCCTTAATCCTAGAACATCTCGCTCAGTCGATGAACATTTCGGCCGGGGTGGAATTCGTCCGACCGAGGTGACTTATGTGATCTGAAACTGAGAGTTAAGTGTTAGAGTTTGCCAAATCCTATTCTTATTACACCTTTCCTGGTTCAATGCAAGCCTAGGATGAGACTTACCCGGTAATTCCTTTGTTTGTTTACCTAAGATCATAAGTATAGGTAGTAAAGGTTTATCCTTTATTGGGGTTTGAGTGTGCTTCCATTCTATCTTTGTGAGTTAGCCTGAGACTTACCCGGTAAAGGTTGATTTTATTCCCTTAGTTGGAGTGTTAGTTTGAGGTTATAGTTCTTTTCCTTAATTTCTTGAGACTTACCCGGTAATGAGAGTTACGGTTTGGGATTGAGAGTAGTGAGACTTACCCGGTGATCTATTCCACTTTAGTAACACCTCCCCTTTGCAAAAATCTCAGCTTTGTCCGCTTATCTTTAGATCTTGAGTTGGAACCACAACTAGATGCTTTAATCCCTAGAATTGCATATTTCCTTAATTGACTTTTTATCATCTTTGATTGCTTTGATCGCTTTTGTGGCTAGTGGTTGCATTGACAACCTATACCTGCTTTGTTTCACTAAGTCCCTGTGATCGACCCCTGGAATTTCTTGCTTTTTACTACGATTGACCCGTACACTGCGGGTTTGCATCCTTGTTTTAAGCTTACATCTAGGGTTATAAATTTAAAGCTTGCACACACCGTTTGGAGCGAACAAGTTTTTGGCGCCGTTGCCGGGGATTTGGTCTAGACCGAGCCGGTTGCGGTTTGCTTTCGGGGCGCTTGCCCTTGTTTCTACTAACCACTCTACTTGAGTGACTTTCGCAGGTTCTTTTTTTTAGGTTTATGCGAAGAACCCGCGCTGGGAAGGAAATCGTCCCCTACGATCCCGAACCAGAAAAGACATACAAAAGACGCTTGAAAGAAGCGAAGATGGCCAACCAAGACAATCGCGATCTTGAGGCCGAATTGAAGGAGGCCTTAGAACAACTACGCCTCAACAAGGAAGAGCTGAGACTGGAAAAGGACAAAACTCGCACAAGGACTGAGGCGATCGAAGCAGATATGGCGGCTTTACGAGACCAGTATCTACATCGACCGAACCCAGATCCTCGACCGACGCAAGACCCTATTCCAGATCCTCGACCGAGGCAGAATCCAGTACCTGTTGCGCCTGCTGCGATACGTCCACCTCGGATGCCAGTCCGAGATGTTCTTTTTGCAGGTATTCCACAAACCCTAGGACAGAGGATGAACCCTAATCAACAACTGAGGCGTCCAGGAATCAACCTAGGTGATCCAGCGGACCATGATTATGAGTTTCGACCGCAAGTTCTTTCCATGATTCGCCAATGTCAGTTTGGGGGGCTAGAGAGGGAATCTCCGCATCAACATCTACAAAACTATGAGATCTTGATGGAGACCTTGAGACCTTCAAGGCTGGAAAACAACAACTACAAGCTAAGGCCTTTCTACTTCTCTTTGAAAGATAGAGCTCTTACTTGGTATCAATCTCTTCCTCCAGGAAAAATCAATACTTGGGAGGAGATGACGACGGAATTCTTGACTAAATTATTTCCCCCTCTAAAACCGCTGAAATGAGAGAGAAGATTAATGCATTCATCATGAAGGACAAGGAGAGCTTGTCCAAGTCATGTGAGAGATTTAAAGACATTCTTTTGGATTGCCCACATCATGGGATTCCAAAGATAGAGTTGTTGGAGATATACTTCAAGGGACTGAACGGAAACACCTAGTTCAACCTTCAACTACTATCTGCCGGCACGTTCATGGACATGCCGATTGACGAAGCTTGGGAGTTCATAGAGAAGCAAGCTTTGCACATGGAGAAATACTCCCACCAAGGAGTTGAAGGTGGAGTTAAAAGAGTCAACTTTCAAGATGCTCCACCTAACAATGATCAACTTACTTCTTTGAAGAATGATGTGAAACAATTGAAGGAACTCTTAGTTGCTCAAACCAAGAAGGAAGATCAAGGATCAAGGAACAACAATGGATACCGTAACAACAACAACGGTTCCCGGAACAACAACTACAACAACAATAGAGGATCCAACAACAATAATTGGAGGGCAAACAACCAAAATTCGGGTAACCCTTACTCTAACTACAATTTGAATGATTCCTCTAATCCTTTCCTCTCTTCTTCTTCTTCTTCTACTCCATTGAAGAGCCAGGAGCAAGGATCAAGTTCGTCCCAGCCGGAAAAGAAAGATGCGGTGCTGGAGGCCATCTTGATCAAGCTCAACTCTATGGAGACATCCATGACTTCATTTTCAAAGGCACAAAAAGCCTTAGAACAACAATTCTTTAACAAGGCGAATGAAGCGCGAAGAGACCCAGGGAAGCTTCCAGCAAGGACGGAAAGCAACCCTAAGGGTCAAATTATGGCAACAACGACGAGGAGTGGACTGAAGACTGCAGATCCAGTGCCTCGGTCGATGCCAATGCAGACGAAGACCACCTCGGTCCAGGTGCAGTCGAAGAACACTTCGGCCGAGATGCCAACCGAGGTGGAACCACAGAAAGCGGAGGAGAAAACTGAAGTTTATATTCCACCTCCTGCATATAAACCACCACTTCCATTCCCCCAGTCAAGGGCCAGAACACATCTAGACAAGCATTTTGGTTAGTTCCTTGACTTGATGAATAAACTACACATCAATATCCCTTTCCTTGATGCTATTCTAGGGATGCCCGCCTATGGGAAGTTCTTGAAAGAGATTCTATCAAGGAAGAGGAAGTTGAAAGACTTTGGTGAAGTAAGGATGACATCTAAATCCTCGGAGCTTATTCAAATCATGAAGGAGAAGATGCCACCCAAGTTGAGAGATCCCGGCTCATTTTGCATTCCCATTCAAGTTGGGGATGTCACTTGTGAAGCCTTATGTGATCTAGGAGCCAGCGTGAGCATCATTCCGCTGGAGCTATGTGTGAAGATCGGACTTGGAGAGCCCAAGCCGGTGAAGATACGGTTATACATGGCAGATCGCTCCATTACCCATCCCGTGGACATTTTGGAAGACGTTCCGGTTAAGTTAGGTAATTTCTATTTACCTATAGACTTTGTTGTACTTGATATTCCCGCAGATTATCCCGTTCCTATCGTTCTCGGGAGACCATTTCTAGCAAATTCGGGCTGCAATGTGGATTGTAAGAACGCCAAGTTAAAATTCAACATTGGCGGAGATGAAGTGGAGTTTGCATTACTTGCGGCTATGAAGGGAGAGCAGCTAGGAGATGATATCTTCAACATCTATGATGAAGAAGAATCAAGAGAATTGGTGAGCTCTATCCTTATTAAAGATCCACTTTAAAAAGTTATTAGTTTTAGCTTAATGGAGGAAGGTATAGATGCTTCTTGTGATGCAGATATACGGAGCTTAAAGGCGCTGGAAGAAGATCCAGGAGCTAAAACTGAAAGACTAATCCAGGAGAAGAAGATCTCCAGTTTTGGTTCCAGTTGTAGTACCTCGACCGAGGCACTTTCTGGACCAAGCGAGGTGACTGAAGAACATCTCGGTCAACCTCTCTAGACCTCGACCAAGGTTGAAAGCGAGATGATGTCAACTAAGACTTCTAAAAGTCCAGTTCTTCGATCTACTCCATTGGAAGGAGGAAGCAAGGACCCCCCTCAGAAAGCACCCCTAGTTGTGGAGCTTAAACAACTTCCAAGTCACTTGAGGTATGTCTTTCTTGGACCGGATTCTACCTATCCCGTTATTGTTAGTGCTTCCCTCTCCGAATCTGAATTATCTAAACTAATGCGTGTCCTGAGGAAGCATCAAAAGGCTTTGGGTTATACTATTGATGATCTTATTGGCATTAAGCCTTCTTTCTGCATGCATAGAATACTAATGGAGGACGATCATAAGACTTCACGGGAACCTCAAAGACGGTTAAATCCGATCATGAAAGAGGTTGTGAAGAAAGAAATTCTTAAGTTGTTAGATGCAGGTATCATATTTCCTATCTCGGACAGCAAGTGGGTTAGCCCTGTACATGTAGTTCCGAAGAAAGGAGGGATGACCGTTTTGACGAACAAGAACAACGAGTTAATCCCAACTAGGACCGTCACGGGCTGGAGGGTTTGCATCGACTATAGGAAGCTGAACGTGGCCACTAGAAAGGACCATTTTCCACTTCCCTTCATTGATCAAATGCTCGAACGGTTAGCCCAGCATTCACACTTCTGCTATTTAGACGGCTATAGTGGTTTCTTCCAGATTCCTATCCATCCGGATGATCAAGAGAAGACCACTTTCACTTGTCCATGGGGGACATTCGCTTATAGGAGGATGCCATTTGGATTATGCAATGCACCCGCCACCTTCCAGCGATGCATGATGGCTATCTTTTCCGAGTATATAGAGGGGATCATGGAGGTATTTATGGATGATTTTTCAGTATATGGTTCCTCTTTTGATAATTGCCTATCTAACCTTTCTCTAGTGCTACAAAGATGTGAAGACACTAATCTTGTTTTGAATTGGGAGAAGTGTCACTTTATGGTTAATGAAGGCATTGTGCTAGGACACCTCGTTTCTAATCGAGGTATTGAGGTCGATCGCGCTAAGATCGAGACCATTGAGAAACTCCCTCCCCCTTGTTCTGTTAAAGGTGTGAGGAGTTTTCTCGGGCATGTAGGTTTCTACAGAAGATTCATCAAGGACTTCTCGAAGATTTCTAAACCACTAACTAACCTATTGAATAAAGATGTTGTTTTTGAGTTTTCGCAGGAGTGTCTTGATGCATTTTACAGGATTAAGGAAGCGTTGATCTCCGCTCCCATTATCCAGCCTTCGGATTGGACCTTGCCCTTTGAGATCACGTGTGATGCTAGTGATGTGGCAGTAAGAGTGGTGCTTGGACAAAAGAAGGATTGCCGGACCACCGCCATTTACTATGCTAGCAAGACGCTAGATGAAGCCCAGCGTAACTACGCCACCACCGAGAAGGAGCTATTGGCGGTTGTATATGCTTTCGAGAAGTTTCGTTCTTACTTAGTAGAGGCGAAAGTCATTGTCTACACCGACCATGCAGCCATTCGTTACTTGCTTGCTAAGAAGGATGCCAAGCCACGCCTTATTCGATGGATTCTCTTGCTTCAAGAGTTTGACCTAGAGATCCGCGATAAGAAGGGATCCGAAAATTCTGTTGCGGATCACCTCAGCCGGATACCTTCTTCTTCACGTGAGAAGGACGACCCACCCATAGACGATTCATTCCCCGATGAGCACTTGCACTTGTTGGAGCGTTTGATAGACTTACTTATCTCACCCCATGATGAAGGTGAAGTATGGGGTGAGGATACCTCCCATCACGTTTGAGAGATTGCCGTACGGTCCAGCTAGCGACCTTAAATCAAGCGCTTCTTGGGAGGCAACCCAAGGTATTGCTTTCTTTTCCCTTTTTTCTAGTCTAGCTTTAGATAGTTTGCTTTTGCTTTGCTTTGTTTTGTTTTTGGCGTCCTAGATAGACAACAGGTGACATCTAAGGAAGGAATACAACCCAGGAGCACAACTGGAAGGACAGAAGTTCAAGAATTTGAGAAGACGGAGTTTGACTGAGACACATCTCGGTTGCTGTCACAGCACCTCGACCGAGATGATTCTTGAGCAACCGAGGCGACTAGGGTTTCTGAAGATCCACCTCGGTCCATACACCTCGGTCCAGTCGAGACCATCTCGACCGAGGTGACAGCAGTTCCAGAAAAGGGTATAAAAGGGGGCTGGAATTTCTCTCTCCTCCTCTACTCCCCTTCTCGACCGCGGCACACTTCTCACCTCGCTCCTTCGTTCTTCGCTCGTTTTCGACGATTCTTGCTTCTAAACTGAGAGGAAAGGGTAGATGATCGCATTGCAAGCACAAATCTGCAGTAAAAACGAACCGAATCGACCGAATCTGGGTAAAATCCGAAAAAACCCTAACCCTCCTCTTCTCCACTGTTTCCTTTCGATTTGGGCTTTGGTTGCCCCTACATTTGCTGAGAAAAGGATTAAGTACCCCATAGGAACCTTTGGTAGTGATTTTGGGGGAAAAGAACTGGATTTTTGAGGTAATCGATCGAGCAGTGTTTCACCTCGGTCCAGTCGGCCTGTGCCTCGGCCGAGGTGTTCTACAAAGTTGTCAGGGCAACCGAGGTGATCTGACAGGTTGCAGAAAATGAGTTTTGACAGGCAGTTGGTCCTGAGGGACAAATCTTCTCCTTCTCCTCCTTCTTCCTCCCACCGTACTAGACCGGTGATCCACGAGCGACACCAGGTCGATTATGACCGCATAGCGGCACGTCCAGTGGTTGCACCATGTTTTTTGGACATCTCTGCATTTGATTGCCTCCTATTGATGAGGACTTGAGGCGTATGATATCTGCTGTGGGGCTGGAGCAGTTCATAGAGATTAGAGCTCTGGCCTACTTAGAGCCGACCCTGGAGTTTGTCAGCTCCGTCACTTACTTGCCCACTGAGCGCGCCATCAAGTACCGGTTGATGAACCGGAATTATCTAGTTCCCTTGGACCACTGGCGGGACATCTTTGGCTTCCCGATCCCTACTGTTGCTGATTTTCCCTCTCGAGCCGCACCTCGAGTTCTGGGGACAAATTGCTCATGTGGTTGAGCACACAGACAAATGGAGACCTGGAGATTCCAGGGAGAAGATTATATTCCATCTGGCATTTAGACTAGCTCACAGGATCTTCAATGAGACTCTTCTGGCGCGTATTGAGACGCCCTAGAAGATCAGACAGGGTGAGCTTCTGAGTCTATATTGCATGGTGACTGGAGGAGTCCCAGATTTTGGATTGATGCTGGCGGAGAATCTGCATAAGATCAAGGCGAAAGCCAAGGGAGACATCTGCTGCGGAGGGATAGTGACTCATATAGCGAGTTACATGGATTTGGATCTCAGTGCTTGTACCATGGTGGCCTGCCAAGCCGCTCGGACTTCAAGAGATGATCACTCGGAGGATACTGGTTCCCCGAGGACTTACTACGCCATATGTGGCGATGCCATGGGAGCAGACTGCGCCTCAGGGCATTAGATGGTCACCACAGTTCTCCGTGTATGATCCGCATTACTGGCAGACTGCATGGATTCCGCTGATGGAGGATGCTAGAGAGGCAGCAGCTCTAGTAGCTCAGGGGCCAGCTGAGGAGGATGAGGCAGAGGATGAGGAGGATGATATTGATGAGGATGGCGGTGTTGCTATGGATACGGGCACGGATACAGCTGGGACTAGTGCGCCGGTCATTGATTTAGATGACGATGAGACTGAGGAGGAGCCGGCTGCAGCACCAGCACGTCCTGCTAGGCGTAGGGTACGCAGGCAGAGGGATCCACACCGTCGGATCGATGATCTGACGGATCAGATGATAGATTCCTATGTTGCCATGTCCCTGGATATCCGAGAGATGCAGGAGAGACTACACTACCAGCACGTGATGGTTGAGATTCAGTTTCAGCATATCATGGGCTATCCTTTCGACCCATCTCAGCACCCGTACGTGCCACCACCACCACCACCACCACCGGATCGTGATTATTGAGAGCTTGCAGGATTTTCTTTCTTTATTTATTATGCAGCTCAGCTTTGTCCGGTGAGTACTTTGTGTCTTTAGACTTATTTTGACCCATTGGGACAATGTGTCCCAAGTATGGGGTATTTGATGTTATTTGACTATGGATGTATGACTTGACTCTATCGGATATTTATGTTTTATTTTGCTTTATGTGCTTATCTGAGATTACATGCATGCATACAGGTTATTTGAGTGAGAAAACGTCAAAAACTAGTTCGAAATTTTTTTTTTATGACCTCGACCGAAGTGATTCTAACCGAACGAGGTACTTCACCTCGGTTGACTAGAACATCTCGACCGAGGTTGTTTAACTGAAAAGGTTTTCGAAACGATTTTTGTGCTTCTTATCTGGATATGACCTCAGTGATGATTTTTGTTTGCTAACTGGTTTTGAAATCACTATATGTTTGAAAGGTTTTATGATATGTTTAAGTTGCTAAATGCTTTGTTTGAAATTTGTGGCATGTTTAATACTTTGTTTTTATCAAAATTATGTTGAATTTGAAGGTTGACACCACATTATGAGTTCTCTCACTTTCTTCCTGGGAAGACCAAGGCAATTCATTCTTTTCTCTCTTCTTCTTTTTGATCATGCTTAGCCCCTCATATACATATTTGCCTCCCTTTTACCTATCCGGGAATTTGGAAGCAAGCAAAAGTGAAAAGCAAGTGAAAGAAAGGTTGAGATGTTGGCTGAAAGTTAGAAAGAAACATATGGGTTTGGGGAAGTCAAACATGATGGTGAGTAACTCGGCACCATTCACATAGCCGGGTGTTTGTGTCTTGCCAAAGTCGGATTGAGCGATATTCCTAACGGGTCATGGTATGTGCATCAAGGATTTGAGGCATCTTGAGAAATTGATGATTGCTGATTTTCTAGGCTTCGGTTATTGTGCACCTCTGTCCATGCATCCCAAAAAGTAAAGTAAAAAAGTAAATAAGCAAAGCTTATTGGTGGAAGATGTTGAAGTTCAAAAGCAAAGTGAAGAAAAAATCCTTTTCCCGGATTCTAGCACCACATTCCCTATATACATCCCACCCTCACACGTTTCTTGACTTTCTTTTGGAAGCCCTTGAGACCTCGAGCTTGTTGATTGACTTGGTGGTTTAAACTGGATTATACATGATTAATTTCGATGATTATGATTTATTATGCATTCTATGATTTTATGCAAAGATGAACAACTTTCTTATATTTATAAAATGTTTTGATCATATTTTGATTTTAAATTCCATGAAGCATTCTCTTAGAGTGATCTATGATTGTAGCACACCATTAAAATGTTTTGAAAGACTTTTTCATTGATCTTCATGACTTATAATCCATTCTATCTTGTATTTTATATTCAGAACTTGCTTGGGGACAAGCAAGGGCTAAGTATGGGGTATTTTGATAGCATGAATTATAGTCTATATTTTGGGACTTGTTTAGACGTTTTATCTTCAATAATCTGCATGTTTAGATGTATATTATGTGATTATATTGTCGTTTCATCTACCTTTGCGGGAATCGAGGTCTACACCAAGTTTCGTTGTAATCGTAGGTAAAATGGCACGTTTTCCATCAAAATGGAGCAAAAGGAGCTAAGGAGTCATAGGAGCTACATTCAGGAGCTTAAGGAAGAATCTAGGAAGCATGAAAATGGATTAGAGATTCACTTTGGACCAGATTTG
The DNA here is from genome assembly GCA_033239125.1 of Fagopyrum homotropicum. NCBI lineage: Eukaryota > Viridiplantae > Streptophyta > Magnoliopsida > Caryophyllales > Polygonaceae > Fagopyrum > Fagopyrum homotropicum. The sequence continues at coordinate 58,146,463 of BSWB01000007.1, read as the reverse complement.
AGAGATTTCACATTCAGTTGTGATTCACCTCGGTCAGCTACAGTACCATCTCGACCGAGGTGATCCAGGGGAGCTGACTCGACCGAGGCGAACACCTTGGACGCGGCGAGAGATATATTTTATTTGGCTGAGATCTTTTATTTTTGGAAAGAGGATCTTATATTTTTAGGCTGGATTCCTGGGAGGAAGAAGATAAATTAGCCCATATATTTTACCTATTTTTATGGGAAAAGATCTTTCTAAGATATCTTATCTTTGGGAGGGAATTTTCCTATAAAAAGGGTTGGATTTTCCATAAATGTCGAAGCCGCATACATCCGCTAACGGCTAGAAAACACCCACTACTGCTGGGAGATTTGAAGAACCTTTTTGAAGGTTGAAGGAAGATTGAAGGAAGAAAGTTAATAGCTTTTATAGCTTTTGTGAAGGGTTTTGTAAGACTTTCTTAGATTCCCTTCTTTGTTGATTGTCTTGTTGGATTGTGATCCAAGGAACGCTTGATTGTTTGATAATTGATTCAGTTATTGAAGCCGTGTTCTTAAGGTTTTTGTGTTCAATTATTCACTTTCTTCCCATATATTTGATTATTGCTTTCATGATGATGATTGGCTAATTTCTTTGTGTGATTCTAGGGTGATTGGCTGAAGGTTGTGAGAAAAACAATGATAGAACAATCTTAATCACAGTAGGACCCTGAAAGTTCGAGTCTTTATCCTTAACCCTAGAACATCTCGCTCAGTCGATGAACATCTCTGCCGGGGTGGAATTCGGCTGACCGAGGTGACTTATCTGATCCGAAACTGAGAGTTAAGTGTTAGAGTTTGCCAAATCCTATTCTTATTACACCTTTCCTGGTTCAATGCAAGCTAGGATGAGACTTACCCGGTAATTCCTTTGATTTTTTACCTAAGATCATAAGTATAGGTAATAAAGGTTTATCGTTTATTGGGGTTTGAGTGTGCTTCCATTCCATCTTTGTGAGTTAGCCTGATACTTACCCGGTAAAGGTTGATTCTATTCCCTTAGTTGGAGTGTTAGTTTGAGGTTATAGTTCTTTTCCTTAATTTCTTGAGACTTACCCGGTAATAGGAGTTACAGTTTGGGATTGAGAGTAGTGAGACTTACCCGGTGATCTATTCCACTTTAGTAACACCTCCCCTTTGCAAAAATCTCAGCTTTGTCCGCTTATCTTTAGATCTTGAGTTGGAACCACAACTAGATGCTTTAATCCCTAGAATTGCATATTTCCTTAATTAACTTTTTATCATCTTTGATTGCTTTGATCGCTTTTGTGGCTAGTGGTTACATTGACAACCTATACCTGCTTTGTTTCACTAAGTCCCTGTGATCGACCCCTGAAATTTCTTGCTTTTTACTACGATTGACCCGTACACTGCGGGTTCACATCCTTGTTTTAAGCTTACATCTAGGGTTATAAATTTAAAGCTTGCACACACCGTTTGGAGCGAACAGTCTTGGTTGGCCATCTTAGCTTCTTTCAAGCATCTTTTGTATGTCTTTTCTGGTTTGGGATCGTAAGGAACGATTTCCTTCTCAGCGCGGGTTCTTCACATAAACCTAAGAGAAAGAACCTGCGAAAGTCACTCAAGTAGAGTAGTTAGTAGCAACAGGGGCAATTGCCCCGAAAGACTACCGCAACCGGCTCGGTCTAGACCAAATCCCCGACAACGGCGCCAAAAACTTGTTCGCTCCAAACGGTGAGTGCAAGCTTTAAATTTATATCCCAAGAAGTATGCTTAAAACAAGGATGTGAACCCGTAGTGTACGGATCATTATAGTAAAAGCAAGAATTCCGGAGTGTCGATCTCAGGGACTTAGGTGAAATCTAAGCAAGTATAGGTAGTCAATGTAACTATTAACCACAAAAGCGATTAGAGCAATCAAAGATGATAATAAGGTCAATAAAGGGAATATGCAAATTCTAGGGAATAAAGCGTCCAGTTGTGGTTCCAACTCAAGATCTCAAGATAAGCGGACAAAGTAGAGGTTTTGCAAAGGGAAGATGTTTCTAAAGTAGAATAGATCACCGGGTAATTTCAAGGCTTTGAAACTGATTTCAAAGGCCTTGATGTCGATCAGAGCTCTTTGTGACACACTTTGATTTCAAGGGTTTTGAAACTAATTTCCCGGACCTTGACTTTGTTCACCTGCAAAACAAAGTTAGTCACAATAAAGCAGATAAAGTGCGGAATATAAAAGATTGACACGAGGATACGTTTATGAAGTTCAACTTTAAATAGCCTACTCTCCGTCCCAGGGTATAGTTGTAGGATCTAACTATCTATTAATAGCTTCAAAGAGTCCTAGATACAAACTAGAAGATATCTCCTTCTTTTCTCACAGTAGCCAACGCTACAATCTAGCTCCAACTCTTTACCTTGCTATAATAGCCTAGTTAGTTCGTAGAGTAACACACACTCTAGTATAACACTCTTTAGATATTCCAATGGAGCTCTCGAGTTTTATCTCTCTCTAGGGGATACAGATTTTTGTAAAAGAGAGAAAGAAAAACTTGTTTGATAGAATGAAGATGCTTTGGATCGCGTGAAGACTTTGAATGTTTCCATGTAAGCTTGTGTATCTCTTCTTCTTCAATCAACATCTTCATGTATAGTCTTTGGTGGAGAGGTCTTCTAGCCGTTGAAAAGATGAACGTTGAAGATGATTCTTCTTCTCCATGAAAGCCGCTTCTTGGTTGAGATGAGGTAGACGTTGTAGATCTTAATCGTCTTCATCTCCTTAAAGCACGCTGATCTCCCTTGTCCGTAATCTTCTCAAACTTGTTGTACATATATCCGAAATCCGCTGAGAGAGGATCTTTGCGCTTTTGGTTGAGGATCTTTGTAAGATCTTTTTTTGAATTCATTCTACTTTGTCGGTTGAGATCTTCTTTGAGCGTGGTCGCTTAAGATCTTCTTTTGAGCGTATCTTCTTGTTGGACATTTCTTCTTAGAAGATCTTCTTTGATGCTTGGTAGATCTAGTTGTTAGAATTTTCAAATCCTTCCAGCCGCTTTGTTTCTTCTTCAAGGCTTTGGCTTCTGATCCCTTGAAATTGCTTTCAAGGCTTCCATGTTGAATCTCTCTAAACTCTTCGTCTGTCCCCTGTATCCGATTTCAAGGCCTCCGTTGATCCTTTGAAATGCGTTTCAAGGCCTGCATATATTCTAGACAAAACACCAAAACAATCCAAGTAACTAGACATATAATCGATAATTTGTTAGTATTAAAAACCACTTCATTTGTGTTTAAGTCTTCCATCATCACCTATACAAATATAAAATCAAGGTGGAGTTTTCAATCTCCTCCTTGATGGAAGATAAAACAAATATCGTACCTGCATTGTAAAGTTAGCGATGCATATATGAATATCAAAATAAACTTAAAATGCAGAATGCAGAAATATCGAAAATGTCGGATCACATATTTCTCCCCCTTTGTCTTTCATCAAGGGAGAAAATTAGTTAAAGCACGAAAGTTTTAAATGATTACAACCCTAAAAAGTATTTCAAAAACCACTATAAAACCAAGTTTTTTCAAAAACGCATAAGAAGGCTTTGATATACAAATTAAGGGCCTTGCAATCCATGGTCAGGCAGAGAATCTTCATTCTTGGTACCACCTCGGATTAAGACTCCCCTTCCCGAAATGCTCCCTCATGCACATTGACTGAAGGTATTTCTATGGTCGTCTATACCCAATCAAAAATAAATCCCAACTTAGCACTAAAACAAGTATAGAAGTTAAGTAAGGGTCGAACCCAAGAGAGTTAAGGTGTTTTATTAGATGCAATTATTGATTATGGAAACAAGTAACAAGGGGGGGGGGGTTTGGTTAAATTGATGCACAAAAACTTATGAAAACGAATAATGCAACAAGTAAGACAATAATGGGTGAATCTACACTAGGTTGATTCTAAGCATGCAATTGCTACTTTGATGAGTTCCTTTTCTTTAAGCAATTTAACAGGCTAATGTTCCGTAAACCTACAAGGGATATAAAGAAAAGATTAAAACCGTTAAGCTTATGTGTTGAGCCAACCGGCATCAACACAACTTAACAGGCTAATGTTCCGTAAACCTACAAGAACAAATAACAAATTAGCTTTCAAACAAAGACTAAGGGATATAAAGAAAAGATTAAAACCGTTAATCTTATCTTTATAGTTGTGTTCCTTTTCTTTAAGCAATTACAATCCGTTATTACTTAAAGTTTACTACTAGATTAAAGACCCGAACCCGGAACCTATTAATCCTAGTTCTTTGCATGCACTTTAAAACCTTAAGTGATCAATCTCAAGTAATAGTAAAACATGCAATTAGATAATGGAGATCACGGAAACACAAAGCATTACTGAATGAAAACTTATATTAAAGAAAACTTACAACCAAAGTAACAACGCAACTTCAAACCAACCCAATGTAACAAGGGAGTTAGCAACTCATCACAATGGAAATGAAAATTGGTTTCTAAGTGGAAAAAAGTTGATAACAAGTTGGATGATTCTAGCAATCAACCAAGGACTATTTATACTACAAAAGACACTAAATAGGAGTAAATGGCCGGCCCAAAACAGCCACCTTTAATGCCATAAAGGTGGTGTAAACAGCCGGAGTAAAGCTTCTATCGTTGAACTACAGGGGCGGCCTTCAGCTCCGCAGGGGCGGTGAAGGCAAAAATGCTTGATCTTCTTCATGACCGCAATGACGGCTAGACAATTCCGCAGGGGCAGATCTTTAATGCTCTTCAAACGTCTGCCTCTTCAACTTTCTGCCGTTCTAATGCCAAGCCGCCGGGGCGTCTCAGTGTCGACGCAGGGGCGGTGACACAGACTCTTCATCTTCCAGCTCCTAGGTTGAGGCGCAGGCAGAGGTGCAGGGGGAGGCGCAGGGTCTTCGCTTCTTCAGGGTAGGTCACCGCAAGGGCGCCAGGGGTTGACGCAAAGGCGGTGACAATCTTCGTGGCTGGCACTGGCGAAGGCGCAGGGAGCGCTCCGGAGTCAAGTGTCACCCGCAGGGGCGGTGACAAGGCTCCGCGGGGGCGGTGAAGCAACATAAGCTTTGCTTCGTGAACGATCTTCACTCCTAAGTGCTTATAACTCCTTCCTTAGCTTCTTTGAGTCTTCTTCTTCTAGACCAAGGAGTTAGTAGCATAAACCGACACAAATGCAATAAAAAGACTCTAAAAACTATCCTAAATGATAGTGATTCCATCATCTATCAAACTCCCCCATACTTAGACCTTTTACTCGTCCCGAGTAAAACAAATGACAACAATTAGACTCAAAAGGCCTCAGGAAGCATGGGCAAGCATAAAAGATAATGAAAACAAAAGAAAAGCCAAGAAAGAAAGAAGGAGAAGCGAGGAAATGTGAGAAAAAGGGTGAGAAACTACCATCCTTATTTCTCCAAGAGGGGGCTACCCGGACAACCTCCTTATGACTCCCCTTCTTATGTCGCCAAACGCCGGAAGGGAAACCTACACTCGGTGTCGCTCATTTTGCCAAGGTGCCCTTTCGGGTTTTCACCTTTGCACTCTTCTTCTTTTCTTTGAAGATCTCACTTTAGTCTCACATCCCTCAAATCCAATTTTTCACCAACCTAAGGTTGGTCGGACTACCTTCTTTTTGCCTACACCGCCCTTTCGGGTTTTCAGTTTATCCAAGGATTTTCATGCCTTTTTTCCATTTCTTTGGATTTTTCTCTCTCTTTTTTTTTTGAATTTCAAACTGAATACAATGCATAAGACTCAATGAAAAACAACTCAAAACAACTATACATGCAATGATATGTCCCTCCCCCATACTTGAAGATCACTTTGCCCTCAAAGTGGAAATGAGGCAAAGATAAATGCGGGAAAGGGAAGAGAAGTACACCACTCAGTGGGATGGTCCAGCTGGACCATCCGGCACCTCCTCCGGTGGGTATGAAAAGTGGCTAAAGAAGTGCTTCTGCCGGCAGTAGATGTCATCAATGCGGTCCTGCTGGGCCTCCATCCGACGGCCAAATAAGGTCTCAAAGCTAGCCTGTCAAGCCAGCTGCTGAGCCTCCAACTGCTGCTGCTGAGCCGCCTTCCAAGCCTCCTGCCTCTGGTCGAAGTGGGAGGTCATGGAGGTGGCAAAGCTCGTCTGCCTGCTCTGATGCTGCTCCAGCATAGTCCTTTGGTAGTCGGACTGCCATGTCCGGTGCTGGGTGGTCATAGCCGCCATCTGAGCCTAAAGGCTAGCATGGGCCGGATCTTCCTCTGGTGCCGCAGTGGGCATCTCCTCGTCGTCGGGGATGGGCATGTGCTCCTCCTGATGAGCCCGGCTGGAGCTCGCAGCATGCCTCTCCACAATGGCCACTAGCGGCCTCCTCGACACGAAGGGATCTGCCGGAATGTAGAGCTCAGAAAGCTCATCCCCGAATGGTAAAGGCCGAGAAAGGTAAGTGAGGTGGCTCCCATCTGCAAGGGAGATCCAAAATAGGTTCTCCCCGTCCCGTCGGAGGAGCTTGCACCTTCTAAGCATCCCCTCACTGTAAAGGGGAGCCTCCAACCCGTCCTCTAGCTCGGACAGGTCCATCACCTATGAGGCGATCAAGGAGATCACCCCACCGCCGATAATGTCCCTCGGCTCGTTCCTCCTAATCCCCTTCAAAGTGGCAAGGAAGAGGGACAGCCAATCCATCACCTTCTCCCTCATCGGAAGGCAGGAGTAGAGGAGTGGGAGGTCCTTGAGGGCGACCTTGTTTTCCTCTTTGTGTCCACAGAAGACACTCATGAGGATTTTGGAGATAAGCCTCAAGGAAGGGTGAGTGAGTTTGTTGGAGTACTCACCCCCTGCATGGAACTCTGACCCGGTAGCTGCCTGCCAGAACTCGCACAGGTCCGGGGTCGGGACTGGCTCCCACCAGTTCTCGGAGGGGTTGAGAGTCACCCCGAAAGCCTCTTGTATCTGATGGTAATTAAGTGTGTATTTCACCTTGTTGAACTTGAAGGTGAGTCTAATACACACATGATCCTCCTTCTCCATTGTGAAGGTGGAGATAAAATGTCTGCTGAGCTCGGGATATGTTGGAGTATTCCTCTGTAAGAAGTCTCCGAGCCCAACATTGGCCAAGAAGGACTGCATGCTTTCCAACATGCCAAGCTTCTCCAATGTAGGAACGTGCAAGAATCGAGTTGCGTACACAACTCGATCTTGTACGATCATATACCTCTCTTTCTCAACTTTGGTCATTTTGTATTTCCTTTGTGGCTTCATTCTGGTATTTGATTTAGCAAAGAAATCAAAAACTTGCAAAAATAGGGAGAGAAGACGAACCCTCTGTCGTGTTTTCCGCAGGGGCGGTTTAAGCAAGCGCAGGGGCGGCAAGGCGTAGGTGCGGGAGCTTGCAGGCGCAGGGGCGGGAGAAGTGCAGAGGGCGAATTTTGGGGAGCGACGAAGGGGGAGATGCTGAGGCCTTTCCGGTGACTTCTTTGCTGGTGTAGGCGTCGCCGGAGGAGGAGCAGGAGTGGAGTTTGTGGTGGATGGTGATTAAGAGTGTAGTAAGGTGAGAGAGTTTGGAGGGAGGAAGGTAGATCTGGTTAGGGTGGCGCAGGGGCATCGCAGGTTGTTGGCTGTCGTCGGAAGGGGCACAGGGGCGTCGTTGGGGTGGCGTGGTGGTGTTTGGTGGTGGCGCAGGGGCGTTGTAGTTTGAGAGGGTAAAGGCGAGGGAGATGTGGTTGGTGAGGAGATAGAGAGTGGGTGGGTGGGGTAGGTGTAGAGGAATGCTTTTGCGATTTTTATTTTTTTTCTTTTTTGGGTAAAACTGCAGGGGCGGCGTTTCTTACCGCAGGGGCGGTGACAAGGAAGAGGGGCACGCAGCCTCGCCGCCGGGGGCAGCACCGAGGATGTGTGTCAAGGATGGCCTCCGTAGGGGAGTCACCGGGGGGCGGTGACTAGCATGTTGCAGGCGCTGGCCCAGCGCGGGGGCGACGCTGGGCATGGGTGTCATCGCAGGGACAGGGACACTGAGCCGCAGGGGCGGTTTTCTTGATAGAGGCTCCTCTTCTTATTCCTTCGGGTTGCCTCCCGAGCAGCGCCTTTGTTTTACGTTGTTGGCTCGACGTAAGGCCTCTACTTCTCTGATTGTGCTTTCTCCAGCACCATCTCATCAATCGGATCGTTCTTGACTTCTTCAAGGTAAGGCTTTAGCCTTTGTCCGTTTACCTTGAACTCCTTATGCGTTTGGGGATCATAAAGATCCACAGCTCCATGAGGGTATACCTCGGCTACCACGAACGGCCCTGTCCATCTCGAACGCAACTTACCTGCAAAGAGTTTCAAACGTGATTGAAAGAGAAGTACCTTATTACCTACCTTGAAATCCTTCCGGAGAATGTTTCGGTCATGCCATGCTTTGGTCTTTTCTTTGTATGTTGTGGCATGGTCATATGCATCTAACCTCAATTCCTCCAACTCTTGCAATTGGAGCTTCCGGAATTCTCCCACTTCCTCTATGTTCATGTTGCACTTTTTTACCGCCCACCAAGCTTTGTGCTCTAGCTCCACCGGCAGGTGGCAAGCTTTTCCAAACACGAGCCTAAAAGGAGACATCCCGATAGGAGTTTTATAGGCTGTCCGATATGCCCATAGGGCGTCATTTAGCCTTGCACTCCAATCCTTCCGTCCGGGAGAGACCGTCTTTTCAAGGATGGTTTTTTATTTCCCGGTTAGATACCTCAGCTTGGCCATTTGTTTATGGATGATAGGCTGTTGACACCTGTTGGTGGACGTGATACTTCTTAAGTAGAGTTGTGATCGTCTTGTTGCAGAAATGGGTACCCCTATCGCTGATTAAGGCTTTCGGAATTCCAAATCGTGCGAAAATGTTTTCCTTAAGAAATGCTGCAACCACTTTTGAATCATCAGTTTTGGTGGCCTTTGCTTCCACCTACATGGAAACATAGTCCACCGCAAGCAAAATATATGTGTGCCCGAATGAAGTAGGAAACGGCCCCATGAAATTAATTCCCAAAACGTCAAATATTTCGCAAAATATAATAGAGGATTGGGGCATCTCATGTCTCCTTGAAAGATTTCCTACCCTTTGGCATCTATCACACACTTTGCAAAACGCAAAAGCGTCTTGAAAAATGTGTGGCCAAAAGAAACCGACATCCAAAACTTTTCTTGCAGTTTTGTTTGCCCCAAAGTGCCCCCCACATGCTTCGGAATGACAGATGGTTATGACAGATTGTACCTCATTGTCCGGTATGCAACGGCGAATTACTTGGTCAGTGCAATGCTTCCAAAGGTAAGGATCGTCCCAAACGTAGTGTCGAGCTTCAGCTTTTACCTTCTCTCGTTGTGCCTTAGTGAAATCTGGAGGGTACTCCTTCCTGACAATGAAGTTCACGATGTTAGCAAACCAAGGCTTAAAAGACTGGAGCTTAAGACAAACCTTTGTCGACAATTGCGCAGGGGCGCCTAGACTGAGCCGCAAGGGGCAGCTGGCCGCAGGGGCGGCTGGTGTGAGGTACGGGGGCGGTTACACAACAAAGAGTTGTGTAAAATGTATCGTCTGGAAAGCTTCCAGCTATCTCACTTTCTTTTCCTGCATCCTCCTCTTCTTTCACTAGCCTGCTCAAATGATCGGCCACCAGGTTCTCAGCCCCCTTCTTGTCCCGTATCTCCAAGTTAAACTCACTTAGGAGGAGCACCCATCGAATCAATCGTGGTTTTGCTTCCTTTTTCGCCATGAGATACCTAAGAGCTGCATGGTCAGTGAAAATAATTACCTTTACCCCAAGTAGGTACTGCCTGAATTTCTCTAGGGAAAAAACCACCGCTAACATCTCTTTCTCGGTGGTAGAGTAATTCCTTTGTGCTCCGTTGAGTGTCACAGACGCATAATGGATCACATGTGAAGCCCTTCCGTCTTTTTGTCCTAAGACTGCTCCAACGGCGTAATCACTGGCGTCACACATGATTTCGAAAGGTTTCTCCCAATCCAGAGAACGGATGATTGGTGCGGTGGTAAGACATGCCTTCAAAGTGTCGAAAGCTTTCTTACAATTCTCATCTACTATGAAGGTGACGTCTTTCTTGAGCAATTCACATAGGGGTGCCGAGATCTTTGAAAACTCTTTGATGAAACGTCGATAGAAACCTACATGACCAAGAAAAGATCGGATTTCCCGGACATTAGTAGGATAAGGTAAATTTTGAATTACATCAACCTTTGCCCTATCTACCTCTATCCCTTTTGAGGATATTACATGTCCTAGCACAATACCTTGTTCCACCATGAAATGACATTTTTCCTAATTAAGAACCAAATTGGTTTCAACACATTTTTCAAGAACAAGTTTCAAATGTCCTAAACATGCGTCAAAATTGTCTCCATGGATGGTAAAATCATCCATGAAGACTTCAATGAAATTTTCTATGTATTCGGAGAAAATACTTATCATGCACCGTTGGAAAGTGTCGGGTGCGTTGCAAAGTCCAAATGGCATTCTTCGGTACGCAAAAGTGCCAAATGGGCAAGTGAATGTCGTCTTTTCTTGATCTTCTGGTGCAATGGCTATTTGGAAATAGCCCGAATATCCATCAAGGAAACAGTAGTAGTGATGACCTGCAAGACATTCCAACATTTGGTCAATAAAAGGTAATAGGAAATGGTCTTTTCGAGTTACCTTCTTGAGCTTGCGGTAGTCAATGCAAACTCTCCATCCGGTTTGTGTTTTGCTCGGGACCATCTCTCCATGTTGATTTTCCACCATGGTGATGCCTCCTTTTTTTGGAACCACTTGGGTTGGACTAACCCAAGTGCTATCTGAGATAGGGAAGATCATATCTGCTTGGAGGAGCTTCAACACTTGCTTCTTGACCACATCCATCATTGGAGGATTCAACATCCGTTGAGGTTGGCTACAGGGTTTGGCTTCATCCTCAAGTAAGATCCTATGCATGCAAGTTGAAGGGTTTATCCCTTTGATGTCCGCAATGGTCCACCCAAGGGCCGTCTTGTGCTCTTTTAGTACTTTCACCAACTTGTCTTCTTGACCGGTAGTCAACTTGTTGGAGATGATCACCGGCAAGGTATTATGTTCTCCAAGGAAAACGTACTTGAGTTGTGACGGAAGGTCCTTCAATTCAATTTCTGGTGCCTGCACTACAGACGGAACAAGCTTTTCGCTTGGGGTTAGTAAGGTGGGCCCAATGGCCAAATTGGAGATAGGTAGCCTTTTATGTCCATCTAATTGGGCTAGGACCTCTTTCATGATGGATGTTAATACATAATCTGCTTTAAAACCATCAATGTCATGCTCAATTACATTTTTCAATTCATCAATATCAGAGTTATCAAAAACATCTTGCACAAAAGGTTTAACAATGTCAATATCACATAAAAAATGATCATCACTAGGAAATCTCATTGCATCATAGATGTCAAATTCCACTACTTCACCATCAAAGTCCATGGTCAATTTGCCACTAACATAATCAATTTTAGTTCTAGCAGTTTTCAGAAATGGCCTACCTAACAGAATGGGCGCAGCATGTGAATCATTTTCCATATCCATTACAAAGAAATCAGCAGGAAATATTAGGTTGTCTACCATTATTAATACATCTTCAATTATCCCTTTCAGGTACACGTTAGATCTATCAGCAAGTTGTACTACAATCCTAGTTTCCATTAATGGCCCAAGGCCAAGTGATTTGTAAATCAAATATGGTAAAACATTGATAGAAGCACCAAGATCAAGCATTGCTTTGTCAAAGCGGGTTTCCCCTATAACACAAGGAATGCTTACCATGCCCGGATCGCTGCACTTTTTGGGCATTCTCCGTTGGAAAACAGCCGACACATGCTCACTTACTTGTACTTTTTGTTTCCCCTTCAGCTTTTGGTTTCTCTTGATAGTGCAAAGTTCCTTCAAGAAACGAGCATACTTAGGAATACTTTTCACCAACTTAAGTAGGGGAATGTTTACGTCGCATTTGGAAAAATTTTCAAAGAGGTCTTTGTCCTCAATGATTCTTCTCTCCTTCAGGGCCTCAGGAAAAGGAGCTGGTGGTTTCTCAGAGTACAGTGGCGGAAAGTTAGGCCGGATGTAAGAATCTTTCTCAGCAGAGCCTTCTATCGTGTTTTCCGCAGGGGCGTCAGCTTGTATGCGCAGAGGTGGCTTAGGGGTTTTCACCGCAGGGGCGGGGACATCCAGCCGCGGGGGCGGTGTTTGCTCGGTGTTGGGCACAGTTGTAGCCGTAGGGGCGGCTGTGGGTGCGGTGAAATCGACAGAAGGTTTGCTTTGTGATTCTTTTGGGGGTTATAAATGTCTAGGAAGGCAATCCTCCGGAAAATTTAGATTCGGTCCTTGAAATGGGTTCCGCCATTTGCCCAACCTGTTTTTCAAGGTTCTTGATGCTGGATTCTGTTGTTTGGAAATGAATAGCAAAGTGTTTAGTCAAAACCTGCAACATATCTTCAGTTGTTTGATACTTACCTTGACGGGGCTGCTGTTGTTGGTTTTGTTGATCTCTCCAACAGAAATTCTGTTGGTCACGCCAATTTGGCATGAAATTCTGCGCATAAGGATCGTTCCTAGGCCTTTGCTGCTGTGGTTGTCCATAGCCCATTCCGTTCACCTCAGCATCATCATCCTGGACTTGTAAGCACATGTCCGTTGGATGATATGGGTCAGCACACACTCCACAAGCTTTAAGCTGTTGTGGGGTTCCCATGAGGGTTAGTCTCTTCACCATTTCCTTCAGCTCAGCGAGCTCAGTGGAGATCTCACTCTTCCCGGTATTTACAACATGAACTCCTTTCTTGGACGGAGTCCTTCCAAAGTTCCGGATTCCTTCCACTAGTTCCTGTATCTTTTCCAAAGCATGGTCAGGAGTAGAGTTAAGAATATTACCTCCGCAAGCCGCATCGACGATCCTCCTTTCATTGTCTAGCAAGCCATTATACAAGTACAAGACTAGATCTTGAGTTCAATATCCGTGAAAAGGACAGCTGGATCGGAGGCGGGCGTATCTTTCGAAGTACTCGTAGAGAGTTTCGTTCGCCTCTTGCTCGATGTTGCTTATAGCTTTCTTCAAGCTATTCGCCTTTTTGGCAGGGAAGTATTTCTCCAAAAACGCCTTGTGGAGGTTCTCCCAAGTGTCGATACTCCCGGATGAAAGGTGGTAATATCAATCATCCGCTGAATCTTTGAGTGTGAATCCAAAGGCCCTCATCTTGATTTGTTCTTCGGTAATGTTGGCAGGCTTCATGCTCATACACACGGTATGGAACTTCCCAAGGTGTTTGATGGGGTCTTCACCACTTAGCCCATGGAAAGATGGGAGCAGTAAATGAGACCCGGTTTGAGATCAAAATTGACTCCTTCCCCTAATACCGGTATGGTGACCGCAAGAGGGTTTTGAGCCAAAGTGGGCTGAGTAAGTTGACGAAGTGTACGATCAACCATTTCTTGTTGGAGTTGTTGTTGTTTTCGTTGCCGGATGTGCGTCCTCTCAATTTCTGGATCAAAAGAAGCAAAGCCGGAGTTAGTAAAACGGGTTTGAACCATAAAAATGGTTCAAACCAATAATCAATAATAACAATAGAATAAAAACACAAAACTCCCCGGCAACGGCGCCAAAATTTGACTGAAGGTATTTCTATGGTCGTCTATACCCAATCAAAAGTAAATCCCGACTTAGCACTAAAACAAGTATAGTAGTTAAGTAAAGGTCGAACCCAAGAGAGTTAAGGTGTTTTATTAGATGCAATTATTGATTATGGAACAAGTAACAAGGGGGGGGAGGGGGTTGGTTAAATTGATGCACAAAAACTTATGAAAACAAATAACGCAGCAAGTAAGACAATAATGGGTGAATCTACACTAGGTTGATTCTAAGCATGCAATTGCTACTTTGGTGAGTTCCTTTTACAAGTTTCCAGGTAATCTCCCGTCTCGATCATATATATGTGTTGAGCCAACTGGCATCAACACAACTTAACAGGCTAATGTTCCGTAAACCTACAAGAACAAATAACAAGTTAGCTTTCAAACAAAGACTAAGGGATATAAAGAAAAGATTAAAACCGTTAAGCTTATCTTTATGTTTGTGTTCCTTTGCTTTAAGCAATTACAACCCGTTATTACTTAAAGTTTACTACTAGATTAAAGACCCGAACCCGGAACCTATTAATCCTAGTTCTTTGCATGCACTTTAGAACCTAAGGTGATCAATCTCAAGTAATAGTAAAACATGAAATTAGACAATGGAGATCAAGGAAACACAAAGCATTATTGAATGAAAACTTATATTAAAGAAAACTTACAACCAAAGTAACAACGCAGCTTCAAACCAACCCAATGTAGCAAGGGAGTTAGCAACTCATTACAATGGAAATGAAAATTGGTTTCTAAGTGGAAAAAAGCGGATAACAAGTTGGATGATTCTAGCAATCAACCAAGGAGTATTTATAATACAAAAGACACTAAATAGGAGTAAATGGCCGGACCAAAACAACCACCTTTAATGCCATAAAGGTGGTGTAAACAGCCGGAGTAAAGCTTCTGTCGTTGAACCGCAGGGGCGGCCTTCAGCTCCGTAGGGGCGGTGAAGGCAAAAACGCTTGATCTTCTTCATGACCGCAGGGGCGGCTAGGCAATTCCGCAGGGGCGGATCTTTAATGCTCTTCAAACGTCTACCTCTTCAACTTTGCCGTTTCTGATGCCAAGCCGCCGGGGCATCCCAGTGTCGACGCAGGGGCGGTGACACAGACTCTTCATCTTCCAGCTCCTAGGTTGAGGCGCAGGCAAAGGTGTAGGGGGAGGCGCAGGGGCGCTGGTATTCGCTTCTTCAGGGTAGCTCACCGCAAGGGCGCCAGGGGTTGACGCAGGGGCGGTGACAGTCTTTGTGGCTAGCGCTGGCGAAGGTGCAGGGAGCGCTCCGGAGTCAGGTGTCACCCGCAGGGGCAGTGACAAGGCTCCGCGGGGGCGGTGAAGCAACATAAGTTTTTCTTCCTGAACGATCTTCACTCGTAAGTGCTTATAAGTCCTTCCTTAGCTTCTTTTAGTCTTCTTCTTCTGGACCAAGGAGTTAGTAGCATAAACCGACACAAATGCAATAAAAAGACTCTAAAAAGTATCCTAAATGATAGTGATTCTATCACCTATCACACATCCTTTTCTAACGGTCGATAGCATTCGAGATGTCATGATTCTTTAGGGATATGTCCGTACGTCTTTGATCAAAGTCATCTTTGTATTTTTTGACAACCCCAAATTCTTCTTTTTGCAAGACGTCTGGATCCTCAGATAACGGTTGACCAATAGGGAGATCTTTGATAATCTTGTAACACCGAGTCATTTGGTGGTAGCTTGACCATCTTCTTTTGTTAACGGCTTAATACTATTGGCCGCGGTAAGAGACAGAGCATTCACGTGAAACATCTAGTTTATCTTCTTGTTGAAAATCTCTAATAACTCCGATGTCTCATCCAGATGATCAGTAAGTGCTGTTCTGAAGGTTATGAGATCATGTCTCATAGAATCCAGGCCTCTTTCTACAGCCTCCAGTCTTTGTACAGTCGTGTAATTCCAAGCCGGTTGTTCCTTCAAAGTCCACTCCCCTGTTGTTGTTCTCTTGATGCCCATGCAGTCAAAAAATTCCTCATCCAATTGTCCAAAAATAAACTCTTCTTTCTCATCAGTATAATCAATAGAAAAGTATCGGAAAAATTTAGGGAGCAAGTTTCCATAGGGAAAATGGGAATCACTGGGAGAATTGATGGAGTGAAGCATATGGGACAAAATAATCTCAGGAAGGTTAACATCCAACCCATTCAGTACATGGTACAAAAAAGCAAGCAATTGGTTTGTAAGCACATCCCTATTGTTAATCCTTGGCACCACACATTTTACCAGCAAGATACACACAATTCTGGTTTCAAGAGTTAAACAGGTAGTGGTAGGTTGTGGCAGAGAGTTGGGCAGAAGAAATTGCTCTTTGGCTATTTTAACGGTTCTAGAGGGAGTGGGATGGTCAAATGAGTTGAAGGAAGGAAGCCCTAGAATCTTAGCAATAATCAAAGAGGAAATAGTGATTTTCTTACCTTTAACCACTAATTCCTGGACAAGTTCTCATTGTTCTCTTCTAGCTGTCAGGTTGACATAGAACAGCCTGGTTAACCTTGGATATACTATCTCCCCAGGGTTGAGAATGATCCAGATTGAACTGGCTTAAAGCACATTGAGACCTAGTAGAGAAAGAGAGGTGAAGAGCTCTCGATCAACTAATTCGCACATGCATAGCTCCCGTTCGTTGAACCAAGCAAGCCATTTCTTGACCGCGGTTTGGCTTCCGATCCAGTGTGAAGGAAGACTAGTTTTAGTACAAATTTCTGTGTCGTCCAAGTGGAATGGGGAACTGGAGCTTGAGTCGGAGTCGGAGTCAGAGTCGGAGGAGAGATGAACGTCCTCTAGCGTTTGGGAGTAGAGGATGCAGCTTCATCGAATGAAGATCTCTTGGAAGCCATGGAAAAGATTTTTGAAAGAAGTTGAAGCAGTTTGCGAAAGAGAAAGAGTAAAGCAAGAGTTTAAGCAAAGAGAAGATGAAGCATAAGAGATAAAGAGAGAAGAAAGGTGGTATTTAAGGGAAGAAGCCACATCAACGTTTGTTCAAAATATCTGAAAGATATTAATCCCTAAAAGATCCGTAATATCCAATTTTGCCCTTGAATCTCGTTTCAAGGCCATTGAATTGCATTTCAAGGCCCTTGAAAACAAAAAGTGGGTTGCATACTAAGGAGAAAATAAAACGATTTACTCCCCCTACGTTAATGCTTCCTTGTTTAACATGCCAAGCTGTAATCGAATGAAATTGAATTGATCTTTGGGTAGAGGCTTGATAAAGATATCTGCAAGCTGCAAGTCAGTTAATATAAAAGAAATCGAAACATCACCTTTCTCAACATGATCACGTATGAAGTGATGCCTTACATCGATATGCTTAGTCCATGAATGTTGCACATGATTTTTAGTAATCTAAATAGCACTAGTATTTTCATATTTTATCGGGATACCTTTCAAATCAAAGCCAAGATCACGAAGTTGTTGAGCTATCCATAAAATTTGTGCACAACAGGCTCCCACAGCTATATATTCGGCTTCAGCTGTGGATAGGGCAACAAAGTTTTGCTTCTTGGAGTGCCAACTAATTAGGGAAGCCCATAAGAATTGGAAACATCTAGAAGTTCTCTTTCTATCGACCTTATAACCTCCAAAGTCTGCATCTGAATAGCCAAGGAGATGAAACGTGCTTTGACGTGGGTACCATAACCCTAAATCCTTAGTACCATTGAGATACCGAAATATCCTTTTCACAGCTATCAAGTGTGACTCTTTAGGATCAGCTTGAAATCTTGTGCACACGCACACACTAAACATAATGTCAGGTCGACTAGTGGTTAGATATAACAAAGAACCGTTCATACCTCAATACTCCTTTTGTACAACACTTTTGCCATCTTTGTCCTGGTCAAGCGAAAGTGTAGAACTCATAGGAGTCTTTGCGAACTTAGATTCATCCATCTTATACTTCTTAAGAAAGTCCTTCATATACTTGCTTTGATTGAAAAAATTCCTTTCTTTTCTTGTGTAACTTGAAGCCCAAGAAAGAAATTTAGCTCACCCATTAGACTCATTTCGAATTCACTGCACATAATATCTGAAAATTCCTTGCATAGGGAATCATTAGTAGCACCGAATAATATATCGTCTACATAGATTTGTACTACTAAAATATCGTTGTCTCTGGTTTTCATAAATAAATTTTTATCAATCAAACCTCTTTTGAAATTGTTTTCAAGGAAATACTTAGACAATATTTCATACCAAGCTCAAGGATCTTGCTTAAGACCATAAAGAGCCTTGTCCAATTTAATAACATGATCAGGAAATTCATCATTTTCAAAACCAGGTGGTTGAACAACGTAGACTTCTTCCTCTAAGAAGCCGTTTAGAAAAGCACATTTTACATCCATTTGAAATAACTTTATGCTCATGAAAGATGCAAATGCAAGTAGCATACGTATGACTTCTAACCTGGCAACCGGAGCAAAAGTCTCCTCATAATCAATACCTTCCTATTGGTTATAGCCTTGAGCTACAAGTCGTGCTTTATTTCTGATGACATTACCGTTTTCATCCAACTTGTTTCGAAAAACCCATTTCGTGCCAATGACGGTTTGATGCTTTGGTCTTGTAGTAAGAGTCCAAACCTTGTTTCTCTGAAACTCATTTTGTTCATTTTGCATGGCAATGATCCAGTCGGGTTCTTGAAGAGCTTGAACATAATTCTTTGGCTCAATAAGATACACGAACGCAGAGAACGCACATAGGCTGTTTACTTTGGATTGAGTTTGAACTCCTACGTTTGGATCTGAGATCACATTCTCTTGTGGATGTTATGAAGAGTGTTGAAACTTCATTCGTTTGTAAGATGGAACAGATCCTGATGATTGAGGCTCATATGCTTGACTAGATTCAGGTACCATTGGACTGTTGCCCTTGGATCCTATCTCAAGGCCTTGAATTTGGGTTTTAAGGCCTTGAAACGGAGTTCTGACATCGCAGTTTTCTGTTTCAAGGTCTTGAAGATGTGTTTCAAGGTCTTGAGAGTTTTTTCCGGTATCTTGAATCTTTTCTTGCATATTCTTTTCTTGATCCTTATGATCTTCTTCTTCATCAGAATTGTGATCTTCTTGTTGATTCAGATTAAGATCTGCAAAACTTTCACTCAGAGTACCATCATTTCTTTCATCAAATATGACATGAATACTTTCCTCAACAATTTTGGTACGCTTATTATAAACCCTATAAGCTTTGTTATTTGAAGCATATCCAATGAATATAACTTCATCACTACGTGCATCAAATTTTCCAAGGTTATCTTTGCCATTGTTATGAACAAAGCATGTACATCCAAAGGGTTTAAAATAAGATATATTAGGTTCTCTACCCTTAAAGAGTTCATAAGGAGTCTTTTTCAAAATAGGGCGAATTAAACATCTATTGAAGATGTAATTTGCAATATTTACTAGTTCTTTCCAAAAACTATTTGGCAAACTGTTTTCTAAAAGCATAGTCCTAGACATATCCTCTAAGGTGCGGTTCTTACGCTCCACAACCCCGTTTTATTGAGGAGTTCTAGAAGCTGAAAAGTTGTGTCAAATACCATATTTTGCACAAAACAAATCAAACTTTAGTTGATCAAATTCTCTACCATGGTCGCTTCTTATAGAAACGATTGGTAGGTTTTTCAAAATTTACAACTCCTTATACAATTTTGAAAACTGAAACAATGCTTCAGATTTTTCCTGTAAGAATAATATCCATTTAAAGCGAGAAAAATCATCCACAATGACAAGGATGTATTGTTTACCTTTGGGAGATTTGACACGCATAGGTTCACAAAGATCCATATATAAAAGTTCAATGGGTCGAGAAGAACATACAACCTTCTTTGGTTTGAATGAACCTCTTGTTTGTTTACCTTGTGTACAAGCTTTACAAAGCTCATCTACTTTAAAGTTTAGGTTTGGCAATCCACGTACCAAATCCTTTGAAAGTAACTTCTGCATTGTATGCATGCTTACGTGACCAAGTCTTTTATGCCAAAGCCTTGGATCATCAGTCAAGGCCTTGAGACACTATATATTAGCTCCTGAAACTTGGTTAGTACTCATAGAATAAACGTTGTTACATCTAGGAGCAGTAAGCACAATGTTACCCGTAGTCTTGTCTTGAACTTCACATTTTTCTGAATCAAACATTACCTTGTTGCCTTTATCACATATTTGAGAGATACTAAGCAAGTTATACTTCAAACCGTCAACAAGATATACATCATCAATAAAGTTAGATGAACTATAACATATTTTACCAATGCCAATAATGTCACACTTTCCTTTATCAACAAGCGTAATGGTTCCAGATGATTGCTTCTTTAAATCTGAGAATAGTGAACTTTTTCCACTCATGTGTCTTGATCAACCACAATCTAATATCCATTTATGCTCCTTTACCTTGGTGATATCCTGCAAAACAGCAAACATCAACCTTTTTGGGTCGACCAAATGACATATTTTGGTCCATATTAAGGCTCAATCATGTTTGGTGGTCTAGTACCTTTAGGAACCCATATTTGTTTAACTTGTTTCCTTAAACATAGAGAATTTGTGTTTCTAACGATGTAAGAATCATTTCTTCTATATGGACATGTAGATTTTACATGACCCTTTTTACAACAGTAGAAACATGCGGGCATATAAATAAATGTTTAGCCTTGACAAAGGTGGTAGTTGGTTTCTAGGAAAACTTCTATGATAACCTATACCACTTTTGTTAAGTGAGAACTATTGTTCACCCATCATTCTTTCAAGATTGGCTTTTCAACGAGTGAATTTGACAAGTGCAGTCTTCTGGTCTTGACATGTCAAAGTTAGATCAACTTTCTCTTTCTCTAGATCGATATAGTTTCGATGAAGAAAAGAGAGGTTGTCCTTAAGAATCACATTTTCCGATTCCAAGGCCTTGATACTGTCATCAAGGTCTACCTTTTCCATGTTAAGATTTTCAATCTCCAAGGACATCTCACTTAGTCATTTCTCTTGTTCAAGAAACTTTTATTTTAAGGAATTTATCCTTACTCTGTGTTCTTTATGACATATGATACTATCTTTAAGGAATTGTGTGAGATCAGATTCAGGTTGGGACATGATAGTACTTACCATATTATCAACATAGAGATTTGAATCTTCTTCATGATCGGCCATAAGACAAAGGCTTGCTTGTTATTTTTTGTCTTCTGATTCATTTGAGGATTCTGAATCACTCCATGAAGTTATCATAGCTTTCTTCTTTCAATCATTCTTCTTAAATTTGGTCCTCTTATTTTGTGGACAGTCCTTATCGAGATGATCTGTTTCACCACATTCAAAACAAGTTAGAACTTTAGTTTTCTTGTTAGAGTTAGAAAACTTACCTCGAGGTTTTGATGTTCGTGAGTATTCTCTATTGTTTGCAAACTGTTTCTTTATTTTGAGAATTCTCGCGAGACCCTTAGAGATCATGGAAATCGCATCTTCTTCATCATCGTCATCACTGTCTTCCTCTTCAGATTGTAACTCATCCTTTTTCGATCTTAATGCCAAATTCTTTGTGTTGGATGGGAGCTCTTCATCTTTTTGACCAAGAACCATTTCGTGTGTGATGAGTTTTCCAAGAAGGTCGTCAAGAGGAAGAGTTGAGAGATTTTGAGCTTCTTCGATGGCAGTCATTTTTGGTCCCCGCTTAGTTTTAGGCAGGCTCCTTAGAACCTTCCTTACTTTTTATTCGTTTGTGAAGACCTTTCCAAGTGAGTCCAGGTTGTTCACAATTTCATTAAATCTTGTGAACATTTATTTGATTGTTTCATTTGGATTCATCTTGAATAACTCATATTGTTTGAGGAAGATGTTGATCTTTGTTTCCTTGACTTGACTTGTTCCTTCGTATGTGACAACGAGTTTGTCCCGTATTTCTTTTGCACTCTTGCATGATGAGATGCGGTTGAATTCATTTACATCTAATCCACATTAGAGTAGGTTCATAGATTTGTAGTTCTTTGACACACTGTCCAAGTCAGCTTGTGTGAAGCCAACTTCCTTCTTTGGGACTTGGACACCTTCAACTGTGGTAGTTGGGACTTTGGGGCCATTCTGAATGATGCTCCATAGTTCCATGTCCTGATCAATAATGAACATGCGCATGAGTGCTCTTCAATGGGCAATGTTGTTGCCACAAAAAAGTGGTGGTCGAGATGAGGATCTTCCTTGAGCAAATCTCCATCACCTACATAATTCATGATTAATCTCACTGATGGTTAAATCATTATACGTGAGTCTAGCTCTTATACCAATTGAAGAACCGTTAGGTGAATATAAAAGATAAAGATACTCTAGAAGGGGGGTTGAATAGAGTATGGGAACTTTTCGTAAAAATCTATCTCAAGGCTTTGAAACTGATTTTAAAGGCCTTGATGTTGATAAGAGCTCTTTGTGACACACTTTGATTTCAAGGGCTTTGAAACTAATTTCAAGGACCTTGACTTTGTTCACCTGCAAAACAAAGTTAGTCACAATAAAGTAGATAAAGTGCGGAATGTAATAGATCGACACGAGGATATGTTTACGAAGTTCGGCTCTAAATAGCCTACTCTCCGTCCCAGGGTATAGTCGTAGGATCTAACTATCTATTATAAGCTTCAAAGAGTCCTAGATACAAACTAGAAGAAATCCCCTTCTTCTCTCACAGTAGCCAACGCTACGATCTTGCTCCAACTCATTACCTTGCGATAATAGCCTAGTTACTTTGCAGAGTAACACACACTCTAGTATAACACTCTTTAGATATTCCAATGGAGCTCTCGAGTTTTATCTCTCTCTAGGGGGTAAAGCTTTTTAAAAGAGAGACAGAAAACTTGTTTGATCGAATGAAGATGTTTTGGATCGCTTGAAGACTTTGAATGTTTCCATGTAAGCTTGTGTATCTCTTCTTCTTCAATCGACATCTTCATTTGTAGTCTTTGATGGAGAGGTCTTCTAGCCGCTGGGAAGATGACCGTTGAAGATGATTCTTCTTTTACATGAAAGCCGCTTCTTGGTTGAGATGAGGTAGACATTGTAGATCTTCTATCGTCTTCATCTCCTTAAAGCACGTTGATCTCCCTTGTCTGTAATCTTCTCAAACTTGTTGTAAAGATATCCGAAATCCGCTGAGAGAGGATCTTTGTAAGATCCTGTTTTGAATACAATCTACTTGGTCGGTTGAGATCTTCTTTGAGCGTGGTCGCTTAAGATCTTCTTTTGAGTGTATCTTCTAGTTGGGCATTTCTTATTAGAAGATATTCTTTGATGCTTGGTAGATTTGGTTGTTAGAGTTTTGAAATCTTTCCAGCCGCTTTGTTTTCTTCAAGGCTTTGGCTTCTGATCCCTTGAAATTGCTTTCAAGGCCTCCGTGTTGAATCTCTCTAGACTCTTCGTCTGTCCCTTGTATCCGATTTCAAGGCCTCCATCGATCCTTCGAAATGTGTTTCAAAGCCTGCATATATTCTAGACAAAACACCAAAACAAACCAAGCAACTAGACATATAATCGATAATTTGTTAGTATTAAAAACCACTTCATTTGTGTTTAAGTCTTCCATCATCACCTATACAAATATATAATCAAGGTGGAGTTTTCAGTTACTCACTTTGACCTCCACATTGTAGATATATGAGCGATAACATGTTTTTATCCTATCCCTTTAGATGTTTTTATGTGTTTTTCCTTAGTTATGCATGAAATAGGCATCTACATCTTAGCTTATGCCTTAAATGTCCAAGAATGTGCACTTGCATTGTGTTTGTGTTTATAGGTATTTTAGGCCTAAATTGGAGCTTAATGGAGCATAAATGATCATCCAAAGCAATCCCGAACATTCATCAAACCATCATCGTCATCCATGAGTAAATGAAGAAAAGAATTAAGCATCAACACTTGCAATAAGTCAAAGGAAAAAGGAAACCCCAAGAGAGAAACCTCGAGTGAATCTTCAATCGAGGTAAGAAGAAGTGCAAAACCTAGAGTAAAAGTAAATTCTATCAACTAAGGTTAAGTGAAACCATAAAACCCGGAGTAAGAAGAAAGTTCACTCGACCTAAGGAGAAAAAATATCAACATAGATGGAGTGAGCATCAAGATCGACCTTAGTGTCCCAATCCACTCGAACTTAGTGCACAAGAAATACAGATACCTCGAGTGGAATGACATCACTCAAGATAAGAAGACTCTAAACCCCAGACTAAGGTAAAACTTCAACCGAGGTATGTGTATTTGAGTATGATGGTGGAAGCACTCAACCCTGGGGTGATGAATCACTCAACCTAAGGCAAAAGGAGAACTCGAGGTAGCCAGCCGGTGTGGACCACTTTCCTAACTAGCTCCATGCTAGTTGATTGAAGATGCCTCTTGAAGAGGAGACCGTGAATCTAGCCGTATAAATAGATCCCTTGACTGGTTGTAAACATACCAATTCAGTTACCAACTCTTTCAAAACAATTCTCTTAGTTTAGTAGTAGAAACTCTCTTTGTTGTAGAAGATTTGGCCGAATGAATAAAAAAATAGACGAAGTTCTTGGTGTTCTTGCTTATTTCTCATCCTAGATCTTATTTCCATTTTGTTTTGACCATATCTTTGGATTTGTAAGTCCGATTTACTCCATTCTTTTTCCTACATTCCTTATTTCAAGTCTATTTTCAACTATGTCATTTGTTCCTATTGTTAGTATGTCAAAAGTTTTCATGATGTGTGAGTTGTCCTTTTGCTAGGATTTGAGGTGGAAACCCCAAATCATGCTAGATTAGTGTGTTCTATGTTGTGTTTATGATTTGTTGGAGAATCAAATGCATATTTAGTAGCATGTAGGAGGCCTCAAATTCGTATATGATCATTCATGTTTGGACTTATTTTGAATGTCAGATGCTAGAGAGATAGTTTAGATTGTTCCCATATCACATTGCATATTTCCAAGCATGAATGAATGATATGTGGATTACTCATCTAAATTGAGACCGATAAGTAATACAAGGATTATTGTGCAATGTTATGATGCTTATATTGCTTGAGTATTGTTGGCAAGGGCCGAAAGGATGGCTACCATACTTGTGTTGTGAGTTTCCAAACTATGGTTATGTTAGATGGTGCAAGAAAATAGCAAACACCATGTGATGCTTGCATTGTCTAATGTAATCATAAGTTGTAATTAAGTTTGATCAAGTAGTGTGTAAATAGCAAACACCATGTGATACGTACTAGTTGACACAAGCCAAATACCTTGACAAAACTCACCTTATACTATGCTACCTTAGTATTGGTGACTTAATAATCTCCTTATTGATTGAACATAACATGATTGAGCATGCTTCTAGCTATGGTTTGGTAAAAGCCCCAAACCTAGTATTTTCCTCATATTGATACTTGAAACTTGTTATCTCGAAACCTAAGAATTCGACACTTGATCACCCCTTTTTATTTCAATTTATACATTCAAGCCTTTCTAGTGAACTTGAGACAAAGTTGAGATAGACATAGTTCATTGACATTCGACCATGATGCTATAATCATATAATCAGATTGACAAGGCAGTGCACTTGCGGTAATATGTGGTTTTGGGGTAGTATGTTTACCTCACACCAATGAGAGACTTGTGCTCTACTCAGAGAGCTATTCAGGACCTCTTGGACGAGTATGACATTGGTAGACTAATAACATCCAAAAATATGTATTTTCTACCCGCTTGGACAAGTATGAAATTGGTAGACTAATAACATCCAAAAACCGGTATCTTCTTTTGTTTTTTTCATATTTCCGGCTTTCAAGGCTTGTTATGTAGTATTTACCAACAAAATTCACTCAATGATGTTTAAGAGCTCGATCTTCCATTAAGTCGGATATCATAAGGACATTATCTCATGTGACGGTGGATCGACTACTCGAGAAGCTCAAAAACCACTCTATATTGGAGCCAAGAACTTCCCTACTATGCGGTATAAAATAACACAAGACGGCTTTTCTAAACAAGCTAGAACAGTAGGCGAAACGCCTACCATATGGCCTCCGTGACCGTTTTCTTGGCCGTCACAAATGACGTTTGCATTAACCCAACTCAAGTGAAGTTAGGCCCAAAAAATCAAAAGGACAAAGGCCTTGACGGTCACCAAACGGGAACCACCATATACCGGCTATATACTGGTCGTCTGTACCGATGTGACAACTTCGATCCATGATCTAATTTTATAGGTTTACGTCAAGCTTTTATGCGTTAGTTTAGCCCTAATTTTATCTTATATATACCCCTTAGATCTCTAGGGTTATAATCCCTCATCTCATCATATATCAAATCATCCGATCTCTTATCACATTATTCTCATACACTTTCAGATACGTTGTTAAGGTTTTTACTTCCGTGTTAAAGGCTAGACTTATTTTGCTATTCTTTTACTTTGAGTTTTATTATATGCAAAGATTTTGCTTCTCATATGATTTCTCTCCGTGCTCTATGTCTGGCTAAGTCTTCTTTGGTATAAAGCTTGTTGAACCCTATGATAGATCGATGGTGATTGTTTATGTGAATTACTAAATTGATGTCAACAAGTATGCTTCTTTTCAGAGTGTTTCGCTCCACCTTTTAATTACCTTCGAAAGAAGTGGTGTTTTTAAATGATTTAGATAAAATAAGTGAATGACCAAAAGCGAAGTTTTTTTATTGGATTTATTAAAAAGAAATTTGTTTTTAGAGTAGGGGCTTATTCAAAGGTTCGAGGATTTTTAATCATCATAGTAAGTTCTGAACTTTGCACTATTTTAAACCAAAGGGCCACAAGTGAAGGTTTTTCTTGGTCTTTTTCAGATTTCTATATGTTTCATGGGTTTTCTAATAATCGCCAAACCGCTAGATTGAGAGCTACTTGAGTTGGAAAGCACGGTCTTGATTTGTCTACCCTAAAGGCTATTTTAAATGGTTACCTACATCATCGCTGATTAAAGTTCATGTCGTTCACACACATTGTTACTATTTGATTTATCATAACGGGGATACATATTTTCTTAGATCATTCATTCATATCTTATCACATCACACTTGTTACCAAATTGTTCTATGATTGACGTTCTCTGATACTACAAATTTGTTTTCTTTTTATTTCTTTTCCCTTAGCTTAATATATATGTTTATTTGTTCCAACCAATACAGACGTGGCCCTTGAGAATTCGATACCTGATTATACTACATTTGATCTTGTATCCTTGTAGAGGAAGTTGTTCGTACTTCGGAAAACTTATACGATCATAGACGCCGGAGACGCATCAATCTCTGATGATGAGGACGATACCCCTCACCCCACTAGGATGGATCAGAATGGACCTTCCGAACCCTCTGCCGCTCATTGAATATCTTCTACCTCTACCACTTTCTTGTCAATTAATGTGAAACTATGAGGACACAATTAAGTATGGGTTGTAATATTTGTGTGACCATTATATGCTTACATTCCTCTACTTCCTTATCTTCCTTGCTTATTTTTTTCATGAATTGGCAAAAACCGTATGTTATTATTTTAGAATTTTTTTTTTTTGCTTAACTCAAAAAATCGGTTTTATGATTCTCGAATTATGCTACTTGACAATACGTGTCAACGGTGATTTAAAATTTCAACTTTTTTCTATTGCCTACGTGCGCGAGTTTTTGGACGGATATGTTGATGAAAAAGCTAGCCGAACAAACCGGTGAGATTTCTTTAAACCTTTGCAGTTTCATGTGACCCTTCTTTCCTACTTGTGTGTGTTCCCCAAATTACTTTGGTGCTTCTAGAACTTGTGATGAACTCTTTTACAAGACTACATGTTCATTGAATTCTCTATATTTGATGTAAAGAGGATTGATACCCTCTTTGATAAGCTTTTTTGACCTTTCTTCCTATATATGATCTCCTTCTATTTTCTCATTTCTTGTATATGTATATATATATATATATATATATATATATATATATATATATATATATATATATAGAGAGAGAGAGAGAGGTTAGTTCCGCTGAAGAGAAGTCTTGTGGATAGGAATTAGGAGCCATGTGAGCCATTGGATGAGATTTAAATCAACGGCTCACACACACTCATCATTAATGGTATTTTGTAATTACATAAATCTGGAAAAAAAAGAAGAAGAAAATCGCCGGTCGACTCCAACGACTCACATATCCCTCACATTCTTCATCCCACAAGCTTCATATTTGCCCGATTTTCAACAAAATCAAAGATTGATTATATAGAAATGGTGAAATGAAAGAGAATACAAGACAATTCAAGTATTGTTTTCTTCGGATTTCTACTTTCACGGTTTAGGTTTTCATTCTTATGATTTATGTTTCATTATAATTGATGTTTGTTTTTGAAATCAAATTTGTTTGAATCATTTTTGTGTTTGATAGGTTTGATTGAGAAAATACATGTATATACATATAATTTGAGTTGGTCTAATAGCTCCAATTGAACAATCTATATGCTCTGTTTAGTGTGCACGTCAATTGTTCGACAAAATGCCTAATAGGAAAACAGTCTATAATATTTACATGAACATGACATAAAAATTATGAACACCGAAGAAAAAAAAACATGAACAATGATTGATAAAAGTATGAACACCAATGAATAAAAAGTATGAACTTACACTAGTATATTTTTACATTGCTTTACAGATTCAGTGATGTTGGGTACGCAATCATCACCAATCATTGTGTCGGGATTGAGGGCGAATGCTCCATGTAATGAAAGTGGGACTATTATACAAGTAACTCCAAATAACTCTACCAATTGGGTTCCAATTTGTGATGATACATTGAAACCACATGTTGGTTAACGGTTCTTAAGTGTGGAGGAAGCTGAGGACTTCTATAGGAGGCATGCCTCTATTTGTGGATTTGAGATTCGTGTTTCATGTAATTACAAACCCAACAATGTTGTGTTAAGGAAGTATTTTGTATGCACAAGGGAAGGTAAAAAAATGGCAAACATAGTACGGGCAAAAGGAAGACAACTTCCAATCGATGTGGTTGTAACGCAGGATTGCGTTTAGGAATATGGAGGGTGGAAAGTATTTTGTGAAGTGGGTTCATGAAGCTCATTAATTTAGATAGTGTTTAATGCATTGTTGTCTATTTTTAGTGTTCAATGCATTGATGTCTATTTTACACATACATAACATATTATGATCACATTTACATGAACAATGACGTATAAAAGTATGAACACCGATGAATAAAAACATGAACAATGACGTATAAAAGTATGAACACCAGTGACTTATCTATAACTTTTATACATACATAACATATTATGATCATATTTTTCACGTTTTGTGATGAATGTTTTTATATTTCTTGTGGTTATATATTGTAAATGAACATCTATGTATTATAAAATGAACACAAAAGAATAAATGAACATGACACTTTGATGAATAAAAATACTATGAACACCGATGAATAAAAACATGAACAATGACATATAAAGGTATGAACACTGATCACCTATTTCTGAACGTAAAGGATTTTTCCAAATTTTAAGTCAATTTACAAAAATGTCATTAATGATGAGCGTGTGAGAGCCCTTAATTTAAAACTAATCCAATGGCTCACAACCCTCCTAATTCCTATCTACAAGCTCTCTTCTTAATTGAACCAGAATCTATATAGATTTTTTTTTGGATAGGAATTAGGAGAGCCGTGGTGATGCCACGTGGCATGTCACGTGGCATGCCACGTCACCTTTTTTCCCGAAAAAAAAGACGTGGCATGCCACGTGGCACCACCATAAAATGAACAGTTAGTAATAAAAATATGAACACTGCCTATAACAAAAAAATGAACAATCATTAATAAAATTATGAACACCTACTCTTAAAATTATGAACACACACTTGTAAAATAATGAACATCATATTTTTTTTACACGATTTGAAACAAAAAGAAAATTTTTACAAAAATACAAAAATAAACATTTAGTGTTAAAACACGAACAATTAGTGTTGAGAAAAAAAGAACAATTATTAATAAATATGAACACTTACTTCAAAAACCATGAACACTTACTTTTAAAAACCATGAACACTTACTTTAAAATCCATGAACACCATAGTTGTAAGAACAATGAACACATGTAAAAATATGAACAACATTTTTTTTACAACCATGAACACCATATTTTTATTACTAACTGTCCATTTTGTGGTGGTGACACGTGGCATGCCATGTCACCAATTTTTTTTTTTCCAAAAGAAAAAAATGTTGACGTGGCATGCCACGTGTCACCATCCTAGCTCTCCTTATTCCTATCCACAAGGGTGCTCCTCACCGGAACCGGCCTATGGCTCTGTTTGGTAAGCCTTAAAATTAAGGGGAATAAGATTATGAGAATTAAAACGGAGAAATAATTCTCGTAATCTTGTTTGGTAAGGGAATTAAGGAGATTAAAGGTGTTGGATTATGGAGATTAAGAGTATTAGATTATGTGAATTTTGTAATCTTGTAAAACTTATTTTATAAGGATTATGAGAATTATTGAAGCTAAAATCTCACTTTTACCCCTCTTTCTTTTTTTCATCTCTTTCATCTATAAAAATTTAACACGTACTTTTTTTGTAATTTTATCCACAATCATATTAATTTCACCAAACACTCATTTCACTTATTTTCATCCTCATCATCTTAAACAATTTCATCTCCTTAATTCTTCATCTAAATAATTCCCTTTATCCTCATCTTCATCTACGTAATCTTACCTTACCAAACTGGCCCTATATATATATATATATATATATATATATATATATATATATATATATATATATCCTTCTTTGGTGCTCCTCAAAATAGCCTCCCAACCATAATAACCTCACAACCATATTAGCCTCATAAAATCCTATCCGGGGTCAATAAGTGAGAAGAAATACAAAGAAGATGAGTATGGGGTGCTCTAGTTATATTGCAAGAAATTCTAAAATTTTCGGAACAAATCAAGCACCCAAGACATTTTTCAGAACTAGTTGAGAGGACGAAAAGTTCCCGCTAGAAATCCTACTACTTATAAGTAAGATTTTATTTTGGATATGCTATTCTCGTTTATCACTGAAAGAAGAAGAGAAAAGTGAAGATTTATGTGCTTAAAGATGGATGTATGTGCAAGAAGTACTAATCCAAGAAAAGATTAAATGTAGATCAATGAATGGTGAATGAATGAAGGGGTCTCGTTGTTATAATAAAGAGTCGACGCCCCGGATATTTTCAGCCTCTTTTGCCTACTCTATTACCCTACCAACATCGCTACTTCTTGTCCCATCATCCCAATCACACCCAATAAAATACCTTATGATTTATGTCATCTATTTGAGTCTTCTTTGACAGGTGGTGGGGTTTAATAGCGCCTTGACAAGCCTATAGTAATACCTTTGTCTTTTTGTTGAGCTTGAGCGATGACCCTAAACACATTTCGGTAAGATGATTTAACACATTTTTCTTTGAGAGGTTGGAAGGTTTGCATTCATTTTTCTCGTTTCCTTAAACGATTATTGATACTATGATGATTTGTTTTGAAAAGTAGTATGTTTTTCCTAGCAAGGGATTGTAATTGCTAGGATTTCCGAATTCTAATTAATGTTGATTAACTTAATCGTTGATAGTAATTGACATATAACTCGCGAAGATTCGCCAATGATGAGTATGAGTCCCACCGTTATGTTCCTGGCGTAATTTTGGACGTTTGGGAAAATTTTTACTTTTTTCCCCGGGTAATTATTTTTACCCTCCGGTGTTGTTTGGAGCATTTGGGAGCTCCAATTAATAAAAATATAGTTGAGAGAAATGATCAGGACATCAGATATGTCTTAGATATGAAATAACATAGAGAGGCAAAACGGTCAAAAGAGTCGTTATTTCGTTTCTTAACGGCTTAGAAATACACGTTTTTCGAGGCAGTTGTGGAATAATTATCCCTACAATATTTCAGATTTATTATTCCAATCTCGAGAAGTTTGGAGAAGGAGGTTCAACTCGTCTTTGGATCGATTAAAGGATAATTATCGACTTCGCTAAAGGATAATGATCGTTTTCACTATGAATAGCGGAAAATCCTTTATTAATTCATTACCTTTCACGTTTCCTCGTAAAAGCTCTGATTTCTCTCAACCTTCAAACTCAGATCTACTCTCTATTTCTAATCTGATTCAATTCCGTTTGAGTTTCTGGATTCCTCTCTTCATTCTCTTCATATCGGTACCGAGTTTCTGCATTTCCGAGCAGATGAAGAGCTGGTCGAGCATATATGTCACCATAAAGGTTCCTTCGCTCATATTCCGGTGAATTTGATGTTGTCCATGTGTAGCCTGCGTCGTTGTGATTCCGAATCTTCTTTCAGATCGTCAATCGGGTTAGTAACGAATAAGTTATGAATTTATTCGTTTTCCGTACTGCGATTTGACCTAAATTTACTTTAGGCTTGTCAAATGGATAAATATAAATTCCATTATGGTCGTTATATTATTCTAGTGATTATGGTAGTTTGTTTGATGAAATCTGATGACAGGTGGGTTTAGAAATTGCCTGCGGGCAAAACGTTATTTTGGCGAAATTTAATTAATTAATTAAAGGTTAATTAATTAAATTAGGATTAGAATTGAGATTGAGGAATGTTGATTAGATACTACCTTGAGATTTGAGGAATTGTGAGTTATGTTGAGATATTGAGGTTTAGTTGGTTGTGAGGCTTATAGATTGAGTATGATCCTTGTGGATCCCTTAGGTCTAGGTTTGACCTTTTAGATTGATAGGAGTATTGATATATCCTTATGCCTTGTTATTAGGCAGTGTCCCTCTCAGGATTGGAGGTTGATCGTGGTTGTGATTGTACGAGGTTGAGGTAAGTTCGTAGGACTTATTTAGCTACCATCCTTATATTGGGTGTTGCATGAGTGGTGTGTGTGTTATATGTTTGATATGATAGCATGTAATGTCGATTATTACCGACCAATGTTTTATTTATTTCCCCGTATGCGTGGTTGTGATAACCTTTCCTTTCATCCCGCCGAGGAGTCTCGGAGGTTCTCTGACATCAAGCCACCTGTTATACAGGAATGGCGCAATCCACTCCCATAGGGTACACGGGTTGTGTGACCGACACTACTTCCAGATGGCTAGCAGGCCCAGAGGTGAGGATGATACGTTCCTCGTGTCACATAGTTTCATATATATATATATATATATATATATATATATATATATATATATATATATATATATATATATATATATATATATATATATATATATATATATATATATATATATATACGATTTGAGTGAATGACTTATAAAGATGATAAAATGGGTAAATGTGTGATAGCATGATTATGTGTTTACCTTCCATGACGTGTGTTTGTGCTTATACATTACCTTATATACGTATGGTTAGCTAATGGTTTCATACCATGTTGTAGATGCCTTGCAGGATAGGCGAGCTGCTGAGTAATCTGGTAGAGTGACAGGCCGAGGACTCTCGTACATTAGGTGATTATGGTTTTGGGGATATTTTATATACCTCTTGCGTGAGGATGATGTTTTGTATACCTTTTGTGAGAGGGCGATGTTTTATACTCGGCTATGATCTTCTGTACCTTTTGATGTACAATTTTGCATATTTGTTTTATATCTGTTAGTGCCATGTTGTAAGGTCCTGTGAACTTGTTGTCAGGCTAGGGTCGGGATCCAATGTGAGATCCTAGCCCAATGTGGCATCACGAGTCTTGCGGATTCGGGGTGTTACAGAGTGGATATCAGAGCCTTAGGTTGACAACAATGGCACTTGCTACCTACAATGAGGTCGGATGGATAAAATAAACAGAACCCGAAAGGGGTTTGACGTTTTCAAAAGATTTTGGTTTTAAAAGTTATTGCTTTAGGATAGAATGTACGAGAAGTCGTAACCTCTGCCGTGGATCTCAGCACTATAGATATGTATATATATGTATTATGGATTGTATGTGGATGTGCTATATATATATATATAGGGTGTGATTCCCATGAGAACACCCCTAACGTGAGAACATGAGAACAATCGTACACCGTTAGATGGTGAGTATTAAGGGTTGAGATTTAGAGTAGATATCATAATTAATAATAATTACGAATAATAATAACTACGGATCCAACAATAACTACGAATAATCCACTCAACCAACAATAACTACGAATAATACATTAAACGATATGGCACATTCGTAACAAAACTAATAATAATTACGAATATGTTCTCACGTTCTCACGTTAGGGGGTGTTCTGATAGGATCTATACTATATATATATATATATATATATATATATATATATATATATATATATATATATATATATATATATATATATATATATATACATATGGCATATATATAGCCTTATAAGTTAGGTGTGTATACCCCTCAAATGGATCAGACTAGAGTAACATCTGTAGAAGGACGGGGTAGAGGTAGATCACCTCTTCCTCCAGTAGTGATAGGTCAGGGACCAGTTTCCGTTTTTGTTTTGTCTATAGCAAATAATGAGCCTGAGGAGAATGATTACGTCTCGATGAGTGAACCCGATTTTCGAGAATATATACGCCAAGTACAAGAAGCTGGAAGAGCATGTAGACCTATCTTGGTTTTACCAACATCAATGGGACCTACTAAAGCTTCCGGATCAAAGAAGGAACAATGAACTGAACTAGTAAGTGATGAAGCAGATCTTTCAAGTGTTAGACAAAGTCTGGCACACGGATGTTCGAGTGATCCCTTGTCCACATGGACTTCTGGTGGGATGAGATCTTGTTTCAACTGTGGGGAGACTGGACACCTACGTCCGGAATGTAAGAGATCTTTAGTGACGTGTTATACCTGTTGTAAGTTAGGACATCCAGCGACTTTTTGTCGACAAAATAAGATGCCCCATCAACAAGTTTCTTCCCATGCTAAGGTTATTAAAGAGGAACGAAGAAGATCGAGTTACCCTTCAGCCACACAGGTTGCGAAGAAGGGACGACTGTGTTTCAACAGTGGTGATTCAGGCCATTTGCGCTCTGAGTGTTCCTTGGCACCAATAGCTTGCTTCACATGTGGTGAACTAGGCCATTTGGCTCCCTTTTGTCAACAAGGCAATGCTCCTTCTTAGTTGGACTCTCCTCTTTCCGGTGTAATGGAGTTGTTAACGCTAGTTGTTTTCTAGTACCATTCTTAGTAATGGTTTACCTTTTTGAGTTCTTTTGGTGCTAGTGTTATGCCCTCTTTTTGATGTATGTGTTGAACGTGGGTTTAGATGTGATATAGGGAGTACCCTTTACTTAGGGTTACTCAGTTGTTTTGGGGTCAGAGGTACCCGCGAGATGTGTGACAACCCAATTATATCGGGACTTGTGATTTTCTCTTGTAGACTTCTTTGTTATGTCTTTGAACATGAGGAAGTAGTGGATCAAGTAGATCGCTATAAGTGTAGTTTGAACTATGATAGATGGACCATATTGACCACTAATGTGATGGATTAGATTGTGACCTTTATTGTGATAGAGATCTTGAAGGATGTGTAATATTATCAACAACGAGGCTGATTGCGTGAGCCTATGAGGCCTTCTGATGTATGTAATGAGGAATACGAGAATCTTGGTAATACGAGAATTTGTGAGTATGTTTGATATACCATCTAGTCTATGGTATGGAAGAGCGTGGATTCCGGCATCAAGTTAGAGTTGGAGCATCTGAATGATTTTGAATATATCCATGTTTTCGTATGGGGGAAGGAATGTTGGATGTGCGCGAATTTTCGAGAATAAGTAAGATGAGTATTAAGAACGAGTGTTCATTACCCCACCGGGATGAATTGATAGATTTGTTGCAAGGAACTTCTGAGTTTTCAAAATAAGAGTGGAGACCTGAATATCACCGAATGAGAATGAGCTAATAGGATGTGCCCAAAACGGCATTTCGGACTCGGTATGGCCACTACGAGTTGTAGTGATGTCATTCGGGCTCACCAAAACGCCTCCACATATATGGTGAGGAACGAAGTTTTATTGACTTAATGGATCCGCAGTAGTGAGTTTTTGTAGATGATATCCTAGTGTACTCTCAGAGTTGAGAGGGACACGCAGAACATTGGAGAATATTTTATGAGTCTTGTAAGATTAAGAGTTGTATGTTAAATACGAGTTTGAATATGTGACCTGACCTTTTGATCGTGTGACTTGTTGAAGGAATGTTGATTGATTCGAGAAGTATTATAACTGTTGTAGTTGGAACAATACCGACGAATGTCGATGAAGTTCGTAACTTTCTGAAGTAGCCTTTTCGGAGTAATCAGATATTATCACTGTCTATGGAGGAGTTTATATGATAACCCAATCTTGTATCGGTCTGTTGAGAAGATTATTTGATTTGTATAGTTCGAGTCGTGTTCTTATCGATTGAGGAGCGGAAGGAAGATGGACTTCTACTCCTATGTTAGCACGGCCATAGGGCACTAGTGGTTTTGTGTAGTATGATGATGTTTCAATCTTGGCTAAGATGTTTGTTGATGCAGAAGGGCGGAGTTATTACATATGCGTCTCGATAGTTGAAGACGTATGAGGAGAACTACCCGACTCATGATCTGGAGTTAGCAACGGTAGTTCATGCTTTGAAGATCTGGAGACATTACCTGTATGGTGCTATATGACAGATCCTCACAGACCATAAGAGTCTGAAGTATAGTTTTATGCAGCGGAAATTGAATAACCACCAACGTAGATGGTTTGAGCTAGCTTAGGATTTTGACCTCGAGATTTTGGCAACAGATTTAGACTGCTTTGGGGACAAGTCTACACTTCACGACTGCGTTTCACCCCCAGACCGATGGTCAATCAGAGAGGACCATCCAGACCCTTGAGGATATGTTGCGAGTTAGTGTGTTGGATTGGGGACAAGGATGATCAGATTACCTCACATTGGTTGAGCTCTCATACAACAACAGCTGGCATGCATCTATTGGGATGGCCTCTTATGAGACACTATATGGGCGTAGATGCAGTACACCTTTATGATGGGATGAGCCTAGCAATACTAGTGGGATAGCACTAGAGAAGATTCAGGATGCTATGACTCGATAGCGTTGTTTAGGAAGAGGATGCTGGCGGCACAGAGTCGCCAGAAGTCGTATGTAGACAAGAGGCGCCGACATCTAGGGTTCAGAATAGGAGCTCATGTCTGGATGAAAGTATCTCTGATGAGAGGCGTCAAACGTTTTGGCATAAGGGGGAAGTTGAGTCCCCGATATGTCGGTCCTTTCTAGATACTGGATAGAGTTGGGAGGGCAGCATACGTAGTAGCTTTGCCTCCAAGGTTAGAGGGTATTCACCCTGTTGTTCACGTGTCTCATCTAAGGGAGTATATACCAGATCCGAGACGCACTGTAAGTCATGATGATTTAGTGGTCGAGGCAGACCACATGTTTGTTGAATATCCTGTTGCAGTCTTAGAATGAGGTATAAGACGTTTATGCTTGAAGAACATTCTGATGATGAGAGTATAGTGACCAAGACGAGGCCACCTAAGTGACTCGGGATAGTATCCATAGGAACTAATCCGAGTTTATGCAGAGAAGGTTGTACCGTAGACTTGCTGAGGAAGCCATGGTTGTATATTCTAAGATATATGATGATGTGATTATGTGATTATATGATTATGTGATATGTGATGTTCTCTTCCGTGCTAGATTATTGGTGATCCTAGTTGATCTTGTTATGTTAGGGCGAGTTATGTTATGGCTGGAGAAGTTTTACCTCTAATCCCTCGAGCGATGATTTTACCATTGGAGAAGTTCTACCTCCATACCATCGTGTATAGGTCAGCTTGAGATGGTTCTACCTTCATGATGTAGAATGAGATTAGGTTAGTTGGAGATGATACTACCTCCATGTTTGGGATTTAGGTATAGATATTTCTGGAGATGTTCTTCTTCCATACGATCATTTGTGTTTTGGAGATGTGTTTCCTCCTTGATGATGAGTTGGTAGCTGGAGATGTTTTTCCTCCATGCCCTCGTGATGTGAGCCAGTTGGAGGTGTATTTCCTCCATAATTTTATAGTGATTATAGTTCTTGGAGATTTTTTCCTCCACGATGTGATTAAGGATATAGTTGTCAAAGATGTTTTACCTTTGTACCTTTTGGGATAGGATTAGACTGCTGGAGATGTTTTACCTCCATGCCATTGGGATAGCATTATGATCCTGTATCTGAAGTTGATTATTCCTCCATGCTTATGTTTTGAGGTTATAGATTGTTATAGTTTGATACCTTTGAACGGAGATGTGATACCTCCGATAGAGACATTGTTTATACATCGGGGTATGGGTCCGAGAGGATTTGGGATTTGTTCAAGTTTCGGGACGAATTTTTTTTTAAGGGGTATGATGTAATAGCTAGGATTTCCGAATTCTAATACATGTTTATTAACTTAATCGTTGATAGTAATTGATATATAACTCACGAAGATTTCGCAAGTGATGAGTATGAGTCCCACCGTTATGTTCCTTGTGTAATTTTGGACGTTTGGGAAAATTTTCACTTTTTCCCCCGGGTAATTATTTTTACCCTCCGGTGTTATTTGGAGCATTTGAGAGCTCTAATTAATAAAAATGCAGCTGAGAGAAATGATAAGGACATCGGATATGTCCTAGATATGAAATACCATGGAGAGGCAAAACTGCCAAAAGAGTCGCTATTTCGTTTCTTAACGGCCAAAAGAGTCGCTATTTCGTTTCTTAATGGCCAAGAAAGACGGCTTAGGAATACACGTTTCCGAGGCAGTTGTGGAATAATTATCCCTACAATATTCTAGATTTATTATTCCAATCTCGAGAAGTTTGGAGAAGGAGGTTTGACCCGCCTTTGGATCGATTAAAGGATAATTATCGACTTCGCTAAAGGATAATTATCGTCTTCACAATAAATAGCGAAAATCCTTTATTAATTC
Source organism: Fagopyrum homotropicum (assembly GCA_033239125.1). Lineage (NCBI taxonomy): Eukaryota > Viridiplantae > Streptophyta > Magnoliopsida > Caryophyllales > Polygonaceae > Fagopyrum > Fagopyrum homotropicum. The sequence goes on along the minus strand of BSWB01000007.1, from coordinate 58,107,802 downwards.
ATTTCCATTCACGTTTCCTCGTAAAAGCTCTAATTTCTCTCAACCTACAAGCTCATATCTACTCTCCATTTCTAATCCGATTTCAATTCCGTTTGAGTTTCTGGATTCCTCTCTCTATTCTCTTCATATCGGTACCGAGTTTTTGCATTTCGGAGCAAATGAAGAGCTGGTCGAGCATATATGTCACTAGGAAGGTTCCGTCCCTCAGATTCCGGTGAATTTGATGTTGTCCATGTGTAGCCTGCGTTGTTGTGATTCCGAATATTCTTTCAGATCATCAATCGGGTTAGTAACGAGTAAGTTATGAATTTATTCGTTTTCCGTACTGCGATTTGGCCTAAATTGACTTTAGGCTTGTCAAATGGATAATTATAAATTCTATTATGGTCGCTGTATTATTCTGGTGATTATTGGTAGTTTGTTTGATGAAATCTGATGACAAGTGGGTTTAGAAATTGCCTGCGGGCAAAACGTTATTCTGGCGAAATTTAATTAATTAATTAATGGTTAATTAATTAAATTAGGATTAGAATTGAGATTGAGGAATGTTGATTAGATACTACCTTGAGATTTGAGGAATTGTGAGTTATGTTGAGATATTGAGGTCGATTATTACCGACCTATGTTTTATTTATTGCCGACCTATGTTTTATTTATTGCCGACCTATGTTTCATTTACTGCCCCGTATGCGTGGCTGTGATAACCTTTCCCTTTCATCCCGCCGATGAGTCTAGGAGGTTCTCTGACGTCAGGCCACCTAGTATACAAGAAGGGCGCAATCCACTCCCATAGGGTACACGGGTTGTATGACCGACACTACTTCCAGAAGCTAGCAGACCCAGAGGCGAGGATGATATGTTCCTCGTGTCACATAGTTTCATATATCTATATATATACAATTTGAGTGAATGACTATTATATAAAGATGATAAAATGGGTAAATGTGTGATAACATGATTATGTGTTTACCTTCCATGACGTGTGTTTGTGCTTATGCATTACCTTATATATGTATGGTTAGCTAATGGTTTCATACCATGTTGTAAATGCCTTGTAGGATAGGCGAGCTGTTGAGTGATCTGGTAGGGTGACAAGTCGAGGACTCTCATACATTAGGTGGTTATGGTTTTGGGGATATTCTATATACCTCTTGCGTGAGGATGATGTTTTGTATACCTCTTGTGTGAGGACGATGTTTTATTCTCGGCTATGATCTTCTATACGTTTTGAGGTACAGTTTTGTGTATTTGTTTTATATGTGTCAATGTCATGTTGTAAGGTCTAGTGAACTTGTTGTCAAGTTAGGGTCAGGATCCACTGTGACATCCTAGCCCAATGTGGCATCCGGAGTCCTGCGAATTCGGGGTGTTACAGGCATGCTCTTGTTACAAAACGCAGCGCTTGATATTCATATTACTCACTCGAGGACAAGTAAGAACTATGTGTGGGGTGTTTTGATAACATCGAAACAAGCATTTCATGTACCCTCTTATTCATGCAGTTTTACACATCTTTTGACAAGATATATAATGCATTTATATTATGTTTTCGGTATCTACTTTCAACTACTTCACATTTCAGGCGTTCAAGACCTACTTTGAGGCATTTCCGATCCATTCGCCAAACTAGTATGAGAGCTCGATCTTCCCTGAATTCAAGCATCATAAATCAACATCATATGTGATTGAGGATCGATAGCCTTGCTTGATCGTCTCTAGGCTTTCTCAAGCCGTTTCATTATGCCATCGATCGGCCGACACACTTCCCAATGGATTCTTCGTCTTCACTCTCGGATTTCAATCATTTTTGTCTTAACCTTGACTTGTTTGGCTCTAGGAAGACCCAGAGCGTGTAAGAGGTCATTTTGTCACTAAAAGTTTCATTTACACTCCGCAAATGTGTGGAATGTTTGTAATGATATAAACTAACCGCTAGATCATCGAAACACAACGAGGAAGGAATCAAGCCGATAAGCTATGCAATTTTTATTTTTTATTTTTTTTTGATAATCCATCTAGATTGAGAAACTACGAAACATCCTTACATAATATAATAGCTAAACTGAAAGGAATAGCATCTAGACATAAATCGAAGAAAGCAGTAAACGGATGTTGTTGAGCCAGAATGTGTGCGGCCTCATTTCTTGTTCGTCAAACAAAGGTCCATCCGATGTCTTGGATTGAGCTTGCGAGTGATAAGATGCGCTGAATTATCACCCCAAACCACTCCCCTTGGTCTTTGTTGTCGTTGTATATGGTTAATGAGTATTAAGCAGTCCGATTCAATGATCACTTGATTTAGTTCCATCTCCACAATCACTGGCACCGCCCAAAATATGGCTTCGGCCTCCGCCACAAAGCGGTTGTTCCATCCTGGATCGATCGAGAACCTACAAAACAGGCATTGCCCAACTGATCCCTAGCAATGATGTCTATACCTGCCCCAACAATCGAGCTTGCTCCATCACAATTGATTTTAATTGAGTTTCCCGTTGGAGAGCACTCTTATAATCAGACAGGTTCTGAAGCTGCTCTTAAATAAACTCTTACCCGTCCTTCGACCTTCCTTGAAAAATTCTCATATTCCGATCAAACCAAATGCCATATAAGATCATACTCCATTGCTCCACGTCTTCGTCCCCGTGATCAGATATCATGCTTTCCAATACCCTCTGAAATGTAGTTTTTCTCGTGTGAGTGTGCTTCTTCCCCGGGTAGCATAACCATATCTTTTGAACTCGAACACAATAGAAGAGTGCATGCTCTAAATTCTCCTCATGAAAACAATCCATGTAGAAAGGCTCAATGGGCCAATGGCGTATATCAAGATTACATTTGCATGGGATAATGTTATTCACATATCTCCAAATGAACGATCGAACCGAGGCAGAACTTGTAACTTCCAAATCTTCTTCCAAATAGCCTCATCCTCTTGACTTGTAACCTGCCCAGATGAAGATCCCTATGCACTCTCCCTCGCCTCGTAGATCATCCAATAACATGATTTTACAGTGAACATTTTGTACTTATCATAAAACCAAACCAGCTCGTCTTCCACCATATGGTCAACGAGATGAATTTTCAATATGTACTCAACATCACAAGGAAGGAAGAGGTCAGAGATAATGTCTTGCCGCCATGAACCCGAGTTCTAGTCAATTAATTAAATATATAACATGAGAAGTACTGGTCAACAGCGGAGAAAATAGTACAAGCCGGAAACTCAAAGGTCGAGGGATCCAAGGGTCTTCTTGAAGATTAATAGAAGCACCATTTCCAACTGTCCAATACACCCCATGCTTCAAAAACTCCCTCCCCCGTAAGATACTTCTCCACGTGTATGAAGGATTATATCCCACTAGTGCTTTTAGAAAAGATGTCGACGGGAAGTAACGTGCCTTAAGTAGCCGAGCCAATAGTGAATTTGGGTCTTGGAGAATCCTCCAGCCTTGTTGTGCAAGAAGAGCTAGATTAAAAGCTTCCATATCCCTAAACCCTAATCCCCCTCTTTCTTTTGGTTTAGTCAATCTACTCCATTTCCACCAATGTATTGATGCCGAGTCACTTGAACCCCACCAGAATCAACTCATCAATTGTTCTATCTCTTTACATAATCCGGTTGTTTGATGAAACACGACATGATATACATCGGAATAGCTTGAAGAACCGATTTTATCAAGACCTCTTTACCCGCTTTTGACAAGTACTTTCCTTCCCATCCTTTGAGCTTATTCCATACTCGTTCCTTGACATGTGCAAAGATCGTTTTTTCAATCTCCCAATCATAGTTGGAATCCCTAAATATCGCTCATGTTTATCAACTTCCGTAACCTCTAGTATTCCCTGGATGTCCTCCTTCAATTCTTCATCAACATTTTTACTAAATGATAGCTCTGACTTACCAAAATTAACTTGTTGTCCCGACGCTGCTCCATAGGCATGGAGTACGTTCACAATTTCTCGACTTTGTTCACAAGACGCTTTGCCAAAAAGAATACTATCATCTGCAAAAAAGAGATGAGACACAACCGGAGCACCGCGGGCTATGCGGACCCCTTTCCATCCTGGTAGTCTCACTATGACGAATAAGACCCAAGAAAGCCTCTACACATAGCAAGAACATATATGGAGACAATGGATCCCCTTGACAAAGTCCTCTCGCCGGTATAAAATTCTGAGTAGGGACCCCATCAATTAGTACCGAAAAAGACACACTCCGAACGCTCCGCATTATCATATCCACCCACCGTCGATCAAATCCCATCTCTAACATATAGTGCTCTAAAAAAACTCCATTCTACTCTATCATATGCCTTTGCCATTTCCAACTTTAATGCTAAGTAACCCGACTTTCCAGAACACCGCTTCTTCATATAATGGAAGATCTCAAACGCCGACATCACATTGTCTGTTATCAACCTCCCTGGAACAAAAGCACTTTGGGTATCCGAGATCACTTTCCCCATGCACGTCTTCATCCTATTATCCAAAACCTTCGAGACAACCTTATACAATACATTGCATAAATTGATAGCATGAAGGTCCTTCATTCTTGACGGGCTAGAAATCTTCGGAATTAAGGAGATAAAAGTATGATTAAAATCAGACGGAAAAGGTGCCCCTTCTAGGATGAAGAATTTCATCACATCGGACCCGACAATACACCAGTGTCGTCGGAAAAATAACACTGACATACCATCGGGACCCAGGGCTTTCGTGGGGTGCATTGAAAAGAGAGCTAAAAGTAGGACGTAAAAGCTCGGTATTATCCACCTCCGATAAGATGTGCGAGAATCCTTGAGAAGCCATTGAAGGTGGTGCTAAAGGATTGGACTTAAATAAATCCCGAAAGTAATCAACCGAGACTTTCACTTTCCCTTCCCCGCTCCTCCACTCCATACCATCATCATCAATAAGCCTCTTCAACTCATTTTGCTTTTGGCGACCATTAGCTTTCCGATGGAAGAAACGTGAATTTCATCACATCAGACCCGACAATACTCCAGTGTTGTTGGAAAAACAACGCTGACATACCATCGGGACCCGGGGCTTTCGTAGGGTGCATTGAAAAGAGAACTTAAAGTACCTCCTCTTCGGTAAATGGACGTAAAAACTCGGTATTATCCACCTCCGATAAGATGTGCGAGAATCCTTGAGAAGTCGTTGAAGGTGGTGCTAAAGGATTGGATTTAAATAAATCCCAAAAGTAATCAACCAAGACTTTCGTTTTCCCTTCCCCGCTCCTCCACTCCATACAGTCATCATCAATAAGCCTATTCAACTCATTTCGCTTTCGGCGACCATTAGCTTTTTGATGGAAGAAACTTGAATTTTTATCTCCCCATTTCAGTTCATTTACCCTCAATCTTTGGAACCAATGCTTCTCCTCTTGATCCATAAGTTCACCCTCCCGTCTTTCCAAAAACGTACGTCGATGTACCAAACCCCCATGTACTCCTTGCTTAGCCATCTCACGCAACTCCTTCCTAACTTTATGTAAGTTTTCCTAAATGTTCCCAAATCGTGTTTTATTCCAATCACTCAACTCTTGCATACAATGGGCAATTTATCCGAGAACACTTTCAGACAATCCTCGAACGTGCGGATTTTGCCATGCATTACGAACAACCTCCTGACATCGTTCATCCTCCGCCCAAAACACCTCAACGTGACTCGGTCTCGGACCCCTTTTGTTGGTTTCCTCCGTATCCTCAACCCGACATGGTGATAGTATAATTGGTGCATGGTCAAAACTCTCTCACGGCAAGTAGGTTACAGTTGCTCCCGTAATTATTTCCATCCACGGTTCATTCGCAAAAGCATAGTCTAATCTCTCTTGGATAAATTCATCTTCCTCCCGACCGTTGTCCCAAGTGAACCTTGGACCCTCAAAAGGAATATCTTGCAACTCACAATCGTCCATAGCAACTCGGAATGCTGTCATATAATGATAATCCGGAGCAAGGCCTCCCCGTTGGTCCTCCAATGAGAAAATTTAATTGAAATCTCCAATACACGCCCACGGTTTGTGAACTTCTTCATGGATTCGGGTAAGCAAGCTCCACGTACAGTGTTTCTCCGTCAGCTTCGGCCATCCATACAAACACGTGAGTCTCCAAGGCCTATCAGTGATGCCATCCTCAACCAACACATCAATATGATGGAATGTGTATGAGACAACCGAAACCTTTATATCCGTACTCCACATCAAGCTTAATCCCCCAGATTTACCCCTACAATCCACTTTAAAACAACCAGTCATTCCCAATTTCAACCTGATTTCTTCCATCTTCTTCTCGCATTTTGTCTCCATCAAAAACACCAATTTAGGGTCATCCCTTCTCACTCGATTAGTGAGACGAACAACTGACCGGGTCTTCCCCAATCCCCGCCAATTGTAATTTACACAACTCGTTGGTCCCGGCAAGAGAGGGCAATACCCTCTCTCGCCGATTCGGAGACAATCATTGTTCTCCTCTTGATATCTGCTACAAGTGTTTTGTCACTGTCACAACCATCATCACCCACCTCTCGCTTATGTCGTTTTCCTAGTGACATTGCCTCAACCATCTCCTTTCCTCCATGGTCCCTTCCACTTCCGCTTCTAGTCTTCACCCCCACCTCCTTATCTACCTCACCTTCATTGAACACTTTCGTAAGCTTTCCCTCCCCCTATAAACTAACAATATTATTTCTCTTATCCTTCCCCAATTCCTCATGTGCCACCTCACCCATTTTCATCTTATACCCATTACCTCTTGCAGTCCCCTTCATACGTAACCCTCCTATATCTCCCTCTCCCTATATCTCTTCTTTCCCCCCTCCGAAGTAACCTCTCCTTTTTTCCCCTCATACTCAACCCTGTCTTCTGACCTGCCTTCAGTTACGTCAAGTGTTTTAATACGGCCCTCAATCTCCCCCAAATTTATGTATTCACCGTCTCATCGTGGATAGTCTCAGAGTCAGACCCCAACACATCAAACAAACCTCTACTCGGGTTCGGTCCTAGCGATTTTATCCCTAATCCATACACATCCCCACCACCCTGCACTCTCTGTTGAACTCCTCGGATCAGCTGCCTTTCCTTTTCCCGTTCAACATTACTTCACTCCATCACTTTTCTATAAGGTGAAGCACGAAGAGCGTCCCCATAACTTTGTTTATCCATAATCTGAACTTTCTCATCGCACCCCATTTCGACATGTCCAAGTCTACCACACCCATAGCAAAAGTTAGGAAGCCTCTCATATTTAAGCTCCACCCATACCCGCTTCTTCCTTATAGCTAGAATTACACCCCGCCTGAGCGGTTTGTGAACATCTACCATAACCCGAGTGCGCATAAACTGAGCACAGACGAAGACATCCTCTTCTTCCACCTGTAATAGAGCCCCGAAAGATTCTCCAATAGCCTCTACAGTCGCTTTGTTCATACAAGTGAACGGAAGGGTTGCTCAATCCCTAGGTCTTTGAGAACCAACAAAGCCTTATGGTCCGCCCGCCATCACTTGCTCTCTATCGGCTTTGTCCATGAATTGAAACACGAACAAATTTTGCTTAAGTTCGCGAAAGAGGAATCCGTTCTTTAGTCTCCATGCCCCTTTCATTGTATTCTTCAAAGCAAAAAAATTAAAAGGTCGTGTAGTAATAAAGTTCCTATTAGCGTGATCAAGCCGCATCAACCTTGTCATTCCCATCTCCATTCGAATTCACCACCACAGGAATGAACTCCTCTTCTGTCAGTTCGATATTCTGTTTCCCACGTGAAGAACTCGCCATAACCGTCTTTAACCGTTGATAACCGTCACAAATACAAAGCCAATCCTAAAGCACCACCCACAATCGGTGATTCTCGCACTTCTCCGGCGAGGAAACCCTTGCTCGCACAGTCCTAGACCGGAGAGAAGGAGGGAGATCAGGAAAAAAAACGCTAGAGAACGTAGCCCTGTAATCGCCCTGGAAGCCCTAAGGGTTTTTAGTGCTATCCTTTTTGTACTCATAGTCTTAGTTTTTGCATTCATGTTTTGTAGTTTAGATTTCTTTCCTCCCCTCTTTTTCTTAAAACTTTCCTCTATCTTAGCCTTGCTCAATTCGACCGCTCACATCAATCGTCTCAGACTCATCCATAAACCTCTCATGCTACACGTTTAGTGTCCTTAGTCTACTATTCCTTCTTTCGCTCGTAATGGTAATTTTGATATGGAAAAAGATCAAGAACTTGGAAGGGCCTTGAAGCGCTTAGTAGAAAACACAATCTAACTAATTTCAATTTATTATTTAACAAAATGTCAAATAATTTCATTCTTAATTCCATATACAACCCCTAAGAGAATAAAGTACAACGTCAGGGAAGGAGAAAAAAATACAACGTCATCGAAGGGAAAATAATGTTGAATCCTATTGGCATGCGCTCTCGCCTTTCTCTTTTCCTAACGAGGGATGTTAGATGTACCGGCGAAAAATACTATTTGTAGCTATAACTACGCACGCGAAGTGCGTAGTTTCGCTTTTCGCATATGAGTTCGAACTACGGAAATGACGTGCGTAGTTGGAGAGCCGTCTAAGCCGGTTGGAGCCGATGATTTTTTTTTTTAGCATTTTGAACTTCGGAAATGGAGTGCGTAGTTGGGGCTTTTTTTTTTAAGACAAACTCCAACTAAGCTTGTCATAAGCGTAATTTGAGTGTTTTGTTTTGTTAATTCAACTTTTGTAATGAGATCCAAAGTTGGAGTTTTTTTTTATTTTTAAAATTCAACTCCAGCTACTTCGGAAATGGGACGCGGAGTTGGAGTTTTTTTGTTTTTATTTTTAAATATAACTTTAATTACGCTTACCATAAGCGTAGTTCTTTCGGCTCCTATCGGCTTCGCATCGGCTCCAACTACGCACGCCACAAGCGTAGTTGGACTCCGGAACTGAAAAACAAAACTATGCGCGCGAAGTGCGTAGTTATGGCTACAAATAGTGTTTTTCGCCGGTACGTCTAAAATTCCCGTTCCTAACTTGCTCAATTTTTTTCTTCAGGAATTCCATCCCTATACTATTTAAATAAGCAATATTGAAGACTAATACTTGTACATAAATTATCCAGTATAAGAAATTCCTAATTACATGGGATACTTTTGTCTGAACAGTTACACAGTGCTATCTGTTAGTTATGCTATGCTTATCCTTAATATTCGGCTATGGGTCATAAATATGAAGGTGGATTCACCAGAGAATATGTCTACTTGATACATTCATAGGGAACAAGAGAATATAAAATACATGAAAGTCTGAATATACTAGGTGTTATTATCGGTAACCATTAACAAGATGATTTAAAATATCGGTAAGTCTGAATATAATGATTCAGTAAATGTACAATTCTGGAGATTATTGTATCCACAAGATGATGACTGGAAAGAAATCTGCAAAGATCCAAGACAAAACTGTTCCTCTTTGCACAGCACCAGCATAAGAACAAATGAGTCAAAAATGGAACCTTAAGTATGCAAGGAGAGACAATCAGGCTGCCCTTACAATAGAAACTACAATGTCAACAAATCAAGAAGACAAATGTGAATTCGCCCAACATTTCAAAGGCTCTTAGGATATTTGGCTCAATATATTTTCCTACCAAAGATTAGGATACAAGGGAGCTTATTGTTGGCAGTTCAATCTTGCAAATGTCAGATAGCCTGTGTGACCCCTTGCTTCTTCAGCTGGCTTTGCCATGATTGTGGTAGAAACACAAGCATCTGAAGGATTGTTTTTGTCCCGAGATCGTTGTCTCTTCTTGCATGGGCGAGCGAACAGCATACCACTTTCACTTATGGATTCCGTTCTTATTTCTTCCACTTCATATGTACGTAGGAGCACCTCAAATGTCCTTATATCTACAGAATAATACCTGCTTTTAGTACTTATCATCCTGTTAATCTGAACCTGAAAGACGAAAGTATTACCTGTGAAACTTAACCTAAGGGTCTCACAGGAACGTTGTACTTGTTCAATGCACGGTGAGAAGGAGCATATGACGGCATCAGGCTTCAACATTTTTGCAGCAGAAGGGATTGCTAGCCATGGTTGGGGCAAGTCGAGAAATACTGCATCTGCTCGGCCTTCAAACTCATCAGGAAACCCCTCACCTTGAATGTCTCTAACTCCTACTGTAATTAAGTTACTTAATCCTGTCATCTCAAAATCCTTCCTGTTGCCGCAGAAAATAAAGAATATAAGTAAATAAATTTCTTCACATGACATCTAAACAGTAAATTTAATAAATCTAAATTAGTAATGAAATTAGAGAAAATGGAACACTAATTACGGAGAGAAATAATGGATGCTACAAGTCTAACTACAGCAGGCCATCAATACCTTGTCCTAAATTGTCAGAACTATCAAGCCTCTGGCCCTGTCCCAGTTCAAATACTTCCAGTTTCTTTTTATTTTGATTTCCGAGGATCCGGGATTTGGAATCAACCGCATCTATTTGTGGATTATGTTGGTCCAATTAATGCTGGTATACAAATCCTTTTATGGATTAAATAGCTACTAATTTCTTAAACATTTTGTTATCATGCGTCTCATGTTTTACAGAGCTAATTAAGCACATGGATTTATAGGAATTATAGCACTAAATTTTCTGTAACTTAACTAGTTTTATGTGTTTTAGTATCAATCACTACCAAAAATGTTTCTTTCATTAGTTTCTACTTTCTATTGATGGATGTTCAAGAAATAGTGTCCATGACTCAAATTATGCTATCTCTGATAAAATCATAGAAGGGAGATAAATTGATTATTCTGAGCATTTTCAAAGTGACTTTGCTGCTAATAATCGAACCTCTTTTATCTAAATAAGTAAACATTAGCATAGTCGAACTAGGCATTCTCTTTAATTCCCGTAAGCACAGTTGAAAACTTGAAATTCAGAGAAGGTCTCCCACTTCTCTTTTACATCTGGTAAGCTTATTCCTGATTTTTTGGTTAGGACTTTACCAAATGCTTCAGGAGAATACCATGCACATGGAATTCTAATAAAGGTTACCAAATCCTCAAACCCTAATTAACTAGTGGTCTAGTAATCAATTGCTCAAGTTATTTATTCTGTCTGTTCTTTGTGTTTATGGGTTGTTAGATTAATTGATCAATCGTTCCAAAATCTCAATGAACTGTATCATGGAGGTCAAATTTTCCAATCATTCTGCGTAGGATAACCAAATTGTCTAACTTCTAAACTCCCATCAAAAGAAAACAAATTTTGTTTATTAATTCCTCTTCTAGCTAATTCAAATACATAAACAACATGAAAAACATAAATCGTCACAACTACATAAGAAACAGCATAAATGTTTTAGCATTAAATTTATAAATCATCAAACAGCATAAACAACCCAGTTTAAGCATATTAATACACTATCTTTGCAAAGAAGAATTTCAGGGTTCAGCTCCAATTTCAAGCATGGATACACGACTATATTGCTTAGCTTTCTTAACAGAAGTTACATTAACATAATGTGACAAGACAACGTCTTTCAAATTTCAAATCGAGATATCATCAGTAAGGAAGAACATGTGTAAGAAACTAAAAAAAAAAAGGAACTTGAAAACAGGTAAAAAGAAACCAGTGAAGTGATACAGTTTGCAAATACAAGAAACTCACCGAGCAGATACTGCCCTTTCCTCATGAAAATCAAAGGTATAAACATGGCCGTTTGGAGCGACAGCTCTAGCGAGCGAAGTACTCAAAGAGCCGCTACCTGTACCTGATTCCAAGACAACGCAACCGGGTACAGCCTCCAAGTACATAACAACGAAGCTAATATCAGCAAGGTAAAGAATTTGAGTCCGGTGGCTAAGAACCAAAGTCCAGAGCTCAGGGGTGGGGGCTAGCAAGTAAACGAAGCCGTTTTTGTTGCTGAAGACTTTGGATCCGAACGACTTTCCTATCCAATCGGAGTGATTGAATGAGCCGAAGCGATTCTGGAAAACGGATCCTGGAGTAATCTTGACGGGTTTCATGCGGTCTTGGCGCTCATAGACTATGACGAGGTCGCCTTCGTGGATAAGGCGGTTGTGGGTGAGGGCTTCAGACGAATCCGACGGTACGATCATCTTACTTGATTGGGAATTTAGTGGCGGGGTTAATTGATTTAGTCTGCAACTGTGCGAAGCCTAAAACCCTAAAACCACAAGAAGGAACGGAAGAAGAAACAAAAGGGTATAAACTTGAAAAAATATTCTCTATTAACGATGACGGCGTCGGAGTTGGGATGGCGGAGAAGGCGTGAGACTGTGGTCGATTAATGTAATATATAACTTCAAAATATTTTACTGCCTCAACGGGTGTTCATTAATTTAATGAAAAAATTGCCTAAACATTACTCATCTTTTATACCGACTAAATTTTAGTATTTTGTCATTTAAATTATTAGAACGGTACCTCATCTATTAAGTTCGACCAAAAATTAGTGCCTAAATTACTATTCAGACGTTAAGTTAACATATCGGTGATAATTATCAAGGGGAACATTGTCCACCTACCTTAAGCGACGGTGCAAAATTGTCCACCTACCTTAACACCGATATATTAACTCAATAGAAGAACAGTAATCTAGGTATTAATATTTGGTCGGACTCAATAGGTGAGGTACCGTTCTGATAGTTTAAACAACGAGGTACTAAAGTTTAGTCGGCCTAAAAGATGTGATATTGTTTAGGCAATTTTCTCCTACTTTATATTAAAATTTATAGTTTTCACATTCTAAACATTTAATAATTCATTTTAAATTTTACACATTGTTTCACAATAACCTTAATTAACTCCTTATAATTATTTATTTATTACTTTAACTAGAAGAATAGGTCCGTATTACATACGGGTATATAACTATATTTATATTTATTTATGTATGAAATGTTCCCACATTTGTGTAGTTATAACTTTTAAAGTTTTGTACGTAATGATTAATTAAACCGTATATGTGAAGATTGATGCAATTTCTTATTTATATGACCAGTTTATAAAATTTATTTGAGGTACGAAGATTTCATGTTTTTCAGTTCTCATAATCTAATCTTACTAATATATGTTTTATAATCGTACTTTATCAGAAAAAACATTTTATAAATACTTGATTAATTATGACAAAAATCAAAATATTCTTCCATTTATGTTTTAAATTTTTCTCCAAAATAATTTATTTACAAAAAGGTCTTTGTAAATAAGCCCAATAAAAAAGTGCTTGTAATTTGGATTGTTAAATGCTAATTGGGTATGGATGAGTCATATATATTAGATTGTTGTTTATGATAGTGTCATGGTAGGTTGGATCTAGCATAACCTTGTGGAATGCCAAGTAGTGGCTTTGAACATTAAGTGAGTGTTTGGGGATTTTGGAATGTTCTAAGACTTGATGTGTGTTTGATCTTGAGTTGACTATAAATTCTATAATGTTGTGAGTGTATGGTTGTTCTTGTGAGGCTTGAGGTTGTGATTATATGTTTGTTGAGGTTCTGGACTAGGATGTGAGTATCCTAGCATAGTTGTAACACCCCAATTCCGTAGAACTCGGGGGCGCTACTAGGCTAGGATCTCACAGTGGATCTTGACCCTAGCCTGAAAACAAGTTCACTGGATCTTACAACAAGACACATATAGATATAAAACCAAATACATAAAACTTATATACATCCAAAAGGTATACAAAACACAACCGAGTACATAACGGCAAAACATATACAGAGGTGTACAAAACATCCCCAAAACCCACACACGACCTAGTGTACGGAAGCCCTCGGCTGATCACCCATCTGGCTCACTCTGCAGTCTTCCTATCCTGCAAAATACCTACGACACTGTATAAAACCATTAGCTAGCAGTTCATGAATAAGAATAAAAGTAGTAGCACATACCAACACATCACAATATGCAATGCTCACATTAAAACCGTTTATTACCTTCATTACGTTATACCACTACTAATTCAACTTATTTTGTGACACAAAGATCTCCCGAACCTCGCCTCTGTCCCCTTTGACCCCCAAGTTTGGTATAGGGGATCTACCTCCCCCCTGGTGGACTGGTCGTAGAGCACCTCCATACTCTCGGCGAGCTACAAGCAAGTGGTCACGACCCGTTATAATATGCTTGAGCCATTTAAATATACATATATGGTCGTCCTAGTCCGGTTTAGGTTATAAACGCAACATTCATATGCACAAGAATCACTATCACAATCATTTAAATCCATAACCGCTAACTAAGTAAGTCCAATGGACTTACCTATCACAACCGTATATCTGTATCAAGTGGTCACAGTTTCCCCTCGAGTAAACGATCAGTGTCTGCATCAACAAGGCTCACACAATATCGAACACTATCCAAGGTTAGGAGATTCCACCTCCTACACCCCATAACCATACCTAAACCATAACTCGTATCTAAACCTCGATATTAAACATCACTCATAAATGCCTAAGGCATTATCTCCACATATACATCAACAAACTCATCATAAACAACACTAGCCTAGCCTCACTCTCAAGCTAAGCCATAAGAAAAAGGAAAGATACATATCAATCTTTGTATGTCCTGGACAACGCACCTGCGGAAACAAGAAGGCGCAGGAGCGGCGACACACCGCACGGGCGGTGGCACTCAGCCGCAAGGGCGGCGGTGTCAAGGCGCGCGGAGGGGGGGGGGGGGGCTAACACAGTAGAGAACGATTCTCTGCTTCTCTTCACTCCTCTCACTCGATCTCTTCTCTTCTTCCATTTCCAAAGGCAATCATCAACATACATACACATATAACCATCATCAATGTCCCGGAAGAGCCAATACAAGATCACTTGTGGAAATTCTAAACTAAAGAAGAGAAAGAAAGGAAAAGAAGAAGAGAAGGAAAGAAAGAAAGAAGAGGAAAATCTTACCACAACAGCCCAGGAGAAGGAGAACACTCTCACACTCTCAACAACTAGCTAGAACAACACAACAACAACATCATATCACCATCAAACCATCATCAACATCCAAAACACTTCCAAAGATCAACCCTTTAAGATGATCAAAGAAAAAACTAAGAAGAGAAGAAGAAGGAAGAAGAACGTGAGGAGATAATGAAGCTGAAGAAAGAAAAGGAAACCCTTACCTGAAGAGTAAAGGAAATAAGCTTAAAGAGGAAGCAAGGGAAAAGCATGACCTTTTAAAAACACGGCGCCCACCTTGCAAAACCGTAGGGGCGGGTCTTCAGTGCCGCGGGGGCGGCGCCGCACCTGCGGCCAAGTCGTGGCGCAGGGGTGGATTTCCTAAAAACCTAAGGATATTACAGTAGAGTTGCTATCGTTGAGATCATTGAGACTAGGCATGTTTTACCCTAGCTTATGTTGTTATGGTTTATGATCTTGCGAGATCATCAGGTCTAGAAGTCTAAGGACTTCTAGCTTATGAGAGCGATGTTGATTACGTGCATTGTTTTGATCAGGCATTGAGTACCTTCCTACGGGAAGTTGAGAGCGGTATTTGTCGATTTAGGTTTGAAACGAGGTAAATTACCGGACTTACTTAGCTAGCTTCCTTGTATTAGTATCGAGTGTGATGGTTGTGTGTGTGTTTAGTTATGTTTATAAAAGCAAAACCGGACTAGGACGACTTTATATTATACCCTTATATTGACCCAAGTGTATGATAACGGGCGGTGACATCATTGCCTAGCTCTTGCGAGAGCTAGGAGGTTCTTTGCGAGTAGCCCACGCAGGTATACGGTTGGCTACATCAATACCATTCCTTGCTGGTAAGTAGGGACAAAGGCGAGTTTCGGGGATTCTCGTGTCACAAACCTAAGTTGAATTAGTAATGGAATGACGAAAACGAAAAGATAATAATTGGTTTAAATGATATCATGTTGTGTGTTTCTGTTTTGATATGTGCATGTGTCGTTACCATCTTTCTAATGATTAGAATGTTAGCTAACGGTTTTATACTGCCTTTGTATATGCCTTGTAGGTTAGGGACGCCGCCAAGTGACTCAGAGGAGTGGAAAACCGGGATTCCGTACATTATAGGACGGGGATGAGGGTTTTATATTACGTTCCGTTGTTGTTTGTACCTCAGTCGGTGTTAATATGTTGTTTTGAGGACTCGGTTGAGTTTCCACCTTGTTTCGTATTTTGGTTCATGTCGCATTGCATTCAAACTATTTGGTTTTGCCTTTTTATTTGTACCTTGTTGGAAAGATCTAGTGAAATTGTTTTCAGGATAAGAGTCAGGACCCATTGTGAGGTCTTCACCCGTAGAGCCCCTATTCCCGCAGATTTGGGGTGCTACAATATGTTATCAAAGCCCTAGGTTGACAGCAATGACACTCGCAATCTTCTAAAGGCCGAATAGACAACCAAACAAAACCCGTAAGGGTTTTGAGCTTTCAAAATGAAATCCGTTTTCAAATCACGAGCATAGTCGGGTTGGGAATAGAATGTACGGGATCACCACTCCTTCCGCGGACCTCGGCGACTTAGTGGTTGGACTATAGTTGTATGTTGGATTGTAAGTTGTTGTTGGTACACTAGTATCATATTGGAGTTGTAGACTTCGAATGGTACACTAGTATCATATTAGAGTTGTAGACTTCGTAGTTAGATGATAGGAAGCTATCATCGCCCCTTGGACAAACGCCGTAGGGCTTAGAATAATGTACATACGAAGATGAGTATGCTCAAGATATCGAGTTCATCATCACGTTTTAGCGAGCACCCGGTGGTTTTTCGGACTCCTTCAGAGGACGTCAAAGTAGAAGACTAGAGATGATGTAACCGAAGGATAAGAATATAGAAGAGAACCCCAAGTCAATTTAAGAAAAAACAAAATCGAGATGGAAGACATACAAGTAAGGAAGCGACATTGATATAGGAGTGATTCCAAAGAAACAACGATTGAACAATAATGAAACCCACTAGAGATAATGAACTTAAGGATTCTTCAAGTGAATGCTTGGACAACTAGAGACGTGAATTGTGGAGGAAAGGAGTACATTCTAGCATGGGTAAAAGTGGTATTTCATCAAGACGTAAAGTTTTCCTAGGCGTTCCTAAGCATGGGAGTCGAGATGAGAGGTGTGGACGAACTATTACGAAGATACGTAAGTAAGCTTACAAAGGAACAAGGAGGTGAAGTGTCGATTTTATTTATTTATTAGAGATTACAAGAAGAATCACACGGTAGAAGTTTGCGTAACATAATTTCTTTAGTGGAGTCAGCCGGTTTCCGTTATGGCGGTAAGACTAAGCAACGCCAAGAAGAAGGAAGTATATGTAGATGATGGTTCCAAGAAGTTGAACGACACAATAAGGAGATTTTATCAAAAGACATAAGATACCAACACTACAAAAAAAAATCGTTTTGCCACGGCATAACACCTCACAAATAAGGACATTACCGTTGCAAGAGGTCTTTTGCAACGGCACTGCGATAGCATGAGTACCGTCACGTGATCGTCCGTCACAAGAGGTATCTACGACGGCAATCTTCCGTCGCATAGATTTTTGGGACGGCAGACAGCTGATGCCAATAATTCTCCTTGCCGGCGTCAGTGTCTTATTTGTGATGACAAAAAGCCGTCACAAACAACTTATGTGACGGTCAATAGCCGTCGCCAATAATCCTCCACGGCGTCACGGATTTTTTTATTTATGAAAGTGAAAGGCCGTCGCAAATAACTTATTATGACGACAATTTATGCCGTCATCAATGATCGTTCTAGGCGTCACGTACCTCTAAATTTTGCAACGGCGGTTTAACTTAAATGACGGCATACTACCGTCGCGATACACATTTTTTTGCAGTCGCGATAAACTTTTGATTTTCCGTGGTGAATTTTTACTATTTTAAATATTTATATTTGTGATGGCAGAAGCCGTCACGATATTTTTTTTCTTTGTGGCTAATATTTTAAGTTGTGATCGCGTTACGTGCAATATTTTCACCAAATATAACGAATGGTCCAATAAAGCACAACAAAACTAATCACAACCTAAACAATCAATTATATAGTATGGTAAAAAAAATGTATCAATTAATTGAAACCGTATATAGTCTACTATTAAAAAGTAATATTGTGTAAATCATCGTAAACAAAACAAACTAAATTAACTTTAAGAGTCTTTACTTGTGTTTTCTGCTTGGACAATTTCTCTAGCAGAGATCTCTCGTTGACCTTCATCTTCAATAGAGGCATTTTGCTGAGCACTTGTTGCACCCTAAAAATATATGACATCAAATAATGTAAACCCTTGGTAAAAGTTCCTACATGAATATTAGAATATCAACCACATTACAAAGACTATCATCACCATCTACAACTTTACATCCAAGTAGTGGTTACAAAACATTTCTATCTCGTCATTTCAATTATACAAACGTCTAACTCATATTACAAAATTCCTTCAACAAAAACAAACTCATCAACTCTTCCTCACTCACAAGGTTAACGTACAATATGTGAAATTTACATATAATTACATACGTAACGTATAACCCTAGACCAGCTTCCGATCCAAAATTCCCAAAAACCACATTCCCACCGTTATTACAACAATCCTAAGCCGGACATAAAAACCGTATTAAACACATCTCAATCTTGCCATGATTATCCCACATTCATCTAACACATTCAATTAAACACAACTCGCGATTAATCTGAAAACAAGACACTAAACAAAAGAAACCTTACCCACAAGTTAGCAACCATGAACCTAGTGAAAATAAGCGAAAAAACACACCTAGAAAGTTTTGTGAGATCAATCAACTACTTGAGGACTTGAACTTGAAAGTTTGGATACTCTTGATGCCGCTTCTTGTGTGTAGGAATGACTGACCGAGTTACTACGAACTTGTTCACCTTTTACTTCTTATCTACATCTTAAATCATTGAAGCTTCAGTGTTAAAATTTGTATCAAAGGAGAAATCACCCAATTAAAATATAATGCAATTAACCCTAATAACAACTAATTCGACAAATCCCAAATTCCACATATATCAAACCAAGATTATATCCGCAAAATTCAACAATCACTATAAACACAATTATATATAACTACGTATACATTCAAATTAAGCAAGCCTCACCATACAAAATCCCCAATTCATAAATTAGGGTACATCAGCACAAAATCTCATCCAAACACTTTCAGATTCGGATATGCTCAAGAGGGACAGTGGCTAGGCTGATGGTGGTGCGGGGCTTTCGTGGGCATCGGTCCTGGTGGTAGAGTAGCCGATAAAGGGATCCGGCGGCAATGGCAGTGAGACCGCCTCACGCAGCAGCCACAAATTCAACGATCGACGGGTACTGTCGAGCCCGCTTCCGAGTCCGCTGTCGAGGATGTCGTGGTGTGGAACAAACGACAACGCTACCAAGGACGCCGTTGTCCTCGCGTGGTGGCCGGCGACTCCTAAGATCCGGCGGCTTAGTGGTGCGGGGACAGATGGGAAGACTGTTGTCTGTGGCTTCCTTGTCGATGGCCGCAAAGGGGAGTAGGGGAAGAGATTTTGGTTTTGGCAGCCACAGAAGAATAGAGGAAAGGGAGGAGTAGTTCCGGCATCGGTGGCCGTCAATTTCGAGCTCCACAAGGCGCCGATTTAAAACCTAGAGGGCGCCGGTTTCAGTGGAGGAAGTGGATCTGCGTGAGGGAGGGTGCGTAAGGGAGCTATGTGAGGGAGTTAGGTTTCAGCAAAGAAGAAACAGGGAGGGAGGTTTTGCCTGACGGTCCAATGGTCTCCATCTTGATATGCCCAGTTGGGCTTGTCTTGACGGGCCCAGCTGGCCTGTCTTGATGGCCCGGCTGACCTGTCTTACCTGCTTAGGATAAAATAAATAAATAGAAAGACGGAAAAAGGTTTGAACCGGTCAAGTTCCGGTTTAGCTTGAAATTTATCGGAATAAAATTTTCGGTTATTATAAAATATAAGAAAAACCCTATAAAATATAATGGGAATGATGAAAAGATAAGATGATACAATTAGTTATAAGAAAAAGAAAATAATAAATTTTGAATCAAAACCCTACCAATCGGACAATCTAGAATACTTACATCCTTGAAAATGGAATCAATTCTATCAAGCAAATCAATACTCTAAAGATTGAGCAATTGAAGAAAGATGAAATAAAAATTAGGGTTGAGATAGACACCTGAAAAGTTTCACGCGGGAAGAGGGTGACTTCCTGGCTTCATCGAAGCTTGTCCTGGCTTCGCGTGGGAAGGGGGCGACTTCCTGGCCAGATTCCTGCTTCGTCGAAGCCTCTTTGATGGGGCGATGATTGCGGTATTTGAGTGAGCTTCATCTGATCGACGGGATGATGGTTCAGATAGAGAGAGATGGGCCACTTTTTTTTTGGTTAGAAGAGATGGGTAACTTTAATTTTGATGTGGTGTACCTGATAAGCCAAATTTCATTTTTGCACCCAATGGAACGCGGTATGTTTATTTATTTTTGCGCCAAATATTTTAGAGCCTACCAATACAATTATCATTACATTAGGGGTTAGTTTTGTAGCTTTTTTATAACCGTTACACAAGAGGAGCGGTTAAGCCTAAAGAGGGTCGTATGACACAACAAGGCCGTGAGAATATAGTTATTTCATAAGAGAAAAAAGTGTGAAGTGTAGAATGTGCTAGCGGAATTTACGGTAAAATACCCCAAGAGGGTAGCCTTCAGGAGAATGGTGACATGGAAGTATGTAAGAATGGTAAGTCATTAACTTGAGAGAAGTCGGCTACAAATTCATCGGTGACAACTGAGAATGCATTGGTGCGGGTTGTCTATTGATGAGTGTAGATGGGAAGAGTAACCCAGAATGTGGGACCATAAAGGATCAGTAACAAGAGCTTGAAGTATTCGCAGTGGTTCAATGTCATTGGTAAGAAGGTATATCAACAAAAGCATAGTTGTCTTGATCAAATAGCGTTGAAGGTGTTAAAGCATAACTATAACCGACCTCCCAGGGAGGGATTGTACCTACCTTATGCGACCTTCCTAGGTCATTGCATTGGGATATGGAGGAACGACACATATTAGAACTTTTAAGGTTTGATCATGGTAAAGGGAACCAGTGGATCAAGAGGAAGGTGAGATTTCCATGGTTGTGGTACGTAGACGGAAATATATAAAGAGGATTGAAACTCCACCTTGATCATATATTTGTATAGGTGATAATGATGGAAGACTTAAACACAAATGGAGTGGTTTTATACACTAACAATTTATTGATTATATATCGAGTTGCTTGGTTTGATTTGGTGGTTTGTATTGAATGTGTGCAGATTTTGAAACGCATTTCAACGGGTCAGAAGTCAAGACAGGCCAATGCATTTAGAGTGATTAAAAGATGAAGGTCTTGAAAGCCATTTCAAGGGGTCAGAAGTCAAGACAGGCCAAGGCTACACGTTGAAGGGATTCAAAATTCAACAAACTTATCCACCAAATGCCAAAGAAGATCTTCTAAAAAAGATATGCTCAACAAGAAGATATGTTTATAAGGAGATCTCAACCGACCAAGAATGATTTGATTCGTAAAAGGATCTTGCAACGATCCTCAACCGAAAGCACAAAGATCCTCTCTCAAACGGAATATCTTCACAACAGATTCGAGAAGATTATGGACCAGAGAGATCAACGTGTTTCAAGGAGATAAGATGGTCGAAAATCCACAACGTTGATAGCATGAATTATTGTCTATATTTTGGGGCCTGTTTAGACGTTTTATCTTCAATAATCCGCATGTTTGAATGTATATTATGTGATTATATTGTCGTTTCATCTACCTTTGCGGGAATCGAGGTCTACACCAAGTTTCGTTGTAATCGTAGGTAAAATGGCACGTTTTACATCAAAATGGAGCAAAAGGAGCTAAGGAGTCATTGGAGCTACATTCAGGAGCTTAAGGAAGAATTCAGGAATCATGGAATTGGATTAGAGATTCACTTTGGACCAGATTTAAGAGATTTCACATTCAGTTCTGATTCACCTCGGTTGACTACAAAGTCACCTCGACCGAGGTGATCCAGAGGAGCTGACTCGACCGAGGCGAACACCTTGGACGCGGCAAAGATATTTTATTCTTGGCTGAGATCTTTTATTTTTGGAAAGAGGATCTTATATTTTTGGGCTGGATTTCTGGAAGGAAGATCATATATTTGGAAGATCTATTTTAGAGATAAGATATATTTTTATTAGGAAGATATCTTTTTAAGATATTTCCTATAAAATTATCTTAGGAAGATATTTATTTTGGGAGATAAGATATATTTTATTAGGAAATTATCTTTTTAAGATATCTTATATTTGGAAGATAATTCTCCTATATAAAGGGTTGGATTTTCCACAATTGGATGATCATCGGATCTACGGATCAACCATCTTCGGATCATCAAACATCCGCTATACCCCGCATACCACCGATAATCTGCTTATAGACCGCTTAGGGCTGAACATCCGCTATATCCTGCTTACAGCAGCAACACCCCGCATACACTCCATTTGGGAGATTTGAAGAACCTTTTTGAAGGTTAAAGAAGGAAGTTTATAGCTTTTATAGCTTTGTGAAGGGTTTTGTAAGATTCCTTTAGATTCCCTTCATTGTTGTTAGGCTTGTTGGATTTTGATCCAAGGAATGCTTGTTGATTGATAATTGATTCAGTTATTGAAGCCTTTCTCTTAAGGTTTTCTTGTTCAATTATTCACTTTCTTCCCATATACTTGATTATTGCTTTCATGATGATGAGTGGCTAATTTCCTTGTGTGATTCTAGGGTGATTGGCTGAAGGTTGTGGGAAAAACAATGATAGAACAATCTTAAATCACAGTAGGACCCTGAAAGTTCGAGTCTTTATCCTTAACCCTAAGCATCTCGCTCAGTCAATGAACATCTCGGCCGGGGTGGAATTCTTCTGACCGAGGTGACTTATCTGATCCGAAACTGAGAGTTTAGTGTTAGAGTTTGCCAAATCCTATTCTTATTACACCTTTCCTGGTTCAATGCAAGCCTAGGATGAGACTTACCCGGTGATTCCTTTGTTTGTTTACCTAAGATCATAAGCAATAGGTAATAAAGGTTTATCCTTTATTGGGGTTCGAGTGTGCCTTCATCCCATCTTTGTGAGTTAGCTTGAGACTTACCCGGTAAAGGTTGATTCTATTCCCTTAGGCGGTGTGTTGGTTTGAGGTTATAGTTCTTTACCTTGATTCCTTGAGACTTACCCGGTAATAGGAATTACGGTTTGGGATTAGCGAGTAGTGAGACTTACCCGGTGATCTATTACACTTTAGTAACACCTTCCCTATGCAAATATCTCAGCTTTATCCGCTTATCTTTAAATCTTGAGTTGGAACCACAAATAGATGCTTTAATCCCTAGAATTGCATATTTTCTTTATTGACTTTTTATCATCTTTGATTGTTTTAATCGCTTTTGTGGTTAGTAATTACATAGCTTACCTATTCCTGCTTTGTTTCACTAAGTCCTTGTGATCGACCCTTGGATTTCCTTGCTTTTACTACGATTGACCCGTACACTGCGGGTTCGCATCCTTGTTTTAAGCTTACATCTAGGGTTATAAATTTAAAACTTGCACACACCGTTTGGAGCGAACAAGTTTTTGGCGCCGTTGACGGGGACTGCTCTTGCTTTTTCTACTAATCATTCTACTTGAGTGTTCTTGAAGATTTGTGTTCTTAGGAACACGCGAAGTTCTTGTTCCGGCAACGAAATAGAGTTTTGCCAAAGAACAAGTTTTTGGCGCCATTGCCGGGGACTTGGTCTAGACCAAGCCGGTTGCGGTTGTCTTTCGGGGCTATTGCCCTTGTTGCTATTAACTACTCTTTCTATGAGTTTTGTAGTTTTTAGGATATCCGATGACTACATTTGAACCAGCCTGGATAGCAAGACAAAGTGCTAGGGCGGACCATTATGAATACTTGGAAGAAAAATACTCCTTCTATTGGTTTAACAATGAAGGGGAAAGAGAAAAGGCCATTGAGAAAGAGCTTGCGATATGGGATGAGCTGAATATCCCTAGAAAGATTTACGAGCAACCTCTTGAAGATTCTCTTCAATCAAGATGGGAGAAGTTGATGAAGAAGGTGGAGGAGCTCAAGGAAAGCACCCTATCCTATGCTAAGCCGGAAGAGGAGCATAAGGAAGTGCTACAAGTTTCAAGCATTCCCCCAATCGAACTAGAAGTTTCTCTTGAAGCTTTTGAGGAAGAGGAAGGTGTGGAAGATCTCAATCCATTTGTTGAGACTTCGGCCGAGGTGAAAGAGAGATCGGCCGAGGTGGAAGAGAGATCGGCAGAGATGGAAGAAGAATCTGTAGAACTGGAAGTGGAAGATGCGGAGAACCTTGGCCAAATTACTGAGACTATGGCCAAGGTGGAAGAAAGATCAGCTGAGTTGGGAGAGATTTCATGTGTGGATTATCAACCTAACATGAAACTTGTCCCAAGCTTTGGAGAACTTTACAAGGTATATTCTCTTACTTCATTTCAAATTCCTATCAAAATTTCTGATTTTTTCAGGAATGCACCGGAGAGTTGGAGGTCTCTTCCGAAAGAACCTCCTAAGATCAAGATGAAACCTCCCTTGAAATTTTTGGAAGAAGATGCTCCTTGGATATTAAGGAGTGAAGTTAACAAGCGCTTCACCACTAAGATGATGAAGTGTCTTTTGTTTAAGTATGGGGTCACTCACGTGACAAAGACCTTGTACTATCCCCAAGCTAGAAATGGGAAAGCTACTAGAATTCTCGAGAAGCTGTTTTCTCGATCAAGGAAAGGATGGGATGCAAAACTGAGTTATGTCCCACGGAAGCATAGGAAGACCGGTAGGATTCCGGTGAGAACCAAACCGTACAAGCTTGTACGTGGGAGATCCTACCATTTGCCGGTGAATTTAGGAACCGGAACCTTTTTGGAAGAGTCTTATGACGGATGTGATGAGCACTCCAAGGTGTTCGAGGTACATTGAGAATTCCATGGAGAACGGTCCAGCTAGCGACCTTAAACCAAGCGCTTCTTGAGAGGCAACCCAAGGTATTGCTTTCTTTTCCCTTTTCTAGTCTAGCTTTAGATAGTTTGCTTTTGTTTTGCTTTGCTTTGCTTTTGGCGTCCTAGACAGAAACCAGGTACTTTCTAAGGAAGGATTACAGCTCAGGAGCTACATTGGAATGACATAAGTTCGAGAAATTGAGAGGACAGAGCTTGATTGAGGCACATCTCGGGTGCAATCACAAGACCTCGACCGACATGTTCTTCGCCAACCGAGATGGTATTATCTGGGAGCTGTTACTTATTGTAGTTCAGCTTATGTCCGGTGAGTACTCTATTTTCATACTTATTTTGACCCATTGGGACAATGTGTCCCATGTATGGGGTATGGATGTATCTTATTTGACACTATGTATAACTATTTATGATTTCTCCTATGCTCCGTGTGTTTATCTGAGATTACATGCATGCATACAGGTTACTTGATTGAGAAAAACGTCAAGAACTGGTTAAAAAAAAATTTATGACCTCGGCCAAAGTGATTCTGACCAATCGAGGTGCAGTACCTCGGTTGACATAGAACATCTCGACCGAGGTGGTTTAACTGAGAAAGTTTTCGAAACGATTTTGTGCTTCTTATCTAGAGATGACCTCAGTGAAGATTTTGTTTGCTGACTGGTTTTGAAATCTTTATATGCTTGAAAGGTTTTATAATATGTTTAAGTTGCTAAATGCTTTGTTTGAAATTTGTGGCATGTTTAATACTTTGTTTTTATCAAAATTATGTTGAATTTGAAGGTTGACACCACAAGATAAGTTCTCTCACTTTCTTCCTGGAAAGACCAAGGCAATTCATTCTTTTCTCTTCTTCTTCTTGATCATGCTTAGCCCCTCATATACATATTTGCCTTCCTTTACCTATCCGGGAATTTGGAAGCAAGCAAGTGAAAAGCAGGTGAAAAAAAAGTTGAGAAGTTGGCTGGAAGTGAAAGTGTTAGAAAGTAATAAATAGGTTTGGGGAAGTCAATCATGATGATGAGTAACTCGGCACCATTCACATAGCCGGGTGTTTGTGTCTTGCCAAAGTCGGATTGAGCGATATTCCTAACGGGTCATGGTATGTGCATCAAGGGCTTGATGCATCTCAAGAAATTGATGATTGCTGATTTCCTAAGCTTCGGTTATTGTGCACCTCTGTCCATGCATCCCAAAAAGTAAAGTAAAAAAAGGAAAAGTGTGAAATAAGCAAAGCTTATTGGTGGATGATGTTGAAAGTCAAGTGAAAGTGAAGTGATATCCTTTTCCCGGATTCTAGCACCACATTACCTTCTACACATCCCTACCCTACACGTTTCTTGACCTTTCTTTTGGGAAGCCCTTGAGACCTCGAGCTTGTTGATTGACTTAGTGGTTTAAACTGGATTATACATGATTAATTTCGATGATTATGATTTATTATGCATTCTATGATTTTATGCAAAGATGAACAACTTTCTCATATTTATAAAAAATGTTTTGATCATATTTTGATTTTAAATTCCATGAAGTACTCTCTTAGAGTGATCTATGATTGTAGCACACCATTAAAATGTTTTGAAAGACTTTTTCATTGATTCTTCATGACTTATAATCCATTCTATCTTGTATTTTATATTCGGAACTTGCTTGGGGACAAGCAAGGGCTAAGTATGGGGTATTTTGATAGCATGAATTATTGTCTATATTTTGGGGCATGTTTAGACGTTTTATCTTCAATAATCTACATGTTTAAATGTATATTATGTGATTATATTGTCGTTTTATCTACCTTTGCGGGAATCGAGGTCTACACCAAGTTTCGTTGTAATCGTAGGTAAAATGGCACGTTTTACATCAAAATGGAGCAAAAGAAGCTAAGGAGTCATTGGAGCTACATTCAGGAGCTTAAGGAAGAATCCAGGAATCATGGAATTGGATTAGAGATTCACTTTGGACCAGATTTGAGAGATTTCACATTCAGTTGTGATTCACCTCGGTTGACTACAGAGTCACCTCGACCGAGGTGATCCAGAGGAGCTGACTCGACCGAGGCGAACACCTTGGACGCGGCAAGGATATTTTATTCTTGGCTGAGATCTTTTATTTTTGGAAAGAGGATCTTATATTTTTTGGCTGGATTTATGGAAGGAAGATCATATATTTGGGAGATCTGTTTTAGAGATAAGATATATTTTTATTAGGAAGATATCTTTTTAAGATATTTCCTATAAAATTATCTTAGGAAGATATTTATTTTGTGAGATAAGATATATTTTATTAGGAAATTATCTTTTTAAGATATCTTATCTTTGGAAGATAATTCTCCTATATAAAGGGTTGGATTTTCCACAATTGGATGATCATCGGATCTACGGATCAACCATCTTCGGATCATCAAACATCCGCTATACCCCGCATACCACCGATAATCTGCTTATAGACCGCTTAGGGCTGAACATCCGCTATATCCTGCTTACAGCAGCAACACCCCGCATACACTCCAGTTGGGAGATTTGAAGAACCTTTTTGAAGGTTGAAGAAGGAAGTTTATAGCTTTTATTGCTTTGTGAAGGGTTTTGTAAGATTCCTTTAGATTCCCTTCATTGTTGTTAGGCTTGTTGGATTTTGATCCAAGGAACGCTTGTTGATTGATAATTGATTCAGTTATTGAAGCCTTTCTCTTAAGGTTTTCTTGTTCAATTATTCACTTTCTTCCCATATACTTGATTATTGCTTTCATGATGATGAGTGGCTAATTTCCTTGTGTGATTCTAGGGTGATTGGCTGAAGGTTGTGGGAAAAACAATGATAGAACGATCTTAAATCACAGTAGGACCCTGAAAGTTCGAGTCTTTATCCTTAATCCTAAGCATCTCGCTCAGTCGATGAACATCTCGGCCGGGGTAGAATTCTTCTGACCGAGGTGACTTATCTGATCCGAAACTGAGAGTTTAGTGTTAGAGTTTGCCAAATCCTATTCTTATTACACCTTTCCTGGTTCAATGCAAGCCTAGGATGAGACTTACACGGTGAGTCCTTTGTTTGTTTACCTAAGATCATAAGCAATAGGTAATAAAGGTTTATCCTTTATTGGGGTTCGAGTGTGCCTTCATCCCATCTTTGTGAGTTAGCCTGAGACTTACCCGGTAAAGGTTGATTCTATTCCCGGTGATGTGTTGGTTTGAGGTTATAGTTCTTTACCTTGATTCCTTGAGACTTACCCGGTAATAGGAATTACGGTTTGGGATTAGCGAGTAGTGAGACTTACCCGGTGATCTATTCCACTTTAGTAACACCTTCCCTATGCAAATATCTCAGCTTTGTCCGCTTATCTTTAGATCTTGAGTTGGAACCACAACTAGATGCTTTAATCCCTAGAATTGCATATTTCCTTTATTGACTTTTATAATCTTTGATTGTTTTAATCGCTTTTGTGGTTAGTAATTACATAGCTTACCTATTCCTGCTTTGTTTCACTAAGTCCCTGTGATCGACCCTTGGATTTCCTTGCTTTTACTACGATTGACCCGTACACTGCGGGTTCGCATCCTTGTTTTAAGCTTACATATAGGGTTATAAATTTAAAGCTTGCACACACCGTTTGGAGCGAACAAACGTCTACCTCATCTCAACCAAGAAGCGACTTTCTTGGAGAAGAAGAATCATCATCAAATGGTCATCTTCCCAACGGCTAGAAGACCTCTCCATAGAAGCCTATAAATGAAGATGACGATTGAAGAGCAAAACATCAAGCTTACACGGAAACATCTAAAGTCTTCAAGCAATCCAAAACATCTTCATTCGATCAAGCAGTTTTTCATTCTCTCTTTTACTTAAAAGCGTTATCCCCTAGAGAGAGATAAAACTTGAGAGCTACATTGGCACATTTAAAAAGATGACATCCATTGAAGAAGGTCAGAATCTCTCAACTCTTCCTCTTGATGACCTCCTTGGAAAACTCATCACACATGAAATGGTTCTTGGTGAAGAAGATGGAGAGCCCCCATCCAACACTAATAACCTAGCATTAAAATCAAGGTAGGATGAATTACCATCAGAAGAGGAAGACAGTGACGATGATGATGATGAAGATGCAATAGCCATGATCTCTAAGGGTCTTGCGAGAATTCTCAAGATAAAGAAACAATCTGCAAACAATAGAGAATATCCACGAACATCAAAACCCCGAGGTAGGTTTTCTAACTCTAACAAGAAAACTAGAGTGCTGGCTTGTTTTGAATGTGGTGAAACAGATCATCTCGTTAATGACTGTCCACAAAAGAAGAGGACCAACTGCAAGAAAAATGATCTAAAGAAGAAAGCTATGGTAGCTTCATGGAGTGATTTAGAATCCTCAAATGAATCAGAAGACGAAAAAGAACAAGCAAACCTGTGTCTTATGGCCGATCATGAAGAAGATTCAAATCTCTACGTTGATAATGTGGTAAGTACTATCATGTCTCGACATGAATCTGTAACACCCCAAATCCGCAGGACTCGGAATGCTACATTGGGCTAGGATCTCACAATGGATCATGACCCTAGCCTGACAACAAGTTTACTGGATCTTACAACAAGGCACAAGTAGAGTACAAACAAATACATAAAAGCTGTATGATACAACAAAAGAGTTTACAAACTCAAAGCCGAGTACAAAACCATACCAACAACATCAACTGGTACAAAAGATCCCCAACCCACGCATCCTAATGTACAGAAGTCCTCGGCTGGTCACACCATCTGACTCACTCTGCAATCTTCCTAACCTACAGATCAACTACAACACGGTATACACCGTTAGCTACAACAAAAGATAAGCATGATAGTAATAGCACAAACACACCACAACAACTCATACATGCAATGTCACACACATTCATTTATTATCTTTAATTACGTTATTCCATTACTAATTCAACTTCTTTTGTAACACGAGGAGCCTCAAGAACCCCGTCCCATCCAACGTAACACAGGAGTTTTGCATGGGGGTGACTGTCACTCGTCCCCTCTTGTGAGATCATCTTCAGGGCACCTCCTCCTAACCAGCAGGCGGAGACCGGCGGTTACCGCCCGTTATAATACACTTGGGCCAAATAAATATAATGAATGATCATCCTAGTCCGGTTTAGGTTATAAATGCACAATCATATGAACACACACAACCATCACAATCATACAATCCACAACTGCACGCTAAGTAAGTCCTATGGACTTACCTTATATACTCGTAACCTGTACCACGTCACATCTTCCCCTTGGGGAAGTAATCAACGCCTGCAATAGCAAGCACACACAATCACATACTGCAAAGGTTAGGAGACTCGTCTCACTAACCGCAACCAACCTATATCTCAAATCTAAACCTCATATCCTCAACACATTCATAAATGCCTAAGACATATCCTCAACATAACATCTCATCATACTCGTACACATACTAAACCTTAAAGCCATAACCGAGATCCATAACATCATCATGATCCCCAACTCATTCTGACACCTAGCATGCATCTAATCATGGTATTCCTCAATCTCAAATTTAATCCTAATTTAATTAATTAACCTTTAATTAATTAATAAAATTTCACTAGAATAACGTTTTGCCCGCAGACCATTTCTAAACCCACCTATCATCAGATTTCATCAAACAAACAACCCATAAACACCAGAATAATATAATGATCATAATGGAATTTCTAATTATCCGTTTTGAAAAGCCTAAGGTTAATTTAGGCCAAATCGCAGTACGGAACACGAATAAATTCATAAGTTATTCGTTACTAACCCGATTGACGATCTGAAAGAAGATTCGGAATCACAACGACGCAGGCTACGCATGTACAACATCAAATTCACCGGAATCTGAGTGACGGAACTGTCCTGGTGACATATATGCTCGACCAGGTCCTTATCTGCTCCGAAATGCAGAAACTTGGTACCGATATGAAGAGAATGAAGAGAGGAATCTAGAAACTCAAACGGAATTGAAATCGGATTAGAAACAGAGAGTAGATCTGAGTTTGAAGTTTGAGAGAAATCAGAGCTTTTACGAGGAAACGTGAAAGGAAATAAATTAATAAACGATTATCCTCTATTTATAGTGAAGTCGATAATTATCCTTTAGCGAAGTCGATAATTATCCTTTTATCGATCCAATGGCGGGTTGAACCCCCTTCTCCAAACTTCTCGAAATTGGAATAATAGATCTTGAATATTGTAGGGATAATTATTCCACAATTGCCTCGAAAAACGTGTATTTCTAAGCCGTCTTTCTTAGCCGTTAAGAAACGAAATAGCGACTCTTTTGTCCGTTTTGCCTTTCCATGTTATTTCATATCTAGGACATGTTCGATGTCCTTATCATTTCTTTCAACTGCATTTTTTTTAATTGGAGCTCCCAAATGCTCCAAATAATACCGGAAGGTAAAAATAATTACCCGAGGAAAAAAGTGAAAATTTCACCAGAAGCCCAAAATTGCGTCAGGAACATAACGGTGGGACTTATACTCAACACTTACGCAATCTTCGCAAGTTATATGTCAATTACTATCACTGATTAAGTTAATCAACATTAATTAGAATTCAGAAATCCTAGCTATTACAGAATCTAACCTAAAACAATTTTTTAAAGACATTATTATATGTGACAAGGAACATAGAATAAGGATAAATTCTCTAAAAGAAAAGCTTCTTGAACAAGAAAAACAACTAAGTGAGATGTCTTTGGAAATTGAAAATCTTAACACAGAGAAGGTAGACCTTGATGACAATATCATGACCTTGGAATCGGAAAATGCACTTCTCAAGGACAACCTCTCATGTCTTCATCGAAACTATATCGATCTAGAGAAAGAGAAAGTTGATCTAACTTTGACGTGTCAAGACCAGAAGGCTGCACTTGTTAAATTTACTCGTTCAAAAACTAATCTTGAACGAATGATGGGTGAACAACAGTCTTCACTTAACAAAAATGGTATAAGTTATCATATGAGCTTTCCTAGAAAACCAACTACCACTTTTGTCAAGGCTAAAGGAAGTATTCATATGCTCACTTGTTTCTACTGTTGTAAAAAGGGTAATGTAAAATCCACATGTCCATATAGGCGAAATGACTCTTATATTATTAGAAACACCTATCCTCTATTTTAAGGAAACAGGTCAAACAAATCTGGGTTCCTAAAGGTACTAGACCACCAAACATGATCGAACCTGAATATGGACCAAAATATGCCATTTGGTCGACCCAAAAAGGTTGATGTTTGCTGTTTTGCAGGATATCACCAGGGTAAAGGAGCATAAATGGAGATTAGATAGTGGTTGCTTATGACACATGAGTGGAAAAAGTTCACTATTCTCAGATTTAAAGAAGCAATCATTTGGAACCATTACGCTTGGTGATAAGGAAAGTGTGACATTATTGGCATTGGTAAAATATGTTATAATTCATCTAACTTCATTGATGATGTATATCTGGTTGATAGTTTCAAGCATAATCTGCTTAGCATCTCTCAAATATGTGATAAAGGCAACAAAGTATTGTTTGATTCAGAAAAATGTGAAGTTCAAGATAAAATGACGGGTGATAATGTGCTTACTGCTCCAAGATGTAACAATGTTTATTCTATAAGTACTAACCAAGTTTCAGGAACTAAGCTCAAATGTCTCAAGGCCTTTACTGATGATCCAAGACTTTGGCATAGAAGACTTGGTCACGTAAGTATGCATACAATGCAGAAGCTACTTTCAAAAGATTTGGTACGTGGTTTGCCAAACCTTAATTTCAAGGTAGATGAATTATGTAAAACTTGTACACAAGGTAAACAAACAAGAGGTTCATTCAAACCTAAGAAAGTTGTAAGTTCTTCTCGACCCATTGAACTCTTACATATGGATCTTTGTAGACCTATGCGTGTCAAATCTCCCAAAGGCAAGCAGTACATCCTTGTTATTGTGGATGATTTCTCTCGTTTCACATGAATTTCTTTCCTACGAAAAAAATCTGAAGCATTGTTTGAGTTTTCAAAATTGTGTAAGGAGTTGCATGTTAGCATATTTTAGGCACTTGTTTTAGTTGTTTTTCCCTCTTTATAGTGTTCTTAGATATGTGTTTGAAGCAATTATGAGCTAGTTCACCCACTTTGTCGATAGAGAGATCTACATTAGCTTCTTTGTGTTTTTAGGTGAATAAAACTTGGATTGGAGCAAAATGAGGAAGGAAAGGAGTGTTCGATTACATTTGATGGCAAAGAGATGCATTATGAAGGCTAAAAAAGGAGCATGGATGGAAGATTGCACGAAACAAAGGCAAAGAAAGAGGAAAAGCAAGTCCACGCCCTAAATTACGGTCGTGGAAGAGGATTTGAGGAACCACGCTCTAAACCACGGCCGTGGACTTGGCATCATGAACGTGGACTTGAGTTTAGAGCACTCCAGAGAGTTACATGGCCTAAATTACGTCGTGGAAATCCTATGGCACCGTAATCTGTTTCCACGCCCTAAACCACGGTCGTGGAAAGTTGTACTTAGCCGTGATCTTGGTAATTCTGCGACGTGTCATATTTTGCCACGTCAGCCACGTCATTGGGCTTTCTCGTAACCCTACCTCGCCTTATAAAAAGGCTAGAGAAGAGAGTTTTCGGGACCTCTCGCTTACACCTGCTTACACTCGCTTACCGTCGCTGACTTTCGCGTATGTTTAGCCATCATTAGGAGATTCGCTTGAAGATTCGTGAAGGACGTACTCTTCGGAAATTGTGTACTTTGTGAGATATTCTAGGATTTTCATTCGAGAACGGATTGACACCCCGTTCTTTGTGACTTCTCTAGATCTTTGTGAGGTTTCTGTTCCTATTCTTCTAGATTCATAAATATATTACCTTTGTGTTTGGATTTCGAGATTGATTTTGAGTTTTATTCAAGTTTTCGAGGGTTTTCATCTTTTATTCTTCTTAATTTCAATATTGATATCATGACAATGATTGTTGGCTAAAACCCTTTAGCAATTCTAAGGTGAAGGGTTGATAGTTGTGGCTTAGATAATGATAGATCTATCGTAACTTGATTGGATCCTGAGAGTGTGAGAAACCTCATCGACACCCTAAATCACGGTCTGTTCTTGAGTTCCACGGCCGTGGTTCTCAAGATCTAGCCGTGATTCTCCTTGGTTTACGAACTTTGCTTTTGCTTTGATCCAAAGTTAAAGATTAGCTTTAACCTAGCCTTGACTTGCCTTTCCTAGGTAGTAGTGAGACTCAACATCCTCTATTTCGGTTTCGAGTGTCACAACCTTAACCGTTTGAGTTTATCTTGATCCTTTGGATTTGGGTTTGGGTATTTGAGATTAATTCTTACCCTTAGATCCTTTCTATACTGCAGCCTCAACAACCTTTATAGTGAGAGTCTTTTGGTTAGACATTTAGGGTTTTGGAACTTCTCCGTACATTACCTTGCTTTAGTATACCTTTACAATTCTCAACTCTATCCTTATATCTATAGTATATCTTGAATCGATTGCCACAATTTGATACCTGGATTTTTAGGGTTGCTGTTTTCCCAATTATTTGCAAAGCTTCTATAATTACATTGCTCGATTGCTTGAAACCGGTTTTGTTTCACCAATTCCTTGAGTTCGATACCCTGGAATACTTGCTAATCTACGCCGATCCGTACACTGCGGGTTCACTTGCTTTTATTTTAGTTTTATAAATATAAAGCTTATTTGCTCGCACGTTGTTGGGCAAACAAGTTTTTGGCGCCGTTGCTAGGGTATTGGTCAAGACCATTTCCGGTTTTCGGTTGTCGAGCTTGGGAGCTTTTGCTCTTGTTATTTGATATCTTTTTGTGAGTGCTTTTTGCAGGCTCTTTAGGTATATGCGAAAGACTAGATCTACCAAAGATCTAGTTTCTTTCGATCCAGAATTTGAGAGAACCTTAAGAAGAAAGTTGAAAGAGAAAAAGATGGCTGAAAATAATGAAAGAAACATCCAAGCTGAGTTGGATGAAGCTCAACGTCAACTTAAGTTGAGTGAGAAAGCTCGTGTGGACGCGGAAACGAGTTATCAATTCCAAATTGATGAACTCTGGGCTATGATGTTGGACATGAAGTTGGAGTTGAATGATGCAAGGAAGAAGAAGAAGGTCAAGAAACCAACTAAGTCAACTAGAGATGATTCATCCGATGATGAAGAAATCGATCCGGACATGCCGGAACTTGAAGAAATCGATCCGGTGATTCATCCCGTTCGTAACAACCCAAGACCACCGGTTGTTGCTCGCATTCCAACTGGAGATGTGAGAGTTGCTAATGGAGTGGATGAACCCCGAACTCTAGGGCAAAGGATGGATCCAATTCAGCAACCACACCGTCTTGGTGTGAATTTCGGAGTTAAGGAGGAATTCAGATTTAGCCCGCAAGTCATTACCATGGTTCACCAAATAAATTTGGTGGAACTAGTTATGAATCTCCACACCAACATTTACAAAATTTTGAGATTTTAATGGAAACATTGAAGCCGAAAAAGGCTACTACCAATAACTATAAAATCAAGCCGTTTTTCTTTTCTTTGAAGGATAAAGCATTGGCTTGGTATCAAGCTCTTCCAGCTGGAAAGCTGGCCACATGGGAGGATCTATCTTCGGAGTTCCTCATCAAGTTCTTTCCGCCATCCAAAACGGCGGAGTTGAGAGGTAAGATTAATGCGTTTTCTATGAAAACTAACGAAAGTTTGTTTCAATCATGAGAAAGAATTCAGGACCTCTTGTTGGATTGCCCACACCATGGCATTTCAAAGCTTGAGTTGCTAGAGATTTACTACACGGGGTTGGATGCGGACACACAATTCAACCTCCAATCTCTCTCTTGTGGTACATTCATGGACATGAGAGAAGATGATGCTTGGGACTTCATTGAGAAGCAAGCCCAAGTGATTGAGAAGTATTCCCACCGTACGATTGAGCCGGGAGTGAAGCTAACACAAGCTGCACAAACTCATAACTTTTCCCACAATACCGAAATCAAGGAGTTGAAGGAGGTCATTAGAGCTGGCTTTCAACAATCAAAGGAGCAAGATGTTGGCTACTTAGACAACAACAATAATCATCAAGGGAACCGGAACAACAACCGAAACATCAATTGGAACAATAATAATTGGAATAACAACAACAACAACCGAAATTCCAACAACAATTGGCGTTCCAACCAACAACAACAAAATTTCGGTAATCCTTATGCAAATTCTGGAAATTCACTAACATCTCCCTCTTCTTCTACCCCTTTGAAAAGTCAGGGGCAAACATCAAACGGTTCAAATAATAAGGAGAAGGAGAAGCCCGATCCTATGTTGGAGACAATTCTAGGAAAGTTTCAAGGGCTAGAGTGTTATATAACTAAGGTTGATAAAGCTCACAAAGCTTTAGAAAACCAAGTATTCAGCAAGGATGGAGAAATTCCTAGGGATTAAGGAAAGCTTCCCGGGAAGACGGAGGATAACCCAAAAGGAAGGGTGATGGCTATCACCACTAGGAGTGGCGTTACAACCACCGACCCGCAGCCGAAGTTTGTGGAAGTCCCAGCTGAGAAAGAGAAAGATAAGGGGAAGGAGAATGAAGATGTCTACATTCCTCCTCCAGCTTATAAACCTCCCCTACCATTCCCACAGTCTAGAGCAAGAGCGCACCTAGACAAGCAATTCGTTAAGTTTATTGAACTCATGAGCAAACTGCATATTAATATACCTTTCATTGATGCAATTGTAGGTATGCCCGCTTATGGGAAGTTTTTAAAAGAGCTCATCTCCAACAAGAGGAAGCTAGAGGACTTTGGAGAAGTCAAGATGAGTTCGGAATCTTCGGATCTCATCAAAACGATGACTGAAAAGATGCCCCCAAAGTTGAGAGATCCAGGGTCATTTTGCATTCCAATTAGAGTAGGAGAAGTCACATGTGATGCTCTTTGTGACTTGGGAGCAAGTGTGAGCATTATTCCACTTGCTTTGTGTAGGAAGATCGGTTTAGGTGAATCTAAACCGGTGAAGATGACGTTATACATGGCGGATCGATCCATAACTCGTCCCGTCAGTGTCTTTGAGGACGTCCCAGTCAATCTCGGTAAGTTTTACATTCCAATTGATTTTGTAGTGCTTGACATTCCTGCAGATTGTCCGGTTCCGATCATACTCGGAAGACTGTTTCTTGCAACATCCGCCTGTATAGTGGATTGCAAGAATGCTAGGTTGGCATTTGATATAGGTGAAGAGAAATTTGAGTTTGTTCTCTCAACCTTGGTGAAAGAGCCAGCTCTTGGAGAAGACATGTTCAATGTCTATGATGAGGAAGCATCTAGAGAAGAAGTAAGCTCGATTCTATTCAAGGATCCATTGCAAAAGGTTATCACCATGAGCATCATGGAGAAAGGAGAAGAAGAGGATTGCAATGAGGAGATTGAAGCCTTGGAGGAGCTAAAAGAAGTGCATGAGGAAGAGTTTGAAAAACTCTATGATGGGTCAGAAAACGTGAGGAATCACAGCCAGTCGTGCTATTCCACGGCCGTGGTTTCCCCCAACATGACCGTAATCAACTATTCAGAGGACTCCACTAAGTTACACGGCCAAAACCACTGCCGTGGAACCACCAGTGGTGTCGTAATTGACTTCCACGCCCTAAACCACGGCCGTGGAAGTAACAGTGATGCCGTAATTTTGGGGATTTTTGAGGATGATTATGTCCTTTCCACGAGTGCTCTTGAGTCTTCTTCCACCACTCCTACACCCTTAGAGACTTCTAAGGAAGCATTGGACACTCCTCAAGACTCATCAAAGGCATCAATAGCAATGGAATTGAAGCCACTTCCCACACATCTTCGGTATGCATTTCTTGGAACTAATTCTACTTTTCCCGTAATTGTTAGTTCCAAATTAAGTGAAGATGAACATGAAAGATTAATGGTTGTTCTAAGGAAACATAGGAAAGCCTTAGGTTATACTATAGAGGATCTTGTAGGAATTAAACCATCATTATGCATGCATAAGATCCTAATGGAGGAAGATTTCAAGCCTTTGAGACAACCTCAAAGACGGTTAAATCCGATCATGAAGGAGGTTGTCAAGAAGGAGATTCTTAAGTTGCTTGACGCAGGTATCATCTATGCTATCTCGGATAGCAAGTGGGTGAGCCCCGTTCAAGTTGTTCCAAAGAAAAGAGGAATGATGGTTATAACAAACAAGAACAATGAACTCATTCCTACAAGGACTGTCACGGGATGGAGGATGTGCATTGATTACCGCAAGCTGAACAATGCAACTAGGAAGGATCACTTCCCGCTACCATTCATTGATCAAATGCTTGAGAGGTTAGCACAACATTCCTATTTTTGCTATCTTGACGGTTATAGTGGTTTCTTCCAGATTCCGATTCATCCAGACGATCAAGATAAGACCACATTCACGTGCCCATGGGGTACGTTCGCCTATAGACGGATGCTATTCGAGCTTTGCAACGCCTTAGCCACCTTTTAAAGGTGCATGATAGCCATCTTCTCGGAGTACATTGAGGAGATAATGGAGGTTTTTATGGACGATTTTTCTGTTTATGGTTCTTCATTTGATAATTGCCTATCTAACCTCTCTCTTGTGTTGCAAAGGTGTGAAGACACTAACCTAGTCCTTAATTGGGAGAAGTGTCAGATCATGGTGAAAGAAGGCATTGTACTAGGACACTTAATCTCTAGTAGAGGGATTGAGGTAGACAAGGCTAAGATAGAGACCATAGAGAAACTTCCTCCTCCATCTTCGGTGAAGGGGATAAGAAGTTTTCTAGGACATGCTGGATTCTATAGACGTTTTATCAAAGACTTTTCTAAGATAACAAAACCGCTCACTAATCTATTGATGAAGGATGCAGTTTTTGACTTTTCGCAGGATTGTTTAGATGCATTCTATAAGATTCCGGAAGCTCTCATCTCAGCCCCAATTATCCAACCACAGGACTGGAATCTTCCATTCGAGGTTATGTGTGATGCAAGTGACGTAGCTGTAGGAGCTGTGCTTGGGCAAAAGAAGGAAGGACGAACCCATGCTATCTACTATGCTAGCAAGACGCTAGACGAAGCGCAGCTCAACTACGCCACAACTGAAAAGGAATTTTTAGCTATTGTATATGCCTTTGAAAAGTTTCGTTCTTATCTTGTAGGTGCAAAGGTGATTGTATACACGGATCATACTGCGATCCGGTATTTACTTGCCAAGAAGGATGCGAAACCAAGGCTAATTAGATGGATTCTTCTCCTACAAGAATTTGACCTAGAGATCCGTGACAAGAAAGGCTCCGAAAATTCTATTGCGGATCACTTGAGTCGTCTACCACACATTGAAGACGATGAGCTACCTATAGATGACTCCTTTCCGGACGAACATTTACACATCATTGAGGAGTGCATCGACAAGATATGAAGAGGTAATGAACCATGGTTTGCTGATTTTGTTAACTGTTTGGTTTGTCAGGAAATACCTCCCGGATTATCCTATGCACAAAAGAAGAAGTTCTTTAGGGATGTGCGGCAATACTTTTGGAATGAACCTCTACTCTTCAAGAGAGGTCCTGACGGCATCATTAGGAGATGTGTGCCGGAAGACAAAATGCAAAGTGTCATTCGTCATTGTCATTCACTACCTTGTGGAGGACACGCTAGTTCCAACAAAACTAGCGCTAAGGTATTGCAATCTGGATTCTTTTGGCCTACTTTGTTTAAGGATGTGCAAACCTTTGTTTCTTGTTGTGATGCTTGTTAAAGAAGAGGAAACATCTCTAGGAGAAACGAGATGCCTCTAAATAACATTCAGGAGGTGGAAATCTTTGACGTTTGGGGAGTAGACTTTATGGGACCTTTCCCATCATCTTGTGGAAACCAATACATACTTATAGCTGTAGATTATGTTTCGAGATGGGTTGAAGCTATTGCCTCTCCAACTAATGATGCCATGGTTGTAGTTAAGTTCTTTAATAGAACTATTTTCCCAAGGTTTGGGACA
The DNA here is from genome assembly GCA_033239125.1 of Fagopyrum homotropicum. Classification (NCBI taxonomy): domain Eukaryota; kingdom Viridiplantae; phylum Streptophyta; class Magnoliopsida; order Caryophyllales; family Polygonaceae; genus Fagopyrum; species Fagopyrum homotropicum. Next base: position 58,067,741 of record BSWB01000007.1, on the reverse strand, counting down.
CCATGGACCATCATTAGTGATGGAGGTTCTCACTTCATTGCCCGACGATTCGAAACTCTACTAGCTAAGTATGGGGTGACTCACAAGATCGCCACCCCCTACCATCCACAAACGAGTGGACAAGTGGAGTTTTCGAATAGAGAGATCAGAGGCATCCTTGAGAAAACGGTCTCAAAGACGAGGAAGGATTGGTCCTTGAAGTTGGATGATGCATTATGGGCATATAGGACTGCATACAAGACTCCCATAGGTACAACACCATACAACCTTGTGTATGGAAAGTCTTGTCATCTCCCGGTTGAGCTAGAACACAAGGCGTACTGGGCTGTGAAGTGGTTGAACTTTGGCATGAAGAAAGCAGGCGAGAAGCGCCTCTTAGACCTCAATGAGCTTGAAGAACTCCGCTTGAACGCCTATGAAAACGCCAAGATCAACAAAGAAAGGGCGAAGCGTTGACATGATAAGCATATCATTCCAAAGGATCTCAAAGAAGGAGATCAAGTTCTCCTCTTCAATTCAAGACTTCGTCTCTTTCCAGGTAAGCTTAAATCTCGTTGGATTGGACCTTATCTAATTAAACGTGTTTTTCCCCATGGTGCAGTTGAAGTATGGGGTGAAAAGAGCGGAAGTTTCAAGGTTAATGGTCAACGCCTTAAGAAGTATTCACCGGAGTTGCCGGTTGAGGAAATCGCACCGATTACCCTCAAATAAACACATGAACGGTCTAGCTACGGACCCAAAACAAGCGTTCTTGGGAGGCAACCCAAGGTATTGCACTTACGTTTTTGTTTTTCTTTCTTAGAATAGTTTAGTTTAGTTGTTTTCGCTTTGTTTTTCCCTCGATACCTCCGGTATGTTATGTTTTTGGATGTAGGAATAAGGATTGGGCAAAGGGAGAGATGCAAAAGTTGGAAGGAATTGACGAAACTTGGATGTTGGCACACAACAGTGACTTCCACGCCCTAAACCACGGTCGTGGAAGTAACAGTGACCGTAATTCTCCAAAATAGGCAAAAATTCACCAAAACCACGGCCTCCATACATTTCCACGGCCGTGGAAACTCCCGAGTGACCGTAATTTTTTTGAAAATTACGCGCAACTATATAAACCATCTTCCTTCACAAAAACGCCACAAAACACCATTTCCACGCCCCTTTCCACGCCCTAATCGCCGATTCCCTTCCTCAACTCGCAATTCTTCGTTTGAAGTCTGATTCAAGCGATTCTTTGGCCTAAAGTGAAGCATTTTCAATCCTCTACAATATCCAAACAACGAATCAAGTGAACAATCCACTTAGCAAAGGGAATTTGGATTTTAAAGATCCAAAACCTAGGTTTTTCTCTACTTTCTCTACTTTGTCAATTCGGCTCTATTTTTCACAAGAATTTAGAACAACTGCATAAGATTGGAATTGGAACTAGCCTAGGACTGTGATTTCTGAAGTTTGGTGTAGATTTGTTGAGATTTGAGTAAAATAGAAGGAAACCACGGTCTCTGGGAAAACCACGGCCGTGGAATAGGAAGAACAAGCCGTGATATTTTCTGTAATGGATAAAATGTTCAGGAGAAAGTCCAGTAGGAATAAGAAACAGAAGGGAGGTGGTTCTTCCTCTTCCCAACCCCCTCCTAACCTACCATCATCACCACCCTCTCCAAAAATCCCAACCATTCATGAGGATTACTTAGAAGCCTTAGAACGAATCGAGAAGAGGGCGGTCATAGGACCTCGCTAATTAGTCCTTGAGGAGGTTGAGCCTCTTAACATAGTGAATGATTTGACTTGGATCTTGGATAGAGCCGGACCGATTGTCTTCTCCGCTATTAGAGAGGACGCTTATGAGGAGATCACTAGGGAGTTTGTCACCTCCTTCGAGCATAGCCACATGAACCGAACCGTATCCTTTAGGCTAATGGAGCAAGACTACGAGTTCTCCATTGTTCAGTTTGGAGCCTTCTTTGGGTTCCATGAGAGTTTTAATGGTAGATTTCCTAGTGGTGTATACGCTAAGGATTTTTGGGAGGATATCGCTATGATTTATGCTAGTGAAGATCGTTGGCAACCGGCCGACACCAAGGCTAAGCTCATCTACCACTTAGCCTTGAAGGTAGCTCATAGGGTTCTTTCTGAGTGTCTCTTCCCTAGGACCGAGAGCCCCCAAAAGATTAAGACCGATGAGCTCTTTCTTCTCTATTGCATGCTCTATGGCCGACCCGCTGATTGTGCTACCTCCTTGCCTCCACCATGAGCAAACTGAAAAATAAGAGGGCCGGGAACATAGGATATGGAGGCATGGTTACTCACATAGCCACGTAGCTAGGGATAGACTATTCCGCTTGTGCTAGGATAACGGCGAGACCTTTGGGTCTCAATAGTATAATGTGTAACGCCCCAATTTTAGGCGAGGTTACGATATTTAGTTTTTTTCGGATTTTTATCGATATTTTTTTAATAGCTTAGTATTTTTACGATCATTTTTACATCGTAAATAATTTTCTTTCGATTATATGTTTCGATTATATTTTTGCGGGTATTATTTCAACGGAAAAACTCCGAATATTTTCCGAGTCAAAAAGTCCATTTCAATTAGTTCAATCAAGTTATTTTATTTTATCTTATCTTATCTTATTTAGTATTATTTATTTATTTTTATTATTTTCGGCCATCTTTGGTCCTTCCCTCTCCCCGACTAGTTGAAGCTTTGAAGGAGCAGACCTCTTCACGTAACCGCCCAACCTACCTCTGCTCCTAGCCCTGCAGTAGCCTACCCTGCCCCGTGTTGTCAATCCCGACCCTTGCCTCACCTGCAACTCTCGACCACCCTAACCCAACCCCTCACTCTCTCCTCTTCACCTTCCCTGTTGAATCACCTCTCTCTTTGCCTCCATCTCTACAACAATACACACATTTCTTAACCAGCATCTGCTTTCACCCTCTCTTCGTCCCTCCCTGTTTCTGGCACATCGAAGCCCTACAACTCGTCGCCTCTTCTCCTCGAAACCGCGGGCTGTCACCACCCTCACTGTCTTCAGCAACCAAGGAGGAGCCACCGGAGAAGAGCCATCTTCTCCTGTCATCACTCTCGATATTCAGCAGCAACAAGACTCAAGCTCACCTTCCTCCCTAATCAAACCAGTAGCCGGATGCGCCTCCACAAGCTCCGTCGGAGAAGAGCGCACCGCCGCCTGGAGAAGCCTCGCCTCACCACTGCTCTTCTCTCTCTCCCTTTTCGTCGACAACTGCCAGAAGCAACGCCTCTGTTTCCCGTCTACCTCGAACCGGAAAGTATCAACTGTTGTCTCCGCCACCGGTAGACGAGCTTGATGTGCCAGCTGCCCTTGCGTCGCCCTAGCCGGAGCCGATCGAGGACCGCCGCCGCCCTTGTGTGACTATCTTTGCCGCTTTCCAGCCTTCCTCAGTTAACGCAAAAAGAAAACCCTTTAGGGTTAATTACAGTAGCCCCCCTTATTTGATATAATTGCAAAATGTGCCCATCTTTCATTATTGCAGATTTGTACCCATATTTTGAAAAGTAACAATTATACCCTCTGCAAAATTAATTACATTTTTGGGCCATATTTATAATTGCAGTTTGTGACCTAGCTTTTTGCAAATTCTCGAGTGTGCCCTTGCCGATTTTAATTGTGGATTATGACCCATAGTTTTGGAACGGTATATTTTGCCCGGAAAATGAATTAGTGGTTTGGAACCTTGGATTTTAATTACGAGATATTCTTATATTTTTATACACGGTATATTATTCCCTTTATTGGATTTATTTCGGATTTATGACCAAAGTTTATTTCGAGAAATAGCCAAGTTTCGAGAGTTTCGAGAGTTTCTTAGTTGCCCGAAAAGTTGTTTTGGTTTTGACCCGTATTTATAAATTGTTGTGATCACACCGGAAAATGCTTTGCGAGTTTTACCCTTTTTTTTGAAAGCGGGGCTTCCTTAGATTTTTATATGCGTTAATCTCCCTTCCAAAATTAGCGTTTAAGCTAATTTTGTGTAGCTTTGGTTTTAGGTCCGGAAGCGCCCCGATAAAGGCCTAACGAGTCCAAATTCGACATCCGTCTTGACGTCGTGTGAGTATCCTCTTCCTCTTTTTAGTTATGTTTAGTATTAGTATCATGCTAGGTTGGATAATCTAGCATAACTTAGAGCGAATGCCAAGTAGTGGCTTTGGACCTTTGGTGAGTTTTGAGGATTTATGATCGTTATAAGGCTTGAGATGTTGATGTTATCTTGTGAGGATAGTAGGGCGTTGAGTGTTTGGGTTGACCTTGTGAGATCGTGAGGATTAGGAGTCGTTATCCTATCATGGTTATGATTTATGATCTTGCGAGATCATTGAGACTAGAAGTCTAAGGACTTCTAGCATGTGAGAGAGATGTTGATTATGTGTCTTGTTTTGACCAGGCGTTGAGTGCCTTCCTACGGGAAGTTGAGAGCGGTGGTTAGCGGGATTATCTTTGGGACGAGGTAAGTCTTCAGACTTACTTAGCTCGTATTCTCTGTATTAGTTTCAATGCGTGTTTGGTGGTGTGTGTTTATTGTTTATGTGTGTGTTTATTGCTTATGTTATAACATCTAAACCGGTAATAGGACCACCGACTTTATATGTTTATATTTGGCCCAAGTGTATGATAACGGGCGGTGACCGCTTGTCCAGTCCAAAATGGGGATGACTGGGAGGTGCCTTGCGACCAGCCCATCGGGTGATGCTGATCCGCATCAAGTACAAACCCGTATGGTGAAAGGGGACAAGGGCGAGATCTTTAAGATTCTCGTGTCACAAAAGAAGTTGAATTAGAACGGGATATGACCTAATAATAAAAAGATAATAAACCGGATTGTGTGTTTTTGAACATGTTGTGTGTTTATGATGCCTTATGTGTGTGTGTGCCAATACCATGATTCTAATGCCTTGAATGCTAGCTAACGGTTTTATACCGATATTGTTGTAGTTGCCTTGCAGGTTAGGGGCGCGGCAGAGAGATCCGGAAGAGTGGGCAGCCGGGGTCCGTACATTTTAGGATGGGTTTTGGGGGTTGTTTTTATGTATTGTTTAGGGTATTATGTATGTCGCGTGTATGGCGGTTGCCTTTAGCGTTGTATCTCGGCTGAAGTCTTTCGTTGTTTTCTTTTGGGATTCATATCATTGCATTAAAATGAATTTTGGTTTTGCCTTTATTTGTGTCTTGTTGTAAGATCCAGTGAAATTGTTGTCAGGCTAAGGGTCGGGACCCATTGTGAGGTCCTAACCCGTAGCGCTCCGAATCCCGTGGATTCGGGGCTGTTACATAATGACTAGAGGTATCATCTTTCCCCGCCACCAGGCTCCACCTACCGCAGCTATGCCATGGGAGGATAGAGGTGGTAGAGGTATCCCATGGCAACCCGAGTACTCCATTATGGCCGGACGCCATAACTGGAAGGCGACATTCGCAGCTATGCATGCGAATAGACTAGTAGCCCCTCCTTATGTCCCGGATGAGGTCCCAACTGCAGGTGTGGATGATGAGATGAGAGGAGGTGATGATTATGAGGGAGGAGGTAATGAGCAGGACTTTGGTACGTTTCTGGATCAGCCGGCACAGTTTCCCGACCCTCCTAGACGTTCTCCCCGACCTTCCAGTTCTTCTTCCTCTCGCCGAGCTAGTGTGAGTGAGAGGCCGACCGGAGTGGATGGGAGCTCCATCACCATGGTATGCACAGGCACCGGCAATACCAGCTCCTCAGGACGCACCTGCATGGTATGGCCAGCAACCGGCTTGGTATGAGCAGCTACCGGCGTGGGCCACCGATCTATCCAGGAGAGTGGGAGACTTGGAGATCTGCCAGGACACTCGTGATGTACGGGCTGAGAAGCATGACTTGATGATGAGAGACATATACCGCCAACATTTTAGGCGGAATTTCAGCTCCAATTTCCGTCCATTTCCACCGCCGCCTTCTCAACAGTGATGGCGTTGATCGACCGTTGGTTTGAGCCACTCCACCACCATCTAGTGAGTTTCTTTGTTTTCCTTTGTTTTCTTTATTTCTTTTGAACATTGAGGACAATGTATGTTTCAAGTATGGGGTGGGGTGTGACTATGGTTTGTAATAACTCTACTTACTTTCCTGGGATGATTCTATGAACACTTGCATTTCCCTTTCATTGTCACACGTTTCATTATTGCATTGTTTGAAAAAGACTTTGAAAAACCCATAAAAATTTGAAAAATTTGAAAATATTTGTGCTTCAAAGATTAGAGATGATTTCTATGATGAAAACCACTTGTGGAATGAGTTTTTGATGACAAATTGTATGCTTAAGTTGAATTATGAATTATGAGGAAATTGAGTATGTTGTTTATCCTTTCTTACAAATTTCATAATGTGAAAGTTTTATCTAAATCATATTGAGAAACAAAGGTTGAAATCACAATATTAGTTTTTATACTTCTTTATGAAATGATTAAGGCACATCGAATTTCTTACTTCTTTCTTTGATCATTTAGCCCCTCAATGAGATAATTGCCTCCTTTACCTATCCGGGATTTAGGAAGAAGTTAAATTTGGCATGATTGATGTGGGAGGACCATGAAAGCAATTGTTTTCAAAGTGTAGGAAAATTCTAGGTTTGGGGAAATCAATCATGATGATGAGTAACTCGACACCATTCACATAGCCGGGTGTTTGTGTCTTGCCAAAGTCGGATTGAGCGACATTCCTAACGGATTATGGTATGTGCATCAAGGGTTTGAGGCATCTCGAAATTGAGAAACGCTGATCTCCTAGGCTTCGGTTATTGTGCACCTCTGTCCATAACTCCAAAAGTAAAGTCGAAAAATTATGTGCAAAAGTCTAGAGCAAAGCTCTACGTTGGTGGAAGTTCAAATGGTAAAAAGAAAAGAGTTTGTGTTGTCCTTCTTCCCGGATTCATACACCATATTCCTTTACAAGATTCCCACCTTCTTCCGCATTCTTGGCCTTATTTGAAAGTCCTTGAGATCATAAGAGTGTTATTTGACTTGGTGATCTAAATTGAAGTTTTACATGCTTGGTTTTGACAATACTTGAAGGTTATGATGTTTGTCTTGAAGTATTTGTAATTTATGAAGTTTCTTTGTTTTGCATATTTTAGTTTATGGATATAATCGTTTTCAAGGATGAATGAAGCAAGGTTTGAGGATGATCTATTGACTAGAAGCACACCAACCAAAAAGATTGTTTTGTTTTGTTTTGCATTCATATTTCATTCTACCTTATGTTCTAAGCTTTTAAAAACCTTGCTTGGGAAAAAGCAAGTGGCAAGTATGGGGTATTTTGTTAGCATGAAATGTGATGATATTTTAGGAACTTGTTTTAGTTGTTTTTCCCTCTTTATAGTGTTCTTAGATATGTGTTTGAAGCAATTGTGAGCTAGTTCACCCACTTTGTCGATATAGAGATCTACACTAGCTTATTTGTGTTTTTAGGTGAATAAAGCTTGGATTGGAGCAAAATGAGGAAGGAAAGGAGTGTTCGATTACATTTGATGGCAAGGAGGTGCATTAGGAAGGCTAAGGAAGGAGCATGGATGGAAGATTGCACGAAACAAAGGCAAAGAAAGAGGAAAATCAATTCCACACCCTAAATTACGGTCGTGGAAGAGGATTTGAGGAACCACACTCTAAACCACGGCCGTGGACTTGACATCATGAACGTGGACTTGAGTTTAGAGCACTCCAGAGAGTTACACGGCCTAAATTTCGGTCGTGGAAATCCTATGGCACCGTAATCTGTTTCCACACCCTAAACCACGGTCGTGGAAAGTTGTACTTGGCCGTGATCTTGGCAATTATGTGACGTGTTATATTTTGCCTCGTCAGCCACGTCATTGGGCTTTCTCGTAAACCTATCTCGCCTTATAAAAAGGCTAGAGAAGAGAGTTTTTGGGACCTCTCGCTTACACCTGCTTACACTCGCTTACCGTCTTTGACTTTCGCGTACGTTTAACCGTCATTGGGAGATTTGCTTGAAGATTCGTGAAGGACGTACTCTTCGGAAATTGTGTACTTTGTGAGATATTCTAGGATTTTCATTCGAGAACGGATTGACACCCCGTTCTTTGTGACTTCTCCAGATCTTTGTGAGGTTTATGTTCCTATTCTTCTAGATTCATAAACATATTACCTTTGTGTTTGGATTTCGAGATTGATTTTGAGTTTTATTCGAGTTTTCGAGGGTTTTCATCTTTTGTTCTTCTTAATTTGAATATTGATATCATGACAATGATTGTTGGCTAAAACCCTTTAGCAATTCTAAGGTGGAGGGTTGATAGTTGTGGCTTAGATAATGATAGATTGATCTTAACTTGATTGGACCTTGAGAGTGTGAGAAACCTCGTCGACACCCTAAATCACGGTCTGTTCTTGAGTTCCACGGCCGTGGTTCTCAAGATCTAGCCATGATTCTCCCTGGTTTACGAATTTTGCTTTTGCTTTGATCCAAAGTTAAAGATTAGCTTTAACCTAGCCTTGGCTTGCCTTTCCTAGGTAGTAGTGAGACTCAACATCCTCTATTTCGGTTTTGAGTGTCACAACCTTAACCGTTTGAGTTTATCTTGATCCTTTGGATTTGGGTTTGGGTATTTGAGATTAATTCTTACCCTTAGATCTTTTCTATACTGCAACCTCAACAACCTTTATAGTGAGACTCTTTTAGTTAGACATATAGGGTTTTGGAACTTTACCGTACATTACCTTGCTTCAGTATACCTTTGCAATTCTCAACTCTGTCCTTATATCTATAGTATATCTTGAATCGATTGCCACAATTTGATACCTGGATCTTTAGAGTTGCTGTTTTCCCATTTATTTGCAAAGCTTCTATAATTACATTGCTCGATTGCTTGAACTGGTTTTGTTTCACCAATTCCCTGAGTTCGATACTCTAGAATACTTGTTAATCTACGCCGATCCGTACACTACGGGTTCGCTTTCTTTTATTTTAATTTTATAAATATAAAGCTTATTTGCACGCACGTTTTAGGGGGAACATTGCAAACCTTGAAAAACCTACCAATCGTTTCTATAAGAAGTGATCATGGTAGAGAATTTGATCAACCAAAGTTTGATTTGTTTTGTGTAAAATATGGTATTTCACATAACTTTTCAGCTCCTAGAACTCCTCAACAGAATTAAGTTGTGGAACGTAAGAACCGCACTCTTGAGGATATGTCTAGGACTATGCTTTTAGAAAATAGTTTGACAAAAAGTTTTTGGCCAGAAGTAGTAAACCCTGCTAATTACATTTTAAATAGATAATCTTGGGAAATTTGATGCACGTAGTGATGAAGCTATATTCAAAGGATATGCTTCAAATAGAAAAGCTTATCGTGTTTATAACAAACGTACAAAAATTGTTGAGGAAAGTATTCATGTCATTTTTGATGAAAGCAATGATGATACTTTGAATGAAAGTTTTGCAGATCTTAATCTGAATCTACGAGAAGATCACAATTCAGATGAACATAAAGATCCTAAAGATCAAGGAAAGAATATGCAACAAAAGATTCAAGATGCCAAACAAAACCCTCAAGACCTTGAAACACATCTTGAAGACCTTGAAAACTGCAATGTCAGAACTCCATTTCAAGGGCTTGAAACCCAACTTCAAGGCCTTGAGATAGGATCCAAGGGCAATACATCAACAATACCTAAATCTAGTCAAGCATAAGAGCCTCAAACTTCAGGATCTGTTCCATCTTACAAACGAAGTAAATTTCAACACTCTTCAATATTCATACTTCCACAAGAGAATGTGATCTCAGATCCAAATGCAGGAGTTCAAACTCGATCTAAAGTAAATAACCTATGTGCATTCTCTGCGTTCGCGTCTCTTATTGAGCCAAAGAATTATGTTCAAGCTCTTCCAGAACCCGACTGGATCATTGTCATGCAAAACGAATTAAATGAGTTTGAGAGAAACAAGGTTTGAACTCTTACTGCAGGACCAAAGCATCAATCCGTCATTGGCACGAAATGGATTTTTCGAAATAAGTTGGATGAAAGTGGCAAAGTCATACGAAATAAAGCACGACTTGTAGCACAAGGCTATAACCAAGAAGAAGGTATTGATTATGAGGAGACTTTTGCTCCGGTTGTCAGGTTAGAAGCCATACGTATGCTACTTGCATTTGCATCTTTCATGAGTGTAAAACTATTTCAAATGGATGTAAAATGTGCTTTCCTAAACGGTTTCTTAGAAGAGAGAAGTCTACGTCGCTCAACCTCTTGTTTTGAAAATGATGAATTTCTTGATCATGTATTTAAATTGGACAAGGCTCTTTATGGTCTTAAGTAGGGGTGAACATGGGACGGGACGGGATGGGATAGGGGTCGTCCCGCGTCCCATCCCGCAAGTTATTTACGGGACGGGACGGGATGGGATTTTCGACTTTTTTTCTTCGTTCCGCGCGGGCCTTATCACATGTGGGACGGGACGGGACGGGACGAAACTAGACAAATCCCGCGCAAATTATGCACCGATTATATTCAATATGTATGCTTGTCTTCTCTCATGTTTAAAGACACAAATGATCGGAAAAAAAACTCTATACCTAATTATTGATTCATGACGCCTACATTAGTAGTTAATACATTGAAAACAAATTCAAGTTACAACAAAGTGTCTTACCAATTCACATTCAAAAAATAACAACAAATAATTTACAAAAAATTACATTTACTTAACTATCGATTACAATTATGGGAATCCACAAATCAAGGGCGATGGAACGGACTAGAGCAAGGGCGGCGATGGAACAGAACAGAGTAAGGCAGCGAACGGACTAAATCAAGGGAGAGCAGAACCTCTAGTATTTTAGATCAAATCAAATGAGTAATAAAGAATGAGTGAATGACTGATGAAAAATTATTGAACTAATAATTTTGAAAGTATAAAAATATTTTTAAAAAATTATAATTTATGTATGATATTTATCTATATAATATATATAAAAATATATAAAATATTATTTATATATAAATGCGGGACGAGATGGAATTAACCGGGATAAGAAGTCTCTGTCCCGCGTACCGTCCCGCAAATTTTTTGCGGAACGGGACGGGACGGGATACACATTTTTTTTTCAAATCCCGCCGGGATCGGGACGGGATCGGGACGGGATCAGGACGGGACCGGGACGGGATGGGATTAGGCGGGATTCATGTCCACCCCTAGTCTTAAGCAAGCCCCTCGAGCTTGGTATGAAAGATTATCCAAGTATCTTCTCAAAAACAAATTTAAAAGAGGTTTGATTGATAAAACTTTATTTATCAAAACCAGAGGCAACGATATAATAGTAGTAAAAATTTATGTTGATGATATATTATTCGGTGCTACTAATGATTCCCTTTCCAAGGAATTTTCTGATATCATGTGCAGGGAATTTGAAAGCTTAACGGGTGAGCTAAATTTCTTTCTTGGACTTCAAGTTACACAAGAAAAGAAAGAAAATTTTCTCAATCAAAGCAAGTATACTAAGGACATTCTTAAGAAGTATAAGATAGATCAATCTAAGGTCGCAAAGACTCCTACGAGTTCGACACTTTCGTTTGACCATGACAAAGATGGCAAAGGTGTAGTACAAAAGGAGTATCGAGGTATGATCGGTTCATTGTTGTATTTAACTGCTAGTCGACCTGACATTATGTAAAGCGTGTGCATGTGTGCAAGGTTTCAAGCTGGTCCTAAAGAGTCACACTTGATAGTTGTGAAAAGAATTTGTTGTATCTCAATGGCACTAAGGATCTAGGGTTGTGGTACCCACGTCAAAGCTCGTTTCACCTTGTTGGCTATTCAAATGCAGACTTTACAGGTTATAAGGTCGATAGGAAAATCACTTCTTGATGTTGCCAATTCTTAGGGTCATCCATAATCAGTTGGCACTCTAAGAAGCAAAATTATGTCGCTCTATCCATAGCCGAAGCTGAATATATAGATGTGGGAGCCTATTGTGCACAAAGTCTATGGATAACTCAACAACTTCGTGATCTTGGCTTTGATTTGAAAGGTATTCCGATAAAATGTGATAATACTAGTGTTATTTCTATTACTAAAAATCCTGTGCAGCATTCAAGGACTAAGCATATCGATGCGTAGCATCATTTCATACGTGATCATGTTGAGAAAGATGATGTTTCGATCTCTTTTATATCAACTAACTTGCAGCTTGCAGATATCTTTACCAAGCCCCTACTTGAAGATCAATTTAATTTTATTAGATTAGAGCTTGATATGTTGAACAAGGAAGCATTAACGTAGGGGGAGTAAATTATTTTATTTTTTCCTTCGTATGCAGCCCAGTTATCTTTTTCAAGGACCTTGAAACGAGATTCAAGGGTAAATTGATTTACACGGATCGTTTAGGAATTAATATCCTTTAGATATTCTAATTCCTAAATTTTTTTAGAAAGAGCTTTTAAAGAGATTTCAAAAGGCTTTATTTCGGATTCAAAGAATTTTAAAAAGTGGTTACAAAATTTATGGAAGAATTCTAATCAAAAATAAATTTCCCAAGATTTTGAGTCTTTCAAGATCTTAGTGAACCTACGTTGATGTGACTACTTCCCTTAAATACCACTTCTCTTCCTTCTTTATCTCTTACGCTTCAACTTCTCTTTGCAAACTCCCGTGCTTTACTCTTTCAATTTTCATAAATCTTCTTTTTCTCTCTTTCAAAATTTTCATGGCTTCCCAGAGATCTTCTGTTGATGATGCCGCATCATCTGCTCCCAAACATTTCAACTTAAATACCACTTCTCTTCCCATAGATCTTCAACGTTGATGTGACTACTTCCCTTAAATACTACTTCTCTTCCTTCTTTATCTCTTACGCTTCAACTTCTCTTTGCAAAATCCCGTGCTTTACTCTTTCAATTTTCATAAATATCCTTTTTCTCTCTTTCAAATTTTTCATGGCTTCCTAGAGATCTTCTGTTGATGATGCCGCATCATCTGCTCCCAAACGTCATAGAGCAGTTTAAATCTCTTATGACTCTGACTCTGACTCTGACTTAGGCTCAAATTTAAGCTCTAGTTCTCCGTTTCACATGGATGACTCTGAGATTTGTGCCAAAACTGGTCTTCCCTCCCACTGGTTCGGATGTCAGTCCGCAGTTAAGAAATGGCTAGATGGTTTCAATGATCGGGAACATGCATGTGTGATTAGTGGATCAGCTACACCAGACATGTTTGGTGCTATTAGAGTGCCTCAACCGAAGTGTTCTCCATCAACCGAGGTGCCTAGGTCTGACAACCACCTCGCTCTGACACCTCGGTCCGCCCGGGAACACCTCGACCGAGGTGAAATTAAATTCAGCGAGGGGTATATAACGGGCACGTCATTTCTCTCTCCTCTCACTTCCTCTCTCTCTTCTCCCTCCTTGACCGTGGCGACTGTTTTGCTCAGATTCTCAAAACTTGCCCGTTTTCGAAGATTTTTGTCTCCAAATCCTCAGGAAAAAGTACGAGGATTAGTTTCCAAGCATCAAACAGCACAAAATTCGAGCGGAATCTTCGCATTTGGGGTATTTCATCCAAAACCCTAACTTGGTTCTTGTTCTTTAATTCCACTTCAATATGGCTTTGGTTGCCATTGTTTGCTGTTGAAAAGAGTATAAGTACCCCTAAGGAAGTAGTTGGTAGTGATTTTTGGGGGGAAAGCTTGCAATTTCTAGATCTCAAATTGCTCAACCCTTCGCGTCGGTTGACTCTTTTGCGTCTCGACCGAGGTGTTCTTGATCCGACCGAGGTGAATTTCAGTTATGAGTAGTTCAAGGAGATCCGATCGCCAATTGGCCCTGAGAGATAGGCCAAGCAGTTCCCACCACTCTTCTCCTTCTCCTCCTTCACAACTAACCGTCCCGGTGATCCACGAACGATTCCAGCGAGATTTTGATAGGATTTGTGGGCGCCCCATTGTTGCCCCACGTTTTGTGGATGTTGCTGACTTTGAGTGTCTTCACATGGTGGAGGACTTGAAGAAGATGATACCTATGGTTGTCTTGAGGATTTTATTTCCATTCAAGCACCGGCTTATTTGGAGCCGACGTTCGAGCTTTTGAGCTCATTTATCTACATGCCGGAGCATAGAGGAGTCAAATACCGGCTATTGAACAAGAACTACGTCGTCCCCTTATAGCAGTTCGGGGAGATTTTTGGATTTCCTACCCCCACAACGACAAACTTTGCTTCACGAGCACATGCTCGTAGTTTCTGAGGAGAGATAGCTTACGTGACTGACCACCGTGACAGATGGCAGCTAGGAGATTCCCGGGAGCGGATCATCTTCTACCTTGTCTTCCGTTTAGCTCATAGGATATTCAGTGAGATGCTTCTGGTGCATATTGAGACACCCAGAAGGTCCGACAGGGTGAGCTCTTTAGTTTGTTTTGTATGGTCACAAGAGGAGTTCCAGACTTTGTTGCCATGTTGGTAGAGGATCTCCATAGGATCAAGGGGAAGGCGAAGGCAGATATTTGTTGTGGTGTGTTGGTGACCCACATTGCTACTTACATGGAGTTGGATCATTCTCGTTGTACATTGGTGGCGGCACCGAAGCCACTGGGTTTGCAAGAGATGATCACACGGCACATACTCGTTCCCCATGGTCTTGACACACCTTATGTTGCCATGCCATGGGAAACAAATTTTCCTCAGGGCATTATCTGGTCGTCCCAGTTCTCAGTCTACGATCATCAGTATTGATCAGCTGCTTGGTTCCCTTACATGTAGGAGGACGCTGCTAGAGAGGCAGCTGACAAAGATGATGATGGAGATGGCTATGGAGGAGCTGCTGCCATGGACACCGGTACTGATATCGGCAGCCCCAATATTCCCACCGTTGACCTTGACAACGAGGCCACATAGGATGAGAGAGAGGCGCCTGCACCTCCAGCTGAAATGCCACCGCCACCTCAGCAGCGATCCCACCTCCGTAGAGATCCCGAGGTGCATCAGAGGATAGATTATCTGACAAGGGAGATGACAGATTCTTACGCCGCCTTGACAATTGATGCCAGACTAGATCCACTGAGGGATGGACGCATCGGATGGAGGAGAGCATGCATTACCAGCGTCAAATGATGTAGGTGCAGTTCCAGCAGGTTATGAGCTACCCATTCGACCCGTACCAGTACCCCTACATTCCACCTCCACTACCGTCAGCTAACGAGGATTGAGCTTTTCATGGATTTATTTTCTTATTATTATGCGATTCAGCTTGTCCAGTGAGTACTATATTTCCTATGACTTATATTTGACCCATTGGGACAATGTGTCCCAAGTATGGGGTGTTTGTATTATTTGACCTACTTGACCTTGTTTGTATGACTCTTATCGGATATTATCGTTATTTGGCTTCATGTGCTTATGTGCCATTACATGCATTGCATATAGGTTTTTGTTTGAGAAAAACGTCAAAAACCAGCTTGAAAAAAAAATTTTGGCTCGACCGAGACGTTCTTGACCAAAAGAGGTCGTAAAACTGAGATACATCTCGGTTGAACACCTCGGATAACGTCAATTCACCTCGACCGAGATGGGTTTTAAACTGAAAAGATTTTCGAAACATTTTGTGCTTCTATTCTGGATATGACCTCGATGAAGTATTTGTTTGCTGGTTAGCTTTAAAATCTTTATATGCTCGAAAAGTTTTATGATATGATTAAGTTGCTAAATGCTTTGTTTGAAATTCTAGCATGTTTAATACTTTGCTTTTATCAAAATTATGTTGAATTTGAAGGTTGACACCACATTATGAGTTCTCTCACATTCTTCATGGGATGATTAAGGCATTTCATTCTCTTCTTCTTCTTCTTGATCATGCTTTAGCCCCTCATATACATATTTGCCTCCCTTTACCTATCTGGGAATTTGGATGCAATTGATGAAAAGCATGTGAAGTGAAGTTGAGTTCTTGGCTGAAAGTGTTAGAAAAAAAATAGGTTTTGGGACGTTGATCTTGATGATGAGTAACTCGGCACAATTCACATAGCCGGGTGTTTGTGTCTTGCCAATGTCGGAGTGATCGATAGTCCTAACGAGTCATGGTATGTGCATCAAGGGTTTGAGGCATCTCGAATTGATGATTGCTGATCTCCTAGGCTTCGGTTATTGTGCACCTCTGTCCATGTTCCCAAAAAGTAAAGTAAAAAGTGAAAATAAGCAAAGCTTATTGGTGGAAGATGTTGTGAATCAAAGAAAGTGAAGTAAAGATCCTATTCCCAGATTCTAGCACCACATTATCCTATATACATCCCACCCTAGCATGTTTCTTGACCTCTTTTGGAAGCCCTTGAGACCTTGAGTATGTTGATTGACTTGATTGGATTATACATGATTGATTTCGATAAATATGATTTATTATGCATTCTATGATTTTATGCAAAGATGAATAACTTTCTTATATTTATAAAATATTTTGACCATGTTTTGATTTTATTTTTTATGAAGCATTCTCTTAGGGCGATCTATGAATAGAGCACCAAAAGGTTTTGAATTGTTTTTCATTGATATTTTTGATGACTTATAGTCCATTCTATCTTGTATTTAAAATTTGAATCTTGCTTGGGGACAAGCAAGGGACAAGTATGGGGTATTTTGATAGGATGTATTATAGTCTGCATGTTGGGATTGGTTTGGACGTTTTATCTTCACAAATCTGCATGTATGGATGTATATTCTTGATCATTATGTTGTTTTGTTTACCTTTGCAAGAATCGAGGTCTACACCTAGTTTTATTGTAATTGTAGGGAAAGTAACACGCTTTGGAGCGATATGGAGCTAAGGGATCTAAGGAGTCATTGAAGCTACATTATTGAACATTGAGGAGCTACAAGAAAGGCTTA
The DNA here is from genome assembly GCA_033239125.1 of Fagopyrum homotropicum. Lineage (NCBI taxonomy): Eukaryota > Viridiplantae > Streptophyta > Magnoliopsida > Caryophyllales > Polygonaceae > Fagopyrum > Fagopyrum homotropicum. The sequence goes on along the minus strand of BSWB01000007.1, from coordinate 58,050,857 downwards.
GGAACCATGGAAGTTGGACATAAGTTTGATTTTGGACCAGATTAGAGAGATTTACACGTAGCTGGGGATCACCTCGGATGGCTACAGTACCATCTCGACCGAGGTGACTCCGCTGGACTGGACCAAGCCGGACGGCCCACAAGATCTTTTATTCATGGATGAAGATCTTTTATTTTCGGCAAGTGATTTTCCTATATATTAGGATGGATTTTCTGGATGGAAGGAAGATCTGGAAGTTGAAGTTAGTTGATTAGTTTGGAAGATTGAAGATGTTCCAAGGAAGGAAGGAAGTTGGCTTTGAAGATAAAGTTGAAGGCTTTTGAAGGAAGTTGTAAGGTTTTCTTAGATTGTTTGATTGTTGTCTTTTGGTTTGTGATTGAGGAACGTAGTTTGCTTGTTTGTTTGATTGCTTGATTGTTTGATTGAGTTATTGAGACCTTTGTGTTAAGGTTTTCTTGTTTGGATATTGATTCCCTTTTCATATATTTGATTATTGTTATCATGATGATTATTGACTAAGTTCTTTGTGCGATTCTAGGGTGATTGGCTGAAAGTTGTGGGAAAGACAATCGAAGAATGAGCCTTTACCCCAGTGGACCCTGAAAGCTTGAGCCTTACCTTAACCGAACCTCACCTCGGTCAGTCTATTGAACATCTCGACCGAGATGGAACATGAACTAAGTGAGGCGATTCCTTTCCTGATCCTTATCTGAGTTGAGGTTTCAGTTTGCCAAATCCTATCCTTGTAATACCTTTCCTGGCCCATACGCTAGCCTAGGATGACACTTACCCGGTGATTCCTTTGCTTGTATACCCAATATCATAAGTGTTAGGTAATAAAGGTTTATCATTCAATAGGGTTTGAATGTGCCTTCATCCCATCTTTGAGAGTTAGCCTGAGACTTACCCAGTAAAGGTTAGTTCTATCCCATTGGGTGGTGTGTTGGTTTGAGATTATAGTTCCTTTCCTTAGTTCCTTGAGCCTTACCCGGTGAGAGGATCTTTGGTTTGGGATAGTGAGTAGTGAGACTTACCCGGTGATCTATCCCCACCTTAGAAACACCTTCCCTTTGCAAACCTTAGCTTTGTCCACGTTATCCTTTGAGATCTTGAATCAGAACCACAACTAGATGCTTTGACCTCTAGAATCTGCATTTTCTTTATCTAATTATTACATCATCTTTGATACCTTTGCTTTGTTGCTTGTTTTTGATTGACAACCTAAATTACCGTGCTTTATTTCACCACAGTCCTTGTGTTCGACCTTGGAGTATTTGTTGTTATTACAATTGATCCGTACACTGTGGGTTCACATATTGTTTCAGGCTTATATTTTAGGTTATAAATTTAAAACTATATCGTTCACCATACGCACACGTCTGAGAGCGAATAGGGCACAACTACACATAACATCACACATGCACATAAGATCTAACCCATCGATCCTATCGATGCTACTAGCTCTATTCATAGATCACCCTAAGAGAATGCTTCATAGCAAATAAAATCAAAACATGGTCAAAACATTTTATAAATATAAGAAAGTTGTTCATCTTTGCATAAAATCATAGAATGCATAATAAATCATATTTATCGAAATCAATCATGTATAATCCAATTTAAACCACCAAGTCAATCAACATACTCAAGGTCTCAAGGGCTTTCAAAAGAGGTCAAGAAACGTGCTAGGGTGGGATGTATATAGGATAATGTGGTGCTAGAATCCGGGAATAGGGACTTTACTTCACTTTCTTTGATTCACAACATCTTCCACCAATAAAGGATAAAATATACTCTAGAATGGGGTTGAATAGAGAATGAAAACTTTTCGCAAAAACTTATCTCAAGGCTTTGAAACCAATTTCAAAGGCCTTGATGTCGATATGAGCTCTTTGTGACACACTTCGATTTCAAGGGCTTTGAAACTACTTTCAAGGGCCTTGCCTTTGTAAACTTGCAAGACAAAGTTAGTCAAAATAAAGCAAGATAAAGTGCGGAATGTAAAATATCAACACGAGGATATGTTTACGAAGTTTGGCTCTAAATAGTATACTCTCCGTCCCAGGGTATGGCCTTAGGATCTAACTATCTATTATCAGCTTCAAAGAGTCCTAGATACAAACTAGAAGAAATCCCCTTCTTCTCTCATTGTAGCCAACGCTACGATCTAGCTCCAACTCTTCACCTTGCTATAATAGCCTAGTTACTTCGCAGAGTAACACACACTCTCGTATAGCACTTTTTAGATATACCAATGGAGCTCTCAAGTTTTATCTCTCTCTAAGGGATAACGCTTTTAAGTAAAAGAGAGAATGAAAAACTGTTTGATCGAATGAAGATGTTTTGGATCGCTTGAAGACTTTAGATGTTTCCGTGTAAGCTTGATGTTTTGTTCTTCAATCGCCATCTTCATTTATAGACTTCTATGGAGAGGTCTTCTAGCCGTTGGGAAGATGACCGTTTGACGATGATTCTTCTTTTCCATGAAAGTCGCTTCTTGGTTGAGAAGAGGTAGACGTTGTGGATTTTCAACCATCTTCAGCTCCTTGAAACACGTTCATCTCTCTGGTCCATAATCTTCTCGAATCTGTTGTGAAGATATTCCGTTCGAGAGAGGACCTTTGTGCTTTCGGTTGAGGATCGTTGCAAGATCCTTTTACAAATGAAATCTTTCTTGGTCGGTTGAGATCTCCTTATAAACATATCTTCTTGTTCAGCATTCTTTCTTAGAAGATCTTCTTTAGCATTTGGTGGATAAGTTTGTTGAATTTTGAATCCCTTCAGCGTGTAGCCTTGGCGTGTATTGACTTCTGATCCCTTGAAATGGCTTTCAAGGCCTTCGTCTTTTAATCACTCTAAATGCCTTGTCTTTCCTTGTTTCCGATTTCAAGGCCTTCCAAGGTCCTTTGGAATGCATTTCAAACCTGCACACATTCAATACAAACCACCAAACCCAACCAAGAAACTCCATATATAATCAATAAATTGTTAGTGTATAAAACCATTTTATTTGTTTTTAAGTCTTCCATCATCACCTATACAAATCAAGGTGGAGTTTCAATCTCCCCCTTGATGGAAGACAACACAAATGTATCGTACCTGCATTGTAAAGTTGGTGATGCATATATAAATATCAAACTAACTTAAAATGTAGAATGTAGAAAATATTGAAATGTCGGATAATTTATTTCTCCCCCTTTGTCTTTCAACAAGGGAAAAAAATAGTTAAAGCAAGGAAGTTTGAAAGTTTACAACCCAGAAAAGTATGTCACAAAACCCACAAAAAAACTAGTTTTTTCAAAACAAGCCGTTGATATCAGAATCAAGGGCCTTGAAAGTCATGGTCATGCAGAGAACTTCATTCTTGATACCACCTAGATGAACTCCCCTTCCCGAAATGCTCCTTCATGCACATCTTCCTCCATTGATTTTGAGCTTTCGAGATGTCATGTTCTTTGAGGGAAATGTCTGTTCGTCTCTGATCAGAATCCTTGTCGTATTTTTTGACAACTCCAAATTCTTCAATATGTAGAACATTTGGATCATCAAATGATGGTTGGCCAATTGGACGGTCTTTAACAATCTTGTAGCATTGTGTCATGACTGTTTCAACATCCTTTGTGTTAGCTTGACCATCTTCCTCAGTCAAAGGCTTGATACTGTTAGCTGCTGTAAGAGAGAGAGAGCATTCACATGAAACATCATGTTAATTTTCTGATTTAAAATACCCAGTAAATCCTGTGTTTCATCCAGACGATCAATGACTACTGCTCTTAAAAATACGAGATCACTTCTCATTGAATCTAATCCTCTTTCAACAGCTTCCAAACGTCGCACTGTCGTATAGTTCCATGCTGGCTTATCTTTCAGTACCCATTCCCCTATGGAAGTTTTCTTAACTCCCATACTGTCAAAGAATTGCTCATCCAATTCTCCAGCAACAAAATGTTGTTCTTCATCAGAATAATCAATTGAGAAGTATCGCAAGAATTTTGGGAGCAGGTTTCCATATGGTAAATGTGAATCAGAGGGAGAATTAATGGTATGAAGCATATGGGAAAAGATGGTTTTTGGAAGATTTACATCTAGCCCACTTAGTACATGATACAGAAGAGCAAGTAGTCTATTTGTCAACACATCCATGTTTTGAATCCTTGGTACTCTGCACCTAACAAGCAATGAGCAAACAATTCTGGCTTCATGGGTTAAGCATGTGGTGGTAGGTTGTGGTAGAGCATTGGGTAGAAGGAATTGTTCTTTAGCCAACTTAACAGTTCTAGATGGAGTTGGATGGTCAAAAGAGTTGAAACGGGGAAGCCCTAAAATTTCAGCAATAATCTCACAAGTAAGAGTGATTTTCTTACCTTTAACGATAGAGTCCAGGACAAGTTCCACTCTTTCTCGTCTGGCTTTTAAGTTGACGTAGAATAGCCTTGTAAGTCTTGGATATGATGTCTCTCCTGGGTTGAGTAAAATCCAAATAGAATTGGCTTGGAGCACCTCGAGCCCTGGTAGAGAAAGGCATGTGAATAATTCTCGATCCACTAATTCACACATGTATGTTCCCGATCATTGAACCCATCTAGCCATTTCTTAACTGCGGACTGACTTCCGAACCAGTGGGAGGGAAGACCAGTTTTGGCACAAATCTCAGAGTCATCCATGTGAAACGGAGAACTAGAGCTTGAATATGAGTCTGAGTCTGAATCAGGGTCTGAGTTAGAAGAGATTTGAACTAGCCTCTTGCACTTGGGAGCAGATGATGCGACATCATCAACAGAAGATCTCTGGGAAGCCATGAAAAATTTTGAAAGAGAGAAGAAGCAGATTTGTGAAAATTGAAAGAGTAAAGCACGGGAGTTTGCAAAGAGAAGTTGAAGCATAAGAGATAAATAAGGATGAGAAGTGGTATTTAAGGGAAGAAGTGACATCAACGTAAGTTCACTAAGATCTTGAGAGACTCAAAATCTTGGGAGAATTATTTTTGATTAGAATTCCTTCCATAAATTTTGTAACCACTTTTCAAAATTCTTTGAATATGAAATTAAAGCCTTTTGAAATCTCTTTAAAAGCTCTTTCTAAAAAATTTAGGAATTAGAATATCTAAAGGATATTAATTCCTAAACGATCCGTGTAAATCAATTTACCCTTGAATCTCATTTCAAGGTCCTTGAATTGCCTTTCAAGGCCCTTGAAAAAAATAATTGCGCTGCATACGAAGGAGAAAATAAAATAATTTACTCCCCCCATGTTAATGCTTCCTTGTTCAACATACCAAGCTCTAATCTAATAAAACTAAATTGATCTTCAGGTAGGGGCTTGGTATAGATATCTGCAAGCTGCAAGTTAGTTGATATAAAAGAGATCAAAACAACACCTTTCTCAACATGATCACGTATGAAGTGATGCCTTGCATCGATATGCTTAGTCCTTGAATGCTGCAAAGGATTTTTAGTAATAGAAATAACAATAGTATTATCACATTTTATCGGAATACCTTTCAAATCAAAGCCAAGATCACGAAGTTGTTGAGCTATCCGTAGACTTTGTGCACAACAAGATCCTGCAGCTATATACTCAGCTTCGGTTGTGGATAGAGTGACAAAATTTTGCTTCTTGGAGTGCCAATTGATTAGGGATAACCCTAAGAATTGGAAATATCCAGAAGTGCTTTTCCTATCGACCTTATAACCTGCAAAGTCTGCATCTGAATAGCCAACAAGGTGAAACGAGCTTTGACGTTGGTGCCATAACCCTGGATCCTTAGTGCCATTGAGATACCGAAAATTCTTTTCACATCTATCAAGTGTGAATCTTTAGGATCATCTTGAAATCTTGCACACATGCACACGCTAAACATAATGTTAGGTCGACTAGCAGTTAAATACAACAATGAACCGATCATACCTCGATACTCCTTTTGTACTACACTTTTGCCATCTTTGTCATGGCCAAGCGAAAGTGTCGAACTCGTAGGAGTCTTTGTGACCTTAGATTGATCCATCTTATACTTGTTAAGAAAGACCTTAGTATACTTGCTTTGATTGAGAAAAATTCCTTTCTTTGCTTGTGTAACTTGAAGTCCAAGAAAGAAATTTAGCTCACCCGTTAAGCTTTCAAATTCCCTGCACATGATATCAGAAAATTCCTTGGAAAGGGAATCATTTGTAGAACCGAAAAATATATCATCAACATAGATTTGTACTACTATTATATCGTTGCCTCTGGTTTTGATAAATAAAGTTTTATCAATCAAACCTCTTTTATTTTTGTTTCCTAGAAGATACTTAGATAATCTTTCATACCAAGCTCGAGGGGCTTGCTTAAGACCATAAAAGATGCAAATACAAGTAGTGTACATATGACTTCTAAGCTGGCAACCGGAGCAAAAGTCTCATCATAATCAATACCTTCTTCTTGGTTATAGCCTTGTGCTACAAGTCGTGCTTTATTTCGTATGACTTTGCCACTTTCATCCAACTTATTTCGAAAAACCCATTTTGTGCCAATGAAGGATTGATGCTTTGCTCTTGTAGTAAGAGTCCAAACCTTGTTTCTCTCAAACTCATTTAATTCCTTTTGCATGGAAATGATCTAGTCGGGTTCTTGAAGAGCTTGAACATAATTCTTTGGCTCAATAAGAGACACGAACGCAGAGAATGCACATAGGTTGTTTACTTTAGATCGAGTTTGAACTCCTGCGTTTGGATATGAGATCACATTCTCTTGTGGATGGTATGAAAAGTGTTAAAATTTCCTCGTTTGTAAGATGGAACAAATCCTGAAGTTTGAGGCTCATATGCTTGACTAGATTCAGGTACCGCTGATGTATTGCTCTTGGATCCTATCTCAAGGCCTTGAAGTTGGGTTTCAAGCCCTTAAAATGGAGTTCTGACATCTCAGTTTTCAATTTCAAGGTCTTGAAGATGAGTTTCAAGGTCTTGAGGGTTTTCTTCGGTATCTTGAATCTTTTCTTGCATATTCTTTCCTTGATCTTTAAGATCTTCATCTTCATCTGAATTGTGATCTTCTCGTTGATTCATATTAAGATCTGCAAAACTTTCACTCAAAGTACCATCATTGCTTTCATAAAAAATGACATGAATACTTTCCTCAACAATTTTGGTACGTTTCTTATAAACACGATAAGCTTTAACATTTGAAGCATATCCAATGAATATAACTTCATCATTACGTGCATCAAATTTCCCAAGATTATATTTGCCATTGTTATGAACAAAGCAAGTACATCCAAAGGGTTTGAAATATGAGATATTAGGTTTTCTTCCTTTTAAATAGTGCATAAGGAGTCTTTTTCAAAATAGGGAAAATTAAGCATCTATTTAAAATGTAATTAGCAGTGTTCACTACTTCTGCCCAAAAACTTTTTGGCAAACTGTTTTCTAAAAGCATAGTCCTAGACATATCCTCAAGAGTGTGGTTCTTACATTCCACAACTCCATTCGGTTGAGGAGTTCCAGGAGCTGAAAAGTTAGGTGAAATACCATATTTTGCACAAAACAAATCAAACTTTAGTTGATCAAATTCTCTATCATGATCACTTCTTATAGAAACGATTGGTAGGTTTTTCAAGGTTTGCAACTCCTTACACAATTTTGAAAACTCAAACAATGCTTCAGATTTTTCTCGTAGGAAAGAAATCCATGTGAAACAAGAGAAATCATCCACAATAAAAAGGATGTACTGCTTGCCTTTGTGAGATTTGACACGCATAGGTCCACAAAGATCCATATGCAAGAGTTTAATGGGTCGAGAAGAACTTCCAACTTTCTTAGGTTTGAATGAACCTCTTGTTTGTTTACCTTGTGTAAAAGCTTTACATAGTTAATCTACCTTGAAATTAAGGTTTGGCAAGCCACGTACCAAATCTTTTGAAAGTAGTTCGGCATTGTATGCATACTTACGTGACCAAGTTTTCTATGCCAAAACCTTGGATCATCAGTCAAGGCCTTGAGACATTTTAGCTTAGTTCCTGAAACTTGGTTAGTACTCATAGAATAAACATTGTTACATCTAGGAGCAGTATGCACAATGTCACCCGTTGTTTTGTCTTGAACTTCACATTTTTCTTAATCAAACAATACTTTGTTGCCTTTATCACATATTTGAGAGATGCTAAGCAGATTATACTTTAAACCGTCAACCAGATATACATCATCAATGAAGTTAGATAAATTATAACATATTTTACCAATGCCAATAATGTCACACTTTCCTTTATCACCAAGCGTAATGGTTCCAAATGATTGCTTCTTTAAATCTGAGAAAAGTGAACTTTTTCCACTCATGTGTCTTGAGCAACCACTATCTAATATCCATTTATGCTCCTTTACCTTGGTGATATCCTACAAAACAACAAACATTAATCTTTCTGGGTCGACCAAATGGCATATTTTGGTCCATATTCAGATTCGATCATGTTTGGTGCTCTAGTACCTTTAGGAACCCAGATTTGTTTGACATGTTTCCTTAAACATTGAAGAACCGATCGGTGATATAAATAAGTTAAAAGATACTCTAGAAGGGGGGTTGAATAGAGTATGAAAACTTTTCACAAACCAAATCTCAAGGCCTTGAAACTCCTTTCAAGGGCCTTGATGTCGATCTGTGCTCTTTGTGTAACTTTGATTTCAAAGGCTTTGAAACAACTTTCAAGGGCCTTGACTTAGAGCTCCTGCAAAAAAAAGTTAGTTACAATAGCAAGATATAGTGTGGAATGTAAAAGATTGACACGAGGATATGTTTACGAAGTTCGGCTCTAAATAGCCTACTCTCTGTCCCAGAGTATAGCCTTAGGATCTAACTATCTATTATCAGCTTCAAAGAGTCCTAGATACAAACTAGAAGAAATCCCCTTCTTCTCTCACTGCAGTCAATGCTACGATCTAGCTCTAACTCTTAACCTAGCTATAATAGCCTAGTTACTCCGCAGAGTAACACACTCTAGTATAACACTATTTAGATCTTCCAACGAACCTCTTGTGTTTTCTCTCTCTAAAGGGATAAAGCTTTTGTGTAAATGAGAGAAAGAAAAACTACGAATGAAGATGATTAGGTTGCTTGAAGACGTAAAGATGTTTTCTGTATATGCTTGTGTGTTTCTTCTTCTTCGACCATCATCTTCTTTTATACTCTTATATGGAGAGGTCTTCTAGCCATTGGAAAGATGACCGTTTGAAGATGAATCTTCTTCTCCATGAAGATAGTTTCTTATTTCGAGATAAGGTAGACGTTGCAAATCTTTAACTCCTGAGAACACGTCGAAACCTCAACTCGTTAATCTTCTTATCCTTTGTTGAATCGAAGGATAAGATATTTTGCCGCTTTTTGTTTTTAGAAATCTTCTAAAAAGAATCTCTTAATCTTCGGTTGAGATCTTCGGTTGAAAAAGATCTTCCTTAAATCTTTATAGTTTTAATCTTCTCATCCTCTGTTGAATCGAAGGATAAGATATTTTGCCGCTTTTTGTTTTTAGAAAATCTTCTGAAAAGATTCTCTTAATCTTCGGTTGAGATCTTCGGTTGAAAAAGATCTTCCTAAAATCTTTCTGTTTAAGCCAATCTTCCTGGAAAATCTTCTTTGTATTTGAATCCTTGTTTCGTGCATACTCCAAGGCCTTTGAGGTCGTTCTTTTGTAACGCATTCTTCCTTGTCCTTGAGTTATGCTTCAAGGCCCTTGCATCCCATATCAAGGCCCTTGACATTCGACCAACACTGAATTCAAAATCACCAAATATATAGAGAATATAATCAATACATTGTTAGTATATCCAACTACTACATTTGTGTTAAGTCTTCCATCATCAACACCTGTAAAACATTATAAACAAGGTGGAGTTTTCAATCTCCCCCTTGATGGAAGACAACACAAATGTTTTATCATACCTACATTTGTTAGTTTAGCAATGCATAAGAAAATCAAAACTAAAATGCAGAATGCAGTATATTGAAATGTCGGATCATCATTTCTCCCCCTTTGTCTTTCAACAAGGGAGAAAAAATAGTCAAAGCACGGAAGTCTTAAAACACTATTACCGACCCAAAAAGAAGAGTATTTTCACAACCCATATAAAAAGATTTCTAAAACCAGTAAGCTCAATTCTCCTCATAGAACTTCCTCTTTCCTTTGGATGAAGATTTTTTATAATGCCAGTCATCCATTTCAGCTGCCAAACGTCTTCTCTTTTCTTTAGCTCTTCTTTGCTTAACTACTTCATACTCAACTGTTGGAAAAAACATTGGCTCAACATGAATTGGATACATAATTGATTTATTCTGTACACGCCTTTTACAATTCATCAGCACATTCTCAACTTTCTCTTGAGTATGTTGAGCAACATCTTCAGGTATTGGCAAAATGCTTCCCATTGTAGTCAGTGTAAGAGCATTCATCAAATACATTTCATTGACTTTAGCATTTATGGTAGCCAGCAACTCGAAATTTGTATCCATTCTCCTCTTGGTGTCAAACTGAAAATCAGATATTTCACAACTGAGACAAGCTATTTCTTTTTCACAACCTTCTAACCTGATTTCTGGAGTAGGAGAAGGTTTAGCTTCTTCAGTTGGATTTTGAGTAGTTCCTTTTCCTTTTAAAGTCCATGTTCCTGCAAGAGTTTTCTCAATCCCCAAACGTTCTAAGCAATTCACATCAAATTTACCACAAATAGACTGTCTTTCCTCAGAGGATGTGTCAATTTCATAATAATCAAAGACCTTAGGCAACAAATTTCCATAAGGCAGAGGAATAGGCCTCTTAGAATTGACAGAATGTATCATATGATTGAGAATCAGATTAGGCACATCTATGTCCAAATCAGTCATAAGCAGATGAATTAATTCTAGAGTTTGATCAGTCAGCAACTCTGTTGAGTTTGCACGAGGAGCAACACATCACACCAGTATGGTAAACACTATTTTAGCCTCTAAGGTTAGAGATGTATGAGTAAGTTGACGTGAGGTTGAATTTGGAACTAGAAATGTCTCCTTAGCAATACAAACACTCTCTGATCTTGAAGGATGGTTGAATACAACATCTGAAGGAATTCCAAAAATTTCACTTAAAATAGAAGGAGTGAGTGAAATCGGAGTACCTTTTACTGAAGATTCAAGAGTGACAAATCCTTTTTCCCTTTTTGTAGTGAGATTAACATAAAATAGTCTCGTGGGTCGTGGAAAAGCAAAATCTCCAGGGTTTAGAATCTTCTAGATAATTGAACACTTTAGCTTGTCTATGCAGGAAATCTTAAAGAGTATCGAGAAAATCAGTATCCACCAGATCACACATACAAAGCGGTCGATTGTGAAACCCATCAAGCCAAGATCCAAAAGCTTGAAAATTAACGAACCATGATGAGGGAAGACCAGTTGTCTGAGATGTATCCAGATCTTCAGAGAATTTTTCTTCTTTAGCAATTGAGGAACTCTGAACGACTTTTTGTTTGAAAGCTTGAGGAGTAGATTTCTTGCTTCTGGGTGCCATGAGGGAAGTTTGAGAGAGAAATCAAGGGATTTTGAAATAGGGTTTCTTATGAAAGAATAAAAAAGATGGAAAGAGTAGGTCCTTTTTAACAGGGAAATACCAAGATCTTGAGAAAATCAAGCTTTTTTAAAAGACCAATTTTAATTCCAATAAAACAGCAAATCTTTTTCAAACAAAAGATTTAGAAAAATAATTAATAATTGAAATATCTAAAAGATATTAATTTTTAAAAGATCCGTAAATTTAATATACCCTTTGACATATGTTTCAAGGCCCCTTTAATTTCATTTCAAGGCCCTTGAGAACATCAATTGGGCTGCATGCGTAGGAACAATTAAACTCGTTTACTCCCCCTACATTAATGTTTCCTTGTTCAACATACGAAGCTCCAATCTAATAAAATTAAATTGTTCCTCAGGAAGAGGCTTGGTAAAGATATCTACAAGCTGCAAGTTAGTTGAGATAAAAGAAATTGAAACATCACCTTTTTCAACATGATCACGTATGAAGTGATGCCTTACATCAATATGGTTAGTCCTTGAATGCTGCACAAGATTTTTGGTTATAGAAATAGCACTAGTATTATCACATTTTATAGGAATACCTTTCAAGTCAAAGCCAAGGTCACGAAGTTGTTGAAAAATCCAAAGAATTTGTGCACAACAGGCTCTTGCAGCTATATATTCAGCTTCAGCTGTGGATAGGGCAACAAAGTTTTGCTTCTTGGAGTGTCAACTAATTAGGGATGACCCTAAAAATTGGCAACATCCAGAAGTACTTTTTCTATCCGACCTTATAACCTGCAAAGTCTGCATCTGAATAGCCAACAAGATAAAACGAGCTTTGACGAGGGTACCACAACCCTAGATCTTTAGTGCCATTTAGATACTGAAAATTTCTTTTCACAGCTATCAAGTGTGACTCTTTAGGATCAGCTTGAAATCTTGCACACATGCACACGCTAAACATAATATCAGGACGACTAGCAGTTAGATACAACAATGAACCGATCATAGCTCGATACTCCTTTTGTACTACACTTTTGCCATTCTTGTCATGATCTAGCGAAAGTGTTGAACTCATAGGAGTCTTTGCAACCTTAGATTGATCCATTTTGTACTTCTTAAGCAAGTCTTTAGTATACTTGCTTTGATTGAGAAAAATTCCTTTCTTTTCTTGTGTAACTTGAAGTCCAAGAAAGAAATTGTAACACCCCAAATTCTCAAAACTCGGGAAGCTACTGGATAGGACCTCACAATGGGTCCCGACCTTAGTTTGACAACAATTTTACTAGGATCTTACAACAAGGTACAAAAGTATTAATAACATTTGAAAACTTTAAACAATATATACATGAAGGATATGTATCAGCCTTACAAAGCAACGGTACTAAAACGACATATATGAAGAACATAAGACAACCTCGTCTCCAACTAAATGAGTACGTGGACCCGGCTTACCATTCCCTCCGGATCTCTCTACAATTGTCTTAACCTGCAAGGCATCTACAAAGCGGTATAATACCGTTAGCTAAGATTCTATGCATAAGTATAAAGGTAAAAGCACAAACACACAACATACACAATCAACATGCAACACTCAATCCTTTTATTATCTTTAATTAGGTGATAGGTCATTACTAATGATACTTATTTTGTGACACGAGGGATTCCCAAACCTCGCCCCTTTCCCTGTTTACCAACGAGGAATGGTACTAATGCATCTGACCGTCTACCTGACTGGGCTGGTCGCAGGGAACCTCCTAGACTCTCGCAAGAGCTAGGCAGATGATGCCACGACCCGTTATCATACACTTGGGTCAATTACATAATATAATAAAGTCGGCCTAATCCGGTTTCGTTGTTTATCATAACTAACAAACACCACTCATATACATTACACTCATACAAGAAGCCAGCTAAGTAAGTCCGTGGACTTACCATTCTCCAAGAGCAACCGATCAGCACACTCTCAAGTTCCCCGCGGGAAAACGCACAACGCCTGTTCAAGACAAGGCACACGAATCAAACAACGCTCTAGTCAACTAGAAGTCCTTAGACTTCTAGGCTCAACATCCTCACAAGAACATAAACGCATAAGATGGATCGACACTTAAAACCTAACACAACTCTTCTAACCTAAACTATACTTATATCCAACTTCGGAACATTCTAAATCTGGATTAACCCAACGGATCACTCTCAACTTTTACTACATGCTCCTATACATATCCATCAACAACATATCCAAAAGTCACGTCCGACAAAGGTCAATAACCCCTCCAAATCTACCTCACAAAACTGCATCAGAAGTAGTTTTTCTAACACTTGAAATATTTCAGCAGTCCTAAAAACTGCATGAGAAACCAACTTTGGAGAATCATATCTCCTAAACTATAACTCGGAATACTCCCAAATTTCAGTATGTTATACTATATAATACCAACAATATATCCAAAAATCAGCAATAAAGGAGGAGTCTAACTTAGCGAAATCTGGACCACAAAACTGTATCAACATGCAGTTTTCCAACAATTAGGAAATTCAGCAACATTCAACAAAACTACACTCTGCCTCCACTTTGAAAGATCATAACTCCTAAACCACTCGCTAGATTTATCCCAAATTTTGATATGTTCTACTACAATATGCCAACTATATCGTATCCAAAATTCAAGTCCAGCAGAGATCAAAAGCCTATTCAAAACTATCTTACAAAACAACATCACATGCTGTTTTTCCCAATACTCAGCATAGCTATAAAAATTGTGGAAGGAGTCAACTTTGAAACACCATAACTCTTAAACTGTAACATGGATTCGTCTAAAATTTTAGCATGATTTACTATGCAATACCGTCTATGACATATCCGAAAACCAGCCAAAAAGAAGTAGTCTAGTTTACCCAAAATTGGAGCCGAAGTTGACTGCTCGTAACTTTTGAAAACTCATAATACCGAGAGATGTAACAACTCTCTGAAGTTGCTCCTTTGGGCTGAAATGTATGGGTTTAAAGATGGTTTAGAGGCACCCATTGACACATAAACATGGACGGGAAGTAAGGAGGTAGATGTGGGTCTTACCCGACTCCAAACTCGAAGGCATGAAGGACGAGGATGGCTCACGCGTTCATAGCCTTGTCGGAAATTGAAGAGGTCCAATAGGAGGCTGCTGTGCACGACTCCAGGGGCTAGAAGGCGACTGGAGAGGAGGGTCGAGGCTGGCTCGACTCAGGAGGAGGGCACGCCTGCACTGCTGGCTCGATAGAAGCAAGGAGAGGGCACGCCTGCAGTGCTGGCTCGACAGAAGCGAGGAGAGGGGTGTTGTTGCGTGCTGGGGACCCTTGCTGAAGTCTATCGATGGATCCCGGTACAGAAAAGGAGGAGTTTCGAAGGTGCTGAATCTGGACGGAAATTAGGGAGGAAGATCGTGTGAAGTAGGCTGCAGAAGGAGGAAAGAATTAAACGCATAAGGGCAAATCAGATTTTGTAACCGTTACTGACTAGGAATGTACGTGCATCTCTTCCGGCTGGTTCCTTGAGCTGCGAGGGTTAGCAGCATGACCCGTCCCCTTCCTGGGTTGTGAGCAACTAGGTTAGACGGAGACTGATGCAATCCGGGCTGGCTGGAGCGGGCTGAAGTTGTTGCACGGCTGGGCCTGTAGTAAAGGAAGTGATGGGCTGAAGTTGTCAAGCCTTATCAAAACCTTGTCAACAGCTTCTCATAGCCATGCATGGCTTTGTCACGAATTTGTGATGGCCTCGTCATAACTCGTCATGGACTCGTCTTGACTTCGTCTTGGGCTCGTCTTGATCTCATCACTAGGGCGTCATGACTTTGTCAAAGACAAGTCATGATATACATTAGGGTTTGGATTAGGGTTTGCTACTGATAAAATCTTATTATTTTATGTGAAATGATATTACATAAAATGATAAAATTTTGAGATATAGTGTCCAACTACGTAGACAGCTAAGGATCAAAAGATCAAAATCCGGTTTGCTACAGAATTAAACGGAATAAAAATTCCATATATTACAGAAATTTAGCTCTCCCATTAAGCTCATTTCAAATTCCCTGCACATAATATCTGAAAATTCCTTGCAAAGGAAATCATTAGTAGCACCGAATAATATATCATCAATATAGATTTGTACTACTAGAATGTCGTTGCCTCTAGTTTTGATAAACAATGTTTTATCAATCAAACATCTTTTGAAATTGTTTTCAAGAAGATATTTAGATAATCTTTCATACCAAGCTCGAGGAGCTTGCTTAAGACCATAAAGAGCTTTGTCTAGTTTAAAAACATGATCTGAAAATTCATCATTTTCAAAACTAGGAGGTTCAGCAACGTAGACTTCTTCTTCTAAGAAGCCGTTTAGAAAAGCACATTTTACATCCATTTGAAAAATTTTTATGCTCATGAAAGATGCAAATGCAAGTAGCATACGTATGGCTTCTAACCTTGCAACTGGAGCAAAAGTCACCTCATAATCAATACCTTCTTCTTGGTTATAACCTTGTGCTACAAGTCGTGCTTTATTTCGTATGACTTTGCCACTTTCACCCAATTTTTTTCGAAAGACCCATTTCGTGCCAGTAACTGATTGATGTTTTGGTCTTGAAGTAAGAGTCCATACCTTGTTTCTCTAAAATTCATTCAATTCATTTTGCATAGAAATGATCCAATCGGGTTCTTGAAGAGCTTGAATGTAGTTCTTTTGCTCGACAAGCGATACAAAAGCGGAGAAGGCACATAGATTGTTCACTTTAGATCTAGTTTGAACTCCATCATTTGGATCTGAGATCACATTCTCTTTTGGATGATATGAGGAGTGTTGAACTTTTCTTCTTTTGACAGAGGGAGTAGATCCAGAAGGTTAAGCTTCATATGTTTGACTAGATTCAGGTACCGTTGGTATACTACCTGTTGATCCAATCTCAAGGCCTTGAAGTTGGGTTTCAAGCCCTTGAAGTGGAGTTTTGTTATCACAGTTTCCGATTTCAAGGTCTTGAAGGTGTGTTTCAAGGTCTTGAGGGTGTTCTTTGGAATCTTGAATCTTTTCCTGCATATTCTTGTCTTGATCTTTAGGATCTTCCTCTTCATCCGAATTATGATCTTCTCTTTGATTCAGATTTAGATCTGCAAAACTCTCACTCAAAGTACCATCATTACTTTCATAAAAAATAATATGAATGCTTTCCTGAAGAATTTTGGTACGTTTGTTATAAACACGATAAGCTTTGCTATTTGAAACATATCCAATGAATATAGCTTCATCACTACGTGCATCAAATTTCCCAAGATTATCTTTGCCATTTTTATGAACAAAACAAGTACATCCAAAGGGTTTGAAATATGAAATATTTGGTTTTCTTCCTTTAAAGAGTTCATACGGAGTCTTTTTCAAGATAGGGCGTATTAAACATCTATTCAAAATATAATTCGTAGTGTTTACTGCTTCAGCCCAAAAACTTTTTGGCATTTTGTTTTCTAAAAGCATTGTCCTAGACATATCCTCAAGAGTGCGGTTCTTACGTTCCACAACTCCATTTTGTTGAGGAGTTCTAGGAGTTGAAAAATTATGTGAAATGCCATATTTTTCACATAATAAATCAAACTTTAGTTGATCAAATTCTCTACCATGATCACTTCTTATAGAAACGATTGGTAGGTTTTTCAAACTTTGTAACTCCTTACACAATTTTGAAAACTCAAATAAAGCTTCAGATTTTTCTCATAGAAAAGAAATCCATGTGAAACGAGAGAAATCATCCACTATAACAATGATGTACTGCTTGCCTCTGAGAGATTTGACACGCACAGGTTCACAAAGGTCCATGTGTAAAAGTTCAATGGGCCGAGAAGAACTTACAACTTTCTTTGGTTTGAATGAACCTCTTGTTTCTTTACCTTGTGTGCACGCCTTACATAGATCATTAACCTTAAAATTTAGGTTTGGTAACCCACGTACCAAATCTTTTGTAAGTAGCTTCTGCATGGTGTGCATGCTTACGTGACCAAGTCCTTTATGCCAAAGCCTTGGATCATCAGTCAAGGCCTTTAGACATTTTAGCTTAGTTCCTACAACTTGGTTAGTACTCGAAGAATAAAAATTATCACATCTAGGAGCAGTAAGCAATACTTTACCCGTTTTTTTGTCTTGAACCTCACATTTTTCTGAATCAAACATGACTTTATTGCCATTATCACAAATTTAAGATATACTTAGCAGATTATATTTCAAACCACCAACCAGATACACATCATCAATAAAGTTAGATGAATTATAGCAAAGTTTACCAATGCCAATTATGTCACACTTTCCTTTATCACCAAGAGTAATGGCTCCAGATGATTGCTTCTTTAAATCTGTGATTAAAGAGCTTTTTCCACTCATGTGTCTTGAGCAACCACTATCTAATATCCATTTGTGCTCATTTACCTTGGTGATATCCTGCAAAACAACAAACATCAACCTTTTCGGGTCGACCAAATGGCATATTTTGGTTCATACTTAGGTTCGATCATGTTTGGTGGTCTAGTATCTTTAGGAACCCTGATTTGTTTGACCTGTTTCCTTAGACATAAAGGATAGGTGTTTCTGATGATATAATGATCATTTATTCTATAAGGACATGTAGATTTAACATGACTCTTTTTTACAACAGTAGAAGCAAGTAGGCATATGAATGCTTCCTTTGGTCTTGAGAAAAGTGGTGGTAAGTTTTCTAGGAAAGCTCTTATGATAACCTATACCATTTTTGTTAAGGGAGGACTATTGTTCACCCATCATTCTCTCAAGATTAGCTTTTGAACGAGTAAACTTAATAAGTGATGCGTTTTGGTCTTAACACGTCAAAGTTAGATCAACTTTCTCTTTCTCTAGATCGATATAGTTTTGATGAAGAGAGGAGAGGTTGTCCTTGAGAACCAGGTTCTTTGATTCCAAGGCCTTGATATTATTATCAAGGTCTACCTTTTCTGTGTTAAGAGTTTCAATCTCCAGAGACATTTCACTTAGTTGTCTATCTTGTTCAAGAAGCTTTTCTTTTAAAGAATTTATCCTTATTCTATGTTTCTTATCACATATGGTAATATCTTTAAGGAATTGTTTAAGGTCAGTTTCAGGTTGATACATAATTGTACTTACAACATTGTCAACATATAGATTTGAACCTTCTTCATGATCGGCCATTAGACACAAGTTAGCTTGTTCTTTTTCGTCTTCTGATTCATTTGTTGATTCTGAATCACTCCATGAAGCTAACATGGCTTTCTTCTTTTGATCATTTTTCTTGAAGTTGGTCCTCTTCTTTTGTGGACAGTTTTTCACAAGATGATCTGTTTCACCACATTCAAAACAAGTTAGTACTCTCGTTTTTCTTATTAGAGTTAGAAAACTTACCTCGGGGTTTTGATCCTCGTGGAAATTCTCTATTTGCAGACTGTTTCTTTAACTTGAGAATTCTTGCGAGACCCTTGGAGATCATGGCGATTGCATCATCGTCATCACTGCTGTCTTCATCAGATGGTAATTCATCTCTTCTTGATTTTAAGGCCAAATTCTTGGAGTTAGATGGGAGTTCTCCATCTTCTTCACTAAGAACCATTTCATGTGTGATGAGTTTTCCAAGTAGGTCATCAAGAGGAAGAGTTGTGAGATTCTGAGCTTCTTCAATAGTAGTCATCTTTGGTCCTCACTTGGCTTTAGGTAGGGTCCTAAGAACCTTCCTCACTTTCTCTTCATTTGTGATGATCTTTCCTAGTGAGTCCAGATTGTTCACGATCTTAGTGAATCTGGTGAACATTTCTTTGACTGATTCATTTGGATTCATCTTGAATAGCTCGCATTGTCTAAGAAAGATGTTAATCTTTGTTTCCTTGACTTGACTTGTTCCTTCATAAGTGACAACAAGCTTCTTCAATAGCACTCTTGCATGATAAGATGCAGTTGAATTCATTTGCATCTAATCCATAGTATAGTAGGTTCATTGCTTTGTAATTCTTTGACACGCTGTCCAAGTCAGCCTGTGTGAAGTCAGCTTCCTTCTTTGGGACTTGGACATCTTCAACCGTTGTCATTAGAACTTTAGGTTCATTTTGAATGATGCTCAAAAGTTCCATGTCCTGGTCAATAATGAACATACGCATGAGTGCTTTTCAATGAGCAAAGTTGTTTCCATAGAAGAGTGGTGGTCGAGATAAGGATCTTCCTTGAGCAAATAAACCATCACCTACAAGATTCATGATTAGTTTCACTGATGGTTAAATCAATAAACGTGAGTTTAGCTCTGATACCAATTGAAGAACCGATCGGTGATGTAAATAAGTTAAAAGATACTCTAGAAGGGGGGGTTGAATAGAGTAAGAAAACTTTTCGCAAACCAAATCTCAAGGCCTTGAAACTCCTTTCAAGGGCCTTGATGTCGATCTGTGCTCTTTGTGTAACTTTGATTTCAAAGGCTTTGAAACAACTTTCAAGGGCCTTGACTTAGAGCTCCTGCAAAAAAAAGTTAGTTACAATAGCAAGATATAGTGTGGAATGTAAAAGATTGACACGAGGATATGTATATGAAGTTCGGCTCTAAATAGCCTACTCTCCGTCCCAGAGTATAGCCTTAGGATTGTAACACCCAGTTTCGACATTTCCCCTCTCGCGTACTTCTATCGATATTTTTATTATAAATTATATTTATATATCTTTTTAAAGTGCATTGAGACGTAAAAATAAATTCCCAAGTATAGTTATATTTTGGTTTACTTTCGGAAAGGTTCGGAAAATCTTTCCGACTCGAAAATCCCATTCCGAGCGTTTTTTTTAATCGAGTCTAGCTTCATTTTAATTTATGGATTTATTCATTAATTCTTTTTTTTTTCTTTTTTTCCTTTTCTCCACCTCCTTCCCCTATGCTTGATGAGATGCCGCTGCACATCTACCCCGTGGACCTCTACTCTGTAGGCCGACCTCTTGCTACCCGGCTCCTCGTTCTCCATTGCAGTACCTTATCCCTCTTTGGCCCATTCTGCACTCAGACCAACTCTCCATACTCCCCTTTGTTGTCCCCAACATCTAACCCTCCTCTTCCCCTGTGTGAATCGATCAAACCTAGTGCAACCTCCCCTGAGCCATTCTTCCTCTCCCCACCTCAGTGTAGCCGCCGGAGAAGCACACCCAGGAGACACCGCCGTTGCGCCGTGCTGGAGGTTGGACCTGCGGGCCTGCATCCTCCCTCTCTCCCCCTCTGTTTTCTCAACAACAGCAAACAACCCCCCCTGTCTCATACCTTACCTTTCTTCTACCTCTCGGCCGCTTCCAAGTCGACTCACTGGTGAAGGAGCCCAACAGCCTTTGAAGACGCGCCGCTTCGCCGGGACAGGACCGAATCGACAGCCCTGAAGCCGCCGTTTCTCCCTTTCACCTGCTCGCTTCTGTCGCAAGGAGAGCCGCCTCGCCGGAGTATGGGCCGCCTTGCTGCCGTAGCGCCGACGCTTCTTCCTCCGCCTGTTGAGCCGCCAGGGCCCTTGCTCCCATCCTGCGCCGTCGGCGGTCTCTTTCTTCCTTCCCCTCTGCGAGACCCACGTACGAAAGGTTGAAGAAGGGTTTATTTTTTTTGTTTTATTATTTTGGCCCCAGAATTTTGGTATATTTACACTTTTGACCCACTGTTTTGTATTTACAGTTTTAGACCCAGTTTTTGGATGTGAATAAAATACCCTCTTGCAGAATTAATTACATAATTGGACCCAAATTGTTTTCTTGCAGTCTTGGCCCTATTTTCAGGAAATGTGCGGTTTTGCCCTTGTGCATAATCATAGTTTTGACCCAAAGAGTATTTTGGAAATATGGCCCGAGTTTGGCGAGCTTCATGGTTGCCCGGAAAGGTTGATTTCGGATTTTGACCCATGTTTATAAAATGGTATAAGTCACTCCGGGAAATATTTTGCGGGTTTTTAATCTTGTTTTCAAAGCGGATTTTCCTTAGAATATTATGCGTTATATTCCGTTCAATTTAGCATACAAGCTAAATTTCCTTAACTTTGCTTTTAGGTCCGGAAGCGGACGTTATAGACCAATGAATCCAATCTCGACGTCCGTAGATCATCTTCAACCTCGGATCGTGTGTGAGTGCCTTCTTCCTCGATCTAGTTATGTTTAGTGGTAGAATCATGCTAGGTTGGATCTAGCATAACTTAGGGCAAATGCCAAGTAATGGCTTGGAACTTTTAGGTGAGTGTTTGAGGTTATTAATGTTCTATGTCATGTGGGTGTTGATCTTGAGTTGTTATATAGTTGTGAGCCTCGTGGTTGATTTTGTGAGACTTGAGGTGATATTTGTATGTTGGTTGAGATTGCGGAGTTTAAGATGAGAGTATCCTAGTTTATGAGAGTGTATGATCTTGTAAGAGTATGTAGTACTAGAAGTCTAAGGACTTCTAACTCGCGTGAGTGGTTGTTGATTATCGTGCCTTGTCTTGAACAGGCTTTGGTTATATTCCTTCAAAGAGTGATATCGGTTTTGTTTAGCTTTGAGACGAGGTAAGTCCTCGGACTTACTTAGCCGCTTCTATGCCTTATTTGGATGTATATGGTGGTGTGTGTTTACCGCTTTTAAGCATGAAAATGGATTAGGATTTGCTTGACCTTATTTATTGGCCCATCGTTACTACTATTACTATTATCGGGCGGTGACATCACCGCTCAGTTTCCCGAGGGAGACTGGGGGGAGCTCTGCGACCAGGCCATACACGGTATACGGGCGGGCTTCTTCATCACTCCCTCAGGGTATACGGGTTGGGCGCCGCCACACTCCTGTTGGTTACACGGGGACAGAGGCGAGAGTTATAAGACTCTCGTGTCACACTTGAACGAATGGATTAGATATGGAATAACCTAAAAAGATAATAAGTAACGGATGTGTATGTTTATGAGCATGTTGTGTGTTTGTGTTCCTATGTGTGTTTGTGCCATATTATTCTTATAATGCCTAGAATGTGAGCTAACGGTTTTATACCGATTGTTGTAGTTGATGTGCAGGATAGGATGTGGCCGAGTGATCCGGAGGAGTGGGCAGCCGGGGTTCCGTACATCTTAGGTTGAGTTGGGTTTTGGAGTCCTTGTGTTGTTGTTATTATATATTATGTTGATGTTGTTGTAAGGACGGCTGAAGTCTTTCCTTCCTTTTATTTTCGGGTTTCATAACATTGCATAAAAATGTATTTCGGTTTTGGCCTTTATTTGTGCCTCGTTGCAAGATCCGGTGAAATTGTTGTCAGGCTAAGGGTCGGCACCCATTGTGAGGTCTCAACCCGTAGCATCCCGAGTCCCACGGATTCGGGGTGTTACTAAAGTGCTATCAGAGCCCTAGGTTGACAACAATGGCACTCGCAATCTTCTAAAGGCCGAATAAAAATAAAAAGAACCCTCAAGGGTTCTGAGTTTTAAAGAAATGAATTTCGTTTTCAAATCATGTGCATGAGTCAGTTGGGGTAGAATGTACGGGACCACCACTTCCTCCGCGGATCTCGGCGACGTAGTTAATGATTATTATTATATTATGTATATATATGTGTATATATGTAGATATGTATATGTGGATTTAGGATGTTTTGGACTATACTTGTATGTTGAATTGTAAATTGTTTATGGACTCATTATGTTTATACTAGTAGCATGACGTTTATATCTTTATATATATATATATATATATATATATTTATTTATAAACATATGGTATACTAATATCATATTAGTGATAGTGGACCTTATAGCTAAGATGATAGAAAGCTATCATCGCCCCATAGACAACGCCTTTTGAATTAAGATAGTATACATACGAAGATAAGAATGCTCAAGTTATCGAGTTGAGCATCAAGTTTACACAAACACCCTGTGATTTCCCGGACTCCTTTAAGAGGACGTCGAAGAAGAAGATTAGAGATGGCTTAACGAAGGACAAACAAGTGGAGGAGAACCTCGAGTCAACTTAAGCAAAATCAAGATGGAAGCTATACAAATAGTGAAGCGATCTGAAGTGGTAGGGAGTGGTTTCAAGGAAGCGATGATGAGTAACAATGAAGTGAACTAGAGACAACGAACTTAAAGTTTTTCCAAGTACGGTGCCGATGAACTCAAGGTGAAAATCAAGTAGAGAGGACTACATTCTCGCTTGAGAATAAAAGTGGCGTCTTAAGTAAGACGAGTTTCAATAGGCGCTCCTAAGTATGAGAGTCAAGATGAAAAGAGTGGTCCAAGAATTTGAAAAGATTGACGAGAACCGGAAGATAAGCTTACAGGAGGTACGAGAGGGTGTAGTGACGATCTTTGCGAGATTCTAAGCGGGTAACTTATTCAAAAATATGAGAGATTACGGGAAGAAACGCACGATGGAAGTTTGCGTGGTAGAGTTTCTTTAGTGGAGTCAACTGGTTTCTGTTGTGGTGATAAGCCTAAACAACGCCAAGAAGGAGGAAGCATGTGTAGATGATGATTTCAAGAAGATGAAAGATTAGGCAAGAGATGGATGGAAGAACTTAAGTTATCAACCAAGAAGGATGCGAATGGAGGCTAATTAATGTCAAAATATTTGAGGAGTGCATTTGCTAAACATTATGTGAAGAGCGGTTAAGCCTATAAAGGTGGGACATATGAGACGGGAGTGGGGTAGGTACGGTTATCTTACAGAAGCGGAAGAAAGAGAGGAGCGTAGAAAGAGCTAACGGAGTTGAAGCAGTGTAAAATGAGCTAGTGGAGTTAAGACAAAGTACCCCGAGAGGGTATCCTTCAGGAGTGAGGTAACATGGAAGTATGGTAGGAGGATAAGTCGTTAACTTCGGAGAAGGTCAGATACAAGTTAATAAGTGACAACTGAGAACGCACAAGTGCAGGTTGTTTATTGATGTGTGTACATGGGAAGAGTAAACAAGACTATGGGAACACGTAGGATCGGGAACAAGAGCTTGGAGTATTCGTAGTGGATCAATGTCAATAGTAAGGAGGTACATCAATGGATGCGCAATCGTCTTAAATCAAATAATGTTGAACGAGTTCAAGCAAGTAGGAGATTGTAACGATCCTACGCAACCTTCTTAGGTCATGAGACTGTCATATGGAGGAACACCACGAGTTACAACTTTTAAGGTTTGATCATGGTAAAGGGAGCTAGTGGTTCAACAGTAAGATGGGGCTTCCATTGTAGTTGTACATAGAATACCGAGAAATACATAAGGTGACCACAATAGTAAGGGAAGACTGAAGTTTTGAAGTTTGAAGTCGATGTGAGATATACAAGAAGTACATGAAAGATTGAGGTTAGAACCTCTACGGTCAATTGGACGTTACATAAGGAAAGGGAGTAAGTCCTACTCCTACTCGAAGGAATGATGCAAGCTTTGGTAAAATACGAAGAAGGTAATACTAATATATTAAAAGGCGTGATTAAGTCCTGCAGTTAGGACCTTCATGACTTCACATAAGTGTGAAACCTTAAAAAAAAAAAAAGATTATTCGAGCAAGTCTCTCGAGTTCAGGGGATGAAGGATCTTTGAAAGAGGACGGTGAACATTGCAGCTAAAGAAGTATTAAACCTCGTGTTCGATGGACGTCACCTCAACAGATCGGGGAGGACCACTTGACCAATTTTAAGACAAGATTGTGTTGATATCTTACCATATGTGATGGGAGAAGAAAAGCTGGAACCCAAGATAGAACGGATTCCAGTCCATTGAGAGGTAGATTTTCCATTAAGAAGATTTGAAGTTCTTGATTGGAAGTGTATCCTACATTCTTGATTTGAAGTTATTATAGAGGACACCAGTCTACGAAGAGAGAGACGGTTATCTCCATTTATACATTGATTTCTATAAGTTGAGCAAGAGGACAATGAAGGACCAATATCCCTTACAACGAATGGGGAGATCTACTCGATCAGCTGCAAGGGTCGTAGTCCCTTCTAAGATTAAGTTAAGATTTGATTGCCACCAATTGAGAATTCGAGACTCGGATATTGCAAAAACGGCATTCCAAACAACTATGGTCACTATGAGTTTTAGTGATTCCATATGGGATTACTAATGCCTGGATAAGATATTTGGATCTACTCTAAAAAAAAAAAGTTGTATGACAAGTTGTCTCGGGATGGAAACCCCTGAAGGACGTGGAAGAAGCTACAAGTTTTCTCGGATGTGTTGGTCATTTCCGGATTTGTTGAGAGATTCTCTAAAGTAAAACCATCTATGGCTAACATACTACGGATGACGATGAAGTATTGAATAAGACGAAGATTTGATAATAGAGTTTTGAGAGTTAAAGAGGAGATTTATTGGTACAACTGTTTTGATTTGCTTTGAGGAATGATGGGTTTGAAGTGTACAAGTGATTCTTCGAGACAAGGTCTTGATCGAGTATTGCAGAGCGATGTAAAATTAATAGCACACGT
The DNA here is from genome assembly GCA_033239125.1 of Fagopyrum homotropicum. Taxonomy (NCBI): domain Eukaryota; kingdom Viridiplantae; phylum Streptophyta; class Magnoliopsida; order Caryophyllales; family Polygonaceae; genus Fagopyrum; species Fagopyrum homotropicum. Next base: position 58,024,914 of record BSWB01000007.1, on the reverse strand, counting down.
GTCTTGTTAATAGAAGTAGTATGGAGTAAAGTGCTTCATTCGTTACTTGGAACTTGCAACAAGCAATGAGGAAGTGTAACATCAAAGTTCGGTTTGACAAGAACCAAAGCCAACGATGTAAATTGGAAATCTGATCTTCTTTGTTAGAGACAATAAAGGAGACACATAATAGAAATACTGTATTGAGGAAGACCCGAGGTGGAAGTTGAGATTTCGATATATCGGACCTTTTTGAAATCTTAGCGCGAGTTGGGAAATTGGTTTACCGGTTGGCGTGACCATAGAGAGTAGAGGGTGTTCACCCGAGATTCACGTGTATCAGTCGAGGGAGTGCATACATGACTCGAGACGGATGGTCCGTCGTGATGATCTAGTCGTAGAAGAGGAACCGATGAGGCTAACTGGAAGACGTAGGATAGTATTTTTGGTTGAGTTTTACGCAGATTTAGCGACATCTATAGGACCGTCGGGTTAGTCCCGATATCTTTTCTTGGTTATGATTGTGTGATTTGTGACGTGATATGTTTATGTGTGTTTCATATGTGTATATCTTGCGAGTCTTGGTGTGTCCAGGCGAGTAGACCTTGGATTAGAGGGGCGTAGTTGCCACATTATAGTATTTCTTGAGGTTATTGAGATGAGGTCGTTCGAGTGTTTCACGTTTAGCAAGTTTCGGGACAAAACTTGTATTTAGGGGGACCTAATGTAACACCCAGTTTCGACATTTCCCCTCTCGCGTACTTCTATCGATATTTTTATTATAAATTATATTTATATATCTTTTTAAAGTGCATTGAGACGTTAAAATAAATTCCCAAGTATAGTTATATTTTGGTTTACTTTCGGAAAGGTTCGGAAAATCTTTCCGACTCGAAACCGGATTAGGCCGACTTTATTATTTACGGAATTGACCCAAGTGTATGATAACGGGTCGTGACATCATCTGCCTAGCTCTTGCGAGAGTCTAGGAGGTTCCCTGCGACTAGCCTTGTCCGGTAGACGGTCAAATGCATTAGTACCATTCCGCGTTGGTAAACGGGGACAGGGGCGAGGTTTGGGAATCCCTCGTGTCACAAAATAAGTATCATTAGTAATAACCTATCACCTAATTAAAGATAATAAAAGGATTGAGTGTTGCATGTTGATTGTGTATATTGTGTGTTTGTGCTTTTACCTTTATACTTATGCATAGAATGTTAGCTAACGGTTTTATACCGCTTGTAGATGCCTTGCAGGTTAAGACAGTTGTAGAGAGATCCGGAGGGAATGGTCAGCCGGGTCCACGTACTCATTTAGTTGGGGACGGGAATGTCTTATGTTCTTCATATATGTCGTTTTGGTACCTTTGTTTTGTAAGGCTGATACATATTCTTCATGTATATATTGTTTAAAGTTTTCAAATGTTTTAAATACTTTTGTGCCTTGTTGTAAGATCCAAGTTAAATTGTTGTCAAACTAAGGTCGGGACCCATTGTGAGGTCCTAACCAGTAGCTCCCCGAGTTCTCAGAATTTGGGGTGTTACAATATGGTATCAGAGCTTTGGGTTGGCAACAATGGCACTTGAAATCTTCTGAAAGACCAAATGTATAAAATAACTAGAACCCGAAAGGGGTCTAAAATTTTCAAAACGGATTTATGTTTTCACACGCGCGCATAGTCGGGTTGTTGGGTTAGTAGTACGTTGGACCACCATCGCTCTCCGTGGATCTCTACTACTTGAATCGATATGAGTTAGCATATGGATTTATTATGATGAGTATTAATGTATGTTATATATATGTGTATGTGTAATTTGTTAGTATCCTAAAGGATATATTATATCCTTTAGTTGTGATATCTTGAAGCGATTATCGCCTCATGATAAATTGGTAGCAGACTTGAAGAGTTTTCAACACGAGACAAAGGATTCGGACCTTGTATCAAATATTATACTCGGATGAGCGTCCTAGTAACCCTTGTTACCCATCCAAAGAACTAATAGGCGAAGAAGTAAAGATGTGGAGTTAATTTTGACCATAAGTACAATCAAATGAGGAAGAATTCCTGAGTTAACTCAGATAGAAGGAATAGAAGGTCGTACAAGGAACTCAGGCATACGAGGCCGAAAGACGGAACTAGAAGAACCATGCAAGAGATTACAAGAGTGTGGAGTAGAGATAACAATAGTGGAACAGGACAAGTAGAATTGAGTGCAACCAAGATTACGGAATCAAGGACATTATAATCGAGGCGGATGCCCCATAGACCATTAGGGGCATGAGAAACCAGAAGAGACAAAGTGTCAATCCGGGTGTGAGAATCTAAGGTGCACGGAATGAAGACCTACAATTGAGTGTAAAAGCGAAAAGGCAGACCCCACAAGCGTGGGGAGGTTTTGACCTCCTCAGAGATATAAGAAGTTTGAAAGAAACCGCGACGCCAATATCCAAAGAATGGAAGCCTGTAGCAGGGTCAACGGAGGTTCAGGAAGGCGATATTACCACCAACACCAGTGAAGAAATCTGTATGGGAGAACGACCTTGCTAGACTCGAGAGTCCAGGGTAACCCGAATTATCACGGGACCTAAGCGACCAACACAGATGGTCCATGCAAAAGGTCTGCAAGTGGATGATCATTTCGGCCATAATAATTTCAAAGACGGTTGCAAGCTATCGTGGAAACTTGAAACGACTATTTATGCCAGATGAATGACACAATCGGACTAGAGAAATGGAGTTAGCTATAAGAAGCCGAATGGTGGAAGGTAGAACGAACTAAAAAAGTATAAAAGGATTATTGTGAGCAACTGTTTACCTACTAGCTAAGGAAATTTTGATAGATCACAATTAACATGGACTGGAGACTTACAACTTAATGTAAGAGCGAAAGATAGACTTCACAAGCCGGGAGACGTTTTGTCTTCTTTCAAGATAAGAATTCTAAGAAGAATCACAACGCCAGTATCGAAAGGATCGAAGCCCGGTAACATAGTCAATAGAGATTTGGAAGGAAATATTACAAACAACGCCGATTAAGGAACCTGTGCTTGTGAGAATTGTGTGGTGGACTAAAGAGTCCAAGGTAACCCCATTTATAACAGAATATAGGTCATCAACATAGACGGTCCCTGTAAAGGGACTACAATTGGGAGGTAGTTAAAAGTCATCGGAACTACAAGACGCTTACCATCTATCGTGGAGTGTTAGGAACAACTTTTAACGTCAGTCGAATGGCACAGTGAGACTTGAGAAAGAAAGTTGTCCTAAAGGAAGAAGAAGAGTGAAAGATAAGACGAACTAAAGAAGGATAAAAGTATTAATCTAGTAGGTGATGTGCACCAAAAGTTTAATACTAGTAGAGATATGAGATTGAGATAAGTTAATTATAGACTGACCGATGTCAACCAAGAACGTGCAAGTATTGTTGGATATTGACGAGTTATGTGCCGTTAAGAAGAGATATTTGTGACTGTGGATCTATGGAGTAGCTTTACCGACACCTTAGAGGATTCCCTCAAGTAGGCAACTACAACCTTCTTGGATGAATTAAAGGTATAAAAAGAAACGTTTTAAGGGTTACCTCTTGGCCAGTTAAGATCAAACTCCGGTCAATTCAGAGAGTTTGGATCCGTGGTAGAAGAATTAAGAAAGTAAGCGGTAGAAGTTGTTTTTCAATCGTTGTTTTATTTTCTTAAGGCAAGTAAAGAAGGTACTTGGTACTTCATCCGTATACGACTCATGGTGTAATTGGGAGAAAGAGTTTTGAGGTCAATCATTTTGTACTTACAGAAAAGGTCCTTAGGATTAATAAGTGACAACATGAGAAGCAAAGTAGCGCAGCGGAAGTGTGGTGGATCCTAACCCACAAACAAGAAGCTCAAGGGTACTGATGGATGTCGTGTCGAGTTTAAGATGGTGATAGTTGGTGAAATATATTCTAGTAGGAAGGAACGTGAGATAGCCTATGTCGAGTTACTAAAAATATTGTATGGAAACTTATGTGCATGTAGAGGTAAAAGAAGGAGGCTGGTACCCTAGTATGGATCCGAGTGAAGACTGATGGCTTTGTTACATGTTGCCAGACAAGTAGTTTTGGAATTTTATACCTAACGAAGTACATTAGAGTGAGTTTCTTGATGAATTAAGAAAAGAATTAACGATGTAATAAAAGTATTGTGCATGGTCTGCACTAGAAAGCTCAAAGTGAGTAATTACCATTCTGAGTCAAAGATACATAAGAAAGAGAAACGACAGGAGTATACTTGCAACCTAGTAACCGTGCTGAAAGAAAGCATGATCTCGGAGGAGATTTTATGTGTAATATTATATCGGAACAGAGCATAATTGCGTTTTGAGTAAGAGGGATATTATCGGTCTGATAACCATGGTGGAGAAAAGAGTGCACTGCTGATGGTATGTTAACAATTATTGAGTAGTCAGAACCTTTTCAGAAGGCCGGAAGCAAGTGGTCATAACAGAGGGAAGAAAGTTGAATAGATCATTTTTCCGTAGGGTCATCCAAGGATCTAGAAGTGATTTGTGTAAGGAAAACCATTAGAAGTTTTAAAGAGGTTTAAAAGTGATTGATGGATTAGTTTTCCTCACCCTATTGGAGAGGGTAGCTTCAGTTTTCCACGGAGACTAAGTTTGGGAACTGAGTTTGTGAATTTCAGTGGGGAGATACCTACCAGACACAGGTTAGGTTATCATATTAGAGGATCAAACAATTGAGCCGGATGATACCGGTGAGATATCCGGTAACCACTGTAGAACGTGGTAACATACGCTTGTGATCTAAGTACCTGAAAAGATTTAAGATTTAGTGGTTTTATGAAAATCCGATAAGGCTACCTAAGATTGGAGATAGTAAGAGACGTAACCTTTCAAAGACCCATGTAGCGATAGTTGTAACCTCGGGAGTGACGAGTTAGGGCTTGACCTTGTATTAGTGATATTGTTTGACTGCTTGTTTATTTTATGATTGAGTGTTAGTCAGTGATGTGTTCTTTTGGTAACCTTGATGTGCGGGATACTTAGATGTGGAAACGACGAGACTTTTGCATAGGGATCAAACACACCCAGTTGGTGCCTTAAAGGCCGATCAGGATTGTCTTACCCTAAGTTTCGGGACGAAACTTATTTTGAGGGGGATCTGATGTAACGACCAGTTTTTTTTCCGTTACGCTTTGATAGGGTTAGAGAAGTTTAGGAAACAAATAAAAATTTAGTGAGACTAGACATACCAGTTTAATTATGGAAGTCGTTTAATTAAGTACCTTGTCCTAAGTTTCGGGACGAAACTTGTTTTAAGGGGGGTACTGATGTAATATCCGGAATTTTTATTCAGTCTAATTCCGCCGTTGACGGTTTCCCATTCTATCTAGTATCTCTTCCTTCACAAATTTCATTATTTTATGTAGAAGCTAATTCACATAAAATGATAAAATTATATCAAACTCTAATCCTTAGAAATATCCATTATTTTATGTAGAATTTAATTCCCATAAAATGATAAAATTATATCAAACTCTAATCCTTATAATTATCTATTATTTTATGTAGAATTTAGTTCACATCAAATGATAGATTTATATCAAACCCTAGTTATTATAATTCATTCTTATCGATGACAAGCTGTGACGAGATCATGACAAGCTGTGACGAGACCATGACTAAGCTGAGACGAGGCCATGACAAAGCCCGACAAATCTGTGACAAACTCATTTATGGGCCTGACAAGGCCATGACGAGTTTTGACAAATTTTTGACAAGCAATTCAGCCCATCTTTCTTGCTTGTTTCAGCCCACTGTTCCTACCTTAAGCAGCCCAGTTCGCTTACCCACAACAGCCCAGCAGTGTGACTTCGAGCCAGGCCAGCAGTAACCCAGAAGAGGCTGGTTACGAGCCCATTAACAGCTCCTTCAGGCGGACCACACAGCTCCTTCTCAGCCCAGCTTCTGCGTAGCCCACAGCAGCCCCAACATCCTTTGCACTCCAGCCCAGTATGCACAGCTCCTCTCCAACCCAGTATGCACAGCTCTTCTCGCAACCCAGGAGTACAAACGCATGATGCAGCCACTCTTCTGCCCTTGTGAATGCTGAATGTAACGGCTGAAATCAATGCCCTCCCTTGATGGCCTTCACTCACGTAACAACTAAGGGAGTAGGAGAAACCGCTTACCATTTAACGTCTGAAGAATCCTCCCTCTTTCCTTCTTCACTGCTGCGTACAGAAGATCGACCCAAACTGCTTCCGGACCAAGTTGCCAGCTACAAACCGGAGACTCGCAGTCACCACTCCAGGGACGAACAACCTTCAACTTTATGCACACAGACTCCTGAGTAAGTTGACTGTTGGATCTCTCTCGCTCTCTCTTTTCCCTATACGTTCATACCTTTCCGCTCTCTCCCTCCCTCCATCTGCGTTTATACTAATCACCGGAACTCACATACTCCTTCTTCTCTATGCCGAATGGATACTTAACTCGACTGCACCACGTGATCCACACCCCGCTGTCCCTAAGCCACTGCTGTTGAGCCAAAGAAGCCCAGCCTTCACTACTTATGCTCCTGTCACGAACTGCACCACAACAACAGCAACAACAAGCACATTGTCACGAAAAACAGCCAGCTTGATGACCAGATTTAGGTATGCTAAACTCATTATTTTTGGCTGGTTTTCGGATATGTCATAGACGGTATTGCAGAGTAAAGCATACTAAAATTTTAGAGGAATCGGAGTTACGGTTTGAGAGTTATTGTGTTTTGTATATATGTGCTGAGTGTTGGGGAAAACAACAAGTGATGCTGTTTTGTGAGATGGTTTTGAATATGCTCGTGATCTCCGTTGGGCTTGAATTTTGGATATGATATAGTTGACATATTGTTGTAGAACATATTAAAATTTGAGAGGCATCCAGCGAGTGGTTTGGGATTTATGATTTTTCCAAGATTGAGTCGTAAGCAGTTTTTCTGTTGTGCTGAAATTCGGTTTTGTGACATAGTTTAAATAGGATTTTGATCTCCTTTGCGGCTAAATTTTGGATATATTATAGATAAGATTTTACGGTAGAACATATCAAAATTTGGGATAAATCCAGCGAGTAGTTTAGGAGTTATGATTTTTCAAAGTTAAGACAATGTGCTACTTGTTAAGTGTTGTACCCAACTTTAGAAATTTTTGTAGAAGCGATGCGTTAACAATTTTAAGAAATTTTTTCTCCTACGAGTAGATAGGATATCATAGATGACCTAGGGAATTATTTCGAAATTTTTATAAGATTATTCGAATTTTATATTTGAAGCTGTAGTTGGACTTTAGTGACTTTTCGGGAAATAGAAAATGAGTAGTTTTTCTAGTTGTTACCTAAAATCATCCTAGATAGTAGAATATGGTTAGTTAGCCTCAAATTATAATTTAAGTACATATTCCGAGTTTTTGGAAATTCCGGGACCAAGGGTAAAATAGTCATTTTACCATAAATTGGTACTGTATTAAATTCTGTTCTAATAGGACCTACTACCTTAGAAGTCTTAGACTTCTAATTACCAAGAAAGTGTGTTGACACACTTGCCTCCTTTGACAGGCAACCGAGTTATACAGTTACAGATTGAGTTGTGATTAAGAGAGTCGAGATCTGATTCAGGTAAGTCCACAGACTTACTTAGCTGGCTTCTTGTATGAGTGTAATGTGTATGAGTGGTGTTTGTTAGTTATGATAAACAACGAAACCGGATTAGGCCGACTTTATCATTTACATAATTGACCCAAGTGTATGATAACGGGTCGTGACATCATCTGCCTAGCTCTTGTGAGAGTCTAGGAGGTTCCCTGCGACCAGCCCAGTCCGGTAGACGGTCAAATGCATTAGTACCATTCCGCGTTGGTAAACGGGGACAGGGGCGAGGTTTGGGAATCCCTCGTGTCACAAAATAAGTATCATTAGTAATAACCTATCACCTAATTAAAGATAATAAAAGGATTGAGTGTTGCATGTTGATTGTGTATATTGTGTGTTTGTGCTTTTACCTTTATACTTATGCATAGAATGTTAGCTAACGGTTTTATACCGCTTGTAGATGCCTTGCAGGTTAAGACAGTTGTAGAGAGATCCAGAGGGAATGGTTAGCCGGATCCACGTACTCATTTAGTTGGGGACGGGAATGTCTTATGTTCTTCATATATGTCGTTTTGGTACCTTTGCTTTGTAAGGCTGATACATATTCTTCATGTATATATTGTTTAAAGTTTTCAAATGTTTTAAATACTTTTGTGCCTTGTTGTAAGATCCAAGTTAAATTGTTGTCAAACTAAGGCCGGGACCCATTGTGAGGTCCTAACCAGTAGCTCCCCGAGTTCTCAGAATTTGGGGTGTTACATCTATCATTATCTATGTGACAACTATCAACCCTTCGCCTTAGAATCGCAAGGATGATTAGCCAATAACAATTATCATAACGAAATTAAGAGAGAAAAATGATAAAACTTAGAAAACTCAATGATATCCAAACAATCAATCCCCAAATATCAAAATGTGCTTGTGTTCAATGAATGTAAATCAAAGGAACAGAAAACCTCCCAAAATCACTAAATGCAACCAAAGAATGGGTTGTCAATGTGTCTTTGGAAAGTGTGTCATTTCTTCTTCCTTGAATTCCAAGTAATCCTTCCTTCCAAAAGTCCTATGATCCAAAGATCCACGTTGTTGGGATTGAAAGCCAACTTCCGTGGGGCGTCCTCGTGGAAGATATTGGTGCCAGCCGTCGCAGTTGTCCAAGTCTTCTCTTTCAATGTTGAAGGCTATAAGATATTTGTAGGGATAAATCTAGGGTTTAAAGATAAAACCCTAAATATTTGGGCTGAAAGAAATTGAGCCCGCTGGTATGAGAGCCCTCTCTGGTGCGCGGTATCATAAAATACTTTGGCGCGTCAGACGGTTTCAGAAAATACTTTGCCGCGCCAGACGGTATCAGAGAATACTTTGGCATGTCCTAGCTCCCTTTTAGGCTCCTTTATTTTCCGCATTAAGGCTTAATACTTAAATGTGCCATTTTTACTCCATAATTCACCCTTTTACCTACAAATGCAATAAAACTCTGTGTAGATCTCGATTATAACAAAATAGTTAAATATAACCATAATTGCTATGAATGCATGTCAATAATGGGAAAATCTACATAAGTGCATGCCTAAATATAGGTCATAATTCATATCATCATATTCCAATCTCGAGAAGTTTGGAGAAGGGGGTTCGACCCGCCTTTGGATCAGTTAAAGGATAATTATCGACTTTGCTAAAGTATAATTATTGTCTTCACTATAAATAGCGGAAAATCCTTTGTTAATTCATTTCCTTTCACGTTTCCTCGTAAAAGCTCTAATTTCTATCAACCTTCAAACTCAGATCTACTCTCCGTTTCTAATCCGATTTCAATTCCGTTTGAGTTTCTGGATTCCTCTCTTCATTCTCTACATATCAGTACCGAGTTTCTGCATTTCCGAGTATATGCAGGTCTGGTCGAGCATATGAGTCACCAGGACGGTTCCGTCGCTCAGATTCCGGTGAACTTGATTCTGCCCATGCGTAGTCTGTGTCGTTGTGATTCCAAATCTTCTTTCAGATTGTCAATCGGGTTAGTAACGAATAAGTTATGAATTTATTCGTTTTCCGTACTACAATTTGACCTAAATTGACGCTAGGCTTGTCAAAATGGATAATTAGAATTCCGTTATGGTCGTTATATTATTTCGGTTATTATGGGTAGTTTGATTGATGAAATATGATGACAGGTGGGTTTAGAAATTGCCTGTGGGCAAAACGTTATTCTAGCGAAATTTAATTAATTAATTAAAACTTAATTAATTAAATTAGGATTAGAATTGAGATTGAGGAATGTTGATTAGATACTACCTTGAGAATTGAGGAATTGTGAGTTATATTGAGATATTGAGGCTTAGTTGGTTGTGAGGCTTATAGATTGAGTACGATCCTTATGGATCTCTTGGTCGAGGTGTGACCTTTTTGATTCATAGGAGTATTGATATCTCTTTATGCCTTGTTATTAGGTAGTGTCCCTCTCAAGATTGGAGGTTGATCGTTGTTGTGATTGTACGAGGTTGAGGTAAGTGTAACGACCAGTTTTTTTTCGTTACGCTTTGATAGGGTTAGAGAAGTTTAGGAAACGAATAAAAGTTTAGTGAGACTAGGACATACCAGTTTATTTATGAAAGTCGTTTAATTAAGTACCTTGTTCTAAGTTTCGGGACAAAACTTATTTTAAGGGGGGTACTGATGTAATATCCGGAATTTTTATTCCGTTTAATTCCGAATCAATTCGGACTTCGAGCCGTTGACGGTTCCCATTCTATCTAGTATTTCTTTCTTCTCAAATTTTATCATTTTATGTAGAATTTAATTCACATAAAATGATAGAATTATATCAAACCCTAATTCTTATAATTAATCCTTAACGACGACTTTAGACGAGATCATGACAAGGCTGAGACGAGACTGTGACAAAGCTGTGACGAGACCATGACAGAGCTGAGACGAGGTCATGACGAAGCCCGACAACTCTGTGACGAAGTCATGCATGGGCCTGACGGGATGAAAGGAAAAGGTTATCACATCCACGCATACGGGGCAATCAATAAAATATAGGTCGGTATAAATGACATCTCATGCTATCATAGCAAATCGTATAAAGCATACACCACTCATGCAAACACCCAATATAAGGATGCAGCTAAGTAAGTCCTACGGACTTACCTCAACCTCGATCAAACTCAATCACGATTACCTCTACACTGGAGGGACAACACAACCTATAAACAGGACATAAAGAGATATATCAATCTCCTAACAATACAAGGGTCACACCTAGACCCAAAGGGATCCACAAGATCAAACTCAACCTCAAAACCTTAACCAACAACAACCTAATTCCTTAAAGCCATACAAGGCATAAACCGATTATAACCTCAACAAAACACATCCTCACACCTCTAGCATGATCCTATACTCTCACACTAGGAAAGGAGGAAACAAAGGCATCATAAGGAAAGCCTAGAAGCACACACACACCTACAAAACCAAAATAAGAGCCTTGCTGATGCAGGTGGGCGCACGGGCGGCTCAATGGTGGCGAAGGGGCAGATCTTGGCCGGCTCAGGGGCAGCTGCAAGGTGGCGCAGGGGCAGTTGGTGTGCAGAAGACACCACCTTAGCCCTTTCTTCACTTCTTCCTTCAATTCTTTACTCCTTCTTTACTCCAACACCATCATACATACAGAACATACATATATATACATCAATACAAGCCAAATATGGTTGAGACATGATCCAAACCTAAGAAAACTATGCTAGGATAAGAAAAAAAGAGGAAAAGAAGAAGAAAAGAAGAAAGAAAGAGGAAAGGCCATGAAAGCTTACCAATTAAGCTTTCTAGAAGATCACCACAACACCAACATCACCTCAAGCTGGCTCAACAAGGCACAACAACATCAACAAACATCAAAGCAAAGCAAAGCTATCCAAAACTCTCACAAACTCACAAAACTCAAGAGAAGATCAACAAAGATGATCCAAGGGAGAAGAGAGGAAAAGATGTACGTAAGGAGAGAGAGATGCAACTGAGAATGGTAACCCTCATCAAAGAGCAGAAGATGAAGTATATAAAGAAGGTAAAAAGAGTAAAGCACGGGTCAAAGGGTCAAAGAAGACGGCTGCAACACACAGAGCCGTGGGGGTGGACTCTGTGAGCCGCAGAGGTGGCCCAGGCAAACTGCAGGGGCGCCCTCTAGGTCACACAGGGGCGGTCTAGGCTAATTCCTGGCCCTCTGCTCACTCTCTCAACAGCTCAACAACTAGGCTCTTACAACATCTAACCAAAATAGCACAAACAATTCTAGCTTCAAGGGTAAGACAAGTAGTAGTGGGTTGTGGTAAGACATTGGGTAAACAAAAATTGTTCTTTGGCCAATTGAATGGTTCTAGCAGGGGTAGGGTGATCAAAGGCATCATAGCGAGGAAGACCAAAAATATCAACAATAATCTCAGTAGTAATGGTGATTTTCTTACCTTTGACAACCGAGTCCAAAACCCATTCTCCTCTTTCTCTTCTGGCGGTTAAGTTGATGTAGAACAACTTTGTTAATTTGGGGAAGGAAACCTATCCTGGGTTGAGCATTATCCAGATAGAGCCTACTTGAAGCACTTCAAGCCCTGATAGGGAAAAACATGTGAATAGTTCTTTGTCGATCAGTTCACACATGCATTCATTTCGGTCATCAAACTCAGTCAGTCATTTCTTGATGGTTGTTTGACTTCCAAACCAGTGTGATGGAAGGCCCGTCTTGGCAGAAATTTCAGCGTCGTTCAGATGACCCGGAGCACTTGACCTTGCATCGGACCCTGAGCTTGAATCTGAGTCTGAGTCGGATGAGATCTGAAGCACTTTTTGTCGCTTGGAAGCCGATGATGTGGCCTCAACTACTGAAGATCTTTTGGATGCCATGAAGATTTTTGAGGAAAAGAGGAAGTTTTTTTGTGAAAAAACAAAAGAGTAAAGCACCGTGTTTTCAAAGAGAAAATGAAGCGGAAGAGATAAAGAAAGAAGAGAAGTGGTATTTAAGGAAAGAAGTCACATCAACGTAAGATCACTAAGATGTTGAGAAATTCAAGATCTTTGGGAGAATCATTGTTAATTAAAATTCTTTCCATAAATTTTGGTAACCAGTTTTCAAAATCCTTTGAATCTGAAATAAAGCCTTTTAAAATCCTTTTTAAAGAAAACTCTTCAAAAAAATTAGAAATTTGCATATCTAAAAGATATGAATTCCTAATTGATCCGTTTTTAATTTACCCTTTGAAACGTGTTTCAAGGCCCTTGAATTGCCTTTCAAGGCCCTTGAAAACATTTATTGGGCTGCATTCATAGGAACAAATAAAATGATTTACTCCCCCTACGTTAATGTTTCCTTGTTCAACATACCAAGCTCCAATCTAATAAAAATTAAATTGTTCCTCAGAAAGAGGCTTGGTAAAGATATCTGCAAGCTGCAAGTTAGTAGATATAAAAGAGATCGAAACATCACCTTTCTCAACATGATCACGTATGAAGTAATGCCTTACATCAATATGCTTAGTCCTTGAATGCTGCATAGGATTTTTGGTTATAGAAATAACACTAGTATTGTCACATTTCATGGGAATACCTTTTAAATCAAAGCCAAGATCACGAAGTTGTTGAGCAATCCATAGAATTTGTGCACAACAGGCTCCCGCAGCTATATATTCAGCTTCGGTTGTGGATAGGGCGACAAAATTTTGCTTTTTGGAGTGCCAATTGATTAGGGATGACCCTAAAGTCTGCATCTGAATAGCAAACAAGGTGAAACGAGCTTTGACGTGGGTACCATAACCCTAGATCCTTAGTGCCATTGAGATACCGAAAAATTCTTTTCACAGCTATCAAGCGTGACTCTTTAGTATCAGCTTGAAATCTTGCACACATGCACAACGCTAAACATAATGTCAAGTCGACTAGCAGTTAAATACAACAATGAACCGATCATACCTCGATACTCCTTTTGTACCACACTTTTGCCATCCTTGTCATGGTCAAGCGAAAGTGTTGAACTCATAGGAGTCTTTCCGACCTTAGATTGATCCATTTTGTACTTCTTAAGAAAGTCCTTAGTATACTTGCTTTGATTGAGAAAAATTTATTTCTTTGCTTGTGTAACTTGAAGTCCAAGAAAGAAATCTAGCTCACCCATTAAACTCATTTCAAATTCCCTGTACATAATATCTGAAAATTCCTTGCAAAGGGAATCATTAGTAGCACCGAGTAATATATCATCAACATAGATTTGTACTACAAATATATCGTATCCTATGGTTTTGATAAATAAAGTTTTATCAATCAAACCTCTTTTGAATTTGTTTTCATGAAGATATTTAGACAATCTTTCGTACCAAGCTCGAGGAGCTTGCTTAAGACCATAAAGAGCTTTGTCCAATTTAAAAATGTGATCCGAAAATTCATCATTTTCAAAACCAGGAGCTTGAGCAACGTAGACTATTTCTTCCAAGAAGCCATTTAGAAAAGCACATTTTACATCCATTTGAAAAGTTTTATGCTCATAAAAGATGTAAATGCAAGTAGCATACGTATGGCTTCTAACCTGGCAACCGGAGCAAAAGTCTCCTCATAATCAATACCTTCTTCTTGGTTTTAGCCTTGTGCTACAAGTCGTGCTTTATTTTGTATGACCTTGCCAATTTCATCCAACTTATTTCGAAAAACCCATTTCGTCCCGATGACAGATTGATGCTTTGGTTTTGAAGTAAGAGTCCAAATCTTATTTCTCTCAAACTCATTTAGTTCATTTTGCATGGCAATGATCCAATCGGGTTCTTGAAGAGCTTGAACATAATTCCTTGGCTCGATAAGAGACACGAACACAGAGAAAGCACATAGATTATTCGCTTTAGATTGAGTTTTAACTCCAACGTTTGGATATGAGATCACATTCTCTTGTGGATGGTATGAAGAGTGTTGAAATTTTCTTCGTTTGTAAGATGGAGCAGATCCTAAGAGTTGAGCCTCATATGCTTGACTAGATTTAGGTACCGTTGATATATTGCCCTTGGATCCTATCTCAAGGCCTTGAAGTTGAGTTTCAAGCCCTTGAACCGGAGTTCTGACATCACAGTTTTCTGTTTCAAGTTCTTGAAGGTGTGATTCAAAGCTTTGAGGGTTTTCTTTGGTATCTTGAATCTTTTCTTGCATATTCTTTTCTTGATCCTTAGGATCTTCATCTTCATTCGAATTGTGATCTTCTCGTTGATTCAGCTTGAGATCTGCAAAACTTTCACTCAAAGTACCATCATTGTTTTCATTAAAAATAACATGGATACTTTCCTCCACACTTTTGGTACGTTTGTTATAGGCACGATAAGCTTTGCTACTTGAAGCATATCCAATGAATATTGCTTCATTACTACGTGCATCAAATTTCCCAAGGTTATCTTTTCCATTGTTATGAACAAAGCAAATACATCCAAAGGATTTGAAATATGAAATATTTGGTTTCCTCCCTTTAAAGAGTTCATAAGGAGTCTTTTTCAAAATAGAGTGAATCAAACATCTATTCAAAATATAATTTGCAGTGTTTACAGGTTCAGCCCAATAACATTTTGGCAAACTATTTTTTAAAAGCATTGTCTTAGACATATCCTCAAGAGTGCGGTTCTTACGTTCCTCAACTCCATTCTGTTGAGGCGTTCTAGGAGCTGAAAAAGGTATGTGAAATACCATATTTTGCACAAAACAAATCAAACTTTAGTTGATCAAATTCTCTACCATGATCACTTCTCATAGAAACGATTGGTAGGTTATTCAAAGTTTGTAACTCCTTACATAATTTTGAAAACTCAAATAATGCTTCAGATATTTCTCGTAGAAAAGAAATCCATGTGAAACGAGAGAAATCATCCATAATAACAAGGATGTATTGCTTGCCTCTGGGAGATTTGACATGCATAGGTCCACAAAGATCCATATGTAAGAGTTCGATGGGTCGAGAAGAACTTACAACTTTCTTAGGTTTGAATGAACCTCTTGTTTGTTTACCTTGTGTACAAGCCTTACATAACTCATCTACCTTGAAATTTATGTTTGGAAAACACGTACCAAATCCTTTGTAAGTAGCATCTGCATTGTGTGCATGCTTACGTGACCAAGCCTTCTATGCCAAAGCCTTGGATCATCAGTCAAGGCCTTTAGACATTTTAGCTTAGTTCCCAAAACTTGGTTAGTACTCATAGAATAAACATTGTTACATCTAGGAGCAGTAAGCACAACTTCACCCGTCTTTTTGTCTTGAACTTCACATTTTTCTGAATCAAATAAAACTTTGTTGCCTTTATCGCATATGTGAGAGATGCTAAGCAGATTATACTTCAAACTGTCAACCAAATAAACATCATCAATGAAGTTAGATGAATTATAACATATTTTACCAATGTCAATAATGTCACACTTTCCTTTATCACCAAGCATAATGGTTCCAGATGATTGCTTCTTTAAATCCGAGAATAAAGAGCTTTTTCCACTCATGTGTCTTGAGCAACCACTATCTAATATCCATTTATGCTCCTTTACCTT
The DNA here is from genome assembly GCA_033239125.1 of Fagopyrum homotropicum. Lineage (NCBI taxonomy): Eukaryota > Viridiplantae > Streptophyta > Magnoliopsida > Caryophyllales > Polygonaceae > Fagopyrum > Fagopyrum homotropicum. The sequence goes on along the minus strand of BSWB01000007.1, from coordinate 58,008,761 downwards.
GGTGATATTCTGCAAAACAGCAAACATCAACCTTTCCGGGTTGACCAAATGGCATATTTTGGTCCATATTCAGGTTCGATCATGTTTGGTGGTCTGGTACCTTTAGGAACCCAGATTTGTTTGACATGTTTCCTTAAACATAAAGGATAAGTGTTTCTAATAATATAAGGATCATTTCTTCTATATGGACATGTGGATTTAACATGACCCTTTTTACAACAGTAAAAGCAAGTAGGCATATGAATACTTCTTTTGGCTTTGACAAAAGTGGTAGTAGGTTTTCTAGAAAAGCTCCTATGATAACCTATACCATTTTTGTTAAGGGAGGACTGTTGTTCACCCATCATTCTCTCAAGATTAGCTTTTGAACGAGTAAACTTAATAAGTGATGCGTTTTGGTCTTAACACGTCAAAGTTAGATCAACTTTCTCTTTCTCTAGATCGATATAGTTTTGATGAAGAGAGGAGAAGTTGTCCTTGAGAACCAGGTTCTTTGATTCCAAGGCCTTGATATTATTATCAAGGTCTACCTTTTCTGTGTTAAGAGTTTCAATCTCCAGAGACATTTCACTTAGTTGTCTATCTTGTTCAAGATGCTTTTCTTTCAAAGAATTTATCCTTATTCTATGTTCCTTTTCACATATGATAATATCTTTAATGAATTATTTCATGTCAGATTCAGGTTGAGACATAATTGTACTTACCACATTGTCAACATATAGATTTGAATCTTCTTCATGATCGGCCATGAGAGATAAGTTTGCTTGTTCTTTTTCGTCTTCTGATTCATTTGATGATTCTGAATCACTCCATGAAGCTACCATAGCTTTCTTCTTTCGATTATTTTTCTTGAAGTTGGTCCTCTTCTTTTATGGACAATCCTTCACAAGTTGGTCCTCTTCTTTTTGTTAGAGTTAGAAAACTTACCTCAGGGTTTTGATGTTCGTGGATATTCTCTAATGTTAGCAGATTGTTTCTTAAACTTGAGAATTCTCGCGAGACCCTTAGAGATTATGGCAATTGCATCTTCTACATCATCATCATCATCATCACTATCTTCCTCGTCTGATGGTAATTCATCCTTTCTTGATTTTAATGCCAAATTCTTGGTTTTCGATGGGAGTTCTCCATCTTCTTCACCAAGAACCATTTCATGTGTGATGAGTTTTCCAAGGAGGTCATAAAGAGGAAGAGTTTAGAGATTCTGAGCTTCTTCGATGGTAGTCATCTTTGGTCCCCACTTAGTTTTAGATAAGCTCCTTAGAACATTCCTAACTTTCTCTTCATTTGTGAAGATCTTTCCTAGTGAGTCCAAGTTGTTCACGATCTCAGTGAATCTTGTGAACATTTCCTTGACTATTTCATTTGGATTCATCTTGAATAGCTCGTATTGTCTGAGGAAGATGCTAATCTTTGTTTCCTCACTTGAATTGTTCCTTCGTAAGTGACAACGAGTTTGTCCCATATTTCCTTTGAACTCTTGCATAATGAGATGCGGTTGAATTCATTGACATCTAATCCGTAGTAATATAGGTTCATTGTTTTGTAGTTCTTTGACACACTGTCCAGGTAAGCTTGTGTAAAGTCAGCTTCTTTCTTTGGTACTTGGACACCTTCAACTGTTGTAGTTAGGACTTTGAGACCATTCTGAACAATGCTCCATAGTTCCATGTGCTGATCAATAATGAACATACGCATGAGTGCTCTCCAATGAGTAAAGTTGTTGCCACAAAAGAGTGGTGGTCGAGATGTGGATCTTCCTTGAGAAAATCCTCCATCACCTATAGGATTCATGATTAGTCTCACTGATGGTTAAATTAATATACGTGAGTCTAGCTCTGGTACCAATTGAAGAACCGTTAGATGAATATAAAGGATAAAGATACTCTAGAAGGGGGGTTGAATAGAGTATGAGAACTTTTTGCAAAAACAATCTCAAGGCCTTGAAACCAATTTCAAGGGCCTTGATGTCTGAGTTCTTTATGAAACTTTGATTTCAAGGGCTTTGAAACAACTTTCAAGGGTCTTGACTTTGAACTCCTGCAAAACAAAGTTAGTCACAATAAAACAAGATATAGTGCGGAATGTAAAAGATCGACACAAGAATATGTTTACGAAGTTCGGCTCTAAATAGCCTACTCTCCGTCTGTTCGCCTCAAATGGTGCCTGCAAATAAGTTTTAATTATAAAACTGAAACAAAAGAAAGCGAACACGCAGTGTACGGATCGGCGTAGTTAAGCAAGTATTCTAGAGTATAGAACTCAGGGATTTGGTGAGTCAAATTCAGATTTGAATAATCGAGCAAGTAAAAGTATAAAATATTTGCAAATATTGGGGAAAACAACAACCCTAAAGATCCAGGTCTCTAATTGTGGCAATCGATTCAAGATATACTAAAGATATAAGGACAAAGTAGAGGTTGGAAAGGTATAACTAAAGTAAGGTTATATACGGTGAAGTTTCAAAACCTTATATGTCTAACTCAAAGACTCTCTCTATAAAGGTTGTTGAGGCTGCAATACGGAAAGGATCTAAGGACAAGAATTACTCTCAAATACCCATGCCTAAACCCAAGGAATCAAAGATAAACTAAAACGGTTAAGGTTGTGACACTCGAAACTGAAATAGAGGATGTTGAGTCTCACTAGTACCTAGAAAAGATAAGTCAAGACTAGGTTAAAGCAAATCTTTAAGTTTGGATCAAAGCAAAAGCAAAAGTCATAAAAAAAAGAAAATAACGGCTAGATCTTGAGATTCCACGGCCGTGGAACTCAAGAACAGACCGTGGTTTAGGGTGTCAACGAGGTTTCTCACACTCTCAAGGTCCAATCTGTTTATGATCGATCTATCATCATCTAAGCCACAACTATCAACCCTTCACCTTAGAATTGCTAAAGGGTTTTAGCCAATAATCATAATCATTGAATCAAATATCAAATTAAGAAGAGAAAAGGGTAAAAACCCTCGAAAACTCAAATAACAATCAAAATCAATCTCAAATCCGAATAACAAAGTATTGTGTTTAATGAATGTAGAATAGGGAATAGAAATCCTCACAGCGATCTAGAGAAACAACAAAGAACGGGATGTTAATCCGTCATCCAATGTAAACCCTAAGATATCTTGAAAGTACACAATCTCCAAAATTACGTCTTTTTCTAAATCTCCAATCCTTCGCCTCAATCCCGAACGTCCGATTGCAAGCGTAGGTAAAATGAACCCTAAAGCTGTCGTTCTCGAAACTACCTTCGCAAGCCTTTTTATAGGGCGAAATAGGGTTAAGAGAAAGCCCAATAACCGTCGCTGACGTGGAAAATATGACACGTCACCTTCGTCATGGAAATCACGGTCTAACAACTTTCCATGGCCATGGTTTAGACCGTGTAACTTTTTGTTGTGCTCCAAAGTCACTTTCCACGATCCAATGCCAAGTCCACGGCCGTAATTTAGGGCGTGGAAATCCAAATTCTTTGTGAAAGCCTTTATTTCGTGATGTTCTTCACTCATGCTCCTTCCTTAGCTCCTCCAAAGCATCTCCTTGACATCAAGCATGATCAAATACTCCTTTCCTTCCACATTTTGCTCCAATTCAAGCCTTTATTCACCTATAAACAAAACAAAGCTAGTGTAGATCTCTATATCTACAAAGTGAGTGAATGAGCTCACAAATGCTTCAAACTCATATCTATGTACACATAAAAGAGGGAAAAACAACTAAAACAAGTGCCTAAAATATAGTCATATTTCATGCTAACAAAATACCCCATACTTGTCGCTTGCTTGTCCCCAAGCAATGTTTTCAAAAGCTTAGAACATAAGGTAGAATGAAATATGAATGCAAAACAAAACAAAACAATCTTTTTGCTAATGTGCTTCTAATCAATAGATCATCCTCAAATCTTGCTTCATTCATCCTTGAAAACTTTCATACACATAAACCAAAATATGCAAAAAGGAACATCATAAATTGCCTAAACTTTAAGAGAAACATCATAACCTTCAAGCATTGTCAAAATCAAGCATGGCATGTGAAACTTCAATTTAGATCACCAAGTCAAATAACACTTATGATCTCAAGGACATTCAAGTAAGGTCAAGAATACGGAAAAGGTGGGAAACTTGTAAGGGAATGTGGTGTATGAATCCGGGAAGAAGGAACAACACAAACTCTTTTCTTTTCACCATTTGAACTAACCACCAACTTAGAGCTTTGCTCTAGACTTTTTGCACATAATTTTTCGACTTTACTTTTGGAGTTATGGACAGCGGTGCACAAAAATTGAAGCCTAGGAGATTGACGTTTCTCAATTTCGAGATGCCTCAAACCCTTGATGCACATACCATAATCCGTTAGAAATATTGCTCAATCCGACTTTGACAAGACACAAACACCCGGCTATGTGAATGGTGTCGAGTTACTCATTATCATGATTGACTTCCCCAAACCTATACTTTCCTACACTTTGAATTCAAACAATTGCTTTCATGGCCCTCCCACATCAAACATGCCAAAATCAACTCTTCCTAAATCCCGGATAGGTAAAGGAGGCAAATATTTTCATTGAGGGGAAAGAAGTAAGAAAATCGAGGTGCCTTAATCATCTCATAAAGAAGTATAAGAACTCATATTGTGATTTCAACCTTCGTTTCTCAATATGATTTAGATAAAAACCTTCACATTATGAAACTTGCAAGAAAGGATAAACAACATACTAAATCTCTTCACAATTCATAATTCAATTCAAGCATACAATTGTCATCAAAAACTCATTCCACAAGTAGTTTCATCATAGAAATCATCTCTAATCTTAGAAGCACAAAATCTTTTCAAAATTTTCAAATTTTTATGGGTTTTTCATAGCCTTTTTCATGCAATGCAATAATGAAACGTGTGACAATGAAAGGAAACATGCAAGTGTTCATAGACATAAGCAAAGCAAAGTGAGTAGAGTTATTACAAACGATATCACACCCCACCCCATACTTGACATACACATTGTCCTCAATGTTCAAAAGAAATAAAGAAAAGAAAAGAAACAAAAGAAACTCACTAATTGTAACGACCAGATTTTTTGTTACGCTTGGATAGAGTTAGATGAGGGTAGAAGCCGGGCGCAAGGGCTCAAGCCCTTGCATCTTTGGCGACACAGTCGAGTAAGCCGCATGTACGGCTAGGATTTCCGCTGGGGCAATGACACGCGTGGGCGGGGTAGCAGCGTTTTGGGCAACCGTTCACATTCCGATCCTTTTTAACTCCGCTCATAAATTCCATGAGGAGTTATGGGCTGGAGACCTTTGGTATCCTCCCTCTTTTATGCAGCCAACTCTTCTCCTCCTCTCATTTTCTACTCACGTTACTTTCTTTCTCCTACCCACTTACTCCTGTTGCACTTCCTCTTACATCCTTCTCCTCCATTCTTCCCTTGGAGTGCTCTAGCTTGGATCCACCTTTTGTGAGGCCGGGACTGCAGTGACGGGACGTGGGTAAGGTTCCTTCTATTCTTCTTCTTTCTTTCTTCTCCTTCTTCCTTCTTCCTTTCCCTTCCATGGCTTGAATGGAAGACACTCTTGAATCCCTGCTCAACGTTCACTCGTTATTTTGTTGGTTCGATGACGAAGCTAGACCTTGGAGGGAGGCTAAGACCCAGCGAGAGAAGTAGAAGACGTTCATAGCACCAAAGGAGACGCGAAAGGACCGGCCGCACAATCGAAGAACTCATCCGACGGACTTTCTGCACAGACAGGCGCAGGGGCGGATTCACCAAGGCGCAGGGGCGGCTTCTGTCAGGCGTAGGGGCGGACCCAGATTGACGCAGGGGCGGACCCAGATAGGCGCAGGGGCGGCTCAGGCAGGCGCAGTTGCGGTTTTGCTCCAGTGAGTCCCGAATCTCGTTCTTGCTTTTCCTTCTTTCTTTCCTTAGACTCGTTATACCCTAGAAGCATGTTAGGCTGGCCTAGGGTAGTTGAACTGGAATGCTTTAGAGTGGTTGGACCTTAGAAGTCTAGTGTGCGTTACGTGAGGCTTGTGGTGGTATGTTGTCGAGGGTTAGTTTCGAGCTTTGTGGAAGTAACCTTTGTGTATATCGTTATGAGGAGAGTTGGATGGGTCATGGACAGAGAGTGTAGTCTTCTTGGACTAGGTGGTTGAGGAGTTGAGCCTAGAAGTCTAAAGACTTCTAGTGGACTAGAGTGTGGTTTGATTGTGTGCCTTGTCTTGAACAGGCGATGTACGTTTTCCCGAGGGAATTTTCGAGTGGGGTGATCTTTTGCGCTTCGGAGACTGGTAAGTCTACGGACTTACTTAGCTGGCTTCTTGTATGAGTGTATTGTGTATGAGTTTTGTTTGTTAGCTAGGGTAATAACGAAACCGGATTAGGCCGACTTTATTATATTACGTAATGGACCCAAGTGTATGATAACGGGTCGTGACAACATCTGCCTAGCTCTTGCGAGAGTCTAGGAGGTTCCCTGTACCAGCCCAGGCATGTAGACGGTTAGATGCATTAGCACCATTCCTTGTTGGTAAACGGGATCAGGGGCGAGGTTTGGGAATCCCTCGTGTCACAAGATAAGTATCATTAGTAATGACATATCACCTAATTAAAGATAACAAAAGGATTGAGTGTTACATGCTGATTGTGTATGTTGTGTGTTTGTGATTTTACCTTTATACTTATGCATAGATTTTCAGCTAATGGTATTACACCGCTTGTAGATACCTTGCAGGTTAGAGAGGCGATCGCGTGATCCGGCGGTAGTGGGCAGCCGGGGTTCCGTGCATTATAGGACGGGGCTGTTATCTTTATATTTCATGAATGTTGAGACTTATGTTGTTCTTCGCTTTTGAGACTCGGCTGGATTGTTTCTTTTTCAGATTTGTACTTTTCACTTCCGTTCATGTTATAAAACTATGTGTTTTGCCTTTTTATTTGTGCCGTGTTGTAAGGTCCGATGAAGTTGTTGCCAAGCTAAGGGCCGGGACCCATTGTGAGGTCCCATCTCGTAGCATTCCGAGTCCTCTAGGAATCGGGGTGTTACACTAATATGGTATTAGAGCCCTAGGTTGGCAACAACGGCACTCGCTATCTTCAAAAGGCCGAATAAACAAATAAACGGAAATCACAAGGGTTCCGAACTTTTTAAAATGAATTTTTGTTTTCAAAACCATGAGCATAAATGGGTTGGGATAGAATGCACGGGCCGCCACTACCTGCGCTTAACTCGATGGCATAGTTTATTGGACTTTTGTTATAGATTGTGTTTATAGTTACATTATGACCTTTAGAAGCGACCTAGAGTAGTAAGATAGTTATGTCTTTAATAGCCATTAAAGTAGTCTTACACCAATCACATCTCTATCAGATGGTACGTACGAGAGTGACAACTTACGTTGGACGATGAGAAGGCTGACCTCCCCTTCCTCCTAGAGCTCCGGGACCAGGACATGTGGGCAGGCCTCAAAGGGGCTGAGGTCAGGGACGTGCTCCCGTTGTAGATCCGCCAGCTGCGGACGTTCTTACTGAGGAGGTAGCTGAGAGCATTGTTCCCGAGGTTAGGGATGGGACCGCTGCAAGGTCCGGAGTACAGAGTGTTGGGCCTGCTGATTCTGGCCGTGTGTCGATTGGAGCATCGGAGTATCGAGCGTATGTCCAACAGGTGCAAGAGGCATACAGGGCTGGAGCACCACCTCCAGCACCGCCGGTGCCAGCTAGATCGGATGAGGTCTCTCAGAGGGTGACTCAGGTGGTAGTTCCACCGGTGGTAGCTGCACCAGTAAAGGTTGTTGAGGATGACCGAGTGAGAGAGAAGCTGAGGGTACCGAGGCCGGACGAATGGTTGAGGACTTTCAACCATCAGAGAGTTCCCACATTCGACGGGAATGTTGGACTTGAGGTAGAGCATTGGATTAGCCATGTGGATTCCGCACTAGAGGCTATCCGCTGTCCTGAGAGTCGTAAAGTGGAGCTGGTTCAGACCTTGTTTAGAGACCAGGCACAGTTCTGGTGGAGGACCGTGTGGGGAGGAGTGTCCCGATTTGAGTAGTTGTTGAGCCTTGTGCGGGAGACTTTTTGTCCTACCTCACTGAGGAGAGACCGAGTGCAGGACTTCTTGGATGCAGGATTCGAGGATGTTCTGATAGCTGAGACAATCAGAAGGTTCCGGGAGGAGCTGTCACTGTTGGGTCCTGTTGTACCACCTGTGGACCAGAACGTGTACCTGTTCTCTCGGAGACTGAGGGAGACTACACGCTCCTATCTGGCAGGGTTTCGCTGTGACTCCTTAGCCGATTACCAAGGTTGGGCTTCAGCGTTTGAGAGGGACCGACTGGGTCCTAAGAGAGCTATGCAGTCTGGAGGGTCAGACAAGAGACAGAGGACCGGACCGGCCAGCACAGGAGCTGGAGGTTCAGGTCACGGGCGTGGTCAGCTTCAGGGCCGCTCTAGCTACCAGGTTGTATCACCGACGGTTTCTAGGGGACGTCAGTGCTACAATTGCGGAGAGTATGGACACATTAAGCCGGACTGTAGGAGACCATCAGTTACATGTTTCACTTGTGGCCAGCTGGGCCATAGAGCTACCTTCTGCCGATAGGGCAAGGTTACATCACAACAGGGGTCCTCGCCTGCTGGTAACTTAGGAGGAGGACAGAGGCAACAGCAGCGAGCTCCTGGTCAAGCATATTCACAGGGTTCGGCTCAGATTCCCGGCAGAGGTAGAGGGCGTGGTGGAGGCACTTCAGAGACCAGAGGTACTCAGGCCCGAGTCTTTGAATTGAGGAGCGTCGTAGAGCCAGCAGCGCCCGCAGCCACAGGTACTATTATGATTCATGGCTTTCCAGTCCGAGTACTTTTTGATACGGGTGCAACGCACTCTTTCATATCTGATGATTGCATAGATAGGTTGACCTTAGATACAGTAGAGGGGGAACCTTTCCTTATAAGGTTACCCGATGGGAGTAAGGTTCGCGGTACTCGAGAGATTCACGGTTGTCCCATCCGCTTGGGAGATCGTGATTGGTTAGCCGACTTCCATGTCATGCGCTTAGTGCATGAAGAAGTCATACTTGGGATGGACTGGATGGACCGCCATAGAGCTATTCTGGACGTCAGTAAGAGGACAGTGACGGTCACCATGGAGTCTGGGCAGGAGGAGGTCTTTTGAGGGTGGGACCTTGGAAAGATCGGGACATTCATTAGTGTAGTCCGAGCCGCAAAGCTCATAGGTCAGGGGTGCGAGGCCTTTTGGTGTTACGCCATGAAGGAGGAGACGAGATCATCTTTAGTAGAGACCGCGGTAGCTTGTGAGTTCGAGGATGTCTTTGGCGAGCCGCCTGGCTTACCACCGCAGAGGAGCGTAGATTTTGGGATTGAGTTAGAGCCCGGCACCAGGTCGATCTCCAAGGCTCCATATCGTATGGCACCAGTCGAGATGCTTGAGCTCAAGAAGCAACTCGAGGATTTGGTAGAGAGAGGATTCATCCGACCCAGTGTATCTTCCTGGGGTGCACCAGTCCTCTTCGTTAGGAAGAAGGACAGATCTATGAGGCTTTGTATCGACTATCGAGAGTTGAACAAAGTCACTGTCAAGAACAAGTACCCGTTACCGCTTATTTATGATTTGCTGGATTAGTTACAGGGAGCTACGGTGTTTTCCCGCATTGACTTGAGGTCAGGATACCATCAACTGAGAGTACAGGAGGAGGATGTACCGAAGACAGCGTTTTGGACCAGATACGGACATTATGAGTTCGTGGTGATGCCTTTCGGGCTTACCAATGCTCCTGCTGTCTTCATGGAGTTGATGAATGGCATCTTCATCGACTTCTTAGACCAGTTTGTGGTAGTTTTCATCGACGACATCTTGGTATACCCCCGGAGTAGGGAGGAGCATGCCGGACATCTGAGGACGGTGTTGCGGGTTTTACAGGATAGGGAGCTTTATGTTAAGCTCTCTAAGTGTGAGTTTTGGATGCCAGAGGTTGCCTTCCTTGGCCACATTGTCTCCGCCGAGGGTGTCAAGGTAGACCCCGCGAAGATAGAGTCAGTTGCATCATGGCCGCTTCCTAAGACGGTCAAGGAGGTACGCAGTTTTCTAGGTCTGGCCGGATACTACCACAGGTTCGTGAAGGGTTTTTCCGTGATGACTTCCGCTCCCGTGTTAGCACAACCTGAGGGCGTTGAGGACTTCGTCGTTTACAGTGATGCATCCAAGCTAGGTTTGAGATGTGTCCTAATGTAGAGGGGTAGGGTCATTTCTTACGCGTCTTGACAGCTGAAGACGTATGAGGAGAATTATCCTACTCACGACCTTGAGCTAGCTGCAGTCATTCACGCATTGAAGATCTAGCGTCAATACCTCTATGGGCCACCTATCAAATCTTCACAGACCACAAAAGTCTGAATTACATATTCACTCAGCGGGAGTTGAATAACCGCCAGAGAAGATGGTTAGAGCTGATTAAGGATTTTGACTTAGACATCCTTTATCATCCGGGGAAGGCAAATGTGGTTGCCGATGCCCTGAGTAGGAGGACACCCCGCGAGGCTGCGGTAGCTAGATTGACCGTTTAGACCCAGTTGCAGAGAGATTTGATTTGGTTGGAGGTAGACATCCGGTTTCCGGATACTGACGGTCATTTGTCAACATTAGAGGTTTCACCGGATCTGCGGAAGAGATCCGGCAGAAACAGGAGAGTTGTCCCGCACTGGCGAGGATCAAGGATAGAATGTCCAGAGGGGAGGCACCACAGTTTATGGTGGGTGCAGACGGGATTTTGAGGCGCAAAGAGCACATATGTGTACCCTCCGACAGAGAGTTGAGGGAGCGCATATTGTAGGAGGCCCATTCTACACCTTATTCCATCCACCCGGGCGCGAGTAAGATGTATCAGGATATATGACGATCTTATTGGTGGGGCGGGCTCAAGCCCGACGTGGCTAGATATGTAGCCCAGTGTGCGACCAGTCAGCAGGTCAAGATCGAGTACCACAGGCCCGGAGGAGAGCTCCAACCACTTCCGATTCCACAGTGGAAGTGGGAGGATATTTCTATGGACTTCGTTACCGGCTTGAGGTTGAGTAGAGGCTTTGATGCGATATGGGTTGTGGTGGATCGGTTGACGAAGACGGAACGATTTATTCCTATTATGGAAATGTGGCTGGTCTCTCGTTTAGCCGAGGAGTTTACCCGACAGATTGTGAGGTTCCATGGGGTGCCGAGGACGATCATCTCGGATAGAGATGGGCGTTTTACCTCGTATTTTGGCAGCAGGTACACGCCGCCTTAGGTACGAGCTTACAGTTCACCACGGCATACCATCCTCAGACAGATGGACAGTTTGAGAGGACGATTCACACCCTCGAGGACATGTTGAGGGCATGTGTGCTTGATTGAGGCCAGGTGTGGCCCGACCACCTCCCTTTGGTGGAGTTTTCTTACAACAATAGTTGGCATGCGATTATTGGAATGGCTCCTTACGAGGCACTATACGGACGGAAGTGCCTTACACCCTTGTGTTGGTATGGGCCTGGGAGGATGAGTGGTGTGGCACCCGAGCAGGTGCAGGATGATATGGCTCGGGTAGTTTTGATTCGAGAGCGGATGTTGGTCGCACAGAGCCGTCAGAGATCTTATGCTGATAAGAGACGCAGGCCTCTGGAGTTCAGGGTTGGAGCCCAGGTATGGTTGAGAGTGTCGCCGACGAGGGGTGTTAGACGTTTCGGCATTAAGGGAAAGTTGAGTCCCCGATATGTCGGGCCCTTCGAGATCCTTGAGCGGATAGGAGAGGTTGCGTACAGATTGGCATTGCCACCCTGATTGGAGGGAGTTCATCCGGTATTTCACGTGTCGCAGCTACGAGAGTATATACATGACCCGAGACACGTAGTGAGTCATGACGACCTAGTGATCGAGACGGATCATACATTTCCAGAGCACTCGAAGGTAATACCCATGATGAGAGTGCAGTGGTCGAGATGAGGATTGACGAGGCCACTTGGGAGACAGAGGGTAGTATCCGGCGGAATTGCCCTGAGTTTTATGCGGGTCTAGAGACGTCTATAGGACTGTCAGGTAGTCTACCTTCTTGTTTTGGTTGCTTGCAGTGTTGTTTGTGTGATATATCTAATGTGCTTGTGTGTGACCCTTAGGTGGTCTTGATGTGGTAATTGTTAGTCATAGGGCTTGCTTATATCTTATGATTGTGGTTAGTACCCCTAAGTTTCAGGACGAAACTTATTTTTGAGGGGAATCTGATGTAACGACCAGATTTTTCGTTACGCTTGGATAGAGTTAGATGAGGGTAGAATCCGGGCGCAAGGGCTCACGCCCTTGCGTCTTTGGCGACACAGTCGAGTAAGCCGCAGGTACGGCTAGGATTACCGCAAAGGCGGTGACACGCGTGGGTGGGGTAGCAGCATTTTGGGCAACCGTTCATATTCCGATCCTTTTTAACTCCCCTCTTAAATTCCATGAGGAGTTATGGGCTGGAGACATTTGGTATCCTCCCTCTTTTATGCAGCCAACTCTTCTCCTCCTCTCATTTTCTACTCACGTTACTTTCTTTCTCCTACCCACTTACTCCTCTTGCACTTCTTCTTACATCCTTCTCCTCCATTCTTACCTTGGAGTGCTCTAGCTTGGATCCACCTTTCGTGAGGCTGGGACTGCAGTGACGGGACGTGGGTAAGGTTCCTTCAATTCTTCTTCTTTATTTCTTCTCCTTCTTCCTTCTTCCTTTCTCTTCCATGGCTTGAATGGAAGACACTCTTGAATCCCTGCTCAACGTTCTATCGTTGTTTTGTTGGTTCGATGATGAAGCTAGACCTTGGAGGGAGGCTAAGACCCAGTGAGATAAGTAGAAGATGTTCATAGCACCAAAGGAGACCCGAAAGGACCGGCCGCACAATCGAAGAACTCAGCCGACGGAATTTCTGCACAGAGAGGCGCAGGGGCAGATTCACCAAGGCGCAGGGGCAGCTTTTGTCAGGCGCAGGGGCGGATCCAGATCGACGCAGGGGCGGACCCAGATAGGCGTAGGGGCGGCACAGGCAGGCGTAGTTGCGGTTTTGCTCCAGTGAGTCCCGAATCTCGTTCTTGCTTTTCCTTCTTTCCTTAGACTCGTATTACCCTAGAAGCATGTTAGGATGGCCTAGGGTAGTTGAACTGGAATGTTTTAGAGTGGTTGGACCTTAGAAGTCTAGTGTGCGTTACGTGAGGCTTGTGGTGGTATGTTGTCGAGGGTTAGTTTCAAGCTTTGTGGAAGTAACCTTTGTGTATATCGTTATGAGGAGAGTTGGATGGGTCATGGATTGAGAGTGTAGTCTTCTTGGACTAGGTGATTGAGGAGTTGAGCCTAGAAGTCTAAAGACTTCTAGTGGACTAGAGTGTGGTTTGATTGTGTGCCTTGTCTTGAACAGGCGTTGTACGTTTTCCCGAGGGAACTTTTGAGTGAGGTGATCTTGTGCGCTTCGGAGACTGGTAAGTCTACGGACTTACTTAGCTGGCTTCTTGTATCAGTGTATTGTGTATGAGTGGTGTTTGTTAGCTAGGGTAATAACGAAACCGGATTAGGCCAACTTTATTATATTACGTAATGGACCCAAGTGTATGATAACGGGTCGTGACAACATCTGCCTAGCTCTTGCGAGAGACTAGGAGGTTCCCTGTACCAGCCTAGGCAGGTAGACGGTCAGATGCATTAGCACCATTCCTTGTTGGTAATCGGGATCACGGGCGAGGTTTGGGAATCCCTCGTGTCACAAGATAAGTATCATTAGTAATGACATATCACCTAATTAAAGATAACAAAAGGATTGAGTGTTACATGCTGATTGTGTATGTTGTGTCTTTGTGCTTTTACCTTTATACTTATGCATAGATTGTCATCTAACGGTATTACACCGCTTGTAGATACCTTGCAGGGTAGAGAGGCGATCGAGTGATCCGGCGGTAGTGGGCAGCCGGGGTTCGGTGCATTATAGGACGGGGTTGTTATCTTTATATTTCATGAATGTTGAGACTTATGTTGTTCTTTGGTTTTGAGACTCGGCTGGATTGTTCCTTTTTCAGATTTGTACTTTTCACTTCCGCTCATGTTATAAAACTATGTGTTTTGCCTTTTTATTTTTGCCGTGTTGTAAGGTCCGATGAAGTTGTTGCCAGGCTAAGGGTCGGGACCCATTGTGAGGTCCCAGCTCGTAACATTCCGAGTCCTCTAGGAATTGGGGTGTTATACTGATGGTGGTGTGGCGGCTCTAACTGGTGGGTCATCTCATCATCATCACTAGGAAGGCGGCGGTGGAAATGGATAGAAGTCCGAGCTGAAGTTCCGCCCAAACTGCTGGCGGTAGACGTCCCTCAATATACAGGCGTTCTCCTGGCGCTCGACATCATGGGCCTGCTGATGGATCTCTAGATCTCCCACTCTCCTTGAAATATCGGTCGCCCACTCCGGTAACTGCGAATACCAACCTAGAGGCTGGTCATACCATGTAGGAGCGTCTTGAGGAGGAGTCAGTGCCACCGGTGGATGATCATACCATGGAGGAGGAGCTCCCATCCATGACTTCTACTCTCCATACCAAGCGGGTGGAGTCTCCATCCACGTCGGCCTCTCACTCACACTAGCCCTGCGTGAAGAAGAAGAACTGGAAGGTCTAGAAGGGCAGGAAGATCGCCTAGGCGGCTCCGGGAAGTCAGCCGGCTGGTCCAGAAATGTACCAAAATCATTCTCAGTGCCTCCTACATCATGGTCATCTCCTCCTCCCATCTCCTCATCATCATCCTCGGCTAGAACCTCATCCGGCACGTATGGAGGAGCTACAAGTCTATTGGCATGCATGGGTACAAAGGTCCCCTTCCAATTGTGGCGGCCTAGCATGATGGAGTACTCGGGAAGCCATGGGATACCTTTACCACCTCTCTCCTCCCAAGGCATAGTGGCGGTAGGTGGAGCTCGGTGGTGGGGAAAGATGATCCCTCTAGTCATAAGCCCATTGAGACCCAAAGGTCTCGCCGCTATCCTAGTACAAGCGCAGTAGTTTATCCCCAGCTGGTTAGCTATGTGAGTCACCATATCCTCATAACCTATGTTCCCGGCCTTTTTGTTCTTCAACTTACTAATGGTGGAGGCAAGTAGGGTGGCACAATCGGCGGATATACCGGTAAGCATGCAATAGAGGAGGAAAAGCTCATCGGTCTTGATTTTTTGTGGTGTTTCGGTCCTAGGGAAAAGACATTCCGAAAGGACTCTATGGGCTATCTTCAAGGCTAAGTGGTATATGAGCTTAGCCTTGGTGTCGACCGGTTGCCAACGATCCTCACTAGCATATATCATAGCAATATCCTCCCAAAAATCTTTAGCATACACTCCCCCGGGAAACCTACCATTGAAACTCTCATGGAACCCAAAGAAGGTTCCAAAGTGAATGATGGAGAACTCATAGTTTTGCTCCATTAACCTAAAGGAGACCGTTCGGTTAACGTTGCTATGCTCAAAGGAAGTCACAAACTCCCGTGTTATCTCCTCATAAGCATCTTCCCTAATGGCATAGAAGATGATCAATCCGGCTCTATCCAAGATCCAAGTCAAGTCATTCACCACATTGAGCTCCTCAAGCTCCTCTAGGACAAGGTATCTAGGTCCTATGATCGGTCTTTTTTCAATCCTTTCTAAGGCTCCTTGGTAATCCTCATGGATTCTAGGGATTCTAGGAGGTGGTGGTGATGGTGGTTCACTAGGAGGGGGTTGGGAAGAGGAGGAACTATCACTTTTTTGCTTCTTGTTCCTACTAGACTTCCTTCTAAACATTTTTTCTCTACAACAGAAAAAACCACGGTATGTTCTTGATTTTCCACGGCCGTGGAAATGTACGGGACCGTGGTTTTGCTCTGTTTCTCCCAAAATTCAGCAAATGCACACCAAAATCAACAATCACAGCCCTAGACTAATTCCAATTCCAATTTCGTCTAGTTCTCCTAAAATCTTACGAAGAAATTGAACCAAATTGACAAAGAAGAGAAAAGGGAGTAAAAACCTAGGTCTGGATTTTTCAAATCCAAATTCCTTCTCCAATGTGGATTGTTCACTCAGTTTGTTGCTTGGATCTTGTAGATGATTGAAAATGCTCCACTTTAGATTGAAGAATCGATCGAATCGGACTCCGGATGAAGAATTACGGGATGAGGAAAGGTGACGGCGATTTCTGGGCGTGGTTCTGGGCGTGGAAAGGAGGTTTTATTGTGTTTTTGTGAAGGAAGGTGGTTAATATAGTGGCCGTAGTTATTTGGAAAACCACGGTCACTCGAGGCATTCCACGGCCGTGGAAATGTACGGACCCATGGTTTTTCTCTGATTTGTGTCAAATTTTGGAAAATTACGGCCCTCTGCTACTTCCACGACCGTGGTTTTGGGCATGGAAGTCTCTGTTGTGTGCCAAAAACCAAGTTTCGTCAATTCCTTCCAACTTTTTCTTCCTTCCTTTGCCCATTCCTTATTCCTACATCCAAAAACATAACATACCGGGAGGTATCGAGGGGAAAACAAAACAAAAACAACTAAACTAAACTAATCTAAGAAAGAAAAACAAAAACGTAAGTGCAAATACCTTGGGTTGCCTCCCAAGAAGCGCTTGTTTTGGGTCCATAGCTAGACCGTTCCTATTTTTATTCGAGGACAATCGGAGCGATTTCCTCAACTGGGAGCTCCGGTGAATACTTCTTAAGACATTGACCATTCACCTTGAAACTTCCGCTCTTTTCACCCCATACTTCAACTGCGCCATGGGAAAAAACACGTTTAATCAAATAAGGTCCAGTCCAACGAGATTTAAGCTTACCTGGGAAGAGCCGAAGTCTCGAATTGAAGAGGAGAACTTGATCTCCTTCTTTGAGGTCCTTTGGAATGATATGCTTATCATGCCAACGCTTAGCCCTTTCTTTGTAAATCTTGGCGTTTTCATAGGCGTTCAAGCGGAGTTCTTCAAGCTCGTTAAGGTCCAAGAGGCGCTTCTCGCCCGCTTCCTTCATGCCGAAGTTCAACCACTTCATAGCCCAGTACGCCTTGTGTTCTAGCTCCACCGGGAGACGACAAGACTTCCCATACACAAGGTTGTACGGTGTTGTACCTATAGGAGTCTTGTATGCAGTCCTATACGCCCATAACGCATCATCTAATTTCAAAGACCAATCCTTCCTTGTCTTTGATACCGTCTTCTCAAGGATGCCTTGATCTCTCTATTCGAAATTTCCACTTGCACACTTGTTTGTGGATGGTAGGGAGTGGCGATCTTGTGAGTCACCCCATACTTAACTAGTAGAGCTTCAAATCGTCGGGCAATGAAGTGTGAACCTCCGTCACTAATGATGGTTCGTGGTGTCCCAAACCTTGGGAAAATAGTTCTATTAAAGAACTTGACAATAACCATGGCATCATTAGTTGGAGAGGCAATAGCTTCAACCCATCTCGAAACATAATCTACAGCTAGAAGTATGTATTGGTTTCCACAAGATGATGGGAAAGGTCCCATGAAGTCGACTCCTCAAACGTCGAAGATTTCTACCTCTTGAATGTTGTTTAGAGGCATCTCGTTTCTCCTATAGATATTTCTTGTTCTTTGACAAGCATCGCAACAAGAAACAAAGGTTTGCACATCCTTAAATAAAGTAGGCCAAAAGAATCTGGATTGCAATACCTTAGCGCTAGTTTTATTGGAACTAGCGTGTCCTCCACAAGGTAGTGAATGACTATGACTAATGACGCTTTGCATTTCGTCTTCCAGCACACATCTCCTAATGATGCCGTCGGGACCTCTCTTGAAGAGTAGATGTTCATTCCAAAAGTATTGCCGGACATCCCTATAGAACTTCTTTCTTTGTGCGTAGGATAGTCCGGGAGGTATTTCCTGACAAACCAAGTAATTTACAAAATCAGCAAACCAAGATTCGTTACCTCTAGATATTTTGTCGATGCACTCCTCTATGATGTGTAAGTGCTCCTCCGGAAAGGAGTCATCAATGGGTAGATCGTCATCTTCAATGTGTGGTAGACTACTCAAATTATCCGCAACAGAATTTTCCGAGCCTTTCTTGTCGCGGATCTCTAGATCGAATTCTTATAGGAGAAGAATCCATCTAACCAGCCTCGGTTTCGCATCCTTCTAGGCGAGTAAATACCGGATCGCTGAATGGTCCATGTATACAATCACCTTCGCTCCTACAAGATAAGAACGAAACTTTTCAAATGCATATACAATGGCTAAAAATTCTTTCTCCGTTGTGGCGTAGTTGAGCTACGCTTCGTCTAGTGTCTTGCTAGCATAATATATAGCATGGTTCGGCCTTCCTTCTTCTGCCCCAACACCGCTCCAACAGCTACGTCACTTGCATCACACATAACTTCGAACGGGAGATTCCAGTCCGGAGGTTGGATAATCGGGGCTGAGATGAAAGCTTCCTGGATCTTATAGAAGGCATCTAAACAATCCTGTGAAAAATC
This sequence comes from Fagopyrum homotropicum, assembly GCA_033239125.1. Lineage (NCBI taxonomy): Eukaryota > Viridiplantae > Streptophyta > Magnoliopsida > Caryophyllales > Polygonaceae > Fagopyrum > Fagopyrum homotropicum. The sequence goes on along the minus strand of BSWB01000007.1, from coordinate 57,990,264 downwards.
AAAAACTGCATCCTTCATCAATAGATTAGTTAGCGGTTTTGAAATCTTAGAAAAGTCCTTGATGAATCTTCTATAAAATCCAGCATGTCCTAGAAAACTTCTTATCCCCTTCACCGAAGATGGAGGAGGAAGTTTCTCTATAGTCTGTATCTTAGCCTTGTCAACTTCGATCCCTCTATTAGAGATCAAGTGTCCTAGTACAATGCCTTCCTTAACCATGAATTGACACTTCTCCCAATTAAGAACTAGGTTAGTGTCTTCGCACCTTTGCAACACAAGAGAAATGTTAGAAAGACAATTGTCAAATGAGGAACGATAAATAGAAAAATCGTCCATAAAAACCTCCATGATTTCCTCAATATACTCAGAGAAGATGGCCATCATACACCTTTGAAAGGTGGTTGGAGCGTTGCAAAGCCCGAATGGCATCCTCCTATATGCAAACATACCTCATGGGCACGTGAATGTGGTCTTCTCTTGATCGTCCGGGTGGATCGGAATCTGGAAGAAACCACTATAACCGTCAAGATAGCAAAAATAGGAGTGTTGTGCTAACCTCTCAAGCATTTGATCTATGAATGGTAGCGGGGAAGTGATCCTTCCTAGTTGCATTGACCAGCTTCCGGTAGTCAATGCACATCCTCCATCCCATCACGATTCTTGTAGGAATGAGCTCATTGTTCTTGTTGGTGATAACCGTCATTCCTCCTTTCTTCGGGACAACTTGAATGGGGCTCACTCACTTACTATCGGAGATAGGATAGATGATACCTGCGTCAAGTAACTTAAGAATTTCCTTCTTGACAACCTCCTTCATGATCGGATTTAACCGTCTTTGAGGTTGTCGCGAAGGCTTAAAATCCTCTTCCATTAGAATCTTGTGCATGCATAAAGATGGTTTAATTCCTACAAGATCCTCTATGGTATAACCTAAGGCTTTCTTATGTTTCCTTAGAACAACCATTAGTTTCTCATGTTCATCTTCATTTAAATCGGAACTAACAGTTACGGAAAAGTAGAATTAGTTCCAAGAAATGCATACCGAAGATGTGTGAGAAGTGCCTTCAATTCCATAGCTACTGATGCCTTTGATGAGTCTTGAGGAGTGTCCGACGCTTCCTTAGAAGTCTCTAAGGGTGTAGGAGTGATTGAAGGACGCTCAAGAGCATTTGTGGAAAGAACGGAATTGTTCTCAGAAATTCCCAAAATTACGGCACCACTGTTACTTCCACGGCCGTGGTTTTGGGCGTGGAACTCTCTTTTGCTCTCAAAATAGCAGTTTACGGCCAGTTTTTGTAAAACCACGGCCGTGGAATAGCACGACTGACCGTGGTTTCTCACATTTTCTGAGCCATCATATAGTTTCTCAAACTCTTCCTCTTGTACTTCCTTTAGCTCTTGCAAGGCTTCAATCTCAACATTGCATTCCTCTTCCTCTCCCTTTTCCATGATGCTCATGGTTATGACCTTTTGCAATGGATCTCTGAATAGAATCGAGCTCACTTCCTCTCTAGACGCTTCCTCGTCATAGATATTGAACATATCCTCTCCAAGAGGTGGCTCCTTCACCAAAGTTGAGAGAACAAACTCAACCTTCTCTTCACCTATGTTGAATGCTAGTCTAGCATTCTTGTAATCCACCATACAACCGGATGTTGCAAGAAACGGTCTTCCGAGTATGATCGGAACCGGACAATCTGCAGGAATGTCAAGCACAACAAAGTCTATTGGAATATAGAACTTACCGAGCTTGACTGGGACGTCTTCAATGATACCGACGGGACGAGTTATGGATCGATCCGCCATGTACAACGTCATCTTCACCGGTTTAGGTTCGCCTAAACCGACCTTCCTACACAACGCAAGCGGGATGATACTTACGCTTGCTCCAAAGTCACAAAGAGCGTCGTATGTGACTTCTCCTACTCCAATTGGAATACAAAATGACCCCGGATCTCTCACCTTTGGGGGCATCTTTTCGTCATTGTTTTGATGAGCTCCGAAAATTCCGAACTCATCTTGACTTCTCCAAAGTCTTCTAGCTTCCTCTTGTTAGAGAGGAGTTCTTTCAAAAACTTCCGGTAAACGGGCATACCTACAATAGCATCAATGAAAGGTATATTAATGTTCAATGAACTTACCGAATTGTTTATCTAGACACGCTCTTGCTCTAGATTGCGGGAATGGTAGTGGAGGTTTGCAAGGTGGAGGAGGAACATAGACATCTTCCTTCTCCTTTTCCTTATCTTTTCCTTTCTCAGTGGGGACTTCCACAAACTTAGGCTGCGGGTCGGTGGTTGTCACGCCACTCCTAGTAGTGATAGCCATCACCCTTCCCTTTGGGTTGTCCTCCGTCTTCCCGGGAAGCTTCCCTTGATCTCTAGGAACTTCTCCGGCCTTGCTGAATACTTGGTTTTCTAAAGCTTTGTGAGCTTTATCAACCGAAGTTATCTAGCTCTCCAACCCTTGTAGCTTTCCTAAGATAGTCTCCAACATGGGATCGGGCTTCTCCTTCTCCTTCTCCTTATTGTTTGAACCATTTGATGTTTGCCCCTGGCTTTTCAAAGGAGTAGAAGATGATGGAGATGTTAGTGAATTTCCAGAATTTGGATAGGAATTACAGGAATTTTGTAGTTGGTTGGACCGCCAATTGTTGTTGGAATTTCTATTGTTGTTGTTATTCCAATTGTTGTTCCAATTGTTATTCCGGTTATTGTTCTTATTCCCTTGGTGGTTGTTGTTGTTTCCTAAGTGGCCAACATCATGCTCCTTTGGCATTTGAAGGCCAGCTCTAATGATTTCCTTCAACTCCTTGATTTCAGTGTTGAGGGAGAATATTTGAGTTTGTGCAGCTTGTGTTAGCTTAGCTCCCGGATCCCTTCCGGTGGGAATACTTCTCAATCACTTGGGCTTGCTTCTCAATGAATCCCAAGCATCATCTTCTCTCATGTCCATAAATGTACCGCAAGACAAAGATTGGAGATTGGATTGTGTTTCCACATCCAACCCCTTGTAGTAGATCTCCAATAATTCCAACTTTAAAATGCCATGGTGTTGGCAATCCAACAAGAGATCCTGAAACCTTTCCCAAGATTGAAACAATCTATCGTTAGGCTTCATAGAAAATGCATTAATCTTACCTCTCAACTCCGCCATCTTGGATGGCGGAAAGAACTTGGTGAGGAACTCCGAAGATAGATCCTCCCATGTGTTAAGCCTTCCAGCTGGAAGAGCTTGATACCAAGACAAAGCATTGTCCTTCAAAGAGAAGAAGAACGGTTTGATCTTGTAGTTGTTGTTGTTGGCCCTTTTCGGCTTCAATGTCTCCATGAGAATCTTGAAATTCTGCAAATGTTGGTGTGGAGATTCAGCACTCGTTCCACCAAATTGACTTTGGCGAACCATGGTGATAATTTGCGGGCTAAAACTGAATTCCTGGATATCTTCAGCTCCTAAATTCACACCTAGATGGCACGGTTGCTGAATTGGATCCATTCTTTGCCCAAGAGTCCGTGGTTCATCCCCTTCATGAGCAACTCTCACATCTCCAGCGGGAATGCGAGGAACAACCGGTGGTCTAGGGTTGTTTCGAACAGGATGGATCATCGGATCAATGTCCTCTAATGGCGGCATATCCTCATCCTCATCGTCGGATGATCAACTCTAATGGACTTAGATTTCTTGACCTTCTTCTTCGTAGCATCATTCATCTCCAACTTCATGTCCAGCATCATAGCCTTGAGCTCATCCATTTGGAATTCATGACGCTCCAATTCTTCCATACGAGCCTTCTCACTCAACTTGAGTTGAAGTTGAACTTCATCCAACTCCGCTTAGATGTTTCTCTCAATGTTTTCAACCATCTTTTTCTCTTTCAAATTTCTTCTCAAAGTTTTCTCAAGTTCTGGATCAAAAGGAACTAGATCTTTGGTAGATCTAGTTTTCGCATATACCTAAAGAATCTGCAAAAATCACTCAAAGAGAGATATCAAATAACAAGAGCAAAGCACCCAAGCTCGACAACCGAGAACCGAAATTTGGTCTAGACCAAATCCCCGGCAACGGCGTCAAAAACTTGTTCGCCTCAAAGCGTGCGTGCAAATAACTTTTAATTATAAAACTGAAACAAAAGCAAGTGAACCTGTAGTGTACGGATCGGCGTAGTTAAGCAAGTATTTCAGAGTATCGAACTCAGGGATTTGGTGAGTCAAATTCAGTTTTGTATAATCGAGCAAGTAAAAGTATAAAAGCTTTGCAAATATTGGGGAAAACAGTAACCCTAAAGATCCAGGTCTCTAATTGTGGCAATCGATTCAAGATATACTATAGATATAAGGACAGAGTAGAGGTTGCAAAGGTATAACTAAAGTAAGGTTATGTACGGTGAAGTTCCAAAACCTTATATGTCTAACCCAAAGACTCTCTCTATAAAGGTTGTTGAGGCTGGAATATAGAAAAGATCTAAGGACAAGAATTACTCTCAAATACCCATGCCTAAACCCAAGGAATCAAAGATAAACTAAAACGGTTAAGGTTGTGACACTCAAATCCGAAATAGAGGATGTTGAGTCTCACTACTACCTAGAAAAGATAAGCCAAGACTAGGTTAAAGCAAATCTTTAACTTTGGATCAAAGCAAAAGCAAAAGTCGTAAAACAGATAAAATCACGGCTAGATCTTGAGATTCCACGGCCGTGGAACTCAAGAACAAACCGTGGTTAAGGGTGTCGACGAGGTTTCTCACACTCTCAGGATCCAATCTGTTTATGATCGATCTATCATCATCTAAGCCACAACTATCAACCCTTCACCTTAGAATTGCTAAAGGATTTTAGCCAATAATCATGGTCATTGAATCAAATATCAAATTAAGAAGAGAAAAAGGTAAAAACCCTCGAAAACTCAAATAACAATCAAAATCAATCTCAAATCTGAATAACGAAGTATTGTGTTTAATGAATGCAGAATAGGGAATAGAAATCCTCACAGCGATCTAGAGAAACAAAAAAGAATGGGATGTCAATCCGTCCTCCAATGTAAACCCTAAGATATCTCGAAAGTACACAATCTCCAAAATTACGTCTTTTTCCAAATCTCCAATCCTTCGCCTCAATCTCGAACGTCCGATTGCAAGCGTAGGTAAAATGAACCCTAAAGCAGCCGTTCTCGAAACTCCCTTAGCAAGCCTTTTATAGGGCGAAATAGGGTTACGAGAAAGCCCAATAACCATCACTGACGTGGCAAATATGACACGTCACCTTCGTCATGGAAATCACGGTCTCATAACTTTCCACGGCCGTGGTTTAGACCGTGTAACTTTCTGTTGTGCTTCAAAGTCACTTTCCACGATCAAATACTCCTTTCCTTCCACATTTTGCTCCAATCCAAGCCTTTATTCACCTATAAACAAAACAAAGCTAGTGTAGATCTCTATATCGACAAAGTGGGTGAATGAGCTCACAAATGCTTCAAACTCATATCTATGTACACATAAAAGAGGGAAAAACAACTAAAACAAGTACCTAAAATATAGTCATATTTCATGCTAACACCGTCCCAGGGTATAGCCTTAGGATCTAACTATCTATTATCATCTTCAAAGAGTCCTAGATACAAACTAGAAGAAATCCCCTTCTTCTCTAACTGTAGTCAATGCAACAATCTAGCTCCAACTCTTCACCTTGATATAATAGCCTAGTTACTTCGTAGAGTAACACACACTCTAGTATAACACTCTTTAGATATGTCAATGGAGCTCTCGAGTTTTATCTCTCTCTAAGGGATAAAGCTTTTTAGAAAACAAGAGAAAGAAAAACTATTCGTCGAATGAAGATGATTTTAGATCGTTTGAAGACTATGAATATTTCCGTGTAAGCTTATGTATTTGTTCTTCAATCACCATCTTTATTTATAACCTTCTATGGAGAAGTCTTCTAGCCGTTGGGAAGATGACTGTTTGAAGATTATTCTTCTTCTCCATAAAGATTGCTTCTTGGTTGAGATGAGATAGACGATGTGGATCTTCATCTCCTGAGAACACGTTGATCTCTCGCTCCTTGATCTTCTCATATTTGTTGTAACAATCATTAAATCTGGACGAGAGAATCTTCGTGCTTTTTGATTAAGGATCTTTGTAAGATCTTCTTTGATGGCCGGTTGAGATCTTCACTTGATCATATCTTCTCAAATCTTCTTGTTTGAGCAAATCTCTCGTGGAAGATCTTCTTAGTAAAATGAAATATTTGAACGTGCACCCTTGACTTCTTCGTTTCTTTGGAGTTCATTTCAAGGCCTATGAACTCCAATCTTCCAAGGTCTTTTTAAGTCTCTTGCAAAATCTGCACTTCATTTAATCCAAACCACCATACTAAACCAAGCAACTCGATATATAAACAATTCATTGGTTAGTGTATCAAACTACTTGATTTGTGTTTAAGTCTTCCATCATCAACACCTGTATAACTTTATAATCAAGGTGGAGTTTTCAAGGTGGTCACCGCCCGGTTATAATACACTTGGGTCATATAAGGTAATGAAGGGATCATTCTAGTCCGGTTTAGGTTATAAATGCATCAATCATATGAGCACACACAAAACCATCACAACCACTCAAATCCACAACTGCATGCTAAGTAAGTCCTATGGACTTACCTGAAATACTCGTAATCCTGTACCACGTCACAGTTTCCCCTTGAGGAAACGATCAACGCCTGCATAAGCAAGGCACACAACATATCAAACGCTGCAAAGGGTTAGGAGACGCGTCTCGTACCTCATAACCACAACCATCCTATAACCTGGATCTAAAACTCAAGATCCTCAACATAACTCACAATTCCTCAAATCTCAAGGTAGAATCTAATCAACATTCCTCAATCTTAATTATAATCCTAATATAATTAATTAACCTTTAATTAATTAATTAAATATCACCAGAATAACGTTTAGCCCGCAGGCAAATTCTAAACCCACCTGTCATCAGATTTCATCAAACAAACAACGCATAAACATCAGAATAATATAACGACCATAATGGAATTTCTAATTATCCATTTTGACAAGCCTAAGGCCAATTTACACCAAATCATAGTACGGAAAACGAATAACTTTATAACTTATTCGTTACTAACCCGATTGACTATCTGAAAGAAGATTCGGAATCACAACGACACAGAGGACAACATCAAATTCACCGGAATCTGAACGACGCAACCGTCCTGGTGACATATATGCTCGACCAGGTCTTCATTTGTTCGGAAATACAGAAACTCGATACCAATATGATGAGAATGAAGAGAGGAATCCAGAAACTCAAACGGAATTGAAATCAGATTAGAAACGGGGAGTAGATCTGAGTTTGAAGTTTGAAAGAAATCAGAGCTCTTACGAGGAAATGTGAAAGAAAATGAATTAATAAACGATTTTCCGCTATTTATAGTGAAGACGATAATTATCCTTTGACCGATCCAATGGCAGGTTGAACCCCCTTCTCCAAACTTCTCGAAATTTAAATAATAAATCTTGAAAATTGTAAGGATAATTATTCCACAATTGCTTCGGAAAACGTGTATTCCTAATCCGTCTTTCTTAGCCGTTAAGAAACGAAATAGCGACTCTTTTGACCGTTTTGTCTTTCCATGTTATTTCATATCTAGGACATGTCGGATGTCCTGATCATTTCTCTCAACTGCATTTTTATTAATTGCAGCTCCCAAATGCTCCAAATAACACCGGAGGGTAAAAATAATTACCCGAGGGAAAAAGTGAAAATTTTCCCATAAGTCCAAAATTACGCCAGGAACATAACGGTGGGACTCATACTAATCACTTAAGCAATCTTCGCAAGTTATATGTTTATTACTATCAATGATTAAGTTGATCAACATTAATTAGAATTCGGAAATCTTAGCTATTACATCTCGAGCGTCCAACCTCTTTAATTTCGTGCTCACCTTCCATTCTTATTGAAGAATTTTAGGTAAAAAATACGTCTTGCCCTCTTGGGCTTTTCGGACGTCGACTTCGATCCAGGTCCAGTGGGCCATCTCGGTCGAAATGCATGGATGTGTCCATCCGAGATCAGTAGTGATCAACGTGCATGAAATCATATCTTCGTCTAATCTTTCTTCTATCCTTCCAGCTTGGTCTTTAGTCCTTCTCTTTGTTCTTCCTAATGCTCCCAGATGTAGGTCCATAGCTTCCTTGTCTCTTTATGCTCTATTTTCACCCAAAACGTGTCATATTCCCTAGAAATACAACAAAACGTGGTGTAGACCTCGATTCTTGCAAAGTAACCGAATAATGACATAAACACTACAAATATGTATACATGCATACAAAATTATGATGAGAAAAAAACAAAAACCATGCCCGAAATATAGATAATAATTCATGCTATCATATATTTTATGCAAATATCAATTTCGTCTCACCTCAACCTTACACAATTGTTGCGTGCAATATATTTAAAAGTTAAGAGACCTTAATACCAAAAATACTACGATGCACGGACACCTCTAGAATGTGGAGTGTCCCGTGTCTAAAACGGCAGGACACGGGGATACAGCTCGGACATGGTCAAATATGGCCCGACACATTCAAGACACGGCTCAGATGTAGGATAGAAGGAGGACACGGATCGTGTTCGGTCAAGACACGGTCAACGAAACTTTCCCCTATTTTTTAAGGCTATAAAAGAAAAACAAATTTAGAAAAATAATGGCTCAGATGTAGGACACAAGGAGGACACGGATCGTATCCTGTCAAGACACGGTCAACGAAAGTTTCCCCTATTTTTTAAGGCTAAAAAAGAACAACAAATTTAGAAAAATAATGAAAAATTGATTTATCATAATATTTCTTCTAATCTGCCATTTTTTTCCGACTAAACCTAGCCCCTTATGGTCACTTGTGAGATTGTGGTTGCCGGAAGCAGGACACCGATCTTCTCATTCATATTCTTCGACGAAGCTTTCTTCTTCTTCTTCTTCTTTAGTTCTAATGTTAGAATGTTGTTGTTCCGTCGGCTGACTCTTCTCTCCGTTTTCTTTCATTCTTCTTATGATTTCATAAATTAATTTTGAACCTCGCATTACTAACTTACTATGTAATATTTCTTTGTTGAATGTTGAGTGTGTTGTTTCGGTACTTTCACTTTTCCTGATTTACAATTTTTATATTAGGTTGATTATATTGTTCGGTTGTTGATTTGTAAAATGGAAGATTTGCTCTTAAAATTGGAAACTAAGTATATTTATTTGATATTGTAAGACTCAATATGTTTATTTTTATATTTTGTAAGACTAAAATGTTTGTTTGTAAGCTTTTGTTTTGTTTAATTTATTGTCATGTTCATGTCTTTTTCTACTCATACATTATTGAGTTTTTCATATACATGTATCTTACTATGAATTCTATGAAATGTATTACTAGGAATGGCGACTTCAGAAGCGATTTCCGAGGCGACCAAAACCCTAGGGCCCAAGTTCTTTATTGGCGGCGTTGACTCTCATACTCAGGCGGCCAATCATCACTAGGGTTAATCCCTTCATCCACGGCTCCGTACCCTGTCCCCCATGATGACACACAAACCCAACGATAAAGCCCCTCTTGGAGTCAAATGCTCTTGGAGCAAGCGCTTGGAAACAATTACCGAATTTTCCGGAGAAGCTAATCGAAATTGGAAAATCTCGATTGAGTATCCGAATGGTGTTGATGCAAATCCTCACATTAAAGTGGCTCTAGAAGTACTACAAGTGTTTAATGCCCTATGGAAGAAGTCGATAGTGGTTAAATTGTTGGGAATAATCGTGTCATATAATGCTTTTGAAGGGATGCTAAGACATATGTGGAAACCGGCTAGAGGATGGTCTGTGATTGATCTACCAAACAAGTTCATTATGGTCAGGTTTGAGAGGGAAGAATATATAATGTTGGCTTTAACTAGGGGACCATGGTGCATGTTTGGCCACTATCTGTTGATGCAATAGTGGGAGCAGATTTTGACCCAAACTTGTCAATCATCACGACAATGGGTGTATGGGTGAGAATATCGGGGCTGCCTTTTTCAATGTACAATAGCAGTATGTTGAAATTCACTGCGTCGTCCATTGGAGATCCTTTAAAAAATGATGAGGCAACGAAGTCGGTTTCCCGTGGAAGGTTGGCTCGAGTGTGCGTTCGAATCGATCTTTCCCGACCCATGAAGGGGAAACCGTGTTAAATGATCAACGGCCCCATCTTGAGTATGAGAATCTGCATTCCATATGCTTTGGGTGTGGAAGATATGGACATATTCAAGACCAGTGTGTGCATATAGGAAGAACTCAAAATTGAAGGGCGGTTCCTACTAGCTCAATGAATGACCCCATAATAGTAGAGGAAGGAGTAGTCAATGAAGAACACAAGGAGACTATTGAGATACTAGTAAAGGTAGGTAAATTAGACTTGGTCATGGGCCTTGGATGGTGGTTCCAAGAAAAAAGAAGACGACAAAGGCATGGAGTGAGATGCTTGGCGATCAGGCTAGAAATTCCATGGGGAAGTAGAATCATGCCCCTTTCGAGGCGAACCCTAAGATGTTGGGAAAACTAATAGAAAAGGGTAAGAAGGTTATCCAATATCAGATGATTCCTGGAGTGTACTATATTTCTAAGGCTAAACATAAGAAGAGGAGTAGAGGTGGTCTTACACAAGTCCTTAAGAGAAATACTAGAGGCAACCTGATGGGGAGTGACCCCTCGATGATTATAAACACTACGGGATTGATGGAAAAAAATATTGGGGAGAAACATGTTAAGATCTTGTAGAGGCCTGCTCTGAGTAATATAACTTTTGGGACAGTTGTAGAGGGGAAAACCAATGAACGTATTCTTGAACACCCACTGGTATTTGATACTAGTTAGTATGGCGATGGAACTGGTGAATGAGGGGGGAAGATCTCAAGAATCGATCATCGCGGAAATCCAAGTTTGATGTTTGAAACATCACCCTTTTCCATTGTTTTTATGATAGGTCTTTTTTGTAACACCTTTGGTATAGTTAAGCCCAATTCCCGAAGGTCTATACGATATATGCTTCGTAAATTTCAGCCGGACTTTGTTGCTCTATTTGAAACTCATTGCGCAAGAAGTCGGGCGGATGAAATTTGCACAAAAATGGGGTTTGACTCCATGGAAAGGGTCGAGGTTGTAGGAAAGAGTGGGGGTATATGGTTGTTGTGTAATGCAATTCCTTGTCCGTTTAAGGTTCTGCATAAGGATAGACAATTTATTCATACGAAAGTTGGTTCACGAGTGGACTGCTTTCATCTTATTACTGTTTATGTGTGTCCCCACCCTCAGCGTAGAGAAGATATATGGAACACATTCTTGTCCATGATGGAGACCATTGTTGAGCCGGTGGTGATTGGAGAAGATTCTAATATGATCAAAGGCATTGAAGAGAGACAGGATGGTTCGACTCGTTTTTCTAGGGAAGTGGTCGACTTTGGGCATTGGATCTGAGACTCAAATCTAGTAGATTTAGGTTATGTAGGTTCACCATTCACTTGCTCTAGGGGTAGGACAATGGAGACAAGGTTAGCCAAGAGACTGTATAAAGTTCTTGCATCTCCGGTTGGGAGAATAAGATGGGCAGAAGCTTTGGTTCAACATCTACGACGTTTCTCATTGGATCATAATCCCCCCTTGCTACGGTTTAAGGGGTATCCTGGTTGGAGTGTTAAGAGACGACCATTTTGCTTCCAAACGGCATGATTAACTCACTTGTACTTCTGCGATTTGGTTGATGAGGCATGGGATAGAGGGGCACTACTCCCTTCAGGCGCTGAAGAAGCTCGAAGTTTGCTAAAGAAGTGGAATAAAGAGCAATTAGAGACATTTTTTAACGTAAACTATTATTGAAGAAGAAACTAGAAAGAGTTGCGTTTAGGAGCATCTAACAATCTGATTAGTTTGGGAAGGGAGGTCACAGCAAGTATGAAGGAGATGTTAAAACAAGAAGAGCTGATTTGGCTTCAAAAATCACGTCATACATGGCTGGTGAATGGGGAAAATCACGTCATACACTGGTGGATGGGGATCAACATACACGTTTTGTTTCATCTATCTACTATTATTAAATGGAGTTTTAATAAGGTTGAAGCTCATAATCTACATGATGATGTGTGGTGTAGGGATCATCTGAAGCTGGAGAAGCATGCATCGGCTTATTTCCGTGAGCTAGGGCTATGCAAAATCAGACCGGACCGGAATTTACAGTCCGGTCTACGGTCCATTTTTTTTAAACCCGGGTTACGGTCCGGGTCCGGTTTTAGACCGTATTAAACCGTAACCCGGTTTGGACCGTAAACTGCAAATATTCGGTCCAGTCGAGTCCAGTCCGGTCCGGGTCTAATTTTGGCCCGCAAACCTCACCAAATTTGCACAATTTAGGTACAAACCGGGCCGGTCCAAAATATTTAAAATTGCACAATTTAGGTACAAACTAGTCCAACCTGGAATCGGACCGGTCTGGACCGGACCGTAATGGTCCGGCTCCAGTCCAGTCGACGGTCAAGGAGTCATAAATTTATGGACCACCGGTCCGGACCGGACCAGATAGATCCAGTCCGGACCGGACCAGATAGATCCAGTCCGGACCGGACCAGATAGATCCAGTCCGGACCGGACCAGATAGATCCAGTCCGGACCGTATGCACGGCCCTAGTGTGAGATATATAGTCTGAATTTGCTTCCGGAGCTGGGGCGGGCTCAACATGGGGGTTTTCCGGCCTTACCTCAAATCGATTTGCAATAGATCAGTAGGCCTTATGAGGAGGTGGAAGTGGAAAGAGCGATGAAGGATATGGGAGCCTTAAAAGCTCCGGGACCGAATTGGTTTCAACCACTATTCTACCAGAAGTTCTGGAAGTTTGTTGGGCCATCTTTGATTGCGTTTGTTAAAGCCTTTTTGGAAGATGGGAGTCTTCCGATTACGACTAATAACACTTTGACTGTCTTGGTCGGGAAATCGACAAAGCCTGAGTCAATTAAATAGTTTTGGCCAATTACTCTTTGCAATGTAGGTTACAAGACTATTACAAAGGTGCTTACTAACAGGTTGAAAGGTGTTATGGCTAAGAATATTAGTCCAATGCAAAAGAGCTTTTGTAACACCCCGAATTCGCGGGATATCGGAATACTACGGGCGAGGCCACACAATGGGTCCCGACCCTTAGCCTGACAACAATCTCACCGGACCTTCCAACATGGCACAAATAAAGGCTCAAAAACTCGAAAACGTTTATAATGTATGCAAGACGGAAAAGTAAAGAGTACAACGTGGAAACTCAACCGAGTCCTCAAAACGACACAAAACATAATCGAAAGCGTACAACATTCCATAGTCCGATATAAGGGTAAAACGACAACAACAATCCCAAAAATGCCCCCGTCCTAAAATGTTGCGGTGGGAGTTCATTATCGATACCATCTAGGATCTAGGATTGTCGCCAATTTGGAAAAACTAGATTGAGGGTAGTATCACTACGGAGAGGATGAGTGTTCTATGGAATAGAAAAAAGACAAAATTATTCCTGATGAAGAGAGGCTTAAGACATGGGGGATCCACTATCCCCATATCTATTCATCTTATGCTTCGAAAGACTGGGAAACATGATTGAAAGGGCGGTGAATGATAGGGATTGGAAGCCGATACAAATGTCCCGTGGAGGGCGTATGTTGTCACACCTCTTTTTCGCCGACGACATTCTTCAGTTTGGGGAGGCGAATATTAAGCAACTGATTTGATTAAGAAAATCCTGGATGGATTATGTGGAGCATCGGGTCTTAAGGTGAGTATCCCAAAATCTCGTATTTTTCGTTTCTCATAATATGAGGGGTAGATTGAGGAACAGTTAAGTGAGGTTAGCGGAGTGCCTCATACTCGCAATTTGGGTGTATATCTTGGTTTACCATTATCGCATCGAAAGGTTTCAAAGGAGGCTTTCAACCTTCTCATTTCTAAGGTTTTGAGAAGGCTTGCGGGATGGAAGGCTCTATTATTGAGTCTTGCGGGGAGGTGAACCCTTGTTAAATTTGTACTCTTTGTTGTTCCAATTTATACCATACATACGTTGATGCTGCCGGAAAGTGTGTGCAATGAAGTGGATAAGGTGTGCAAAGCTTTATATGGAGAGGTCGGAAAGGAGTTAAAAAGATTCATCTTTTAAGCTAGAAGGTCTTGTGTATCCTATACTAGAAGGAGGTCTTGGGCTACGAAGTGCATCGGATTCTAATCTAGAGATGCTTAGCAAGCTTGGTTGGCGATTGTTTGTGTGTAAAGATAACCTATGGGCTCGTATTATTAGGCACAAATATCGTATTTGGGAGCCAGACTGGCCGAGTATAATTCTTTGTTGAGGAGGTGTCTCTTATATATGGAGGGGGTTGATATGTGTTTATAACCATGTGATTGTTCGTAATGTGGGGGTGGAATGTTAATAATGGTGCAAATACGTATTTTTGGAGCGATAAATGTTTACTTGATGAGAGTTTTGAGGATGCTAGTCAAGTTGATCTCACTAATCAAGAGTTGACATTCAAAGTGAAGGGTGTGTGGGTGAGCAATAGGGGTTAGAACTAGGAATACCTTGCACCCAGAATTTCTAACTAGTGTAAGCTTCGGCTCTCAGCGATAAGCCTCTTTGTCGATGCTGAAGCTAGGGACTGTGTATGTTGGATATGATCAAAAAAGGGCGAGTTTTCGGTGGCTTCGGTGTACAGGTTTGTGTCTTGTCAGAACTCAAATATTGTAATACGTAAAGGGTTGTTTCATCATATTTGGCAGGCTAGAGTTCAGGAAAGGGTGAGGTATTTACTTTGGTTGGTGGGCTCAAAGGCTATTATGACCAAAGTTTAAAGGGTTTGCCGACGACTAGCCTCGGGTTCCAAATGCAATGGGTGTGGAGCTGAGGTAGAAGATTTGATTCATGTGTTCAGAGACTGTAGACTAGCTAAGGAGGTATGGGAGGGTCTTGTTCTGAGGGTTTTACATTTCTCATTTTATAGACTTCCTTGGGAGGAATGGTTATTTGCAAATATTTCAATGAGGGGGAAGGATAGCTCACTGGTTCAATGGAATGTGCTTTTCTCCATAATGGTGTGGTGGATATGGCGGTAGCGTAATGCTAGGATCTTTCTAGGTTGAGTTGAGGTCTTTGATAGAAACCATTTTATATGGGAAAGATATAAGGAAATGGAGAAGGCAATATCCTGTTTGTTTGTTGGTGAAGAAAGGTTGATGCAAGAGTGGTATATCGGATGAAAAAAGCCGAGAAACGGATGGGTGAAAGTTAACTCCGATGGAGCGAGAAGAGACAACGAACATGGAACAATGACTAGAGCAATGATACAAATAGTGATGGAGAATGGGTGAAACGGGTGGCGGTTAACATCGGGACTGCAAGTGTGCCTACTACAGAGTTATGGGTATTGTGGGTTGCAACTTGCATGGGATGAAGGTTACCATCAAGTGGAGATGGAAGTGGACTCGACGGGGATGATATATTTTATGTATAAGGGGGTGGGCATGACCGCAAGACTCACCCTCTTACGAACTTGGTGTCGAGATGCAAAGATTTATTAACTTGAGATTGGACTGTAAATCTTGGCCATGTTCATCGGAAAGGCAATAGAGTGACGGATTCCATTGCCAACTATGTGTTTTCTCTAGACCTTGGGAGACATCTCTTAGATGACCCTCCCTCTTGCACTAGGATTTTGATTGGGTTTTTTTTATACATAGCTAAGAGAACAAGGCGGATCAGTTCCTAGAAACTGATCGACCGAAAGCATCCTTGCGGAAGAGGTCTTGAACATCTTCAAGAATAGCATTGACGTTCAGTACGCTGTTGTGTCCGTGCATGACAATCTTTACCGTGACCATATTAATTTCCCTATAAATGTGTCGTGCTATGGAGTTAGAGAATACTGAGATCAAGCTTGAGATATCTGTGATGATCATGTCCAAATCCCATGGAGGTTTCTAGACTCGATTAATTGCCTTGATGAGCATCAGATTGTCGCCTTCAATCTCAATGGAGTTCACTCATATCTCCTTGACCTTTTGTAGGCCCTCCCTAAGGGCGGGTGTATCTGCTTCTAATACTGATTCGACATTACACTTGTTGCTTCCTATAGCAATAGGGACGGCACTATGGTTTCTAATAATGTAACCAAAAGAGAGATGGTTTGCAGAATTATGTGAGGCATCATAATTAAGTTTAAGAAAACCTTCTTTTGGGCGTTTTCATTTTATGTTTTTTTTCCTTCTTTGCTTCATGTATCTTGTGCAATATTGTTCAGATTTTTGTTTGCTTGTTCCTATTTTGCAATCTGGTTTAGAGCTAATGATTTGAGGTTTTGTGGAATCGTTGTTTTGTTAAAAATGAACTAATTTCGAACCATCCAAATATTTCACCAAATGACAGTAAGGTATCTTAATTTAGAAGATGTGATTGTTTCTTTAAGGTCCAAAATGGCCTCTAAAATGCTCTTATTATCAATGTCTTAATTCTGTAAAACGGTTGATATTTTGCTGTTGTTGACAGATGTTGCCATATATGGGCATTGAAAGAACAAATGCTTTGCACTTTCTGTGTGGTAGTTGCAGAATTCATAGTTCATAACAACAGGAATTCTTTGTCTATCAAGATTATGCTTAGTAGGTAAACCATCAAGAGTTAGTTTCCACAAGAAATTTCTGATTTTGGGCATAGTGTCAATTTTCCATATCCACGTCTTATCCATGGTAACTCCCACTTTTCGTTTCTGAATCATTTCCATAGCCGATTTGGTCGAATACCATCCTTCATCATTTTCCGCCCAATATAGTATATCCCTAATCTCGTTATTAGGGAGGTTGTAATTTTTTATTCAGTCAATGATGCTAGTAAGCAGTATTGTGGTTAGTCGATTTAACAAATGACGATTCCAATTCTTATTTGTGATATTCGAGTGGGTAACTTAATTTTGGTTTATCATGTCAATATTAGTCACAAACTCTATGAGTGGTTTGGCATCTACCCATCTATCCTTCCAGAATCTACATGTTCTTCCATCACCTACTCGCCATCTAAGCCCTTTGTTGAAATCTTCTCTTAGTTTCACTAGTTTCTTCCATTTCCATGAAACATTAGATTCACATTGATAGTTCTAAAGGCATAACCATTTAAGATGTTTTTCTTCAACGATTTTCACCCAAATGTTGTCTAGTTCCGCCATGATTTTCTACAGAAGTTTCATTTGTAGTGCTTCATTCATATTCTTTGCTTTTCTAATTCCAGTTCCTCCTAGGGATTTTGGTTTACATATTTTGTCTCACTAATTATTGGATGGAAGTTGGGACCCTTATTCCAAAATAAATTTCTATAGAGTTGATCCAATTCTAGGTGAATACTAGTTGGTAACATGAATGCCTGCATTAAGTAGTTTGGTTTGGCATTGAGGTTAGCTTTTATAAGGGTTATTTTACCTTCTTGTGACAAAGAAGACGCTTTCCACCTAATTAGTTGCTACTTAGTTTTAATGATGACGGAATTAAAGATCTCTTTGTTGACACGCCGTTGATAATTGGGCATCCGGGCAACTGCTCGAGACTAGTCGTTGCATTGATCCCTAGGTGTCCTTGTATTCTTCTTTTGTTACTTTGATCGATGTTCACGGTTGTTTGGAATGCAGATTTGTGGTAATTTATGACTTGTCTAGATATATCACAATAGTCCTTTAAAAACGAAATGATCGTGTTGCTTGCTTCTACATTAGCCTTGGTGAAGATTAAAACATCATCTGCAAAGTCTAGGAAAGGTATTATTGTTCCGTTTTTTGTGATAGGATATCCTACATCCCTAGGATTATCGATTGCCAATTTTTGCATATTCTTGGCCATTACCTCTGCGTAAAGATTAAACAGAAGGGGGAGAGGGGGTCGCCTTGACGGAGTCCTCTTTGTGGTGTAAAAAGGTTGGTAGGGGGATCATTAATTAAGATGGATTAAGATACTATAGAAACACATTCTTGAATCCATTCCCGAAACTTTTCTCCAAAACCAAAATTTTCTAGTACCACTTTCAAAAATTTTCATTCTACTTTGTCATATGCTTTCTCCATATCCAACTTGATGGCCATGAAATCGTCTTTCCTTTTTTTTTTTTGTTTTAAATCGATGGAAAATTTCATGAACTATAAGCACATTGTCATGAATTACTGTATTCTTAACGAAAGCACTTTGTAATGAGTGTATAAGGTTAGGAAGGACTATACTTAGTCATCTAGCTAGAATCTTTGCAATTATTTTGTACACAGTTGATACTAACCTTACAGGTTTGTATTGAAAAGTTGTCGATGGTTATCTAATTTTAGGTAATAACGCAATAAAGGTATGATCCATTTGCCTTAGAATTTTTCCGGTTCCGTAGAAGCTTTTGACAGCCCTAGTATCGGCTGGTCCAACAATATGCCAATACTTTTGGTAAAAATCGGAAGGCATCCCATCAAGGCCCGGTGACTTATCACTTCCAATGTCAAAGAGAGCGTCCTAAATTTCCTTTGTGGAGAACGACAATGTTAGGTTAGTATTATCAGTTACATATATTTCTTGTTGGATGACTTGCAATTAGTTTTGGAGTTTAATTTGATCAATTGTTGAAGGTTTAAAGTGGTCCTTATAATCTATTAAAATTCGTCATTGATATCGCTCTCTTTAGACAACATCATACTGTCATTTTTCGTAATCGTTGTGATCATTTTTTGTATTCCTTCTACCCGTTGTTCTCCAGTGATGGTTTTTAGTATTTTTGTCACCTAGTTGTAAGTTTCTCGTTTTGGCTCTTTGTACCCAATATTTGTGTTGATAATCCACTAGACATTCCAGTTTCCTATTTAGTCTATTAATTTTGTTATTTTTGATTATGCCATAACACGTGTAACTTTGCTGTTGGAGAATTTCTAATTTGTCGTCAACATTTTGTAATTGTTTCTGTATGTTTTCGAATTTATCTCGACTTCATTCCTTTAGTTTTTGTTTAAGTAGATGTGTCTTTTCCGTGAGGTTGAACATATGTGTACTTGAGAACTGAGTTCTACATACTTGTTTAATAAGGTTCTCGCAATCTTTTCTTTGCATCCACATTGTTTCAAAGTTGAATGGCTTGTTTTTGATGATTGAGTATGTGTTTTGAAAGTTACATGGATATCATGCAGTGGTCTGAAGTCGTAAAGGCGTGGTTTCTAGTGTGAAATCATCTCCTTCTTTATTTTTCTTCCATGTGAACATGTTACCTAGAGTAGTCAAATCTCGAAGGTTAAGCTGATGGGAGAATTGATGTAGATGGTCAAACTTGCTATTGGTTAGAGGTGCCCCTCCTTTTTTATCCAAAGGTTCCAACAATTCATTATAGTCACCGATTAGTATCATTGGCAGACTAACATTATTCATTTCTATCCTTAGTTGTGTCCAATAATCATTTTTCATTTGTTCATTAGGAGGAACATGGATGAAGAAAATCATGATTTCAAATTTGGTGCGGGTGTTTGCGTGTTTAACTATAAGATATCGCTCTCTGAATTTCACAATCTGAATTTTTTCCCCTTTTAGTTGATACTCTTTCCATAAAAGACACAGTCCCCCTGCAAATCCCATAGCCGGAATGAAAACAATTTTATTAAAACCCGCATTTTTTCAAACTTTTTCTTCCGGTTCTACCTTGGTTTAAGTTTCTACCAACATTATCATTTAGATGTGTTCGTTTTTACATGTAAATTTAAATTGGTCCAAAAATTTCTTTTCTTTATACCTCTGCAGTTCCAGAAAGCCATCTTCATTTGTAGGTTATGATAGGTGATGGGATGTTTGCTTCCCTTTCTTCCAAACCTATGTTCGCAAATTTTTACTTTTTCGATAATGGAATTGTATCTAAAAAAGAGTTGTTTTTGAAACAAAACGTCTTGGGATGGATGAGCCTACATGGCGAGTAGCTTTGTTGTCTAATTCCTTCGATTTCATTTAATACACTGGTAGTGTATCGTTTTTGGTTATGACACCACTCTTTGTTGGGATACTATAACCATTTAGTTTTATAATCACTGGAGTCGGTTCACCTTTTCTTATTACTATATTGTATGGTTCCCCTCCATATTTTATTACACCTTGAACTTCTTGATAACTTTATGCCATTGAATTCTTTTGTTGATCCAATCATAACCATGTTTATTTAAATTAGTATTTTTATCCTTTGTACTCTATTTGTTTAACATATGGTATAAAATCATTAGTTTTGATCTCAATTTGGAAATGTCAACATTGATGATCCATCGGATCATAGTTGACGGGACTCCTGAACACTTATAAAATAAAAGTAAACAAACATAAAATGCTCATTTGACCTGCCACCCTAATGTTCAACTTAGTGTGACACATGATCACTCTAAAATCACTCGATAATCTAGACTGAACGTACAAAACAGAATAATTTCCCACTATTTTTCTTTTGCCGTAGGAGTTTTTCTTATTCATTGTTTGTGTTGGTTCCTCATTCTTCACTATGATCTGCTCCTGCCCTGTTGGTTCTCCTTTGACAGTGCCCATCTGAGCACATAGCAATACTTTAAAACACCAACTTGTAGGATACTTTATAAACATCTTACTATTGAGATGATGAATTACTCCATTTATTAGTGCTTTAGTCTTTGTGAGTGCTTTGGGCTCTAACTGGCCTTCACTACTGAGTAGTATTGCTCTGCAGGAGTCTTTGATTTGTTTTTGTGTGTTAGCTGATGATAAATTGTTCATATCTCCATCCCTTGTATGATCACAAAATGACCACATTCCTGCACAACCAAAGCAGTTGAAGCAATAAATTGAACACAAACTACTTGCACACATTGAAAATGTGCATATATTCCTTAATTTGAATAACTGAAATTAAGTTTGTACCAATAGATTGTTGTTTGTGAGACACTTAGACCTTTAAAGCTTGGTTTTAACTACACAAATTTGAAGCAAAAACCATTTGCAATAATTTATGCCTGAATCAAGAGTAGCCACAGTTGGATGAGTTAGATTAATAGGAATAACAAAGAAACAAAAATCACTGAATTCCATGATACAAGGTACGCCTGGTACGGTGATACATGGAGAGTATTCCGATTGTATAAGGTGTGGGATTATTTGAACATTTCTAAGGTTTTTAAAAAGGCCAACGTTCAAACAATCAGGCAAGACGAGCTCAGTACATTCAACGTCTAATTGGTCAATGGACTCAGTATCATGGCACAAATATGTTTAACTTGGTTAAAAAAAACAAGTCTGCTCAAACAAAAACTAAAACAATGGAGTCGACAAAATTTCGACAACATAAACAAACAACTCTTAAAAAAGTAGATGAGGAATTACAAGAACTCCAAAAAATTATTTTTTCACAATTTGATCAAGATATCAATAACAAAATCAATAGACTAAGCAAGAAGAGAGAGTGTTTAGTAGATTACCAACATAAGTATTGGATGCAGCGAGCCAAGACGACAAATCTACAATTTGGAGATAAGAACACCAAGTTTCATCACAAGAAAGCAACGGGACGAAGAAATAAAAAATTAATTACGACGATTACTAAAAATGATGGCGAGGTCTTGGCCAGAGATACTGAAATTAATGAAGAATTTGTTATGGAGTACAAGACCAGATTTAAAGCTACATCAATTGATATGGTTAAACTACAAAACCAATTACAGGTTATACGACACGAAGTATCCACTAATGATAACATGAATATGGAAATGCCTTTTTCCACAAATGAAATCAAGGAAGGACTTTTTAACATAGGCTCAGATAAATCACCGGGCCCTGACGGGATGTCAGCTGGTTTTTACCAGAAATACTGGCACATCGTTGGCCCGGCAGTTACTAGAGCGGTAAAGAGTTTTCACATAACTGGTAAACTACTTAGACAACTAATTCACACCTTTATAACACTCCTACCAAAGATTGATAACCCAACAACAACATCACATTACAGACCTATTAGTTTAGTATCAACGGTCTACAAAATTATCTCAAAGATATTAGCAAAAAGGTTAAGCCTAATACTCCCATCACTGGTTCATCCGTTACAAAGCGCTTTCGTAAAAAATAGAGCGATCCATGACCATGTGCTCATCGCGCATGAAATTTTTCATGGATTTAAAACAAAAAAAAAAGGAAAATAAGGTTATATGGCTATAAAATTAGACATGGAAAAAGCCTATGACAAAGTGGAGTGGGAATTACTGAAAGCGGTTATGATCAAATTCGGTTTTGGGGATAAATTCCGAAATTGAATACAAGAATGTATTTCCACAGTTTCGTATTCAATTCTAATTAATGACTCCCCTACTAATATATTTTGTCCGGAACGTGGACTTAGGCAAGGTGACCCACTTTCCGCCCTTCTTTTCAACTTGTGTGCGGAAGTGTTAGCCAGAAACATACAAAAACTATCCAATGACAATCCGAAGGCGATTGGTTTCCCTATTTCGAAAAATGGAACTAGAATCCCATTCTTAGCTTTTGCGGACGATATAATAATTTTCACCAAAACGTCAGTGCAAGCAAGTGATAGGATCCTTTCGGTACTAAAAGATTACTGCGACATTTCCGGTCAGATCATTAACTACCACAAATCCGTGTTTCAAACTACCCCTAATATTGAGCAAATTGATAGAAGAAGAATTCAGGGCCATTTAGGAATCAATATGTCTACCAATCTAGAACAATACTTAGGATGTCCAATCATCAACGGACACGTTAACAAAGAAAGTTTTAATTCCGTAATCATCAACACTAAACAACAACTTACTAAATGGAAAGCGTCCTCCTTGTCTCAAGAAGGAAGAATAACGCTAATTAAAGCAAATTTGAATGCAAAACCTAGTTATCTTATGCAGGCATTTATGTTGCCAGGGAACATACATAATGAACTAGACAAAATTAATAGACTTTTCTTTTGGAATAAAGTACCTAATCATCATCCCCTCATTAGTTGGGATAAGATTTGTAAACCTAGATCCTTAGGAGGAACAGGGATAAGTAAAGCGGAAGACATGAATAAAACATTACAAATGAAATTACTATGGAAAATTATGGCGGAACCGGAAAACATATGGGTTAAAATTGTAGAAGAAAAATACATGAAAGGAACTTGCCTATGGAATTACGAATGTGGGAAGAATGTGTCTTGGCAGTGGAAGAACTTGACTAAACTATTTAAAGAATTTGATAAAGGCCTTGTCTAGAGGGTCGGTGACGGAAAAACGATAAGATTTTGGAAGGATAAGTGGGTATTGGACAAACCGCTTCAAGATGTCATGATAAACCCATCAGCAATCAATATGACAGAACTTACGTCCGCGTTTATCACTAATCATGTATGGGATCATCAAAAACTAAATCAACTAAACACGTACTTGCCAAGTACCATAATTGAGAAAAGCAGGCAGTATAACCTCCCTAACAATGACATTCGCGACCGACTGTACTGGGTGGGAAACGAGGAAGGGTGGTATTCCACGAAATCATCGATGGAGTTGATACAAAAACGGAGAATGGGAGTCACCACTGATAAAATTTGGATTTGGAAAATAGACGTCATGCCAAAAATTAAGAATTTTCTATGGAAAATAGCAATGGATGGACTACCCATAAAACAAAATCTTGATAGACAAAGGATTCCAGTAGTCATGAACTGCGAATACTGTAATCATCATACCGAGAGCGCAAAACACCTCTTTTTTCAATGTCCAATCATGATCCAAATTATCGATAATAATAAGGTTGTAAACAACCTACAAAATATTGATATTGATAATCAAGGAATTGCGGAGGCTCTTTTTGAGCTCAAGGGCCTAATTTCGTCAAAGGATATGAATCTTGTAGTGGTTATTTGGTGTAATATATGGATGGCGAGAAATCAGTTTGTTTTTAATAAGACAAAACTCCCACAAAACATAAAAGCAACGGCAATAACCCAAATTGTAACCTGGAATCTAGCAAATTCAAAACAAAACCAAAACACCATATCGTCGAAATCTACAAGACGAAAAAAGAAAAGCATCGTATGGCAACGACCTAAGGATGGATTTCATAAACTCAATTTTGATGCCTCACAAAACTCAACAAATAAGAGTTCATATGGTTTTTTCATTCGAAACCAACATGCAATTCCTATTGCTTTAGGAAGCGGAAGCTGTAATGCTGAGTCAGTATTGGAAGCATAAGCCATTGCTTTGCGGTTTGGCCTTCAAAAGGCTAAGGAGATTGGAATTACAGCTATCGAGATTGAAGGGGATAACCTAATGCTTATCAATTCGATTAATCGAATATGGAAACCACCATGGGAACTCGATATGATTATAAATGACATTTCAATTATCATTTCTTTAGGAAGATTAACACGGTTGCGGACAAGATTGCGCTGCATGGGCACAATGAAGAGATGGAAATAGAGGCAATCCCGGAAGACGTGCAATGCTTTAGGCCGATCAGTTTGTAGAAACCCATTCTCCTAACTTATTTACCGTTGTATAAAAAAAAACCCGTCTAATTGGTCAATGGCCTAAACAAAAATTGATAGATTTCCTCTAATTTCTTCAAGGTTGTTCGTAGACATGTATTTAGATGGAGATCTAGGTTTTCTGACAAGGGTTAATTGTTTACCTCTATTGTCGATTGAAGGAGGTAAGGCCTCCATCCATGCCAAAATGTTCTTCATTCTCTATGAGGTCGACACCAAAAAGCTTCTGGCATGTAAAGAGAACCATGGTAGTCCTCCTCGCTTCTTTGGTCTACTTGTTGTTTGTGTTCTAATACCATTGATTGAGCAAGATAACCACATAGCGAGGGCAGCACATGGCTTCTTTTCTCTGTTGCTCAGGAGCAAAAGCTTAGGGTTTATATTGTTTTGGGGTAGAGGTTTAATGGGTTTTTGTTCAAGTTTTCAGTGTTATTTAGGGAGATTGTTCGGACAGTGGACCAACGCCACAAATTGTGATGTATCACACCAACAGCTTCAATCGCTTTGGAAGAGGGCAGAAGAAGAACCGCCTTGTTCAAAGGTAGGGGATCCTTGGGGTATTCACCATTCGTCTATACATCAACAAACGCCAAAGATTGAGCTCTCATTGAGGACAACAGGAGGAGAGAAACTCAAAAAAGCCCGAAAAACTTTGAGAACGTCAGCCCACGCCTCGTCTCATTCTCCATCCGGCATCGTTGGTGTTGACCGCAGTGTTCATCACAGGGTTTCCATCGCTTCCGATTTCTCCCCTTTTCCTGTGCTAGTTGTGCTACTCTGTCTCCCTCAAGCTTTTGTTTAGATGGATGGGCTAGGATTTTCGGATTTTCTGAGTTGGGATGAGGCGGCTGGTCCATTTCGATCCATGATAGCAAAAATATCTATGAATTCAGAAACACACGACAAGTAACAATAATATCTGTTGCCGTAAAAAATATCTCTGCTGTTGACAGGGAGATAAATTCAGTTCTCACCTTCCTTTGATATTGAAGATGCGATCATAAACTACTCTATTCACACTCTAATGGCGTCCATCATTCAGCCCCTGACAGTCTCTGCTCCCAAGCATTTCCGCCATCACACAACCAACCTCCTTCCAAGGTACTACTAATTTCTCTATTTTCCAAACTAGCCACATATTACTAGGATACTTTTTGGACTCGTGGATTTATTGTGAAAGGCAGGGGAAGTACGTGATTCGATGTTGCCAGAGAAGATCAATAACGGATGAATCCCTGGAGAAGACCAAGGATAAGAGGAATTACTACCAGCTGCTTGGAGTTTCTGCCAATTCCGAGCCTCAACTCATCAAAGCCGCTTATCGGAAGCTACAGAAGAAGTACCATCCTGATATTGCCGGCAAAGAGGTTAGGGTTTAAGATTGGGTCTCACTTTCGTTAACTGTTGATCAAATTGAATATTCCAGCTCAAACCTTTTTATCTTTGTCCCAATCGATTGATTACCGATACATGATATGCCTTAATTTGGCAGAAATCATGATCAAGTAAGCATAAGCAGTTTTTGGTTTCAATTATGGATTTGAATGACCACGTTTGTAATGTCAGTAGATTACAGCATGAATTGATAACCTTAATTAGGGAATTTCATGCATCTTATGTATATTATTTGTGATATGGAATTGAGTGGGATGTTTTGGCTACAGTATGAAGAGATTTGTAAGTGTTTATATAGGGTGTTTTCAATTGTCCTTGTTGTATCAGGCTCACGGATATATTTTGATGTTGAATGAGGCCTATGAAGTGCTGATGTCCGAGAAGTCGAGAAGAAAATACGATGCCTCCATTGGTCAAGTGAGTGTTGGATTTGGCCTTCACAGCTGTTGGAAGGGAGCCTTGAGAGCCGAAGCCCTATTTGTGGATGAAAATGTCTGCATAGGTCGTAACTAGACATGCTCACTCTAAGCGTTACGCTTTGAAAGATATTCTTAATGGGCATGGTTTTATACTTTACAGGATGCAGAGAATGTGTGCACCATGCTTGTGGGACATTCGTGATGGACGAAGCTGTAGGAACTGCTCGAGTCAAAGTTCAGTATGGAGACGACGAACAAAAGATTCAGGTAATTTTAG
This sequence comes from Fagopyrum homotropicum, assembly GCA_033239125.1. Taxonomy (NCBI): domain Eukaryota; kingdom Viridiplantae; phylum Streptophyta; class Magnoliopsida; order Caryophyllales; family Polygonaceae; genus Fagopyrum; species Fagopyrum homotropicum. The sequence continues at coordinate 57,963,587 of BSWB01000007.1, read as the reverse complement.
GCATAAAAACATGTTTGAGTCCGGCGGCTGTGTTGTGAAGAAATTTGGTCTGACCTGGTTGATATATATAACAACGTACAGGTTGCGGTTGAATCTTGCCCTGTGAACTGTATCCACTGGGTTGATAGGGAAGAGTTGCAGATACTGGAGATGTTGATCCAGCCTCAACAGAGAGACGGGCATGGTGTTTTCGGACAAGGTTGGGGAAGGCCAGCGGATGTGTTTAAGGAAGCGAAAACCTACCGGAAGAAAATGAAGCAGCAGAAAGGTAAATAAAAATAGAATTAAAAAGCATCGAGATAGCGAGGATTGGGAAGTTGATTGGAAGCTGAAGCAAGAAGGAATGCTAGCATGAAGATGAGGCATTCTTGGATTTGGGATTGGGTTAGCTATGCTATGTGGGCAGGATACATGTACAATTACATTATTTGTCTAATAAATGGAGTGTTTTATATAAAAAGTTTGACCAAATAATTCTTGGTCAATGAAAATTTGAGTACTCACCATTGCCTAGATAGGCCAAACAAGGACCAAACCTTAACTGCTTCATTCTTATTGTTGATTAGAGTAAATTAAGAAGAGTCTTGTGATGCAATTACTTTATTTCAAATATGGTATTCTGCCAGATAGATTGCATTATGCCAACCACTAACTAAATATCAACCAAACCAATCATTCCATCTCATAAAACTTGCAAAGTTATGGATTTCAAAATTACCGAAAATAGCTTATAATTAATATTATTAGCATTATTAATATCATTCACAAGCAACTCCATAGCATCAGTTTAGGTTATTTTTCACAAATTTGAAAGTTCATTACTTTGAGGCAACTATCCAAAAAGGTAGAGCTATTTACAGCAATTTAGTCAAAAAGGACACCAACTGAAAGGTGAAGAGTGAGAGTCAGTCACATGATGGCAGATGCAGAGAGATGGAGTGAGAGGGAGAAAGGTCATCCCCATTCAATCATGGAAGTGCGACAGCCAACGCATCTCCCTCTCTCTCTCTTTACGCAACCTAGCCATTGAAGCTCCCTCTCACTCCTCTTTCTCGCTCCTCACCGCACTCCGTGAATCCCTCAAATTTGTCAAATTTCGGGAGCACTAATGGCTGCCCTCCATCTCCAACATTCATAGTCTAAACTTTGTCTTCACCGGCGCTCCCTTACCACACAGATGGTGATGATAGTAGCATAGGGATTGGGATTGCAAATGATGAAGCGGAGAGCTAGTTTTCAGCAAAAGTCTCGCCACAAATGGAGCATCAGGATCTTCTTTGTGCTGTTGCTTTCTCTCTGCTTTGGGATCTTTGTGTTCGTTCATGCAAAGTGGAGTCGAGTCGGCCTGCATATGTCTATCCCTAATCCGTTTCTCCAAAGCCCTAAAATTGCCTTCTTATTCATCGCTCGCAACCGCCTTCCCCTTGATTTCGTCTGGGATTCCTTCTTTCAGGTACGTTCACGGGCCTACACTTGATACTTCATTTTCGTTGGCTTCAGTATTTCCGCAGTTGCTTCATTTTGAGGGGCTGTACTTGCATCGGTGTGATTGTCGATTCGATAATATTGCATCAGATTCAAGTTTTTTTTTTTTTATTTGAAACCAGATTCAACTGTAGCTTATAGAGCTTCTCAAGTACTTCCTCACTAGAAGAAATAAATGGAAATTTTGAGCTTTCTATATGTGCTTATAGAGTCAGGAAGCTGCCCGTTTTTTCGGCAAGCGTGATGCTTTATAGGAAAGGCGAAAAACGATATTTGTCAGTGTTCTCTTGTGAGATTATGGTATTTTTATTCCCTCGTAGCTTTTGAAGGATATGGATGATTTAATGCCATTCTAATTTCTAAATCGGGAGTATTATGCCTACTTGGGAGGAAGCGCTGGGTGATGTATATTTATATATATATATATATATATATATATTTTTTTTTTTTTTTTGACAAGAAGGTAAGAGATTAGGCCTGATCAACGGCGTCCCTGTGGACGAACAGCTTGACATCTTCTGGGATCACCGTAAGATTGTCACCTTCGATTTTTTTAACCTGCACATAAAAAACTTCATTAAGAGAATTGAAATATCCGTGATAATAATGTTCATTTCCCAAGGATGTTTCCAGATTTTTTTTAACTGTGTTGATGATCGTAAGATTGTCACCTTCGATTTCAATATTATTTATTCCTAAGTCTCTGGCTTTCATTAGGCCATATTTTAGTGCGCATGCTTCCGCACCTAGTATCGATGTTTTTTCACAACGTCTATGGCCAAAGGCCATGACTTCTGTTTTGTGGTTCCTTAGAATATAGCCAAAAGCGCAATTCCCATCACTTCTCTTTGATCCATCGAAATTAATTTTAATCACTCCCTCCTTTGGTGCTGACCATCTCAGTTTTCTGGTTTTCTTCTTTTGTGCCGCGTTTGTTGTTTTTTTGATGCTTAATATGTCATTGTGTTCGTTCCATTCCCTAATTTGATTATCAACAGTATGTGAGATATCTACTGGAGTGATATTTTCAAAGATAATTTTGTTTCTCATATGCCAAACGTTCCACCAAGTGAGTATCAGATTGGTAATTGTACTATCATCGAGCTTCTCTCTTATTAGGAGAAGAGTTTCTGGGATTTTCCTGTGTGTTATGTTCAGGTCTTGTAGGCAACTTTGTGCTTTGGTATTAGTTAGGTTGTGCATGGTATATGGACATTTGAGGAAAATATGATCAGCTGTTTCGTAGGGGTGTTGGCATAGGACACAACTCATAGGAACTGGGATACTTTGTCTTTCTAGATTTTCTTTAGTTGGAAGTCTATCAAGTGAGAGTTTCCATGCAAAGTTCTTTATTTTTGACATGATATTCAAGTCCCATATCCACTTGTTGATGTACGGATCCATTTGATTTGTTCTCAATATAAGTTGCATTGCGTCTCGAGTGGTGAACCAACCATCTTTACTAGGTGCCCAGTAAACTCTGTCCCGGATCTGGGACAAAGGGAGTGGAAGATTTAAAATTTTATCACCCACATCTTTTGATATCAGTGGTTCAATTAGGTTTCTAATCTTTTCATGGTCCCATGACCCATTCTTAATGAGGTTACTAACAATTTCATCTCTATTAATAATGAGTTCTTTGTTTTTAACACATTGTTCTAATATCTGGTCTCCGATCCAAATATCTTTCCAAATTCTAATAGTTTGTCCATCACTAACATTCCATTTCAGTCCTTTCTCAAATTCCGAGCGAAGTTTCATAAGTCTCTTCCATTGCCACGAAGTGTTTTTTCCTATCGTGTAGTGCCAAAGTCGGTTTCCTTTAAGGTATTTTTCCTCTACCACTTTGACCCATATATTATCAGGCTCAGCCATTATTTTCCAAAGGAGTTTCATTTGTAGTGCTATATTCATGTCCTCGGCTTTCCTTATTCCTACTCCGCCAAATTCTTTCGGTTTACAAATTTTATTCCAACTAATTAGTGGATGTATATTTATATTGATTCTACTAGCACTAGCCTTTTATATTTCTGGACTGTTATTTACACGACGCTCGATTTACCAATTTACCGTTTACCCAATCCGTGACCACGTTCAATGTGAAAGCGCCGGATAATCAGCTATTGTGAAGGGCAGATGCGAATCCCGCACATCCACACTCCAAATGCGCCTCTGGCGCATGCACTCTGGATTCACGAGATGTACTTGCCTTCCGTGTGTCTTGGGTAAGCGGCAATTTGAGCGCCTTGTAAATAACATCCTTTATATTTTGCATCATGAATGGGGGAAATCAGGGCAATCAGCTATTTTCAGTAAAAAATTAGGCTACATTGGTTTATGCTAAATTGTTGTAATCTTTGAGCTCAAGTCACTTACCCTGGTTAAAGCACCTGCTCATTAGCATTAGTAGTTGCCTTTTGTTTAATGTAAACTACTAGATTTGGCTTATCTGTGCTGCTGAGCTATTTGAGCTTTTCTTAATGGACTTTGCTTCAATAATTTTTTACGGGATCTTATCTTATATTAACTCTCATTAATTGATGCTATCTGTTATCAAAACAGGATATGGAGTTTCCTCAGAATTTTTTTTTTGGTGCTATCAATAGTCACTGGTTAGTCTTTAGGTGTCTGTTTGCTATCAACCAATTTAGTAAGCTTTTACTTGCTGAGAGTGCCTAGTGGTTAGACATGCCAAGGTGACAGTGTCCTAATACAGAAGCCTTATGATGTAAACTGAATGTTTCCAAACATTCTCTTGATGTTTCTAGTTTACATGATTGTATGAAGTCCAGACTGTAAGATGCATGATGGAGACGTAAGATTGACCCTGACGATTATGGATTATCTGCCGATTGCAAAAACTCTAAATCCTGATACTTTAAACTTAGAGTTCTTTTGGTGGAGTCTTTATGTAAATTCTTATTTTGTTTATTGGTTTTGCCTTCATTATTTGACCCATTAAAATGAAAGTCGGTCCCCTCAGAATATCTGGAAACTATTTTGCAGGCAGAGAAGGAAAATAAATTTTCAATTTACGTTCATTCAAGGCCTGGGTTCCTGTTCAGCACAGCTACAACAAAATCAGTGTACTTCCTAAACCGCCAAGTGAATAATAGTATAGAGGTAATCTATCTTTGCATACTACTAGATCTGGGTAAGTACATATGCTGTAAAGTAACAAGTGAATGTGACACTTGTTCTAGTGAATTCACTTATGCACCTTACAGATTTGTCCCAGTATTGATGTTTATATATTTGCAGCATATCCATTCACTTGTTTGATGAAATATGTCCACTTTCTGTTTCTCAAAGCTTGTTTCTAGCAGCAGCAGTTTCGTAGTGTTCTGGTTTCCTTTTGCCTGGCTATTAGTGAATTTCTTCTAAAATTGCACAAAACCACCCATTATTTAAATCATTTTGCACAAAACAACCCTTTATCAAGAAATTAGCATTTTACCTCCTTTATTCATATCTCGATAAAAATCAACGCTGACAGTCAATTTAACTTTCCTAAATGTCAAAAGAAATTTAAAATGTCAATATACAATCAATATAAGAATTATAAATGAATTTAAAGGGGTATTTTGTTCCTGCTTTTTCTCAATGTTTTATAAAGGTTTAAATGTGTTGGGTTTGTATTGTAAAAAAAATGTAAATCACGGACAGTTAATTATAGTTTTGATAAAAGGTGGTTTTGTGTGGGCTGGCTTAAACGAGGGGCTTGTTTGGTGTAACAAACCTTATAAATTTAGTACTACTCGTTGCAGTACTACATAGCCGTTATCTTTTCTTTTCAGGTAGTCTGGGGAGAAGCTAGCATGATCCAGGCTGAGCGTATATTACTCGAAAACGCACTTACTGACCCTTCCAATGAACGATTTATTTTCCTCTCAGATAGGTGAGCTGTGATATCCTGTAACACAAACTCTTGTGCATGCCATTTATTATATGTGTGTATGTGTGCTCGTGTGTGTAACACACATTGGGTTTGTGTGCATGCTTGCGTTTGCAAGGGTGTAGGGACATAATGCTTACAGTTTTAGATGATTAATGAGGTTGTTAGATTTACTACCTACAAATAAAGTCAATTGTAACTTTTTCCTTCCTAACCAATTTAACCTATGTTGTATTCTTCAGCTGTATACCCTTGTACAACTTCAGCTATACTTATGACTACATCATGTCAACATCTACCAGCTTTGTGGACAGGTTAGGAGTCATTTTTAGATAACTATATTACTATCATCTTCAATCCTCCTCATCATACCAGATCCCCCTTGTTCTTGATGAGCAGATTAGTTGCCTTTCATCACATTGTAGAAAATATGAATAGGATGTCAGAATTCAAGTATATTTGCTTCATAAGAAGTTTTTTTTTACCTCTAATCTTTATTTACAGCTTTGCTGACACAAAGGAGGGACGCTATAACCCTAAGATGCATCCCATTGTCCCTATCCAAAATTGGCGGAAAGGGTCACAGGTAAATTTCATCAGAATGCAAAGGGTCTGTTTGGACGTCATGTATTATAATGCAATCATGTAATTTCAGGCTTCAAAATGAAAATATGGATTATACATAGAAATGTAATGTTTACCAGTGGTGTCTGTGCAATACACATTGATGGAAACATCCAAATATCATTCTAGTCAAACGTATTATGCCATAAGACTTGGTTTATAAAGTGGTGATATGCAACCAAACAAAACCCAAAGTGTTTTGTGAAACATTATTTGATATGTATTATGCCATTAGATTATGCCATAAGACTTGCTTTATAAAGCGGTGTTGTGCATCCAAACAACCCTTATATCTTCTCCTAATATTATTTTCCAATCTTGCAGTGGGTTGTATTGATTAGAAAACATGCAGAGGTGGTTGTGAAAGATGAGAAGGTGTTCCCTGTATTTCAACAGCACTGTAAGGCAAGTTCACTAATTTGAAAGTCTACTTAATGTAGCTGATGTGAACCCTATTGAAAAATCTAAATTTGGATACTTAGCTGAAGTTCTAATCACTCAAAGTTAAGTTTTCAAGGAACTTTTGTTCCAATGTTAAAACTCACATTTTCATATAGCATGTCAACCAATAACTAGTTAATGAAAATAGTAGAACTTGCATCACAGTAGCTTCCTAGAGTGGATCTTGCGTGCTTTGTTAATTTCTACTTTCTTTGATCAATAGTATTATCTACCCAGCATACCTGTGTGTGGAAGTTATCATTTAGCTTATGCACATTCTGAAGCTCCTTATGTTCCCTGTTTTGAATGGGTAATATTCCTACCATATTTGGTTGAATTCTGCAGAGAAAATCATTACCAGAGTTTTGGCGGGATCAACAAATGGTAGGTTCATGAAATCCTTTTATACTCTCCTAGTCTCCTCTGTCTCATGGGAATTTTCTTATAGCTTTATTTATGATTGTGATACTAGAGCATAAAGCTGTAAAAATATTGTTGAGAAATTCTACAATTTTTATATTGAAAAAAAAAGCAGCATATGAGATTGATTTGTTGTTGAACATTTTTTCTTGTTGCAGCCAACAAATCCTGCCAAGGAGCATAATTGCATATCAGATGAACATTATGTGCAGACATTACTAGCTGTAAGTTGGTTTATGTTTGAAGCTGTTGCATTTTGAGTCTGACATAAAATGACCTTTTCTTGTCTGTGTCCTCTAGAATTGCTATGTAATTGAACTTTTATGATCATAAAAAACTCTTAAATCACTTAGCAACAAAGCTGGAAATTTACTTTTCTTAGTCTTTTTGGTAGACTAGAAAGGAAAAAAGGAAAATTAATTCAAATAGCGAACTTTGAATGGATGTGCAGACTCCATCCTGAGCTAGAAAAAGGGTCTTTGTGAATACTGGGTATACAATTGGAATTTAATGTAATCACATATTCAACAACCCAACTTTTGTCTCGTTGGAGTTTGTCATTAGATATTATTCAGGGTATCATATTTTCAAAGACTATATAGAATAGGATTTTTGTTATCATTTCAAGCTCAGTGTCGAGCATGCAGTCCAGCTTCAGTATATTTTAGTTAATTTTCCCTGAATTTTTAGTCACTTGCTTTTTTCTTTCAAAATAGGAACACTTTTTTTCCTTTGTAGGATTATGCTCGAACATGTTCTAGCTATTTCTGAAATCATCAGTTATCAGTATAGGTGAAAACTCCAAGCTAAGTGGAAAAGCCAAAAGCAATGACAGATCTAGAACTTAAATTGAACCGGCCAAATATAGTTCTCTTTTGCTTCGTGATTTTAATAAATACTAACATTATGTTACATATGGTTGACAAAAGGAGTGGCTTAGTTGTTTTTCTTTTGTTTGGCTTGGTTGTAAAAAAAAAAAAAAAAAAAAAAAAAAAAATTTCTTCTGAATTTCAGCAAGAGCATCTTGAAGGTGAAATAACAAGAAGATCCCTTACACATTCTGCTTGGGATCTTACATCCTCTAAAGACCCTAAAAGGCAAGGATGGCATCCTGTAGCCTATAAATTTTCTGATGCTACTCCTCAGCTTATTCAATCGATTAAGGTACATAAATTACTATTCGATACTAGTTGCTATTCCTTGATCATATGAAGTTTCAATATTCTGATGCCAGATTTCATAAGTAATGAAATGTGTATTGTCAAGTAGGAAGGTGGTTTAAGATGAGTTAATTGGTTTTTGTAGTGATATGAAAATGAGGATTTGTCTGAAAAAAGATTCCCGATGTTTCAAGTTTGTTTGATTTACATTTTCTGCAAATACTCTAGCGGAGTTGATTGATGTTGGTCTTTGAGCTTATATTAGTACTTTTCTATCATGCTCTACTACTTGGATCTTCAAAACAGTTGGTGCCAACTAGCGAGTAAATAAGGAAATTCAAAAGGGATGCATTTGACTTGTTGCAGGATATTGATAATATCTATTATGAGACTGAATACAGAAGGGAATGGTGCAGCAGCAAGGGGAAACCATCCACATGCTTCCTTTTTGCGAGGAAATTTACTCGGCCGGCTGCTCTGCGGTTGCTTAAAATGACAAGTTGAAGGCAGCATATAAGTTAGAAACAAGAAAAGCATTCTTGTGGTTGCGCTGATACAATATTGTCGTGCCATTCTGCAGTGGGTGATTGGATCTTCCAACTAAGTTGTGTATGCAGAGTGAGTCATGTATGTTGTAAGTAGAGGATAGAAGAAACCAAAAGAAATTAGACAGCACTGTAGGTTTAGCTTAGTAATCCACTATCCTGGCGTTTGTGTTATATTTGGTGGAAGTTTTGTTGAGAATACAAGTGGCGTAATCATGTTTAAAAGTTGCCCAAATAAATACAATACAATATTAATTGAGGAGAGGAGACAAATTCAAATCAGCACCGACCCGGGAAAATAACTCCCATATGATGTGGTGGTAGTTGTGGTAGTTGGTCTGATTAAAAGGGTAGGATGATGTTACTTACACAAGTCATAAAATTAGCGGTAACATTGTGGTATGAATTGCTACTGTTTGTAACTTTACAAAATTGTATTCGCTTCCTCGGCTGCCGCATCATCTCTTCTTCAACCAAAACTCAAATTTTAAATAAATTAGGATAGTTTTGGCCGGTGATGTGATGTTTCCAAAATTGGTCCACGTATTTTTTTTTTGATTTTCTTCGATTAGGTTATCTTTGGTTCAACTTGAAAAGATTTGTTCAATTTAAAACACCAAAATAAATAAAGATTAAGAGTTGTAGATTCATGAGGGCTGCCATGTGAACCACAGAAAATAAATGAATAGAATTTGGCACGCAAGCTATCTATACAAACATCGCTTTCCTTTCAATTTTTAACCAATTTTGACACATGAGAATTGTAGGTTTCTGAATTTTGCATAAGATTTTGACGATTACGTGGCTAAGGACATCGTTTTCAGTAGAGGGAATGTAACAACCAGATAATTAAACTCAGGTTGATTACGTGGCTAAGGACATTTGTCTAGGTCCCACCTTATTATATACACGGGGTTGCTATTCGATCAGACATAGGAGGCAACACGGACGCATTTTGGATGTGCCTCCCAGGAACATTGAGCCTCTGGGGCGCATCTAGAGTGTGCCTCTGGGGCGGATTCTGAATGTGCCCCGGAGGCAGCTTCTGAATGCGCCCCGTTTCCAGCTTTTCACTGCGCCCGATACTTAAACGGCCTAAATGAACTCTTATTTACAATAAAAGTAGAGTAAATTTTTATTTATTTTCGAATTAGTTTTAAATTTCATCTTTAAAATTTTAATTTAAATTCAAAATATATAAAATTACTACAGCTTTTATTTTAGTATAAAAATAAAAAAAAAGCTTTAGATTTACTTTTTTCATATTTTTTAAATTTAAAAAAACATAATTTAAAATTAATGCTTTGTTTCATTTTTTTATTTATTAAATTTAGTCATGTTAGAATATAGAATTTTATAATTAATAGTTTAATTCATTTTTATTAGATTTAGACATGTTAGAATAGAGAGCCGAATTCCTTTAAACGGAGTTGCTATTTGATCAGACATGAGGGGCAACACTGGCGTTGTGCCTATGAAGTGGATTCTGGATGACCCCGTTACCGACTCTCGACTGCGCCCACCCTTAACCATATATATATATATATATATATATATATATATATATATATATATATATATATATATATATATATATATATATATATATATATATCCTTACAATACTAAAAGAGGGAATCCTTCTTAGGAATAGTTCATAGACAAAAATGCCCTTAGGGCATGACTCATCCATATGAATAATACGTGTTGCCTCCAATCTTCTGTCCATCTCATATTTCTCTTCTGTCGGTTTTCTCTTCTGTCGGTTCCCAATCATCTCTCCGTTCGATTTGCGACTCTCTTCCACCGCTCTCTCCCGCTGTCGTCTCTCTTGAATAGTTAGGGAGGGCTACTACCAAATGGATCGGCGCCCCTACAATCGAATGAATCGTCCCTTCCATCAACTAGGGTTCCTCCGAACACACCGTATGGGTATGTTGCTATGTTGCTGGTGATTTGAACTGATGTTTTTGTTTCCTCTACATATCTACATATTTCATACAATTGATCGATTGATCTTTTTGTTGCGTCCGTATCTTTGTAGGTCTACCTTGTTCTCCGCGTTCTCCTTGCAATTGAAGGCGAGGACGATCCTATTTGCTCAACTGTGGTTCATCGATCGGGCTATTACGGTTCTTGTTTTTGCTTCCTCTGCATATCTATTTCTATTTCACCAACAGGTATTTGTCTCTCTATTTTTTTACTCTTGCTTTTCAGTCTATCATCTCTTTCGATCTCAACATATACGTTGGATAACTTGGATGCAGGTTTCTTATGGCCTTCCGTTGTCTCCGGTTACATCGAGGAGCTCCTCAGGTTTGTCATTTTTAGGTCATCTTATTGCTGACTGTAAATTGAAATCGATTTTAGGACTTCTTCTCTGTGTATTGATCTCCATTGATCGAACTATCTCCTGCTGCTCTGAATAGGCGTCGTCTCCTCCTTCACTCTTTTAATGAGTGTGGATTGTCTTAATAAATTAGGTGATATTTGAGCCTTCTTCTTCGCTATTCTTGTTCGAGGCTGTGTAGCCTAGGATAGTGTTTATTCAGTCGACATAAAAGATCAAATTCTCAAATTATTTGAACCTGGAATAGGGTTTGTTCCTCCACCGAAAGTTTATTCTGCATTTGCTTAATCACCAGTTTTCTGCAAGTATCGTTGAGTTATTGGGGGAAATTGGTAGACCACCAATTGTGTTGTCGATCAATTCATTCCGCTGGAGAAGGTAAAAAAGTGTAAGAATAATTTTTTGAGGGTACTCTTTCCCATTTATATCACTATTTCTTTTATATATTTATGAACAGGGAGTTTACAAAAGAAATCATACCCCACTAATACCCTCAATGGCTTCCATGAGGGAGAGACATGTGAAGAAAGGTCGGATTTTGTATACTTTTGGAATTTGCTGTATCATCACCAATAACTAAAGCAAACAATTGCAAAGGCAAGTGTGATCAGGATTTTATTAATTTGTTGTGCTTATTAGCGGATGTAATTTGGTCAAACCATTAACAAAACACCGTCAATGGCTTTCATTACTTTACACTTCTTTTTATATGCCATTTCTTCATAACATTTGACCTTGCTTAATTTATGCCTTCTTGTTTGATTGATTAAAATCTAAATACACTTTTACTTTGTTGACTGTTGTTGTGCAGTATGAAAAGGTAAAGCAAGATTAATCACTCTCTCATTTGAGCTTTGTAAGCTCATTTGCTACACCAGAGACAAATTCTCCACTGTAAGAATGCTGAAAAAAAGATTTTCCAAATTGCAAATAAGAAAGCCCCTAAAGGTTTGTAAGGCAAGCCATTTTTTTTTTTCATGATTTTACTTTCTCAATCTCTTCTCTTAAACTTAATTCCCATGTTCTGACTGTCCCTCCTGTCTTCCTCAATTTCTTTTCATTATTTACAGAATTTTTTCTTTCAGGTTTGTATGACTGGAAAATCACTTATGGAGATATTTACCTATTGGGTGTCAAGCAACAGGTAGTAAACATCATAAATCTACATTGTCACCAGTTTTATTATCCTTGAAATTGAAGCAGATGCATTTTGGTGTTTTGAATGCTTGATGCGTAAATTGGTAAATATCTACTTGGTTCCTTTCGCCTACCTGAATGGTTGTAAAGTTTATATCTATCTTACACTTACATTCAGTTTTTTATTTGCCTTTATCATGATTAGATGTTTGATTGAAAATTTTAAAGTGAGGAAATTTCAGATGCACTGGAGGCATGGTTAGGGTAGAGTCACAATACACTGATTTATGTGTTTTTGCCTGTCTTTATCTTGTAAAGTAGTTACAGTTTAACCAATACACTAATTTATGTGCTTTTGCTTCCGATCACCAGCTATTGTCCCAATTGATTTGTTTCATGATTGATGCAATTTCGGTGGATTGGGGTTCTCGTCATAAACTCATCAATCAAAGAGCTAATATTGTCAGTTCAAGTAAGATTCATCAAACTAAGTACACCAATGACTATCTTTTGCTTGCTTCTTCTTCAACTTTTGTTTGATTAATTCCTGATTTTCTTAAAAGTCCTGAATTTGGTAGTGGACAGTTGCACTAGCTGCTACAATTGGTATTTGACATGGACTTCCTATAGCTTAAGATTGCAAGTTTTCATCGGTTAATGATTTGAGCGAGGTTACTAAATGTGCACAAATCGTGAAGGCTCAGGTTATCATTTCGACAATATCCCTTGATGGTATAAGATTGAGTGATGACTTTTTTTTACTAATAAAACAGCTCCTAGCAAAACAAGTGACCCCCTGTTGTTTGTAGACACTTGACGATGCTTACAGTTCACTTTTGTGGGTTCTTCTTTGCTATTTGCTTCACTTACCTTCATCTGCTGTTATTGAATTATTGTAGGCATCTAATTTATGTTATTATTGGTGATTGATTCAAGGTTTTTAAATGTGATTGCTCAAACCTTTTTGAGTGCATTTTACTCAGCAACTGGCTGAGAAATGTAAGGGCCAAAGTTGTTGGTGTCAATAGCAGAGAAGAAGAGATGCAAAAAGGAACTTCATTTCCAGGTTTCTCTTTTGCTCTTGGCTTGGAAAATGTTTGAAGATGGAAGAGGAAGAAGCGGCCTAGACCATTGAATACCCTCTATAAATGCCTCTTAATATTGTTTTGATCAAACCATTCAGTACTTTTGATAATCACTTGTTTTATGTACACCCTCACACACCTTTATCTTAACTTGAATCAAAGTACATAAGATTGTTGTTAACAATAATATACTTTTTTTTTACCATTTATATAAAAATAGGTATGTTATGCCGGTTGTTGACATCACATTTTTACAATTGTACGATAAATAATTTTCCCTCACAATTTTCCAATCACATGATACATAATTTTCCAATCACATGATACATAATTTTCGAATCACATATGACACGAACTAAAATCTTTTCAATAACATATGTACGAACTAAAATCACGACGCGTGCGCTATGCGCGCGCGGTCTCACCTAGTATATATATATATATATATATTATTCCTACATATATTTCTAGTTAGTAAAGATCATTTGTACTTATATATTGTATACATTTGTAGAAAATACGTTTACAAAGTACAAATTTATAATTTAACCTTTAATATATCAGATTTTTTACAAAGTATTAGGAAGCTAGATAAGCCTCAATAGTTAACATCAAGCAAGAGTTTAGCAAAATAATTGAGACCGTTAAAAGTTTAGCAAAATAATTCAGCAAGAAAACAGAAGAAGAAAAAAAGCTAAAGTAATTACAAACTCTTTTATTACCTTCAAACTATACAAGTATAATCCTTAATGCTCAAAATCACAAAACCTACAGCAATGGAACATGCTATATATGTTATAACCCATTGTCATCTGGTATGCATCAACTCTTTGTTTCACAAACTAAATAGGCTACATAGTTCTGAAGAACTAAAGATTCAAGTCATCACCAACATGAAATTCATAGAGTTGATTCTCAATGTTTATCAAACTACAACCCGGCATCTTAGCTATCCCTTTTGCTTCATCAACATTCTCAATCTTGCAACATCATCTCAACCTTCATTTTGACAAATACCTTTGATCAAACAATGTAAGTTTTGAGAGTTTGAATGTGCAATCTCCAACAACAACTATTACCTGCTCACCAATATCTACATTATGAACTTTATGGCATGCACCAAGCAACATTCCGAGAACTACTTCATTTGAATTCCCGGGCATTCAGTTAATGAAGTCCCCAAGCTTCACTCACAACTTCATTTGCTATTATTTCTTGGACGAACTATGAATCAACACAACACAACCAAAAAAAATAATGAATCAACTTGGCATTTTATCAAACAATTGGTATACATACCAAGTTACAACAATCTCTACAATAAATAAAATCAAGCGAGGAGTATAATCACATAAGATAGACGATTAAGAAGAAGAGACTCACGGGGTGAAGGACAACTGGGTTCCAAATTCAAAAGTACAGCTTCAAAGAAGAAAAGAGGGAAGATGAATGTATGACAAAACAAATTTCTCAAACAAGCTTCGTTAGAGATGTCACGGGTGAGCATTCCTCGGAAGGTGCGTATACCGATGTTTGACTTGCTTCGAGACTATGTCACCAATGAGTGTTTCACACTCTTGTGGGATAACTACACCAAAGCTAGGAGGACAAGAGATGATATTGTATGTCGGGATAGTTATGGGAAGGAAGCTCATGGAGTGTCATGTGTGCATGACTTTACCATAGTAATCCGGGCAAGGAGAGCTATAACATTGAATCAGATCCATCTATTTTGGAAGCAAGTTCATTGGATTCCAATTACATTTCCCAATGATGACATGGATGATGATGATGATGATGATCCCATCAATCCGAGCCTAGTGTTGTTGAACAGATCTAAAGAAAGAAGGATAAATTGGTGAATTTATCATACCCAAAAATACTAAAATACCATAGTAATCCGGGCAAGGATAAATTGGTGAATTTATCATACCCAAAATCAGAACACACCCAAAAAACTAAAATATCAAAAAACATCATACCCATAAATTGGGTAGTATTTTGTTTTAGAAAATATTCATACACAATGCATGCATATATTGGGTAGAATTTATCATACCCAAATTTTACACAAATCGATATTGTACACAAACATCAATACCAAATGACATTTGGTCATTATAACATAGTTTGGATAACCATAAAACATACCCAACATTTGACTTTAAACATACTCAACTATAAGAAACATACCACAAATCATACCCAACAATAAACATATAATGCCCAAACGTACCAATAATTTGGGTAACATTTTACAACATAAAATAATAATACCCATAAATTGGGTAATCATACCCCTAAACAGTATACTCAATTCATCAAACAAATACCCAATACTACATAACAAAACGAATCAAAAGCATACCCAAAATCTAGTAGAAATAGCCTACCCAAAAATACAGATTTGGTTCCAATTTACCAAAAAATACAGATCTGGTTCCAACTACCAAAAAATACATGAGGGAGAGAGTTCCGGGTGAGAGAAAGTGAAGGACTGAAGAAATTAGGGCCCACCACTATCATTAATTTATAAGAGAGAGAATTACGAGTGAGAGAAAGTGAGGAGAGAGAAAAGTGAAGGAATGAGAATTAAAGGAAAAAATTAGAAGGAAGGGACTCACTACCATCATTTCCATTCTTCCCTATGTTTTAATTTGTAGGTCTACTTTCTCCTATTTTATGTAGGAGCCCATTTTGCATATTAGAACTTTCAAGAGCCTCATTTCCCCAATTCTTTCAAGAAAGAATGGACTCTAACACGCTCACCCCCGATGAGATGGAGAAGATGGCATCTTGCCTCGAGGACATCGAGAATTCGGGAAGTACCACGATGATAAAGCCAACACAAAAGGTCTGGGCCAAGGGAAGACCACCAACGTGAGCTCAACAAGAAGAGAGTAGAGTTTGTTTGAGCATTCGACAAGGCGTGGTCTTGGACGTCCCCGTTCTGAGAGAGTGGTGGATCCGGATGACGGAGAGGCTACACCTAGACGTGGCCCTGGCCATCCCCGAGGTTCAAAGGGAAAAAAAGCAAATAATGTAGAGGCTACACCTGAAGAGTTAGTTTTCTTTACTCTTGTTTTTATGCATTACATATTTATCCCTATTAGCTCATTGTTCATTCTATTGTTTACCGTGTTCTTCATCTTTTATCTCAATTTTCTTGAATTTTTTTCTCCACTCCATCTAGTCAGCTACGTCGTAAAGGAAAGGAACCAATTAATGTAGATGCTACACCTGATGTTACATATGATGATGGAAAATATCCTTGGAAAGAAGGGGATATCACAAAATTCATGAAACCATATGTGAATGGAGCCATGAATGTGTAAGGTGACGATAATTGCGGATACAAATCTATTACTTTGGTTTTGGGCTTTCCAGATGAAGATTTCTTAATAATAAGGAAAGAGATATGTAATAGCTAGGAATTTCCGAATTCTAATTAATGTTGATTAACTTAATCGTTGATAGTAATTGACATATAACTCGCGAAGACTTCGCAAGTGATGAGTATGAGTCACACTGTTATGTTCTTCTCGTAATTTTGGACGTTTGGGAAAATTTTTACTTTTTCCCCCGGGTAATTATTTTTACGCTCCGGTGTTGTTTGGAGCACTTGGGAGCTCCAATTAATAAAAATACAGTTGAGATAAATGATCAGGACATCGGATATGTCCTAGATATGAAATAACATGGAGAGGCAAAACGGCCAAAAGAGTCGCTATTTCGTTTCTTAACGGCTAAGAAAAACGGCTTTGGAATACACGTTTTCCGAGGCAGTTGTGGAATAATTATCTCTACAATATTCCATATTTAATGTTCCAATCTCGAGAATTTTGGAGAAAGAGGTTCAATCCGTCTTTGGATCGGTTAAAGGATAATTATCGACTTTGCTAAAGGATAATTATCGTCTTCACTATAAATAGCGGAAAATCCTATATTAATTCATTTCCTTTCACGTTTCCTCGTAAAAGCTCTGATTTCTCTCAACCTTCAAACTCATATCTACTCTCCATTTCTAATCCGATTTCAATTCCGTTTGAATTTTTGGATTCCTCTCTTCATTCTCTTCATATTGTTACCGAGTTTCTGCATTTTCGAGTATATGGAGGGTTGGTCGAGTATATATGTCACCAGGACAGTTCCGTCGCTCAGATTCCGATGATTTGATGCTATCCATGCATATCCTGCGTCGTTGTGATTTCGAATCTTCTTTCAAATCGTCAATCGGGTTAGTAACGAATAAGTTATGAAGTTATTCATTTTCCGTACTGCGATTTGGCCTAAATTGACTTTAGGCTTGTCAAATAGGACAATTAGAAATTCCATTATGATCGTTATATTATTCTAGTGATTATGGGTTGTTTGTTTGATGAAATCTGATGACAGGGGGTTTAGAAATTGCCTGCGGGCAAAACATTATTCTGGCGAAATCTAATTAACTAATTAAAGGTTAATTAATTAAATTAGGATTAGAATTGAGATCGAGGAATGTCGATTAGATACTACCTTGAGATTTGAAGAATTGTGAGTTATGTTGAGATATTGAGGTTTAGTTGGTTGTGAAGCTTATAGATTGAGTATGATCCTTATGGATCCCTTTGGATCTAGGTGTGACCCCTTTGATGAATAGAGGTTGATATATATCTTTATGCCTTGTTTATAGGCCGTGTTGTCCCTCTAATGTAGAGGTGATCGTGGTTGAGTTTGTACGAGGTTAAGGTAAGTCCGTAGGACTTACTTAGCTACCATCCTTATATTGGGTGTTTGCATGAGTGGTGTGTGCTTATATGTTTGCTATGATAGCATGAGATGTCGTTTATACCGACCTATATTTTATTGACTGCTCCACTGCGTGGCTGTGATAACTTTTCCCTTTCATCCCGTAGTGGAGTCTGGGAGGTTCTTTGACGTCAGGCCAGACTGGTTTACAGGAAGGGCGCAATCCACTCCCATAGGGTACATGGATTGTGTGACCGATACTCGTACAACTGGATATAACACTCAGAGACGGGGATGTATCGGTCCTCATGTCACATATTTTCATCTATATATATATACGATTTGATTGAATGACTATTATATGAAGATAATAAAATGGGTAAATGTGTGATAACATGATTATGTGTTTATCCTTCATGACTTGTGCTGGTGCTTATGCATTACCTTATATATGTATGGTTAGCTAACGGTTTCATACCGTGTTGTAGATGTTTGCAGGATAGGTGTTGCTGGGTGATCTAGCAGGGTGACAGGCCGAGGACTCTTGTACATTAGGTGGTTGGTTTTGGGGTTGTTTATGTTTTCCCTCATGCGTGAGGATGATGTCTTGTTTACCTCCTATGTGAGGATGTCGTTTCATACTCGGCTATGTCGTTGTTTACCTTTGGTTATAAAGTTTATACGGTTTTATGTATTTGTTTTTATATCTGTCAGTGCCATGTTGTAAGGTCCAGTGAACTTGTTGTCACGCTAGGGTCAAGATCCATTGTGAGATCCTAACCCAATGTGACATCCCGAGTCCCGCGAAATCGGGGTGTTACAAGATACTTATGGAGTTGAACTTGAGAAGAACAATATATTCAAAGGTGAGTATTTATTTTTATAAAATTTAATAAAATTATGATAACATATATATATATATATATATAACATGATTATACATGTGAATCTATGCAGTGCATCGTATTCACCACATTTATAAATGTGCTTAAGAATGTTAACTGAACTAAAAATGCTCCATGCCCACGTAGATATTGGATGGAGTTGCCTATGATTGGGTGTGTTGCAGACACATACTATAAGATAGCCCTAGTTGTCCTTGGTAATAGCGTGTCAACATTCCTTCCTATAATAGCCAGCACACCTAATCAAGGCTCGCCTACGGTGATCCGTACGATAACGCGTGTCTTAGATAACACACACTTTGTAGAGGTTAGTCGAAGTTTTACATTATCTCATTTTAATATAAGGGGTTGTTATTCGATCAGACACGGGAGGCAACACGGGCGTATTCTGGATATGCCTCTGGGGAGCATCCAGAGTGTGCCTCTAGGGCGCATCGAGAGTGTGCCTCTGGGGCGGATTGTGGATGTGCCCCAGAGGCGCACTCTGGATATGCCCCAGAGGCACACTCTGGATGTGTCCCAAAGACATATTCTGGATGCGCCTCGTATCTGCTCTACTCCTGCGCCTCATACTCGAAATTCGATTCCCTTGACTCGTTTGTATTTTTTTGATTGACCAAATAAAATCGCTCTGATTATATTACAACTCAAAGCACATCTTTATTTAAAACAATATGGTTTTATTTGCGAAAATTCACAAATTTCAAAGCAAGACATTGTGCAACTACCACCACTCTGTATAGCAAAATGACTCAAGTACAATCATTTGTAATTTACCAAGTCATCATTCTTTAATTTTTTTTGATACATTGGTAAAAAATTTAGGATGATTAGTTTCTAGAAACCAATCGGCCTAAAACATCCTTTCAGATGAGGTCTTGAACATCTTATGGGATTGCATCTATATCCAGCTCTTCGTTGTGCCCGTGCAAAGCAATCTTGTTCGCAACCGTGTTAATCTCCCTAAAAACATGTCGTGCGGTCGAGTGTTGGAAACCAGAAATAATAATTGAAATGTCGTTGATAATCATATCGAGTTTCCACGGCGGCTTCCAAATTTGATTAATCGAATTGATAATTTTAAGGTTATCCCCTTCAATCTCAATAGATTTAATTCCGATCTCCTTAGCCTTTTGAAGGCCAAACCGCAAAGCTAGAGCTTCAGCTTCCAACACTGAATCAGCATTACAGTTGCCGCTTCCTATAGCAATAGGAATCGCATGATTGTTTCGGACGATAAAACCATATGAACATTTATTTGTTGAATTTTGTGATGCATCAAAATTAAGTTTATGAAATCCTTCCTCGGGTCGTTTCCATTTAAAATTTTTCTTTTTCCTTCTTTGACTTTTTGTTATTAAGGTGTTCTTGTTTTGATTTGAATTTGCTTGGTCCCAATTCGCAATTTGATTAATTGCTGTAGCTTTTATGGTTTGTGGAAATTTAGTTTTGTGAAATATGGTTTGGTTTCTAGCCATCCACATATTCCAGCAAATTACCACTATGAGTTTTATTTCCTTAGTTGAAATTAAACCGTTGAGGTCAAACTAGAGCTGTCAAAAGTTGACCCGACCCGTGAAACCGACCCGACAAATTCGAGCCCAAACCCGACCTGGCCCCGAAAATATTTTTAAAAAGAAAATACCCGGAACCGACCCGCTTGATATTGATTTAACCCGAAATAATAAATAACCTGAACGGTCGAACCTGAAAATGACCCGGACCCAATAAAACCCGAGTAGAATAACCCGATAACGACCCGACAGGCCGAAGTAACCCGACCCGAAATGACCCGATAACCCAAAGTAACCCGACCTGAAATGACCCGATAGCCCGAAGTAACCCGACCCAAAATGACCCGATAGCCCGAAGTAACCCGACCGAAATGACTCGATAGCTTGAATGACCCAACCCGAAATGAATTGTTAGCCCAAAGTAACCCGACTTGAAATGACCCGTTAGCCCAAAATAACCCGACCCTAGATAACCTTGATAATGTGAAGTAAAATGATGTGATAGTATGAACTATGAACTATGAAATAGTCCGAGCCTATATGACATATTAAGTCGGAGTAAATTGATAAAAAGAAAATTTCACAACTAAAACCTAAAATTTTAAATCAATAATACTCTTACATATATCATAAGTTCATTACTCTTACATGTATCATAAGTTCATGATATGTATAGAATATGTTAAGTTTTTATCTTTTATTTTTCTATTACAAAATATAAAACTATTCAATTTGAATTAATAGAATTTGAGTTTTGAGTTAAATTGATGACATGATTTATCAAGAAAGAAAATAGATAGTATTTATCCCGGTCCGGCTCTAGTGAAGTTCAAAAGCAACTTCATGGTGAAGTTGTATGGATCTAAACCGTTGATTAAGTTTAAAGGTTGAGATCATCTTTATAATTATGACTAGTAATAATTGAGATCATCTTGATAATTATGGCTAGATAATAAGAAAGATAATTTATGAAAATATAAGAAATTTAATAGTACTAAAAGGAAAGCTAATAATAAAAAAATCTAATATTGCCATATAAGTATTGTCTCCTCCTTTGTTAATCACTAACATTTATGGATGTTTTGTATCAATAATTTAATTTAATCTAATTGTATAATAATTAAAAATTTTGTATTATTATTTTAATGATATTCAAAATAGCATTTTGCTTCATTTAGATGATTGTCGATCAAATGTTAATATTAACAAAGAATATGTTCAATACATTATTTTTATCTTAATAAACCAAAGTAATTTATGTTTATTTAATCAAAATAATCTAAAAAAACAAAATAGAGAACAAATGTAACCAATATTGAATGGATTTAAAAATACTAAATAAATGTGTTTATTATTGTATTTCTATTTAATAGCATTACTTTTTTATATTCATAAAATCTAAATGTTATGATCTTTCAGCAAATTGCAAATTAAGGTTATAAAATAAGAAATATAAGTTAAATGTTATGATCTTTTCCGCTGCGAACCCCCGATTTTCGTTCCTAGGGTTCCAATGTATACTTTCTCGCTAATGGGCCGCTTGACATATCACTTCTCAAGCCCAAAAGTGATGGGCTTTGGGTCGTAATATTTTTAGTCGCAATCTGAAGGAAATCGTGCTAATTATTTGTAAAGAAAACCGTTCCATTTTAAGTGAGGAAAATCGTCCGATTTTTAATACAATTAACACGATTTTTTTCAACAGAAAGTGCTCGTCTCTTGGCTTGTTTCCTTCCTCCCTTTTGTGACTCTATTATACACTTCTTTTGCTCCTTGTGACTCCTCTAAGACACCTTAAGCTTCTTTATTGGCCTTAGATGCTCCTTGCTCCACTTTTGCTTCCAAATCCACCGAATTTACCTATAATTCAACCAAAACTCGTGTAGACCTCTATTTCCGGAATATAAACGAAATAAGCCTACAAGGTACACAAATTCTCTCCAAATACAAGGTCAATTGAGGTAAACCTCTACAATATGCATGATTATAATGACATATAATTCATGTCATCAACCAGTCAAGGAAATGTTCACAAGATTCACTGAGATCGTGAACAACTTGGACTCACTAGGAAAGGTTGTTACAAATTTAGAAAAAGTTAGGAAAGTTCTAAGGAGCTTACCTAAAGCCAAGTGGGGACCAAAGATGACTACTATCGAAGAAGCTCAAGATCTCTCAACTCTTCCTCTTGACGACCTCCTTGGAAAACTTACCACGCATGAAATGGTTCTTGGTGAAGAAGATGGAGAGCTTCCATCCAACAATAAGAATCTAGCATTGAAATCAAGAAATGATGAATTACCATCAGAAGAGGAAGATGGTGGTGGTGGTGGTGGTGGTGGTGGTGGTGATAAAGACAATTTAATAAATATTAAATTAGATTAATTAAAAATATCAATATAAAAGCATCTATAAATATTAGTGATTAACAAAGGAAGAAGATAAACGACTTATAATAAAATACTAATAAATGTGTTTGTTTTTCAATATTCTCTTTCCTTTTTAGTACCATTAAATTTCTTATATTTTCATAAATTATCTTTCTTATTCACTAACCCATATTTATCGAGATAATTGTAATGATCACCCATGTTAAATATCTCTCGGTTTTAAGATTCGAATATCCATTCTCATCCGTATTTGGTTGGATATCCGGCATTTTTCTCAGAATCGGATCGGATAAATATCTGGATGTCTGGCTGATCTGGATTCCCAAATATAGTATGCGAAATGATTTGGTTGGATCAGATCGGATTACTATCCACGGATACCCGGATGATCCAAATGACTTTTGTTTGACCCGACTGATCCAGATATCCTCTTGATCTGAATATGCAAAAGTGATTTAGCCGGATCCGAATATCCGATTGATCCGAATATCCGTTTCATCCGGATATGTATTTGCTACTTTGTTTATCACAAAAATGTAATGAAAAAACAATTAAAAGGCACAAAACAAAATTAAAGTAAAAATGATAATCATATAGATGATAAAAAAAAATAGAATATTAAATTACGTTATAATAAGAAAATAAAATTAAGGTTTTAAAACAATAGATATCTATATCTTTACATATTATAACTATATCTAAAAACGAGAGTTTGAGACTAACTTACAATTAAATATTATTATAGACATTTGTTTATTTAAATGAGACCAAATTCTATTAAAAGAGTATTATTAAGACCAAACTATAATCATATTTATAAGAATTAATATTTAAAATCAGATCCACTTATAAAAAAAGATTATTATGAACTTATGAAGTAACCAAGTATGCATAAGTTATTAAGTTGTAACAAATTAACATTATTAATTCATTGTTTTGTCTAACTCAAATATTTTCCCATTAAATACATATATTTTTTTAAATATAAATATTAGTATATACAATGTTGATTTATCATTCATAAAACAAAGCGGGTACTCGGATACCTAAGATGATCTGATGAGGCGATGGATCCAATGATCCACGGATATTTGGATATCCGATTATCCATGGATATCCGGTGAGTCACTGATCAGGCGGATATCCATGATTATTTGGATATCCGTGAATATTCGGATGCCTAAAGCCCTGATCCGTATCCGATCTAGTGATCCAGGAAGATCTCCCGTATCAGATTCGGACCGGTTCAAAACGGGTACTAAAATATCGGGGTTTTTTGGATCGAGTCAACGAATTTTTCAAACTAAATTGGCGGATCAAATTCGTTTTGCCACCCATACTAATCATATTGGCAAATAATTATCCGATCCAACTAAAATCATCTGCGGATGCCATATTTTATTAGACCAAAATATTCACATAACTAGGTAATTTGGATTTAACTCGAGAAATTGCACCATCCAAAACCGACCTAAATAAAGATGTTAGGAAATCATATCATATTTGACCCAACCAAACTTGACCCGCCTTAATTGGCACCTCTCGAAACATTAAATAAACAAAAATAATCTGGCCCGAAGTGACCCGA
This sequence comes from Fagopyrum homotropicum, assembly GCA_033239125.1. NCBI lineage: Eukaryota > Viridiplantae > Streptophyta > Magnoliopsida > Caryophyllales > Polygonaceae > Fagopyrum > Fagopyrum homotropicum. Next base: position 57,939,320 of record BSWB01000007.1, on the reverse strand, counting down.
GAACCAACTAAACCGATTTGTTATGGCCCAAGAACCACGTCTACCCGATAACCCATTGCAACCCGAACAACTAGTACCCGACCCAAATTGACCCGATCCGAAACAACCCGCTAACAAAAGACAAACCTATTTATACCCGACTCGATTCCAACCCGATCCCATTTGACCCGACCCAAACTCGATCCGCCGACCCGTTTGACCCGACCCGAACGCGACCCGCCAACCCCGTTTGACACCACGAAAAGAACTGATGCTACCCGATAACCCATTTTAACCCGAACATTTGGTACCCGACCCAAACCGATCCGACCCGAAACAAACCATTTAAAAACCAAGCCTACTTTTTACCCGACCCAATTCCAACCCGAGCTTGTTATAACCCGACCCGACCCCGACCCGTATGCCCCGTTTGACAGCTCTAGGTCAAACAGGGCCTCAGCGATTCCTCGGTTATCAAGGTCATAACTTTGTAAGATGGTTGTAATATTCTGAATGTCGACAGTTTTGACCATAACCGGACACTGAAAAAAAGGTGTTTGGCACTTTCAGTGTGGTGATTACAAAACTCGCAATTCATAACGACTGAGATCCTTTGTTTGTCAAGATTTTGCTTTGTAGGAAGACCATCCATAGCTAGTTTCCATACAAAATTTTTAATTTTTGGCATGATGTCCATTTTCCAAATCCAAGTTTTATCACTGGTAACTCCAACTCTTTGCTTTTGAATCATCTCCAACAATGATGTAGTCGAATACCACCCTTCTTCGTTTCCCGACCAGTAGAGTCGATCGCGAATGTGACTGTTAGGGAGGTTATAATTCTTAATTTTATCTATTATGGTAAAAGGTATTATTGTATTTAATTGATTTAGTTTCTGGTGATCCCATACGTTTTTGGTAATAAACGAGAAAGTCAGTTCCATCAAATTCACTAGCGCTGAATTTCTAATGATATCTTGAAGCGGTTTGTCCAATAACCATATGTATTTCCAAAATCTTACCACTTTTCCATCACCTACCCTCCAGGCAAGACCTTTGTCAAAGTCTTTGCATAATTTAGTCAAGTTCTTCCATTGCCAAGAAACATTCTTCCCGCATTGGTAGTTCCAAAGACATGATCCTTTTAGGTATTTTTCTTCTACAATTTTGACCCATATATTATCCGGTTCTGCCATGATTTTCCACAAAAGTTTCATTTGTAGTGCTTTATTCATATCTTCCGCTTTCCTTATCCCCGTTCCTCCTAAGGATCGAGGTTTACACATCTTATCCCAACTGATCAAAGGGTGATAATTAGGTCTCTTGTTCCAAAAGAAGAGTCTATTAATTTTGTCCAGTTCATTGTGTATGCTCACCGGCAGCATGAAAGCCTGCATCAGATAACTAGGTTTGGCGTTAAGTTTAGCTTTTATTAACGTTATTCTTCCTTCTTGAGACAAGGAGGACGCTTTCCATCTAGCAAGTTGTTGTTTAGTTTTAATAATAACAGAATTAAAAATATCTTTGTTAACACGTCCATTGATAATGGGACAGCCTAAGTATTGTTCTAGATTGGTAGATATATTTATTCCAAGATGACTCTGAATTCTTCTCCTGTTACTTTGATCAATATTAGCGGTAGTTTGAAATACGGATTTATGATAATTAATGAACTGACCAGAAATATCACAATAATCTTTTAGTGTTGAGAGAACCTTATCACTGGCTTGTGCTGATGTTTTGGTGAAGATTATGACGTCGTCTGCAAATGCTAGAAAAGGAATTCTAGTCCCATTTTTTGAAATAGGGAAACCAATAGCTTTGGGGTTATCATCAGATATTTTTTTGTAGGTTTCTAGCTAGAATTTCCGCACAGAGGTTAAAGAGAAGGGGGGAAAGAGGGTCCCCTTGCCTGAGACCACGTTGCGGACAAAAAATGTTAGTAGGAGAGTCGTTGATTAGAATAGAATAAGAAACTGTTGAAATACATTCTTGTATCCAATTTTGAAATTTATCCCCAAATCCAAATTTAACTAACACTGTTTTAAGGAATTTCCATTCAACTCTATCATAAGCTTTCTCCATGTCCAATTTAATGGCCATGTAGCCTTCCTTTCCTTTTTTTTTGATTTGAATCCATGAAAAATTTCGTGCGCAATGAGCACGTTATCATGGATTGCTCTATTTTTTACAAAAGCGCTTTGTAACGGGTGAATTAATTTAGGAAGGACTAAACTTAGTCGTTTTGCTAATATCTTCGAGATAATTTTATAGACCGTAGAAACTAAACTAATAGGTCTGTAATGTGATGTTGTTGATGGGTTATCAACCTTTGGGAGGAGTGCTATAAAAGTATGATTAAGTTGTCTTAGTATTTTCCCGGTTCTGTAAAAACTCTTGACCGCTCTAGTCACATATGAGCCGACGATATGCCAATATTTCTGATAAAAACCCGCCGGCATCCCATCTGGGCCTGGTGATTTATCTGAACCTATATTAAAAAGTGCTTCCTTGATTTCATTTGTGGAAAAAGGCCTTTCCAAATTCATATTATCAGCACTAGATATTTCTGGGATGATAATCTGTAATTGGTTATGTAATTTGTTCATGTAAATTGTTGTAGCTTTGAATCGAGTGTTGTACTCGTTTACAAATTCTTCATTGATGTCATTATCTTTTGCCAATACCTCCCCATCATTTTTCGTAATCGTCGTGATTATCTTTTTATTTCTTCGACCCGTTGCTTTCCTATGATGAAACTTGGTGTTCTTATCTCTAAATTGTAGATTTCTCGTCTTAGCTCGTTGCATCCAACACTTATGTTGGTATTCTACTAAACACTCTCTTTTCTTACTCAGTCTATTGATTTTGTCATTGATATCTTTGTCAAAACTTGAAAAACTTATTTTTTGGAGTTCTTCTAATTTTTCATCCACTTTTATCAATTGTTTGTTTATGTTACCAAACTTTTCTCGACTCCATTGTTTTAGTTTTTGTTTGAGAAGACTTGTCTTTTTTACTAGGTTAAACATATTTGTACCTTGGTATTGAGTCCTCCATAATTGTTTCACAAAATTTCACAATCTTGCCTTAACATCCACATTGTTTCGAATCTAAATGGTTTATTTTTCACGCCGGTTTTGTTATTTTGTAGAAGGAATGAGATCATGCAGTGATCAGAGTTAGTGAAGACATGCTTCTTGGTGTGCAAGCCGGGATACTCTTGGATGATCTCCACAGAGGTCATCACTCTATCCAATTTTTCGTACGTGTTATTATCACCTTCTCTCTTTTTCTTCCAAGTAAAATCATTTCCTTTAGTTGGTAGATCTCTTAAATTAAATTGATTAGAAACTTGCAACAACCTATCGAACCTATTATTTGCGGCAGTTGCACCTCCCTTTTTATCAGATGGTTCCAACAAATCATTGTAGTCTCCAACTAATATCATTGAAATTTTGATACCCACTATTTTGGTTTTTAATTGTATCCAAAACGATTTTTTCATTTGTTCGTTTGGTGGGGCATAAATGAAAATAATCATAGATTCAAACTGCGTATTAGAGTTAGTATGTTTCATTAAAAGGAATCTTTCTGATGCTTTAATAATTTCCACTTTCTCTCCTTTGAGTTGGTATTCTTTCCACAAAAGACACAATCCCCCAACAAATCCCATTGCTGGGATGAAATATATTTTATCAAAACCTGCACTTTTCTATACGCTTTCATCGGGCTCATCCTTCGTTTTAGTCTCTGCTAGCATTATCATTTTAATGTGTTCATTTTTACATGTTAAGTTCAAGTTGGTCCAAAATTTTTTTTTCTTCATACCCCTACAGTTCCAGAAAACAATCTTCATTTAAACAACATAAAAACATTTGGGTGTTCAATCCCTTTGTTCCGAACATAGACTTCCGATTTATAGTTGTTGCCAATATTACTAATGAGATTAGCAATGCATTTGTTCTTGTTACCCGATGTTGTGATAAATCGACCTCTACCACATATACCTCTCACCTGTCACCCCTGATTTGACATACTTTAGGTTTATCTAAACCAATATGGGTGTGCCACGGTATTAAATTAGAATGTTGTTTACTATCACCTTTTTCCTTCCTCAAAGTGATCAACCAAATTGACATATTCTTCTTGTAGTAAATGAACACACTTTTGTTAATGCAAAAAAGTGCTTATGATCTGTCAAAATCAAATTTAACCATTGCCCTGAATCTAGTTTCTTCTTTGGGCTTTCTAGCATTGTCTGAGAAGAGCATCAAGTTGCTTTCTATGTAAACCCTTGATTGAGTCATTAAATTCGTATGTAATTTAGTGTATTTCTTGATTATACAAATGTCTGATAATCCCACAAAGACAGAGGATTCATAATAGAGGAATTTAGCCGAACTAGGAGAATATGTCAAATATTCATACAACAATACTGAACAATCTCTACTTGCAGTTGCGGACTTGATATTGAGACTGGTCAAACCTTGGAGGATGCTTCTCCTTGTTATTCTATTGCTGATTTGGTCAAATCTAAGCATTAATTTTGCCATCTGCACAACCAATGCATAAACACTTGTTCTATTTCTTGCATACCATTCAAAGACACTGCAAATATCATTCATCAATCTAGGAATCATACTTAGTTGATCAAAATTTTTTCTGAAAGAGACTTTGCAATATGACATGATCGGCCTTATCGCGCTATTCTTTGACCTTTTACGAAGACTCCAAACTAGTCGACTGAATCTCTGACCACCAGATTTTGCATCCGAATCAAACCAAACTGAAGTTGTTCTTTCACAAATAATATTATTTACTCTTAGTGTGATTACTGTTGTTCTTGACTTGTAGAGAAAATAAAAAATCAGCTTGAACAAAAGGAATAAAAAGGCCCTTTGATTTTCGATTATAGCTGAAAAAGATTCCTTGCAAGTATAGTGTATCTAATACAATATCAGGCAAGGCACAAAACATACATGAGTCAACATTCTAATATTTGTAATAGAATTGATTTTGTGAGTAAATTCAGATAAGAGATACGATTTCCAATTGGATGCATAAAAGAGAATTCCAAAATCGAAAAATGAAACAACAGATTCAATAGATCCCTTCAAGCAGGGATCATGGAATATGATTCTAGTTTGTGTAAATTCAACAACCAACATGGTTCCAGGCGAGATCTTGAGACAACTAAAAGGAAGAAACAAATAAGACCAGCCAGACACATCAGGGAATGGAAACAAAGGTAAATGATACTTGGTTAGTCCACCTTGCTTCTTTTGTTTACTTTTTGTTTGTGTTCTATTTCCATCGTTTGAGCAGGTTAATCGCATTGTTACACCTTCGTTTGCACAGCAAGAGCATAGGCTCTGTTTATTATTCTTTATGGTTTTGTCAGTTTCTCCAAGATTAGTGGCAACACAGGTCTTGTAGAGTTTTTTGTTCAGATTCACATTATTAGTAGGGAGTTTCATTCGGACTGTAAACCAAAGCCCCAAAAGAGTATGTATCGTACCTAAAGAAGTTTCAATCATTTTGAGAGATGGTCGTTGGAGAGGAGAGGGATAGCACGCAGTGGATCTCAGCAACGTCACATAGAGAGAGTCCGGAGATCCTCGCCGCCACCAAGCCAATTGTTCGCTTAACACTCTCGTACATCCTCTTTCGTTAAACAGACAATAGCAACAAAGCTCTTTGCTTATAGAAGACTCGATCTACATCGAAGAGAGGGAGTCGGCAGGTGTCTCCTCTCCAGACTGAGATCCAATGGCCCGAGGAGGACGTCATCGAAAGCTAAGTGTTTTGTGTGTCTTCTTTGTTTTGCTTGTGACAGATTGGAGCCAACAACACCACCAAGGAATGAGCCAACATGTTCTCTTTCCACCATAGCTGGGGAACTCGAACTTGGGGATTTTATGTAAATCAGTTCCGAGTAGAAAGAGGAAATTGAAGCAGAGTCCACACTCGTTCCCGAATCGAACGATCCATGGAAAAGTTCTTCAGATTTGATTCTAGGGTTTCTTGCTAGTGATGTTTTTGAAGAACGTGTTGGTGATTTTGGGATTCTGGAGGGTGAAGGAACGGCGCGTAGCAGCGCGTTCTTTGGGCCTGAAATTAGGGCTTTCATTTCATCATTCTTCAATTGTTCCTTGACAACATCTTTTACTAATACAAATTGAATATGAGTCGATATAAATAGTTAGAACATACGATATGAGCTTTAATTGAACATTCTATCACTTATGCTTATGAGATTAAATCTTATCAAGTCTTATGTCTATATTGTGAAGATTAACTTGGATTCTATAATTCTAGTACTATACCGAAAGCATGTTGATAATGGAAGCATGAGATAGTCTATCTTTTCGAAATAAAATGCCTAGCATTTCTTGAGCTTGCTTTACACTTGACCATGCTTCTACTTATTCAACATACATGCCCAATAGTTGGTTGAATGATTATTCATCTTCCATGCACTTTCATGATTATATATTGTATATTTGGAATCTGATATCATCTCCTATTATTAATGGTTCAGGTACTAATCACTTCAAGAAGGTCTCTTCACATCTTTCCAATTTCCTTGCTAAAAAATCATGCTTAGAACGAAAGTGTGTGTGAATTCCCCATTTAAAAAACAAAAGGGCAAAAGGCCTATGGGGGGTGGGGGGAAGGGGGAAGAGTAACCACCCCGGTTCTTAGAACCAAACTTAAGATTGTTATCCCGAAAGCCTACAAACCAAACCATGCTAGGTTTGGTAAAATCAAGATTCATTCTTCTAGATACCTTGATCATTCAATGATCAATGGCATGGAGATGGATGAGGATATAAATGTCTCGTTTACCAATGTTGGCTTAGGATCCTTCTTAAAGTGGGATGAGGTTACCTACTGTTCGCTCCAAACGGTGTGTGTAAGCTTTAAATTTATAACCCAAGAAGTATGCTTAAACAAGGATGCGAACCCGCAGTGTACGGATCAATTGTAATAAAAAGCAAGAATTCCAGGGGTCGATCTCAGGGACTTAGGTGAAACAAAGCACAAAATTGGTTGTCAAATATTGCAATTAACCAAGATCTATTAAAGTAATCAAAGATGATGTAAAAGTCAATTAAGGGGAAATGCGGATTCTAGGGATTAAAGCATCTATTTGTGGTTCCGACTCAAGATCTCAAAGTATATGCGAACAAAGCTGAGGTTTTGCAAAGGGAAGGTATTTCTTAGGTGGGAATAGATTACCGGGTAAGTCTCACTACTCACTATCCCAAACCAAAGCTCCTATCACCGGGTAAGTCTCAAGGTACTAAGGAAAGGAACTATAATCTCAAACCAACACACCACCTAAGGGAATAGAATCAACCTTTACCGGGTAAGTCTCAGGCTAACTCAAAAAGATGGGGTGAAGGCACACTCAAACCCTAATAAAGGATAAACCTTTATTACGTACACTTATGATCATGGGTAAACAAACAAATGAATCACCGGGTAAGTCTCATCCTAGGCTTGCATTGAACGAGGAAAGGTGTAATAAGAATAGGATTTGCCAAACTAGAACACTTAACTCTCAGTTTCGGATCAGAAAAGGCCACCTGGTTCAGTCAAGTTCCACCCCATCCGAGATGTTCATCGACTGAGCGAGGTCCTCTAGGGTTAAGGTTAAAGACTCGAGCTTTCAGGGTCCTACTGAGATTAAGATTATTCTATCATCGTCTTTCCCACAACTTTAAGCCAATCACCCTAGAATCGCATAAAAAGCTTAGCCAATCATCATCATGATAACAATAATCAAATATATGGGAAAGGAATGAATATTTGAACAAGTAAACCTTAAGAAAAATGCCTCAATAACTGAATCGAATAAACAACAAATCAGAGTTCCTCAAATCACAATTCAAACAAGACAACAAACCAAAGGGAATCTAAGAAAGTCTTATAAACTCCCTCAAAAGCTAACTTCAAACTATGAATCCTTCCTTCCTTAATCTTAAATCCTTCAATACTTCCTTCAAGCTTCCAGAAAATCTTCTAACTGCTGTGTGTAGAATATGGTGTAGAGAATGACTGAATTGTGAAAAATCCAACCCTTTATATAGGAGAATTATCTTCCAAAGATAATAATATCTTAAAAAGATAATTTCCTGTAAAATATATCCAAATCTCTAAAATAGATCTCCTAAAAATAAGATCTTCCTTCCAGAAATCCAGCCCAAAAATATAAGATATCTGATAACACGATTTATGACTTAGGTTTAGGTAATCATTTAGATAGATTTGTCACTCATTCATGCATGGTTTAGCACTAGTTCACAACGTTTGCACTCAATTCACATATTTTGTCAAGATAGACGTCTACACGGACTTGTGCATTGCTTTGTAGGTATTTTGGGAGATTTAGGAGCTAAATCGATACGTTTGAGGATCGTTCATCAAGATGACACACCCTCGGACTCATTAGGATGCAAACTAGAGGCTAAAGAGGACTCATGGAACCTTGCCAACACAAGCCATGCACCAAATCGAAGCTTAATGATCAAAGGCAAGGCTGAAGGTCCAAACCACGGTTCACTGGAAGTCCACGGCCGTGGAACCATCCGTGGATTTTGCCAGGTTTTCGTGACAGCTGTGCCACGATCTCTTGGCCAGCTCTTGCAAAGTTGTAGTATAAAAGTGGTCCTGCATTGGCTGAGAAGAGCATCTTTCGATTGGGGATTCTCCCATCACTCTACACACACAACAATACTCTCAACAAGAAGATTCTTTGAGGAAGAGGTAGAAGGAAGCCACCATTGGAGAAGAGCTCCCTTGGAGAGAAGAAGAAGAACACACCATTGATAGACTTGGATAGCTTTGTAGGGAAGAATTTTGAAATCGATTTCTAGAGTTGTATGAACCATTAAAACCTTCTTTAAGAAGGATTGTGAGTCATTCTAATTCCATTTTCAGCTTGGTTTTGTTCACTTCACTTGTTCATCTCTTTCTCTTCATTATCTTGCAAATGGAAGCCATGATTTTATGTTTGATGATTTTGATTGCTATGATGAATGTTGTAGGCTAAATAGATGTGATTCTAGGGTAAGGAAAGAATGGTTATGACTAGGACTATGATAGGATGGACTTAGATTAGCCCTTGGATGACTCACTTGCTTGGACGTAGCCTCTGTTGAAGTCCACGGATTGCTCTTGACAAACCACGGCCGTGGACTAGATAGAACAAACCGTGATTCTCCCTGGTTCGATGGATCTAGCTTTAGATTGTTAGAATGTTGAAATCCTAAGTGTTTGTTGAGTTAAATCTACCCTAGGGTGACCTAGTGTTAGCAACTAAGTGTTAGAAGAGACTTACCCGGTGATTCTACTCTTAGATTTCAAAGATGACAAACCATAGGTAGTGGTGAGCCTCATAAGCCGCCATTGGATTAGGTGTGCTAGGATGGTTGTTTAGGACTAACCCTTTCGAGACTTACCCGGTAAGGATAGGTTAGATCCCTAGGTAACAAATCCGATTTGTGTAGAATTCCGCCCCTTAGGTTCTTAGAGACTTACCCGGTGATGAGACCTTAGGTACGGATTAGTGGACCATGAGACCTACCCGGTGATTGATCCCAATCTAGAAACACTCATTCCCAACACACCATAGTTAATCCAAGGAATGATTAGATAGCTTGAGTCCTATGCCATAACCGGAATTTCCAACCCCTAGAATCGCTTTTCTCTCTTGATTCATATCTCGTGCTTAACTTGTTTGTTTGTGTTGATTTGCTAGCTTAGTTGATTGATTACCTTGCATCATTTGTGATCCTTGATTGATCACCTAAAAACCAACCAAAAACATTTAGATTTTCATTTCTTTATCTCCTTTCCCTTCTCTTCACCTAGATCTTCACTAAACATAATCATAAACCGAATCAATCTCACCTTAGTCTTTGTGTTCGACCTCGGAATACTATCCCTACTACAAATGTCCCGTACACTGCGGGTTCGCTAGGAGTTAGGATAAATATAACGAGTATAAATTTAAGGCTTATTGCGTGCACATCACACGATCTTAGCGTAACAATATCTTCTTTCCATAATTAAAAGATCTCAGCCAAAAATATGGATCTCGCCGGCGGCAGGGTGTTCGCCTTGGTTGGGACGCTCCTCAAGATCACCTCGGTCGAGGTGACATTGTAGCTGACAGAGGTGAATCTCAACTGAATGTGAAACCTCTCAAATCTGGTCCAAAGTAAATATTCTTCATTAATTCCATGCTTCTTGAGTTCTCCTTTAAGCTCCAAAATGTAGCTCCAATGACTCCTTAGCTCCTTAGCTCCATTTTAGTCCAAAATGTGCCATTTTACCTACGATTACAACGAAACTAGGTGTAGACCTCGATTCCCGTAAAGGTAGATGAAACAACAATATAATCACATAATATACATCCATATATGCAGATTATTGAAGATAAAACGTCCAAACAAGTCCCAAAATATAGACTATAATACATGCTATCACCTACAAGGATCTTACGTTAGAATTCCTAAGTACTTTCTAGGCTACTTTTCCTCCTAGAAATCCTACAAACCCTACCATCTATTTTTGTCTTGGCAACCAAGACCGAACCCTAACCGTATATGAACTTCAAGAGATCTTGGCAATGTCGGATTTTGTGGAATATCCGTCCAATGTGCATTATGGATTTTAGAAGACCATATGAATGGGATCTTTTGTAGCCGGAAAGACCAAGAGATCAACCCTCTACCATCCTACCATTCACCTCTTCTTTAGGATTTTGAGTGAGAGTCTTCTTAGCCGAGTGGATAGCGTAATTATCTCACCCTCTAAGGCTATTTATAGGGATATTCTTCTATCAAAAGATAATTTTTCTAACTAAAATATAATCCTAAAATATAGGATCAAAAATCAATAATACTTTTAGAATGTTTAGAGCTTTAAAGGTACTAAAATCATAAGAGATATCTATAAATAATAAGATCGCAGTAGCCAATAATGCTACTAAATGAGACCTAGATATGAGTGAGGTCTCTTTAAGTGCACATGTTGCCAATAAGCTAGCAACTTCATCATGGATGGTCTTTGCTCTTGCTCTAGTGATAGCTCCTTCCATGGTAAGACTCAAAGATGAGATGTGGTTGTGCTCTCCTTTATTTTCTTGGCCCTTGATCTCGTAATTGGTCCTTGAGGTGTTGGGGATGGTGTCAGGCATGGTCCCTCATCATACTACCCTTCTTGAAAAGTATCCGTCCTCGAATCACCAACATTTTCATCTTTAGACTCAAAAGGACTCAAGTCTCCTACATTGAAGGTCTTGCTCACTCCATACTCAGCTAGGAGATCTAAGACATAAGCGTTGTTTCCAACCTTATGCTTCACACAAAATGGTCCATCTCCTCTTGGAAAGAGCTTAGACGTCCTCTTCTTCGGAAATTGCTCTTTCCGTAGATGTAACCAAACTAGATCGCCTGGTTTGAATAACACTTCCTTGTGATCCAATTCACCTTGGATGCCACGCTTTTCCCTTTGTTTTCCAGCCTTATACGTGTCTTTTCATGCAACTCTTTGATGAGCTTAACTTTTTTTCCTGCAATAAAATCCACTCGCTCCTCTATTGGCAAAAATATAAGATCAAAAGGGGTCAGATGATTCAACCCATAGACACACTCAAAAGGCGTTAGATTAGTGGACGAATGCAAAGTACGATTGATAGGTGATGAAATCATTATAGGTTTTAGGTAGTTTTAGAGTCTTTTTAGAGTCTTGTAGCTATATTGTGTTGCTAATACATTGATCCAGATGAAGAAGTCCAAAATGAAGTAAAGAAAGGATCTAGCAACACATGGGAGAAGAAGAAGATCAACGAAAACTAGTTTTTGGTGCCACACCTCCCCAGCGGCATAGGATACCACCCTAGCGGTGGTCAATGCTTCCGACGACACAGCCAGCGCCTCGCAAGCGCTCCGAGCAAGGTCTCACCGCCCCCGCAGAAGCACCTTGCCGCCCCTACGGTGACACCCCTAAAGACCAATGTCCGACGCCGCAGCCAACACCTTCGCTTGTGCCCAGAGCATCCATATCACTTCCCCTGTGTCAACCTCTAGCCACCCCTCCGGTGACTCAGCTCGAAGAACAAGTGCCAATGCCCCTGTGCTTAAGCCTGCGCCCATGCTTGCGGACCTGCGAAGCTGAAGAGACTGTGTTACCGCCCCGCAGTGATACTAGGCTGCCCTGCGGATCGACACCAGAAACGTCACGAAGATCAACAGTTAGACATTCCAGCGCATTAAAGACCCCACTCCTATGACCTTGCCATGCCACCCCAACGGCTCAGTTGAAGATGGAGCATTTTGGCCTAAACCGCCTCTGCGGCACCCTTGCTCGCGCCCGCGGTTTAGCGCCAAAGGACTTAACTCTGGATGTTTAGCCCACCTTTATGACATTTATGGTGGTTGTTTACACAACCCATCTACTCCCTTTTATTGCATTTTGTAGTATAAATAGAGCCATACGCTGATTGCTAGAATCATCCTCATTTTCCCCTAAAAAGCTCTATTTTGTCTAAGTGCCATTTTATATGGAGTTCTAAGCTTCCTTGCTACATTGAGTTGATTGCAGTTGTATGCAATTTGGTTTTATGTTTTTATCATAGAAGTTTAATTCAGGATCAAATTGTGTTATGTTTCTTTGCTCTTTAACTTATGTTTGCATGTCTATTCTCACTTATTTTGATCACCTAAAGTGTACAATTACATGAAAAAGGCTAGGGTTAATCGATTCCGGGTTCGGGTCCTTAATTTAGTAGCAAACCCCTAGGTAATGACTGCTTGTAATTGTCTAAGGGAAAATAACATAACTACATAATAAGATTAACGGTTTGTTTATCTTTTATGTATCTCTTTATCTCTGTTTGAATGTTAACTTGTGTTTTGATCTTGTAAGTTTATGGATCAATAAGTTAGTTAAGTTGTGTTAATGCCAGTTGAGTTAACACATAAATAAGATCAAGATGAGAACAATGGGCGAATGCTTCTAAAAAGACAACCAATTCATATTATCACCATCTTTGTTTATCATTTAGTTGCTTTTGTCTTGTTTCATATTGCAATCCAACCCCCCCACCCGATTACTAAATTTGATAACTGAATCTAAATAATACTTTAACTCCCTTTGGTTCGACCCTTACTAATAGCATACATTATAGTCTATATTTTGGGATTGGTTTAGACGTTTTATATTCATAAATCTACATGTATGGATGTATATTCTTTGATCATTAAGTTGTTTTGTCTACCTTTGTGAGAATCGAGGTCTACACCTAGATTCGTTGTAATTGTAGGGAAAATGACACATTTTGCAACGAAATGGAGCTAAGGAAGCTAAGGAGTCATTGCAGATACATTCTGGAACATTGAGGAGCTACAAGAAAGACTCAGGAAGCATGCAAATGAGATGGAAGATTGATTTTGGACCAGATTAGAGAGATTGATGCTTAACTGAGATTCACCTCGGTTGGCTGTAGTGCCACCTCGGCCGAGGTGATCTTCAGGACAGGCTGGACCGAGGCGAATACTATAACGGCCACGAGATCTTTATTTTTGGCTGAGATCTTGTATTTTTGGAGAGAATTTCCTATATTTTAGGATGGATTTCTGGAAGAAAGCATATCTTTTTGGCTGATATATTTTGGAAGATTGAAAGATATTCTAAGGAAAGAAATGACCTTTAAAGATATCTTATCTTAGGAAGATAATTCTCCTATATAAAGAGGTTGATTTTCTGAAGAGAAAATATCTCGGAATCTCAGATTTAGGAAGATCAAGGAGCAAAGTTCTCTAGATTTTTGAAGGAAGCTTGAAGATCAAGGAAGGAAGGAAGCTAGTTTGAAGGAAGTTGTAAGCTTTTATTAGTTTGTTTTGATTGTTGTCTTTTTCAGATTGTGATTGTGGAACGCAGTTTGTTTGTTTGTTTGTTTGCTTGTTTGCTTGTTTGATTGAAGTTATTGAGACCTTTGTGTTAAGGTTTTCTTGTTTGAAGATTGATTCCTTTCTTATATATTTGATTATTGTTATCATGATGATTGTTGGCTAAGTTCTTTATGCGATTTGATAGCATGAATTATAGTCTATATTTTGGGGTTTGTTTGGACGTTTTATCTTTCATAATCTGCATGTTTGTATGTATATTATGTGATTATATTATCATTTCATCTACCTTTGCGAGAATCGAGGTCTACACCTAGTTTTGCTGTAATTGTAGGTAAAATGGCACGTTTTGCATCAAAAAGGAGTTATGGAGTCATTGAAGCTACATTCAGGAACATAAGGAAACATCCAGGAAGCATAGCCATGAATTAAAGATTCACTTTGGACCAGATTTAAGAGATTTACATGCAGCTGAAATTCACCTAGGTCAGCTACAGTGTCACCTAGACCGAGGTGAATACCTAGACCGAGGTGAATACCTAGACCGAGGTGATCCAGAGAAGTCGACTCGACCGAGGCGAACACTTGGGACGCGGCGAGAATATTTTATTCTTGGCTGAGATCTTTTATCTTTGGAAAGTGATCTTATATTTTTGGGCTTGGCTCCTGGAAGGAAGAAGATCTTATATTTTATCTATTTTTATGGGAAAAGATCTTTCTAAGATATTTTATCTTTGGAGGGTTATTTTCCTATAAAAAGGGTTGGATTTCCACAAATCCAAGAGCCCGCTTTGCACGTTATACACCATTGAAGGCTGCGAGATCCAGCATACATCGCTGCAACCATACTCCAGTTGGGAGTTTTGAAGAACCTTTTTGAAGGTTGAAGGAAGATTGAAGATCATAGCTTTTATAGCTTTTTGGAGGGTTTTGTAAGATTGTCTTTAATTCCCTTCCTTGTTGTCTTGTCTTGTTGGATTGCTATCCAAGGAACGCTTTGTTGTGATATTTGATTCAGTTATTGAAGTCTTTTTATTAAATTCTTCTTGTTCAAATATTCACCTTCTTCCCATATTTTTGATTAATACTTTTACAATGATGATGAGTGGCTAATTTCCTTGTGTGATTCTAGGGTGATTGGCTGAAGGTTGTGGGAAAAACAATGATAGAATAATCTTAGATTCCAGTAGGACCCTGAAAGTTCGAGTCTTTAATCTTAACCCTAAGCATCTCGTTCAGTCGATGAACATCTCGGCCGGGGTGGAATTTGGCTGACCGAGGTGGCTTATCCGATCCTAAACTGAGAGTTAAGTGTTGGAGTTTGCCAAATCCTATTCTTATTACACCTTTCCTGGTTCAATGCAAGCTTAGGATGAGACTTACCCGATAATTCCTTAGTTTGTGTACCAACGATCATAAGTGTAGGTAATAAAGGTTTATCCTTTATTGGGGTTTGAGAGTGCTTCCATCCCATCTTTGTGAGTTAGCCTGAGACTTACCCGGTAAAGGTTGATTCTATTCCCTTAGATGGTGTGTTAGTTTGAGGTTATTGTTCTTTATCTTAATTCCTTGAGACTTACCCGGTAATAGGAGTTACGGTTTAACATTAGTGAGTAGTGAGACTTACCCGGTGATCTATTCCACTTTAGTAACACCTTCCCCTTGCAAAAATCTCAGCTTTGTCCGCTTATCTTTAGATCTTGAGTTGGAACCACAACCAGACGCTTTAATCCCTAGAATTGCATGTTTGCTTTATTGACTTCTTATTCATCTTTGATTGTGTTAATTGCTCTTGTGGTTAGTATTCACGAAGCTTACCGTTATTGACTTTGTTTCACCGAGTCCCTGTGATCGACCCTTGGAATTCCTTGCTTTTACTACGATTGACCCGTACACTGCGGGTTCGCATCCTTGTTTTAAGCTTAAGTCTAGGGTTATAAATTTAAAGCTTGCACACACCGTTTGGAGCGAACAAGTTTTTGGCGCCGTTGCCGGGGACTTGGTCTAGACCGAGCCGGTTGCGGTTTGCTTTCGGGGCACTTGCCCCTGTTGCTACTAACTACTCTTTCTATGAGTTTTGTAGTTTTCAGGATTTCCGATGACCACATTTGATCCAGCCTGGATAGCAAGGAAAAATTGCTAGGGCGGACCATTATGAATACTTGGAGGAGAAGTACTCCTTCTATTGGTTCAACAATGAATGGGAAAGAGAAGAGGCCATTCAGCGTGAACTTGCGATGTGGGATGAACTGCATATCCCTAAAAAGATTTGTGAGCAACCCCTTGAAGATTCTCTTGAATCAAGATGGGAGAGGTTGATGAAGAAAGTGGAGGAGCTCAGTGAAAGCACCCTATCCTATGATAAGCCGGAATTGCAGCATAAGGAAGTGTTGTACGTTTCAAGCATTCCCCCAATCGAACCAGAAATTTCTCCTGAAACTTCTGAGGAAGAGGAGGATATGGAAGGTCTTGATCCAACTGTTGAGACCTCGGCCGAGGTGGAAGAGATTTCGGCCGAGATGGAAGAATCTGCAAAACCAAAAGTGGAAGATGCAGAGAACCTTGGCCAAATTACTGAGATTGTGGTCAAAGTTGAAGAAAGACCAGCAGAACTGAGAGAGATTTCGTGGGTGGATTATCAACCCAACACGAAACTTGTCTCAAGCTTTGGAGACCTTTGCAAGGTACACTCTCCTACTTCATTTGAATTCCCTATTAATATTTCTGAATTTTTCAGGAAGGCACCGAAGAGTTGGAGGTCTCTTCCGAAAGAACCTCCTAAGATCAAGATGAAACCTCTCTTGAAACCGATAGAAGAATATACTCCTTGGATTATAAGGAGTGGAGTTTGCAAACACTACACCGTTAAGGCGATGAAGTGTCTCTTGTTCAAGTATGGGGTCCCTCGCATGCTCAGGACCCTGTACCATCCCCAAGCTATAGATGGGGAAGCTGCTATGATTCTCGAGAAATTGTTTTCTCGATCAAGGAAAGGATGGGACGCAAGGCTAGATTATGTCCCATTGAAGTGCAGGAAGGCTAGAAGGATTCCGGTGAGAATCAAACCGTACAAGCTTGTACGTGGGAGATCTTACCATTTGCCGGTGAAATTAGGAACCAGAACCTTTTTGGAAGAATTTTATGATGGATGTGATGAGCACTCCATGGTGTTCAAGGTACATTGAGTAATTCTATGGAGAAGGGTCCAGCTAGCGACCTTAAACCAAGCGCTTCTTGGGAGGCAACCCAAGGTATTGCTTTCTTCTCCCTTTTCTAGTTTAGTTTAGATAGTTGCTTTGTTTTTGTTTTCCTCTAGACAACAACCAGATATTGCAAAAGGAAGGATCACAGTTCAGGAGCTACACTAGAAGATCAAAATTTCGAGAAGTTGAGGAAACGAGCTTTACTGAGATACATCTCGGGTACTGTCAGAACACCTCGACCGAGATGTGCTTCGCCAACCGAGATGGTTTTATTTGGGAGCTGTTTCTTACTTCTTCATGCAGTTTAGCTATGTTCGGTGAGTATCCTGTCCTTAGACTTATTTCGACCCACTGGGACAGTGTGTCCCAAGTATGGGGTGTTTGATGTATTATTTGACTTTGATGTATGACTCCATTGACCGGATATTTATATTTATGCTTCACTTCTGCATTTATATGTTTATCTGAGATTGCATGCATACTTATAGGTTATTTGATTGAGAAAAACGTCGAAACTGAAAAAAAAACTGGTTTTAAAAAAAAAAATTTTGACCTCGACCGGTGGAGTTCTTGGCCAAACGAGGCGTTTCACCTCGGTTGACCCAAGAACACCTCGACCGAGGTGGGTTAACTGAGAGTTTTCGAAAATTATTTTTGTGTTACTTATCTAGATATGATCTCAGTGAAGATCTTGCTTACTGACTGGTTTTAAATTCTTTATGTGTTTGAAAGGTTTTATAATATGTTTAAGTTGCTAAATGCTTTGTTTGAAATTATTGGCATGTTTAATACTTTGTTTTATCTAAATTATGTTGAATCTGAAGGTTGACACCACGTTATGAGTTCTCTCACTTTCTTCCTGGAAAGACCAAGGCAATTCATTCTTCTCTCTTCTTCTTCTTATTCATGCTTAGCTCCTCATATACATTTTGCCTCTCTTTACCTATCCGGAAATTTGGAAGCAAGCAAAGTGGTAAAAGCAAGTGAAGTTAAAGTTGAGAAGTTGGCTGGAAGTGAAAGTGCTAGAAAGTAATTTTAGGTTTGGGGAAGTCAATCATGAAGATGAGTAACTCGGCACCATTCACATAGCCGGGTGTTTGTGTCTTGCCAAAGTCGGATTGAGCGATATTCCTAACGGGTCATGGTATGTGCATCAAGGGTTTGATGCATCTCAAGAAATTGATGATTGCGGATTTCCTAGGCTTCGGTTATTGTGCACCTCTGTCCATGCATCCCAAAAAGTAAAGTAAAAGAAAAAGTGTGAAATAAGCAAAGCTTATTGGTGGAAGATGTTGCAAGTCAAAGTGAAAGTGAAGTTCATTCTTTTCCCGGATTCTAGCACCACATTACCTTACATACATCCCTACCCTACACGTTTCTCGACCTTTTCTTTTGGGAAGCCCTTGAGACCTTGAGCTTGTTGATTGACTTAGTGGTTTAAACTGGATTATACATGATTAATTTTGATAATTATGACTTATTATGCATTCTATGATTTTATGCAAAGATGAACAACTTTTCTATATTTATAAAATGTTTTGATCATATTTAGATTTTAAATTCCATGAAGTATTCTCTTAGAGTGATCTATGATTGTTGCACACCATAAAAATGTTTTTGAAAGACTTTTCATTGATTTTTATGACCTATAATCCATTCTATCTTGTCTTCTATATGCGGAACTTGCTTGGGGACAAGCAAGGGCTAAGTATGGGGTATTTTGATAGCATGAATTATAGTCTATATTTTGGGGTTTGTTTGGACGTTTTATCTTTCATAATCTGCATGTTTGTATGTATATTATGTGATTATATTACCATTTCATCTACCTTTGCGAGAATCGAGGTCTACACCTAGTTTTGCTGTAATTGTAGGTAAAATGGCACGTTTTGCATCAAAAAGGAGCTATGGAGTCATTGAAGCTACATTCAGGAACATAAGGAAACATCCAGGAAGCATAGCCATGAATTAGAGATTCACTTTGGACCAGATTTAAGAGATTTACATGCAGCTGAAATTCACCTAGGTCAGCTACAGTGTCACCTAGACCGAGGTGAATACCTAGACCGAGGTGAATACCTAGACCGAGGTGAATACCTAGACCGAGGTGATCCAGAGAAGTCGACTCGACCGAGGCGAACACTTGGGACGCGGCGAGAATATTTTATTCTTGGCTGAGATCTTTTATCTTTGGAAAGTGATCTTATATTTTTGGGCTTGGCTCCTGGAAGGAAGAAGATCTTATATTTTACCTATTTTTATGGGAGAAGATCTTTCTAAGATATTTTATCTTTGGAGGGTTATTTTCCTATAAAAAGGGTTGGATTTCCACAAATCCAAGAGCCCGCTTTGCACGTTATACACCATTGAAGGCTGCGAGATCCAGCATACATCGCTGCAACCATACTCCAGTTGGGAGTTTTGAAGAACCTTTTTGAAGGTTGAAGGAAGATTGAAGATCATAGCTTTTATAGCTTTTTGGAGGGTTTTGTAAGATTGTCTTTAATTCCCTTCCTTGTTGTCTAGTCTTGTTGGATTGCTATCCAAGGAACGCTTTGTTGTGATATTTGATTCAGTTATTGAAGTCTTTTTATTAAATTCTTCTTGTTCAAATATTCACCTTCTTCCCATATTTTTGATTAATACTTTCACAATGATGATGAGTGGCTAATTTCCTTGTGTGATTCTAGGGTGATTGGCTGAAGGTTGTGGTAAAAACAATGATAGAATAATCTTAGATTCCAGTAGGACCCTGAAAGTTCGAGTCTTTAACCTTAACCCTAAGCATCTCGTTCAGTCGATGAACATCTCGGCCGGGTGGAATTTGGCTCACCGAGGTGGCTTATCCGATCCTAAACTGAGAGTTAAGTGTTGGAGTTTGCCAAATCCTATTCTTATTACACCTTTCCTGGTTCAATGCAAGCTTAGGATGAGACTTACCCGGTAATTCCTTAGTTTGTGTACCAACGATCATAAGTGTAGGTAATAAAGGTTTATCCTTTATTGGGGTTTGAGAGTGCTTCCATTCCATCTTTGTGAGTTAGCCTGAGACTTACCCGGTAAAGGTTGATTCTATTCCCTTAGATGGTGTGATAGTTTGAGGTTATAGTTCTTTATCTTAATTCCTTGAGACTTACCCGGTAATAGGAGTTACGGTATAGCATTAGTGAGTAGTGAGACTTACCCGGTGATCTATTCCACTTTAGTAACACCTTCCCCTTGCAAAAATCTCAGCTTTGTCCGCTTATCTTTAGATCTTGAGTTGGAACCACAAATAGACGCTTTAATCCCTAGAATTGCATGTTTGCTTTATTGACTTCTTATTCATCTTTGATTGTGTTAATTGCTCTTGTGGTTAGTATTCACGAAGCTTACCGTTATTGACTTTGTTTCACCGAGTCCCTGTGATCGACCCCTGGAATTCCTTGCTTTTACTACGATTGACCCGTACACTGCGGGTTCGCATCCTTGTTTTAAGCTTAAGTCTAGGGTTATAAATTTAAAGCTTGCACACACCGTTTGGAGCGAACAAGTTTTTGGCGCCGTTGCCGGGGACTTGGTCTAGACCGAGCCGGGTGCGGTTTGCTTTCGGGGCACTTGCCCCTGTTGCTACTAACTACTCTTTCTATGAGTTTTGTAGTTTTCAGGATTTCCGATGACCACATTTGATCCAGCCTGGATAGCAAGGAAAAATTGCTAGGGCGGACCATTATGAATACTTGGAGGAGAAGTACTCCTTCTATTGGTTCAACAATGAATGGGAAAGAGAAGAGGCCATTCAGCGTGAACTTGCGATGTGGGATGAACTGCATATCCCTAAAAAGATTTGTGAGCAACCCCTTGAAGATTCTCTTGAATCAAGATGGGAGAGGTTGATGAAGAAAGTGGAGGAGCTCAATGAAAGCACCCTATCCTATGATAAGCCGGAATTGGAGCATAAGGAAGTGTTGTACGTTTCAAGCATTCCCCCAATCGAACCAGAAATTTCTCCTGAAACTTCTGAGGAAGAGGAGGATATGGAAGGTCTTGATCCAACTGTTGAGACCTCGGCCGAGGTGGAAGAGATTTCGGCCGAGATGGAAGAATCTGCATAACCAGAAGTGGAAGATGCAGAGAACCTTGGCCAAATTACTGAGATTGTGGTCAAAGTTGAAGAAAGACCAGCAGAACTGAGAGAGATTTCGTGGGTGGATTATCAACCCAACACGAAACTTGTCTCAAGCTTTGGAGACCTTTGCAAGGTACACTCTCCTACTTCATTTGAATTCCCTATTAATATTTCTGAATTTTTCAGGAAGGCACCGAAGAGTTGGAGGTCTCTTCCGAAAGAACCTCCTAAGATCAAGATGAAACCTCTCTTGAAACCGATAGAAGAATATACTCCTTGGATTATAAGGAGTGGAGTTTGCAAACACTACACCGTTAAGGCGATGAAGTGTCTCTTTTTCAAGTATGGGGTCCCTCGCATGCTCAGGACCCTGTACCATCCCCAAGCTATAGATGGGGAAGCTGCTATGATTCTCGAGAAATTGTTTTCTCGATCAAGGAAAGGATGGGACGCAAGGCTAGATTATGTCCCATTGAAGTGCAGGAAGGCTAGAAGGATTCCGGTGAGAATCAAACCGTACAAGCTTGTACGTGGGAGATCTTACCATTTGCCGGTGAAATTAGGAACCAGAACCTTTTTGGAAGAATTTTATGATGGATGTGATGAGCACTCCATGGTGTTCAAGGTACATTGAGTAATTCTATGGAGAAGGGTCCAGCTAGCGACCTTAAACCAAGCGCTTCTTGGGAGGCAACCCAAGGTATTGCTTTCTTCTCCCTTTTCTAGTTTAGTTTAGATAGTTGCTTTGTTTTTGTTTTCCTCTAGACAACAACCAGATATTCCAAAAGGAAGGATCACAGTTCAGGAGCTACACTAGAAGATCAAAATTTCGAGAAGTTGAGGAAACGAGCTTTACTGAGATACATCTCGGGTACTGTCAGAACACCTCGACCTAGATGTGCTTCGCCAACCGAGATGGTTTTATTTGGGAGCTGTTTCTTACTTCTTCATGCAGTTTAGCTATGTTCGGTGAGTATCCTGTCCTTAGACTTATTTCGACCCACTGGGACAGTGTGTCCCAAGTATGGGGTGTTTGATGTATTATTTGACTTTGATGTATGACTCCATTGACCGGATATTTATATTTATGCTTCACTTCTGCATTTATATGTTTATCTGAGATTGCATGCATACTTATAGGTTATTTGATTGAGAAAAACGTCGAAACTGAAAAAAAAACTGGTTTTAAAAAAAAAAATTTTGACCTCGACCGGTGGAGTTCTTGGCCAAACGAGGCGTTTCACCTCGGTTGACCCAAGAACACCTCGACCGAGGTGGGTTAACTGAGAGTTTTCGAAAATTATTTTTGTGTTACTTATCTGGATATGATCTCAGTGAAGATCTTGCTTACTGACTGGTTTTAAATTCTTTATGTGTTTGAAAGGTTTTATAATATGTTTAAGTTGCTAAATGCTTTGTTTGAAATTATTGGCATGTTTAATACTTTGTTTTATCTAAATTATGTTGAATCTGAAGGTTGACACCACGTTATGAGTTCTCTCACTTTCTTCCTGGAAAGACCAAGGCAATTCATTCTTCTCTCTTCTTCTTCTTATTCATGCTTAGCTCCTCATATACATTTTGCCTCTCTTTACCTATCCGGGAATTTGGAAGCAAGCAAAGTGGTAAAAGCAAGTGAAGTTAAAGTTGAGAAGTTGGCTGGAAGTGAAAGTGCTAGAAAGTAATTTTAGGTTTGGGGAAGTCAATCATGAAGATGAGTAACTCGGCACCATTCACATAGCCGGGTGTTTGTGTCTTGCCAAAGTCGGATTGAGCGATATTCCTAACGGGTCATGGTATGTGCATCAAGGGTTTGATGCATCTCAAGAAATTGATGATTGCGGATTTCCTAGGCTTCGGTTATTGTGCACCTCTGTCCATGCATCCCAAAAAGTAAAGTAAAAGAAAAAGTGTGAAATAAGCAAAGCTTATTGGTGGAAGATGTTGCAAGTCAAAGTGAAAGTGAAGTTCATTCTTTTCCCGGATTCTAGCACCACATTACCTTACATACATCCCTACCCTACACGTTTCTCGACCTTTTCTTTTGGGAAGCCCTTGAGACCTTGAGCTTGTTGATTGACTTAGTGGTTTAAACTGGATTATACATGATTAATTTTGATAATTATGACTTATTATGCATTCTATGATTTTATGCAAAGATGAACAACTTTTCTATATTTATAAAATGTTTTGATCATATTTAGATTTTAAATTCCATGAAGTATTCTCTTAGAGTGATCTATGATTGTTGCACACCATAAAAATGTTTTTGAAAGACTTTTCATTGATTTTTATGACCTATAATCCATTCTATCTTGTCTTCTATATGCGGAACTTGCTTGGGGACAAGCAAGGGCTAAGTATGGGGTATTTTGATAGCATGAATTATAGTCTATATTTTGGGGTTTGTTTGGACGTTTTATCTTTCATAATCTACATGTTTGTATGTATATTATGTGATTATATTGCCATTTCATCTACCTTTGCGAGAATCGAGGTCTACACCTAGTTTTGCTGTAATTGTAGGTAAAATGACACGTTTTGCATCAAAAAGGAGCTATGGAGTCATTGAAGCTACATTCAGGAACATAAGGAAACATCCAGGAAGCATAGCCATGAATTAGAGATTCACTTTGGACCAGATTTAAGAGATTTACATGCAGCTGAAATTCACCTAGGTCAGCTACAGTGTCACCTAGACCGAGGTGAATACCTAGACCGAGGTGAATACCTAGACCGAGGTGATCCATAGAAGTCGACTCGACCGAGGCGAACACTTGGGATGCGGCGAGAATATTTTATTCTTGGTTGAGATCTTTTATCTTTGGAAAGTGATCTTATATTTTTGGGCTTGGCTCCTGGAAGGAAGAAGATCTTATATTTTATCTATTTTTATGGGAAAAGATCTTTCTAAGATATTTTATCTTTGGAGGGTTATTTTCCTATAAAAAGGGTTGGATTTCCACAAATCCAAGAGCCCGCTTTGCACGTTATACACCATTGAAGGCTGCGAGATCCAGCATACATCGTTGCAACCATACTCCAGTTGGGAGTTTTGAAGAACCTTTTTGAAGGTTGAAGGAAGATTGAAGATCATAGCTTTTATAGCTTTTTGGAGGGTTTTGTAAGATTGTCTTTAATTCCCTTCCTTGTTGTCTTGTCTTGTTGGATTGCTATCCAAGGAACGCTTTGTTGTGATATTTGATTCAGTTATTGAAGTCTTTTTATTAAATTCTTCTTGTTCAAATATTCACCTTCTTCCCATATTTTTGATTAATACTTTCACAATGATGATGAGTGGCTAATTTCCTTGTGTGATTCTAGGGTGATTGGCTGAAGGTTGTGGGAAAAACAATGATAGAATAATCTTAGATTCCAGTAGGACCCTGAAAGTTCGAGTCTTTAACCTTAACCCTAAGCATCTCGTTCAGTCGATGAACATCTCGGCCGGGGTGGAATTTGGCTGACCGAGGTGGCTTATCCGATCCTAAACTGAGAGTTAAGTGTTGGAGTTTGCCAAATCCTATTCTTATTACACCTTTCCTGGTTCAATGCAAGCTTAGGATGAGACTTACCCGGTAATTCCTTAGTTTGTGTACCAACGATCATAAGTGTAGGTAATAAAGGTTTATCCTTTATTGGGGTTTGAGAGTGCTTCCATCCCATCTTTGTGAGTTAGCCTGAGACTTACCCGGTAAAGGTTGATTCTATTCCCTTAGATGGTGTGTTAGTTTGAGGTTATAGTTCTTTATCTTAATTCCTTGAGACTTACCCGGTAATAGGAGTTACAGTTTAGCATTAGTGAGTAGTGAGACTTACCCGGTGATCTATTCCACTTTAGTAACACCTTCCCCTTGCAAAAATCTCAGCTTTGTCCGCTTATCTTTAGATCTTGAGTTGGAACCACAACTAGACGCTTTAATCCCTAGAATTGCATGTTTGCTTTATTGACTTCTTATTCATCTTTGATTGTGTTAATTGCTCTTGTGGTTAGTATTCACGAAGCTTACCGTTATTGACTTTGTTTCACCGAGTCCCTGTGATCGACCCCTGGAATTCCTTGCTTTTACTACGATTGACCCGTACACTGCGGGTTCGCATCCTTGTTTTAAGCTTAAGTCTAGGGTTATAAATTTAAAGCTTGCACACACCGTTTAGAGCGAACACGATTCTAGGTGATTGCCTGAAAGTTGTGAGAAAGACGGTGATAGATTGAACCTTTACCCCAGTGGACCCTGGAAGCTCGAGCCTTTACCTTAACCGACGAACACCTCGGTCAGTCGTGGAACATCTCGATCGAGATGGTACATGAACTGAGCGAGGTGAGACCTTTCCTGATCCTTATCTGTGTTGAGGTTTCTGTTTGCCAAATCCTATCCTTGTTATACCTTTCTTGGTTCAACGCAAGCCTAGGATGAAACTTACCCGGTGATTCCTTTGTTTTTATACCCAAGATCATGAGTGTAGGTAATAAAGGTTTATCCTTTATTGGGGTTTGAGTGTTCCTTCATCCCATCTTTGAGAGTTAGTGATAACGTGATTTATTACGTTACTATAGGCATTCAATTAGATAGTTTTTCCCGTTATTCATGCACGGTTTGACATTAGTTCATAACGTTTACGTCTAATTTATGCATATCTCTAGAAAAGACGTCTACACGAGCTTTTGTCGGTTTTGTAGGTATTTTGGGGATCTTTTGGACATTAATTGATACATTCGAGGGTCAAGCCTCATAGTGGTACACATCCAAGGCTTTGAAGGAACATAATTGGAGCAATGAAGGACACAAGGACCCTTATTGGTGCAAGCAATGGAGCAACTCATGGCTAGATGATCATAACAAGTCTCTGTTGAAGAAAATCGGACCAACACTCAGGAAAATCGGCCGATTTATTTGACTGGGTCGATTTTTGGCCTTTGACAGCTTAAGCCACGTGTCCCACGATCTCTTTGTCCGGCCTTGCTCTTGGTGGAGAATATAAGTGGGCCTGCAAGCTGTTACTGAGTATATCTCCCTCTCCCACATTCTCTCACAGACAGCTCATTCCATAGGAGGATAGACTTGGAGAAGAAGAAAAACTCTCTCAACCTTGGGGAAGAAGAAGAACACAAAACTTAGAGTGATAGTGAGTTTTTGAGTGATTTTGAGTGATTTTTGGAGTCTTTGATTGAAGAACTATTGGAAGGATTGTTAGGAACATTTTGGAACTTCATTTGAAGGGTTGTAAGTCTTGCTAAAACTTAGATTCAGCTGAGATTTATTGTTTTTACTTGCTTATCTTTCATCATCCATCTATGAAAACCATGTATGCTTATGTGATGATTTTGGATCTTGATATGCATACTATTGGCTAGTTATTTGTGATTCTGGAGTGATGGATTGATGGTTATGGCTTGGGTGATGATAGAATGGACTTATATGTTAGTTTAGGATGATTTGTATGCACGAAACCTAACCCAGGTAGAAAAATCGGCCTGTTCTTCAGGTAGATCGGCCTAATTAAGTATGATCCACCCGATTTTTCTCTCTGTTGCTCTTTAATTGATGAATCTGTATGTTAGGGTGTTAGGTTGTTGGAATCCTAGTGTTTATTAAGCATAATTTAGCTTAGGATAACCTAATGCTAGCAACCTAAGTGAGGGAAGAGACCTACCCGGTGATTTCCGATCTTAGATACCTAAGATGATAAACTCTAGGTAGTAGTGAGCCTCACAAGCCGCTGTTGGATTGAGTGTGCTAGGATTATTGCTTGAGACTTCCCTTTTCTGAGACTTACCCGGTAAGGAGAGAGTCACCCCTTAAGTAGAGTCCGGTTTGTGTAGAATTCCCTATTTTAACCCCTTGAGACCTACCTGGTAATAGGAGTTTGATGCGGGATTAGTGAAGCGAGAGACTTACCTGGTAATTGCTTCCATTAGAGAAACACCCTTTCCCAACACCGCATCGTTGTCCTTAGAATCTTTAGAAGCTTGAGTGCAATGCCATAACCGGAAATCTTGACCTCTAGAATCCACTTTTCTCTCTTGATCATATATTTTGTGCTTGTGTTGCTTGTTTGTTTGCTAGCTTGATTTTTTAGTTTGATTATTATCTTACTTGATTTGTGATCTTTGTTTGATCACCTCAAAAACCCAACCAAAAAATATCATGATTTTCATTTCTTTATTCCTTTCTCTTTTCTTAGATTAGATTCGCACTATCTATGGTCACTTGTTGATTCGATTTCACCTTAGTCTTCGTGTTCGACCTCGGAATACTATCCTTGCTACAAAACGACCCATACACTGTGGGTTCGCTAGGAGTTAGGAAATTATATCGAGTTTATAAATTGTAAGACTTTTGTGCTACACAATCTTAGCGTGACAGTTAGCGTGAGACTTACCCGGTAAAGGTTGATTCTATCCCCTTGCGTGGTGTGTTGGTTTGAGATTATAGTTCCTTTCCTTAGTACCTTGAGACTTACCCAGTGACAGGATCTTTGGTTTGGGATAGTGAGTAGTGAGACTTACTCGGTGATCTATTCCCACCTTAGAAACACCTTCCCTTTGCAAACCTCAAGTTTGTCCATATTATCTTTTGAGATCTTGAGTCGGAACCACAACTGGATGCTTTAATCTCTAGAATCCGCATTTTCCTTTACCTGATTATTACATCATCTTTGATATCTTTGCTTTGTTGCTTGTTTTTGATTGACAACCTGAATTACCGATCTTTGTTTCACCATAGTCCTTGTGTTCGACCCTGGAATTCTTTCTTTTATTACAATCGATCCGTACATTGCGAGTTCACTTATTTGCAATTATTCTTGGTATAAAATATTAAAGCTTGCACACACCTCTTGGAGCGAACAATTTTTTGGCGCCGTTGCCAGGGACTTGGTCAAGACCGAGTTCGGTATTTGGTTGTCAAACTTGGAAGCTTTTGCTTTTGCATTTGATCTTTTCCTATGAGTTTTGTAGTTTTCAGGATTTCCAATGGTTGCGAGTCACTATGAACCTGCATTTGATCCAGTTTGGAGAGCAAGACAACTTGCTAGTGTGGACCATTATGAATATTTGTTGCACTTATTTGCGTTCATCAAATTTAGTGACGAAAGGGAAATAGAAGAGGCTATTGAGGATGAGCTTGCGATATGGGATGAGTTGAATGTCCCTAAAAAGGTTTATGAGCAACCTCTTGAAGATTCGTTTGAATCACAATGGGAGAAAATAATGAAGAAGGTGGAGAAGCTCAAAGAAAGCTCCCTACCCTATGCTTAGCCGAAAGAGGTGTATAAGGAAGTACTACAAGTTTCAAGCATCCCTCTGCTTGAATTTGAAGCTCCTCTTGACGTCCTCGCTGAAGAAGAGGAAGGTGTGGAAGACCTCGACCCAATTGTTATAACTGCGGTTGAGGTGGAAGAAGAATTTGCTGAGTTGGAAGTGGAAGAGAATGTAGAGAACCTTGGCCAAATCACTGAAACTGTGGCCAAGGTTGAAGAAAGATCAACTAAGTTGGGAGAAGTTTTATGTGTCGATTGTCATCCTAATACAAATCTCATCCCAATTTTGGAAACACTCTACAAGGTACTTTCTCTTACTCCCTTTGCAATTCCTATTGATATTTCTAATTTTTTCAAGAATGCACCGGAGAGTTGGAGGTCTGTTCCCAAAGACCCTCCTAAGGTGAAGATGAAACTTCCATTACAATTGTTGGAAGTAGATTCTCCTTGGATAACAAGGAGTAAATTTGGCAAGCGCTTTGACGCCAATACCAATAGTTATTTCCTGTTCAAGTATGGGGCCCCTCGCATGTTAAGGACCTTGTACTATCCCCAAGCTGAAGATGGGGAAGCTACTAGAATCCTCGAGAAGCTATTTTCTCGATCAAGGAAAGGATGGGATGAAAGAATGAGTTATGTCCCATGGAAGAATAGGAAGACCGGTAGGATTCCGGTGAGAACCGAACCGCACAAGCTTGGACGTAGGAGATCCTACCATTTTCCGGTGAAATTAGGAATCGGAACCTGTTTGAAAGAGTTTTATTGCGGATGTGCTGAGCACTCCAAGATATTCGAGGTACATTGAGTAAATCCATGGGGAAAGGTCCAGCTAGCGACCTTAAACCAAGCGCTTCTTGGGAGGCAACCCAAGTTATTGCTTTGTTTTCTCTTTTTCTAGTTTAGTTTAGATGGTTTACTTCGTTTTTTGCGTTATCCTAGACAGGAATCAGGTACTATCTAAGAAGAAATTACAACTCAGGAGCTACATGGAAGGACAGAAGTTCGAGAAATTGAGAAAACGGAGCTTGACTAAGATACATCTCGGATGCTGATAGAGTGCCTCGACCGAGATATTCTTCGCCAACCGAGATGATCTTATCTGGGAGCTGTTTCTTATTTCTTTATGCAGTTCAACTTGTCCGGTGAGTACTTTGTTCTTTTGACTTATATTTGACCCATTGGGACAATGTGTCCCAAGTATGGGGTATTTGATGTATTATTCGACTTGACTATGGCTTGTATGACTTTCTTGATCTTTGATTATGATCTTATATGGCTCTATGTTTTTCATTACATGCATACATACAAGTTTCTGTTTGAGAAAAATGTCAAAAACTAGTTTGAAATTTTGTTTTGGCTCGACCAAGATGTTCTTGACCGAATGAGGTTGAACACCTTGGATGACGTCAAAACACCTCGACCTAGATGGGTTTTTAACTGAAAGATTTTTGAACGTTTTTGTGCTTCTTTTCTGGATATGACCTCGATGAAGATATTTGTTTTCATATTGGTTTTGAAATCTTTATATGCTCGAAAGGTTTTATAATATGTTTAAGTTGCTAAATACTTTGTTTGAAATATTGGCATGTTTTATACTTTGTTTTTATCAAAATTATGTTGGATTTGACGGTTGAAACCACATTACGAGTTCTCTCACATTCTTCTTGGGATGTTTTTATCAAAATTATGTTGGATTTGAAGGTTTACACCACATTATGAGTTCTCTCACATTCTTCTTGGGATGATTAAGGCACTTCATTCTCTTCTTCTTCTTCTTGATCATGCTTTAGCCCCTCATATACATATTGCCCCCCTTTACCTAATCGGGAATTTGGATGCAGTTGATGAAAAGCGTGTGAAGTAAAGTTGAGATCTTGGTTGAAAGTGTTAGAAAGAAACAAATTAGGTTTGGGGAAGTCGATCATGATGATGAGTAACTCGGCACCATTCATAAAGCCGGGTGTTTGTGTCTTGCCAACGTCGGATTGAGCGATATTCCTAACGGGTCATGGTATGTGCATCAAGGGTTTGAGGCATCTCGAGAAATTGATGATTCCTGATCTCCTAGGCTTCGGTTATTGTGCACCTCTGTCCATGCTCCCAAAAAGTAAAGTAAAAAAGTGAAAATAAGCAAATCTTATTGGTGGAAGATGTTGTGATTCAAAGAAAGCGAAGAAAAGCTCCTATTCCCGGATTCTAGTGCCACACTACCATATATACATCCCACCCTGACACGTTTCTTGACCTCTTTTGAAAGCCCTTGAGACCTCGAGTATGTTGATTGAATTGGTTGTTTAAACTGGATTATACATGATTGATTTCGATAAATATGATTTATTATGCATTCTATGATTTTATGCAAAGATGAACAACTTCCTTATATTTATAAAATATTTTGATCATGTCTTGATTTTATTTGCCATGAAGTATTCTCTTAGGGTGATTTATGAATGGAGCACACCACCAAAAGGTTTTGAAATGTTTTTCATTGATTTTTTTGATGACTTATAATCCATTCTATCTTGTATCTAAGATTTGGATCTTGCTTGGCGACAAATAAGGGACAAGCATGGGGTATTTTGATAGCAAGTATTATAGTCTATTTTTTGGGATTGGTTTAGACGTTTTATCTTCCTAAATCTGCGTGTATGGATGTATATTCTTTGATCATTATGTTGTTTTGTCTATCTTTGCGAGAATCGAGGTCTACACCTAGTTTCGTTGTAATTGTAGGGAAAATGGAAAGTTTTGGAACGAAATGGAGCTAAGGAAGCTAATGATTCATTGGAGCTACATTCTAGAACATTGAGGAGCTACAAGAAAGGCTCAGGAAGCATGGAAATGAGATGAAAGATTGATTTTGGACCAAATTAGAGAGATTGATGCTTAACTGAGATTCACCTCGGTTGGCTACAGTGTCACCTCGGCCGAGGTGATCTTCAGGATAGGCTGGACCGAGGCGAATATTATAATGGCCACGAGATCTTAATTTTTGGCTGAGATCTTCTATTTTTGGAAAGAGAATTTCCTATATTTTAGGATGGATTTCTGGAAGGAAGCATATCTTTTTGGCTGATATATTTTGTAAGATTGGAAGATATTCTAAGGAAGGAAATTACCTTTTAAATATATCTTATCTTAGGAAGGTAATTCTCCTATATAAAGAGGTTGATTTTCTGAAGAGAAAATATCTCCGAATCTCAGATTCAGGAAGATCAAGGAGCAGAGTTCTCTAGAGTTTTGGAGGAAGGTTGAAGATCAAGGAAGGAAGCTAGTTTGAATGAAGTTTTAATATTTTCTTAGTTTGTTTTGATTGTTGTCTTTTCTGATTGTGATTGAGGAACGCAGTTTGATTGTTTGTTTGCTTGTTTGATTGAAGTTATTGAGACCTTTATGCGATTCTAGGTGATTGGCTGAAGGTTGTGGGAAAGACGATGATAGAATGCGCCTTTACCCCAGTGGACCCTGAAAGCTCAAGCCTTTACTTTAACCGACGAACACCTCGGTCAGTCGTGGAACATCTCGACCGAGGTGGTACATGAACTGAGCGAGGTGAGACCTTTCGTGATCCTTATATGAGTTGAGGTTTTTGTTTGCCAAATCCAATCCTTGTTATACCTTTCCTGGTTCAACGCAAACCTAGGATGAGACTTACCCGGTGATTCCTTTGTTTGTATACCCAAGATCATGAGTGTAGGTAATAAATGTTTATCCTTTACTGGGGTTTGAGTGTTCCTTCATCCCATCTTTGAAAGTTATCCTGAGACTTACCCGGTAAAGGTTGATTCTAACCCCTTGGATGGTGTGTTGGTTTGAGATTATAGTTCCTTTCCTTAGTACCTTGAGACTTATCCGGTGAGAGGATCTTTGGTCTAGGATAATGAGTAGTGATACTTACCCATTGATTTATTCCCACCTTAGAAACATCTTCCCTTTGCAAACCTCAACTTTGTCCACATTATCTTTTGAGATCTTGAGTCGGAACCACAATTGGATGCTTTAATCTCTAGAATCCGCATTTTCCTTTACCTGATTATTACTTCATCTTTGATATATTTTCTTTGTTGCTTGAATTTGATTGATAACTTGAATTACCGATCTTTTTGTCACCATAGTCCTTGTGTTCGACCCTGGATTCTTGCTTTTATTACAATCGATCCGTACACTGCGGGTTCGTTTATTTGCAATTATTCTTGGTATAAATATTAAAGCTTGCACACATCTCTTGGAGCGAACACTTATGTACACATTATACAATCGTTTTTAAGTGTTGAGTTCGAAATTCTGCTTTGATTAAGCTAAAACACAAAGACCATAGTTTTTAGGCTTGTCAAATTTGGCGCCGTTGCCAGTGAGTTTAAGTTTAAGTTTTGTTTTTATCTTTGATTATCAATTATTGGTTTGGACCATTTTCATTGTTCAAACCTGTGCTACTAACTCAAATTTTGCGCCTTTTGATCCTGAAATTAAGAGAACGTACAATCGTTAACGAAGACAACACCGAAATCAAGTTCAAATGGCGAACCGCACTTTCCGTCAACTTACGCAACCGGATTTGACCCAACATCCACTTGCGGTGACCATACCAGCAATTGGGGAAGGAGTCAACTTCGAGCTCAAGCCGGGCTTGATCCACTTGTTCCCATCTTTTCATGGGCTGAGCAGAGAAGATCCTATCAAACACCTATGGAAAGTTGTTAGCATGAAATATTGCGATATTCTAGGCACGTTTTCTAGTTGTTTTTCATCCATTATAGTGTTCATTGATAAGGCATTGAAGCATTTGTTAGCTAGTTTGTCTATATTTTTGATATGGAGGTCTACATTAGCTTTGTGTTGATTATAGGTGAATAAGAGCTAAAACCGAACCAATTGAGAGAGATAGGAGAAGATTTGAGCACATCCAAGGATTAAGGACACATCAAAGAAGTCAAGGGAGATGCTAGGATGAGGAATGGCACGACACAAAGGAAACCACAAGCAATATGCACTTGCACGCTCTGAAATACGGTCGTAGAGAAGTCCACGTCCAAAACCACGGCCGTGGATCTTGGCAACATGAACGTGGAGTATTCTAGAGAGTTACACGGTATAAAGTACGGCCGTGGAACTCCATGAAACCGTGATTTAGGCGAACTTTTGTCGAATTAAATAATTGCCTCATCATTTACGCACATGGGCCGGACGGTTATTTTATCCTTCCTTATAAAAAGGCTGGAGAGGAGAGATTTTGACACACGTGCTTAGGGCTGCATTGGACGTCCGGAGATTTTGCACTTGTAAACGGAGATTCACGAGGGTTTGAAGATTTGGAAGTTGTTTGTGGCGGAAGTCACGCCTTTTGTCCTTAGGTTTGATTAGAAGACGGATTGACATCCCGTTCTTCGTTCTTATCAAGGATTGTTATTGGTTTGTGTTTATTCCAAATTTGATATACATTATTCCTCTTGTGTGTGGATTTGAGATTGATTTTAGTTTTAGTGAAGGTTTTCGAAGGTTTTCATCTTTCATTCTTCTTAAACTTGATTTTGATATTATAATGACAGTTATTGGCTAAAACCCTTTAGCAATTCTAAGGTGAAGGGTTAATAGTTGTGTCTTAGATGATGATAGATCGATCGTAAATAGATTGGACCCTGAGAGTTAGAGAAATTTCGCCGACGCCCAAAATCACGGTTTGTTCTTGAGGTTCCACGGCCGTGGAACTCAAGATCTGCCCGTAATTTATACCAG